>WACJ01000181.1:0-725426 GCA_008973525.1 Stenopsyche tienmushanensis
TTACAAATTTTACCAATCTGCATCTAAATACATTCTTTATAAGGACTCAATTTCTTTTTGAATCCCCCACAAAAAAAAGTATCGTTATTCGAAAGAGAGCTCCCGTTTCGGCTCACCCAGATGACACCCATGCACTTAAACTAATTGCTCCGAGTTTGTTTCGATAAATTGTGTCTTTATTTATTTGGTCTTTATTGTCTGTGCATACACGATTTGAACCTTCACTTTTTAAAGGAAATGCTAAAAGCTCTCATAGAACAACTAAGCGAAGACGGAGAAGATGGTAACAATGCAGCTCTATTTGCAACGGAAAAAGGATATTTAGATATACTGAAATGTTTGTTGAAAATTGGTGAGAGTTACATAATTTCTTCATTTTTTTTACAGCTAACATAAATCTAGTTCATCTAGTAAAAACGTTTTCATTTCAGATGGAAATCTCGTCAATAGCCAAAATTCAATAACTGGGATAAGCATTCTTCACATTGCAGTTACATTCGATACAAAAAAATTTGCAGATGTTTTGATACGGTTGGAAGAATTTGGAGGCAAACTTGATTTATTCTGTAAAAAAAGAAAAGAAACGGCTTTATATAAAGCAATACGTCTTGACAGGTAGGAATTTTTTTGTGATATAAAACAATTCACACAGCGGAATTCAAATAATACATTATTTTCAACAGAATCGACAATGCGAAACTCCTCATAATAGCCAAAGCTGATTGCTCTCTGGGTTCAAATATATTAAAAGACAGTTGCTTACAATTGGCAAACGATAAAAAACTTGATAAACTAGTAACATTGATGATTAAAGCTGGAGCAAAAGTACCAAGTGCCTGGCCCAAAAAATTAAACTCGTTATTTGATTTAGCGCGAGTTTCAATTCGGAATTCCATCCCCCAGAAATATTTCAGGAAATCAATTGAATCTGAAATATTTAAATTTTATGAAGATTTTTTACTTTTTAAATATGAATTGTGGTATGATAAATAACCGACTTCGGTCAGATCAAGTTCATATTCCTATTAAAAATAGAAGCTCGGCATTGTAAACAAAGAACTATGGAGCGCTGCTCGCAACTTGTGCGTGCATACTCTATTTAGATCACTCGAATGCGCACTCAACATGTGAGTGCATACTCATTAAAGGGTTAATAGATAACCAATGTGTTGGTCGTTCATTTATTTATTAACCGTGTCTGAAAATGCGTCCCGATAAGGTTCGAACGATTTTTTTGAAAATATACATCTCGAATCTCTCGAGTCGCTCAAACTCAATATAGTATAAACGCATTACAGATAGGCTAAACCTTAAAAATCCCACATAAAATTGAATATTTCCTGGGGGGCTATTTTAATGTTTATCGAATTTTTCACGATTATTGCCAACATAATAGTTTGATGTTCCTGAATCCTTCATATGCTGGTTTTTTTTTTAAATCATAAGTCTTAAAACTTAAACGTGAGTATATCATTATTAAGCAGCATATGCAAATTTTATCAGATCAAGTGTTGCAAATATTTTAATAAATATTATATGGTTAAGCTCACGATTAATGGCCGATTGGAATTACGTTTTAAACTCCGTAGCGAGCAAAATTACATTGATACACAGCGCGTTGCTATCGGCTGTTTGACAGTTGCAATCGAGTGAACGGTTGATCTGGTGAATCTTGCATGTGTATATATTATTATGTGTATTAAATTCATAATGCGCGATATCGTCTTGTACATTTTATCTACCACATTGTATACATTTTCTTAAAATCAAACAGAAAAGGAAAGATTGAAAACGCTTGGAGATAATAAAGATGAATGACTGATTTTTATGAAACTTTATACTAATTCGCAATTGATATGGAAACTGCTCGCTTCTCACAGTTCATCATTCATTTGAATAAAATAAAGGGTGCTGAATGAAATATAAAAAAAACTGCTGAAATGTAAGTAAATTGTATTATTCTAAATATCGTATTCCTCATTGAGCAAATAAATTAATAATTGTATTTATTTTTTCGTAACGATTAACAAGATCTACTCTAAATGATTTGACATCATCAAAATTTGATCAGAAATCAATTGTAAGTGTCTTCTTCTACCGGCATTTATCATTATTTAAATTTATATTAATAATCATAGATCAATTGCTAACATCATCTAAATCAAATAAATAACATTCTTTCAATATGACATTTCTACATTTTTTCGTCGGACTTTCCCAGAGTAGTACATTTTTAAGAGAGGGGATTTTTCATAACATTAAATTTGATGATAAACTAGATTAAGGTTATATGAATAGAAGTTTTTAGTTGGGTGAGGACATACGACGGTTTCTATGCTTTTTGAAAGGGCAAGCGAAGTACCTCCCTCTAACCCGAGTTATATATTGGTCCAACTTTTTGTGATCATGCTAGCCTAGCTCCCCATAGCTCATACAGAAAGCTCTAAATGCCCTAAAAGATGAACACAAGGTTTGTGTGTTCAACCGGTCCGCCTTTCAGACTGCTGACATTTTGAATGAACGCCTCGCGACCTATATAGCCTAAACTGCCCGTCGCCTGTGAGGAATTGGGACGTCCAGTAATCTGGAGCAACCCAGCTACATCTATTGCATATTATAAATGTACAAATATAGACTCTCGATTATCCGGATTAATACTTGGGAGGAAAGACACAGATAACTGAAAACCACGGATAATCCAAACCACCAAATGTTTCTTTAGATTCAATTATAATATATTTACGATTTTTTCATATTTTAATACTAATTATTTGTTAAGTAAACGCTCATACTACAGGAGTATTCAAATATAACTCAGAATTTTACTGTACAAATTTATAAGTGATGTAGTATTTTATTTTTTTATATAGTTCCCTTCATTCGAAATACATTTATTCCGTTGGATAGGAAGTTTCTTGATCCTGTCACTGAAGAAATAAGGCGAGAAGTAGCATACTATGTTGCGCAACTCGTAATTAATCGAAGGAAATAATGCTTCAGACAACTACAGTTGAAACAAGAAAAAAGTGTCATGCATGCATACGAAGTAAAGGTGGCCAATTTGGACAAATTTTGTAAATAAATTTATTAAAAACATTATAAGCATACAAAATTCTTTCTTAACCCTTTTTTTTTAATGTGATTTTAGAGCCTCAAAAGTATTTTTTTTAAAATAACATAAAATAATCAAAATACAAATACAAAAGTTATTTCGTGCTATTCCAACCACAGATTAAAATATTATCGACGATTTAAAGGTGAAGTTTTGTGTATTTTTTTAAAATATCGAAAAAAAAATGTTGACAACCCTGACACTTGGGACATAGGGCCTATGTATGAAGCGTAGTAAAAGACCCTCCCTAACCCCCAAAAAATTGTCGTCCATGTTCAAAACACCCTATATATATATTAATATTGTAAATTGGTTGGAATACTTCTAAACATGTCTCTTTTTAAATTAATTTATTATTGTTTGTCTAAAAAGCATCATGTGCCTACTGTAGACGAATTTAAAAAGAAAAGGCTGTCAATATATGAAGGGGTTTACCGGCTGTTGTGGCTATAAGAAACTGGATGAAAATGCTTATTGGCTGCTTTCGTGGTACCTCATGCCACTGTGAGTTTTATTCAGTCAAACTATTTTTTTATTAAAATCAGAAGACCCATTTTTTATATTTTAGTAGCCAGTCACGTGGTTTGATCGCGGGATCTATTGGTAGTCCCTTGGGGGGGGGGGGGGTTATATTTCTGGCTCCACCCATACCATTGATGACCATCCTAATTCAAATATCTATATTAAACCAGCTAATAGATTGAAACGAAATTTTAGTGGTGCCTACAAAAAGGCTTACTACACCGATATATTTAAACAAAACGGTGGTTTTCAATATGTGGTACGTTTATCAGCGAGATAAAATTAAAAAAGTTATTTTTTGATGAGTTGTATGTAAAGGCATTGATTAAATGTCACATAAACACACGAACAAAACATAAGGACAACATTATTTATATATCTATATAAAAATATATTTGAATTGGATACTTTAACACTGAAAGTTGGCGTGCCTATAATTCTTCTCCGAAACATGTAGCAACTGTACCAGGTTTTTAGTGAAAAAAAAATGAATAATATCATTGGAACTACAGTTTGAAATGGAAAATTTCAAAAAGAGGTTGTGTCCCAATGATTCCGACTGATATGCTATTCGAATTGAAACGTCTGCAGTTTCCGTTGTGAGCATTAACAGATAACAGAAACACACAGGGTATGCGTGCATACTTCTCACATGGACAGCTGCATATGGGCTGCTCACGCCCAAAATCATCCAAGCTAGCTAATGAATCTAATTTTACTTTGAGATTCTAGGCTAGGATAAATATATAGATAAAAATTGTTTAAAAATTAAATAGAAGAAAATAATAAATAAATATATGTTGTATAAGGTAGGAAAGAGTTTTGAGTCTTACTTACGGCTTCGAAAAAAAGGGTGCGAGCCCACTAATTGTTACCGGTCGCACAGAAGGACTTCTAGATGGAGATCGTAGAAAGCCCCGGAATGCATTTTCCCTCAAAACTTTTACAAAAAGCCCTAAATGCCCTAAAAATCAGAGAGAATGGCTACAAGGTTTCCGTATCCAACAGATCCGAATTTCGAACCATTGACACAACGAAGGAACGCCTCGCGATCAAAAGCCATGCCCGAAAATGACCACAAAGCATGGTCTGCGTTCATGAACGGATCTCCGCACGGACACTCTGAAATTGTTGAAAGTCCAACCTAACCAACGAGTCCCCAATTAGCCCGTGACCTGTGAGAAACTGAGACGTCCAGTGATCCGGGATGGCCCAGTGACATCTCAGATGGTGCCTAACCAAGAGGAAGAAAGTGAGAGGTGGCGGCCGACGACCGACGCAGACTACCTCTCCTGGCAACTAAACAAAGCCGCTTTCTTGACGCGACGACAGAGATCACCGAGGGCGTCTTGGGCTTTTATCTGGATTTCTCTGAATCTTTGGGACGGAAGAAAATATAGGAAGTGTGATGGAATCTTCATATGGGAAAGGCATAAAATGACCATGTTCTACTTCCTTGATATTAAAATTTATCCGCAATGATCTAGAAATGTGCGATCTGAGCGACGACATACACGACTATTACTTCGTGTCCCAAGGAAAGACAACTATTCCTAGCATGGATGACGGCGAAGAATGTACATTAACGGATGTAAGTCTGGTCATCCATGGCGTCAATCAAAAGGCGGAAGAGTTCTTCCGCGCATTGGGATTGAAATACTTGACCCAATTGGCTTTAGAAATTTTGTGTTTAGTTTAGAAAATTGGATTTCCATTTTGGTGAAGCTATTAAAATACCGCTGGGCTTAGTGTCCAGCGGCCGCTGGAGATGATCGAGATGGCGAAAAACCCCAAACCGAATTCTTGCAAAATCAGCAGACCATGTTTGCAAGGATTCGTACGATTTTTCATGTTTATTTAGTATGAATTGAATGGCGCGATTGTGAGACAATGACTTCTCGACAATCTGTCCAATTCAATGCTGAGTTTTGTCCCATTGTTACCTTGTTCCGAACGATTCGCACCGTCGGCATTGATTTAATGCTTCGGATGGTGTGGGTCGTTTTATGCATTCTCACCCTGATGCATCCCGAATATCCCGTTTTACCCTGGGCTTTTATGTTATTTGCACAATCTGTAGAGGCTCTTTAGATCCTTTGTAACTTTTGCTTTACACCTTCCATAGCGATGGTGATGTTATCCGACAATATCCACGACTACTACATTGTCGCACAAGGCAAGACTACAATTCCCAGTGTTGATGACCACGAGGAAATGTTGGTTACCGATGTAAGTGCGGAAAATGCTGACCAGCCGCACCGTTTTCTTCGTTGTCTTTGTTTAACCATAAAACTTTAACAGCTCGCATGCCATCGAATTGAATGGCAGTCGACGGCTTTGGCAGATTGAATCTAACGACTAACCCCTTATTGATTACCATTCATCATACGCATTCAGATGGAGGAGCTGGCGGGACGGCTTTAGATGTTATTCGTCTTTAGAGAGAGTTTCCTATTGTAATGCATTATTTTATTGAATAATTCGCAGAGAATACATTGCTAAGCAACCGTATCGGTGATTATCCATTCATTTGCCAAGGTAAAACCAGAATACCTGGCGTCAACGATGGATTAGAATTTGACGTCACGGACGTAAGTGATTAGAAGACCTCGGCGTCGGGAGTGCGTCGGTGCGCCTTCCAAGAATAGATCTCCATCTATTCAGCTAGTCCGAGGACGAGTCTTCTAACATCATATGAAAGAAAAGCAAAGAACGAAACTCAGAAGGCGACCTGCCCGCTCCTCGCCGTAGCTTGGCTTCAAAAAACCAAAAAAACCACAGCAATTTAGCTACGAATCTTGCACTGAATAACATTAGCACAAAGTTGGTAAATCCTCCACTTTATGCACTCACTTTAATTGGGCAAAATTTTTCCAGCAGGTCACACAAAAATTCACGACACGGCGATTGCCCCAGACGTTTTTTAATCTGTTTATTCATGTAAAATTAATTTCATATTTGTAGCTATGTGCTTGTTGTCCGACAACATCTATGACTACTACAATGTCTCTCAGGGTAAGATCACTATCCCAAGTATGGATGACGGAGAAGAAGGTGCCTTGACAGATGTAAGTTTCTTCATTTTGATGAAATGAATGCCACGAGAGTCAATTAGTGGCAACATCCATATGGAATGGTGTTGATGGACTCTCACACGTTGGTCATGTCCGTTTGAACAGTCCCCCGCCAAAATGTGAATGGCGCGGAGAAGTGTGCATCAAATATATTCATATATCAGATCCTCTTTGAAATTCCGCATGTCCTCATAAATAATATTCAACAGAATTATTATTATACATAACCCATTCAAATAAGAAAAACCGATTTGTTAACGTCATCCTCTCTCTTGTAAAAAAAATCATCCCCTCGTTATATTGTAAAAAAACAAAAATGAGACATTTACAAAATTGTGACGTCAATGGTATTAGAAAATATCTAAAAATTGCAAATCTAAAACCCTCTAATTTATAAATTTATAAAACAACCTAATAAGCCTAACATTTGCACCATCACTTGCCTGAACTAACATTTAAAAATGCTTATGCCGTAAGTATTTGAAATTTATTTATATGCAATTTGATTAAATTTGATGATCTAAAATATTAATTCAGTAAAATCGTTCATATTTTGAGATGTTAATCATTGTAAATAATTATTTATCTTTGTAATAGCAACGTAAAATCATCCAAATCGTTCATTAAAACAAGTAATATTTTTGCATTGGATTAATAATAAAGGCTCTTTTTATGAATTATTCGCGTGCTTAAATTCAAATGGCGGATTTTAACCTATTGTTTTGTGATAATATAGCAAGCCTTCGACGTCTTGGGTTTCACCCAAGAAGAAAAGGACGATATCTACAAGATCACCGCTTGCGTCATGCACATGGGTGGTATGAAGTTCAAGCAGAGGGGTCGCGAAGAACAGGCCGAAGCTGATGGCACTGAGGTGATTATACATATATTTTGATCGAAATGTGTATGCGTTTAAAATGCAATTTGGTCTGATCTGTTGTCTGCTGGATGATTTCAGGAAGGTGAACGCGTCGCCAAATTGTTGGGCGTCGACTGCGCCGATCTCTACAAGAACTTGTTGAAGCCCCGCATCAAGGTCGGTAACGAGTTCGTCACCCAGGGTCGTAACAAGGACCAGGTAGCCAACTCCGTCGGTGCCCTTTGCAAGGGTATCTTCGACAGGCTCTTCAAATGGCTCGTCAAGAAGTGTAACGAAACCCTAGACACCAAGCAGAAGAGACAGCACTTCATCGGTGTACTGGATATCGCCGGTTTCGAAATTTTCGACGTAAGTATCTTCTCCGATCTATTAATCTTTGAGATATTGAATCAAATTTATAAGAAATCAAATAATTTCAGTTAGTCTCAATCGATTTCAGGCAATTTATTGCATTGATTTTATTTATATGATTATTCTTAATTCATCATTACACACTCAGGATATTCAACATTTGTATGGACAACAGCATTTTAGCATGAATTGTGACGTCGAATCCTGAAAAAAAATCATGATTAAGGATGAATATATGTTTATTGTGTTTGTTCTATATCTATAATATGTGATGTTCTCTATTATGTGTCCTTCAGTATATGTTAAATTACTAGATTCATAGTCAATGTGTGTAACTTTTGTCAAAAATTATATACGATAATTAATGACAATATGCACTTATAAGTGAAAAAAGTTATCGCATTTATAATAATTTAACAATGAATGTCTATGTATTAAGTCGTACTTGGGGCGCATCCAGGAGGAAGAAGATCAATTTTTAACCCCTAATATTTAATAATATTTTAGTACAACGGATTTGAGCAGCTTTGCATTAACTTCACAAACGAGAAGCTGCAACAGTTTTTCAATCATCACATGTTTGTACTGGAACAAGAAGAATACACTAGGGAAGGCATCGTATGGGCCTTCATCGATTTCGGAATGGATTTATTGGCCTGCATTGACTTAATCGAAAAGGTAGAATGGACGGCGATCTCCTCGTGGTGCTTGATTTGTCATTTAGATTTTATATTAAGTTCTCAGAACAAATGCTTTGACCATTTCTGAGAAACGCGCATAGGAGATCATTGGAGTCGTGGCAAAAAGGGTAAATCAAAATTGTATATGTCCAGCACAACAATAAAACCCAATTAAAACTAACCCCAAATAAAACTAAAACCTGTACCATGTCAAATCATGCAGAATTTGAGCATCGTGCAAAACGGAAAAATACCCAATAGACTGGGTTCAAATATGCAGATTGGCACATGAAGTGTCGAGATCTCATATTCACACACATGACAACAACTCAAACAAGCCAAACACATAATATCAAACAGCGATTTCATCTCTGTTTCTTCCTTCTTTTTTTTTGAAATCCTCTTCCATCCAAAGTACAACGGTTTCGAGCAACTGTGTATCAACTTCACCAATGAGAAGCTCCAACAGTTCTTCAACCATCACATGTTCGTACTCGAGCAGGAAGAATACAAGAAGGAAGGCATCAACTGGGCTTTCATCGATTTCGGAATGGACTTGCTCGCTTGCATTGACTTGATTGAGAAGGTAAATGGGTTGTGAACGTCTTCAGCGAGTCCATCGTCCGGGTGTCCGAAACTCAAGAACACCCAAATGTGATGTCGATATTGGTCTTGTCTCACTTGGTGCAACTGTCCATCCCGATTGTGATGTCCCAATCCATCGCAAAGTGCGATGGACGTGTGTAAAACCCGCCCCAATTCGTAAACATTTGTAATATACTATGATTACAAACGTATCCCCATGTGACGTTGTGTGATTATCCTCGATTAGCAATTTAACCGTACCAAAAAATGCAAAGCGAAGCATCGCCGTTTGCGTTTTCATTGTATAATACTTGTCCTATGTATGTGTAAAATGTTCTCATTTTGAATTTTACTAACTGTGTTTGTCCCGTACGTATCTTCCTGCAGTACAACGGTTTCGAGCAACTCTGCATTAACTTCACCAATGAAAAATTGCAACAATTCTTCAACCATCACATGTTCGTTCTGGAGCAAGAAGAATACCATCGAGAGGGCATCGAATGGACGTTCATTGATTTTGGCATGGATCTCCAAAACTGTATTGACCTTATAGAAAAGGTAGACGGCGGCCAAATATGGACGAGGCTTTGCCATCTCGAGATCGGCTGAGAGATTACAGATGCGTTTTTGATGCAGTCAAATCAATCCAATCAATCAAACAGGGGACTGATCAAAAAGCGTGTGGAATCTCAAAGCGACTAAGATCAATGTCTTCGTTTTTGTGTTCGTGTGTTTGCTGTTTTGTCTATCATGTACCTCAATATCCTTCCATACAGGCGGCGGCAGCTCGCAATGAATTGCCGTCTTCATGTGTCTGAACGTTATAATCTTCCTATTTATTTCTCATTTTAACAATCTGTGTTATTTTTATGTTTATTCAATGTTGAAATCACTCTTGTTGTGTACGTTTTGTTGTTTTGTATTTCCTGTGCCATGGTCCGGCGGCCAGTCGAACGGTTTTAATCAGCTATGCGTCAATTTTACGAACGAAAAACTGCAACAGTATTTCAATCACTTCATGTTTGTGCTAGAACAAGAGGAATACGAAAGAGAAGGAATCGAATGGAAGTTCATTGATTTCGGAATGGACCTCCAGCCGACGATAGATTTGATAGAGAAGGTATCCATAAGCATCTCTAAGAACTAAAATATAACACGCTACCAATAGAAATTGTATTAAATCTTAATAAATAGACTTTATTAATTCGTTTTGCATATAGAATGCGGCAAAATATCGAACACAGTAATAACACCGTTGCAAAAATGTACATTGGTAGAACTCCCCTAGCATTTAACATGGTAGTCCAATTCACAAACGAAATAGTTTAAACGCTATTTTAACGCGATAATCAACCCCGAAAAGCGACCCTGATTAACAGGGCCGATTTATGCAATTTTTTATATAATGAGAAGAAACCAATCGACTGCGCCTGGTAACCATTTTCACACCACAAAAGGTTGCATGGTATATAACATCGCCTTATGCTGCCGATAACATCAGAATTTTTGAAAATCAAGGCGTTAAAAGGTAAGCTTTAGCTTCACAAAAACGAGCTTTCGATTTGTGCTCATTGCATTTGTATAAAAAAGCTTAGAATTCTATCGAGCGATCAGCTTTTGATGATCGAAGAGTACAAAATATTGCTTATTTAAATGTTTGTATTAAATGTTAATTTGTTATTTATTTCGGCTTTTATGCGTTTTATTGAATGGAAGAAATGCATAATGGACGTATTAAATAATATATTATAGTTGGTTAAAATCGTGCTAAATTCATTCGCTATTATAAATATATAAAATGTAATATGATTGGATCGGAATCTCAGCATGTTTAATTTCCTATATAGCCCATGGGTATCCTCTCCATCCTTGAGGAAGAGTCTATGTTCCCCAAAGCCACCGACAAGACCTTTGAAGAGAAGTTGAACAACAACCATTTGGGCAAATCTGCTCCATTCTTGAAGCCCAAACCACCAAAGCCTGGCTGCCAAGCCGCTAACTTCGCCATTGGCCATTATGCCGGAAACGTAAGTATCACGCTATTATTCGATTTATATAGATTTTTTAAGTTATGCGGACAGATTTACATATTGATTTAATGTGATAGGTCGGCTACAACATCACTGGATGGCTTGAGAAGAACAAGGATCCCTTGAACGACACTGTTGTCGACCAGTTCAAGAAGGGTAGCAACAAGTTGTTGGTGGAGATCTTCGCCGATCATCCTGGACAATCCGGCGGTGGTGATGCCGGTGGCGGCAAGGGTATGCAAATCTTCTCGTTCGATTATTATCATGAAATATGAACTTATTTACATCTTACATCAGCGACCACTCTTCAGAAATCAGATTATAGTGTTCAATCAAATCTTCGTATCAAACCGACTGCGACCTGGTCTTTCATTGTATCATCATCCGCATACGAAATTCATTCGAATTTGACAGATTGAAATGCGCTCTTAAAACGAATCCGGGGCATGGAACGACAGACTTAGAACATGCTGTCCATCAAACCTGATTCTGTTTTCATTGTCGAACGAAATCGATTTATAGAAGCTCAGATTTGTCTAACTCCTCCATTGTACATCACTAATTTGAATCCTAATGATTAGGAGCTGGCGGTAAACGTGCCAAGGGTTCAGCCTTCCAGACTGTATCATCCTTATACAAGGTTACTGCAACATTCAATTTAATTGCTGGCCATGTGTATTATTTGGCTCAGAACAAAATCGCAGGACACTGATCGGAACCCCAAAACGCTTTGCTTTGGAACCTTCTTTCATTCTGTTTAATTTCAGTACGAGCGATCTTATATAGCATGAAAACCTGTGGCTTACGTCTCGCGTCTATAATGTTCAAACATGTCTTCTGTCTTTATTGGTGCTATTTAATTTTCCATATATTCGCACTCTAACACACAAAAATGCATTTGTAAAAACCATCCGATCCATCAAACTGAACGACGGTAATGTAAGCACTGAAGGAATGGTGCCAATTTAAACGTGTATGTTTTTATGTTTGCTTCTTCATTTGTTAAGGTGGACGTGGTAAGAAGGGTGGTGGTTTCGCTACTGTATCATCAGCCTACAAGGTAATTATGAAGATCAGGAATCATCATAGAGAATTAGAGTAGTGAATACAGTTTATCGACTCTTGTTGAAGAGCACTAATACACAGCATGACTGTGTATAGATGAACTTGTAGAACAAAATTAACATCATCCTAAAATACATAATCTTTTTATAAATATATGAATTTTCACCAATTGGATTTGGATGAAACTCATTTTGTGTGGATAAACGCGTACTTAGACTGAGTATCGCAATGCTTTATATTTTCAAAGCAACTATAAAAAAACATGTTATTAATCGACTGTAATCGGAATTAAATCTTCCAGAATTCCATTACATCTTAAAAAAATGATTTTAAATAGTATTAAATCTGTGGGACCGTTTTGTAAAACGTTACAGATACCGACAATACAATAGTTTTTGAGTAACCAAAGTCACTTGCACGCGTGGCCTTTTTTCATACCATGGAAATAGTAAGTAAAATTACTATACAATATTCCAGCGATCCACCATAAAAATCATTAATTAATCAGAATCATAGAAAAAAATTAATACAAATGGATCGTTGGAATATTGAGCATACTATGACAGTATGTCTGTACTAATTGAATGTGTTCGCCTGATTTTTAAATATCTAATCTAGATGTATTTTTTTTGTAAAATGTCCGTTTTTACCGTTTATTTTTCGTTGGATTCGTATTAATTCGTTGCTCGCAATCGCAGGAACAATTGAACAACCTGATGGCCACTTTGAGATCTACCCAGCCTCATTTCGTACGTTGCATCATCCCCAACGAATTGAAACAGCCTGGTGAGTATTCCGCCGCAAATCGAAGATAGGGCGCGATTCGTGTTGGAACGTTGGAATGACGTCTTGTGTTTTTCAGGTCTCATCGACTCCCATCTTGTCATGCACCAGCTGACATGTAACGGTGTGCTTGAAGGTATCCGTATTTGCCGTAAAGGCTTCCCCAACAGGATGGTGTACCCTGACTTCAAGCTCCGGTGAGAAAAAAAATCTGAAGGAGATTGAAATTAATTTGAATCAGCTGAACGCGACGAATCCGAATAGATTGCAAATTGGATTTGAATTTAAATTTTTGCATTTTTAATCGGAATCGGATCGTTCATTATTATATCTAGATTTAAGTTTCGATTTCAGATTTTTTTAAATAGTAGTAGTATTAGAATTTATTTTATGGCGGTTGAGATTTTATTGGCATATATTTGAAATGTGTTGTGTTCGAAAAACAGTTACATGATTCTTGCCCCAGCCATCATGACCCAAGAAAAAGATCCCAAGACAGCCGCAGCCAAGTGCTTAGAGGCGGTCGCTTTGGATCCTGAGAGCTACCGAGTCGGTCACACTAAGGCAAGACAGAATGATTAGAGTCCTTGATGGATTATCCCGTTGGAGTAGACGCATTGATGGAGTGCACCATATTTTGAATCCGACCGGTTGCGATTGATCCAAAAATCATGTAGTGATTGCAAATCGAACCATGCAGTCGTTGGAGGACTGACATAGTATTTAGATATTTTTTCCTCAGTTGTGATCCCTGAACTGTTCCGAATTCGGCCATGAATGGTTTCAGTAGAACCTTTAGTTTTTAAGTATATATTTGTACCTTAAACGGTCATATGGTTTGATCAAAAAGGCATGAATCTGAACCTGACTTCCTGTAGGAACGCAAGTAGTTAGTTTCGTTAGTCTTAAAATAAGTGTATGTGACGTGTTTTTTTTGATTTTTCCATTGCTCGTTGTTACCTTCGTGTAGATACAAGATCTTGGCTCCTCAAGCCGTCGCCAAGGAATCCGATCCCAAGAAGATCGCCGAAATCATCTTGGAAGCTACAGCTTTAGATGCCGAATCCTACCGCTTGGGTCACACCAAGGCATGTTATCAGAGATGCAGCAGCGACGCTCTGTGTTCATATTTATTAGATTATCATACTGTATCTAATTTTAACGTGTTAATTTTTACCTCCCAATAATAATAAGCGACATCCTGGTGTTGGAGGACCTCTCCAGAGATGGGCGATTAACTCGAGCACTTTGTTATGAGACTCACAAAGTATCACTGTATTTGAACATTTTTGCAATGGATATAAAAAATATTCGAAATGCTTCAACTAGTAGATAAGTTTCACCATAGACAATAAAACCACCCCAATTTTAACATTGGTAACGCAGTAGATATTCTCCAGTTGACTGGCAGATAAAGTATTTAGTTCGTAATGTTTTTGTTGTTATCCTTTTAGATTTAAGTAGAATGTGTGTGCTTGATTTTAAGCGATGTTTATAGTGAAATATCGCACACGTAGTTTTAGTTTGATAATCACTAATTTGTTTAATTCATGGGTCAACGCAGATACAAAATTCTGTGCATGAACCTTCTGAAAGAACCAATTTCACCGGAGAAAGCCAGCGAGAAAATTCTGGAACATACCGGCTTAGACTCGGAATCCTTCAGACTGGGAAAGACTAAGGTAGAAATTACTGGCTACCTCATTGAAAAAAATGATACTAACGCTTATTACGATTTTGGATACTAAAACATTTATTTTTAGTATAAAAACCCATAAAAATACAAGCATGACGTTGAATCGTATGTCGAAAAATGAATATATGCATGAAATGTGATACGGGCCAGAGTTAAACTTGGCGCCGTCGATATGACTAATACGTTTATGTTTGCAACAGGTGTTCTTCCGCGCTGGTGTCCTGGGTCAGATGGAGGAGTTGCGTGACGAGCGCCTCTCCAAGATCGTCTCCTGGCTCCAGTCCTGGGTCCGAGGTTACTTGTCCCGTAAGGAGTACAAGAAACTGCAAGACCAAAGGTCCACATTTTTCCGCAGATTCCGCATGCTTTTTGACCAAAGTGCCAATTTTGTCTGAACGCATTTTTTTTAACATCAGGTTGGCCCTCCAAGTCGTCCAACGCAACTTGCGCAAATACCTTCAACTCCGCACCTGGCCCTGGTGGAAGTTGTGGCAGAAGGTCAAGCCTCTCCTCAACGTCACCCGCGTCGAAGACGAGATCGCCGTGAGTATCCTAAAAATTACACTGCACATTTTTACTCATGTCTGAAAAAGGACAGCGCTCCGGTTTCGAGAAGGTGCACAGATTTATTTCTGCGCGCAGTTTTGATTCATATCTGATGAAGATGGCTTTCTAAATCGGTCATCGGCATCGACACCTGGTCGCGACTTCCGCGAGATGCGATCTGCAACACCGCGGCCGCATTTAGGCAGATGTCAGGCGCTTACCTGTCGGTTATTTCTGACGCCATCGCTTTCTGGAACCTTTCCGAGCTTATCCGACATAAATCTTCGCTCTGCCTCTCGGGAAGATTTCACTCGTCGCGTCTCCGCTTTTCAAATTAATTTTTCCCGTATATTTTTATCGCGCTCCAGGGCCGACACGCCGCGTGGGCTTTTATAGCTCGGACCGCATAAACACGGCATCGGACAGGAATTTGGGATGCAACCCTGGCGGCTCCAGCGGGGGCGAACGTGGGCGACCCGAGTCGGGACTCCGAGTCGGGAGCGCTGGACCACTGGCAGTGCTCGCCTCACGGTCTTCGCGACATCATCAACGATCGCGGGCCTTCAGCCTCACTCGTCTTGCACTTGCATTTCGACCCAACGAAACGAAACCGTTCATCGGGATTATACAGTGCTGGAATAAAATCATCAATACACACGATCACAATTCATTCGAATCGAAATGGAGTTCGAAACGGACCTAGACTATAACGGCAAACTGGAAAAATTGCAGAAATTGGAAGAGAAGGCAGCAAAGGCGCAAGAAGCCTTTGAACGCGAAGAGAAGCTCCGCAAGGAGTTGGAAGTCCTCAACAGCAAGCTCCTTCAAGAGAAGACCGATCTCTTGGCTTCCCTCGAGGGAGAGAAGGGATCTCTTTCCGAATTCCAGGAGAAGACCTCCAAGCTCCAAGCCCAGAAGAACGACTTGGACTCCCAATTGCGCGTAAGTAAAATGTTCAATATTTTTATAAACGAACAGTAATTAATTTCCGATATCAAATTCGAATAGCAAGAGATCAAATCACGCGGAAACAAATAGAGCGGAAAATGTTTAAGCTTCTCTCGAATTTTATAATTGACCTATTTTTATGAGCATTAATCTCAGTAAAAAATAATCGTCACTCGCCACCTCTCGCGTTTCGTAATTTTGGGCCCACATCTATAAACGCCAGTTTATTTAATGCCTGCCGCTACATATTTATCGCGAATATAAATCAGTGTGTCATGCGAAAATATGAAGAGTTTGAGTGTTGGCTCGACTCCAAGAGGTATATTTTTTGATGCGATTTACAGCGCCAAAAATGCAGAGTGTTACATATCGCTCCAGCAAGGTGCGAGATGTTTATAGATGGGCTATTTCAACACGGAACGTGTTTACGAAGGGGCGGCTCGGGAATCGCAAATACGCCGTCTAAAATAAACAAGCCAATTAATTGACAACCATTTTTACCTTGACTCGTTTTAATATCGAACAGGACACCCAGGAGCGCCTCACCCAGGAGGAAGATGCCCGCAACCAGCTCTTCCAGGGCAAGAAGAAGCTCGAACAGGAGGTGTCCGGGCTGAAGAAAGACCTCGAAGACCTCGAACTCTCCGTCCAGAAATCCGAACAGGACAAGGCCACCAAGGATCACCAGATCCGCAACTTGAACGACGAGATCGCCCACCAGGACGAGCTCATCAACAAGCTGAACAAGGAGAAGAAGCTCCAGGGAGAGTCCAACCAGAAGCAGTCCGAAGAGTTGCAAGCCTCCGAAGACAAGGTCAACCATCTCAACAAAGTCAAGGCTAAGCTCGAACAGACCCTCGACGAGCTCGAAGATTCCCTCGAGCGCGAGAAGAAGATCCGCGGAGACGTAGAGAAGTCCAAGAGGAAGGTAGAGGGCGACCTCAAGCTCACCCAGGAGGCCGTCGCCGATCTCGAGCGCAACAAGAAGGAGCTCGAGCAGACCATCCAGCGCAAGGACAAGGAGATCTCCTCCCTGACCGCCAAGTTGGAAGACGAACAGTCCCTCGTTTCCAAGCTCCAGAAGCAGATCAAGGAGCTCCAGGCTCGCATCGAAGAGTTGGAAGAGGAAGTCGAATCCGAGCGCCAGGCTCGCGCTAAGGCCGAGAAGCAGCGCGCTGATTTGGCCCGCGAACTCGAGGAGTTGGGCGAACGTCTCGAAGAAGCCGGCGGTGCCACCTCCGCCCAGATCGAGCTCAACAAGAAGCGCGAAGCTGAACTCAGCAAGCTCCGCCGCGACTTGGAAGAGTCCAACATCCAACACGAAGGAACCCTCGCCAACCTCCGCAAGAAGCACAACGATGCCGTCGCCGAGATGGGCGAACAAGTCGACCAACTCAACAAGCTTAAGGCCAAGTAAGTGGGGGCGTTCCTTTTTACTACAACTGCCATGAGATTATTACATAAATTAAAATGAATTTAATGACGTTTAGGGCTGAACACGATCGCGCATCTTGCCACAACGAATTAAACAACACCCGCGCTGCTGTCGATCAATTGGCTCGTGAGAAGGTAAACTGATGACCTGCCCATGGCATGCGTCAGTGAACCCTCGTCCTTATTATTGTTGCACGTCTAAAACGTTTACAATACGAGACAGTAAATCTGTAAACGATCAATCGTGTCCATGTCCTCCCTTAGCAAATCGACCGTCCTCGCACAACGTGTACTCGCGCCAACTCGCGAACACACACCGACTCTTTCACTCTAGGCATACGGATACATGACACTTGACTAAATATTCATTTGTCCCTCAGGGCTGAAAAGGAACGCGCACAATACTTTGGTGAACTCAACGACCTTCGTGCTGGCATTGATCACCTGTCTAACGAGAAGGTACAAAGTCCTCAAAAGTTTAGCAGCTTAACAAACGCGGCCTTTTCTTCAGCTTTTCTAGGCAATTTAGTAATCATTTTAGCTGCAACAGCGAATGGCGATATATCACCATCATTCACAAGTCATCACAAAATACCATCGTAACTCTCATACTCCTCGAAAGCCTTTTCTAACAAATGAATTGTTCCTCATGTGAAAAAGAAATCAACTCTGTATTTGTTCCCAAAACTTTCTTGTCATAACTTTTTTTTCATTTTGTGTTGTAAAATATACTCATTTGTAATTAACAAATTAATGTACATACAAAATCAATTTCCAAAATCCAAACTAATAGGTGTTCTTAACATACTGTAATTGTTTTGTCAAATAACGTATAGAAAAACATAATTATTACAAATTTAGTTTACAAAATGAGATCGAACACGATTTTTAACCCGATAACTAGGCTGCCCAAGAAAAGATCGCCAAGCAACTCCAACACACCCTCAACGAAGTCCAAGGCAAATGCGACGAGACCAACCGCACCCTCAACGACTTCGACGCCGCCAAGAAGAAGCTGTCCATCGAAAACTCAGACCTCCTCCGTCAACTCGAAGAAGCCGAATCTCAAGTATCTCAACTTTCCAAGATCAAGATCTCCCTCACCACCCAATTGGAAGACACCAAGAGGTTGGCCGATGAAGAAGGACGCGTAAGTTCACTCCTGTTTTTCTATATATAAAAGAAAAATAGCAATTAAATGCATGCAATAAAACTTATTTTATTCTCTATCGCAATAGGAACGCGCTACCCTCCTCGGCAAGTTCCGCAACTTGGAACACGACTTGGACAACATTCGCGAACAAGTTGAAGAGGAAGCCGAAGGTAAGGCTGACATCCAACGCCAACTCAGCAAGGCCAACGCCGAAGCTCAAATCTGGCGCTCCAAATACGAATCCGAGGGAGTCGCTCGCTCCGAGGAACTCGAAGAAGCCAAGCGCAAGTTGCAAGCTCGCTTGGCCGAAGCCGAAGAGACCATCGAGTCGCTCAATGTGAAATGCCTCGCCCTCGAGAAGACCAAGCAACGCCTCGCCACCGAAGTCGAAGACTTGCAGCTGGAGGTTGACCGCGCCACCGCCATCGCCAACGCCGCCGAGAAGAAACAGAAGGCCTTCGACAAGATCATCGGAGAATGGAAGCTCAAGGTTGACGACCTCGCCGCCGAGCTCGACGCCAGCCAGAAGGAGTGCCGCAACTACTCCACTGAACTCTTCCGTCTCAAGGGAGCCTACGAAGAAGGGACAGGAACAACTCGAAGCCGTCCGCCGCGAAAACAAGAACCTCGCCGATGAAGTCAAGGACTTGCTCGACCAAATCGGAGAAGGTGGCCGCAACATCCACGAAATCGAGAAGGCCAGGAAGCGCCTCGAAGCCGAGAAGGACGAACTCCAAGCCGCCCTCGAGGAAGCTGAAGCCGCTCTCGAACAAGAAGAGAACAAGGTACTCCGCTCTCAACTTGAGCTTTCTCAAGTCCGTCAAGAAATTGACCGCAGAATCCAAGAGAAGGAAGAGGAATTCGAAAACACCCGCAAGAATCACCAACGCGCCCTCGACTCAATGCAAGCTTCCCTCGAAGCCGAAGCCAAGGGTAAGGCTGAGGCCCTGCGCATGAAGAAGAAGTTGGAGGCTGACATCAACGAGCTTGAAATTGCCCTCGACCACGCCAACAAGGTAATTACTGAAACATCATTTTCGATATTTCGATTTTTTAAATTCTATATTGCATTTAAATAACTTGTATTTTATTGCTATTTAGGCCAACGCCGAAGCACAGAAGAACATCAAACGCTACCAACAACAGCTCAAGGATGTCCAGACCGCTCTGGAAGAAGAACAGAGAGCCCGCGACGACGCCAGGGAACAACTCGGAATCTCTGAACGCCGCGCCAACGCCCTCCAAAACGAATTGGAAGAATCCCGCACCCTCTTGGAACAAGCCGACCGCGGCCGTCGCCAAGCCGAACAGGAATTGGGAGATGCTCACGAACAACTCAACGAGCTTTCCGCCCAGAACGCTTCAGTATCCGCCGCCAAGAGGAAACTCGAGGCTGAACTCCAGACCCTCCACTCAGACTTAGACGAGCTCTTGAACGAAGCCAAGAACTCCGAAGAGAAGGCGAAGAAGGCCATGGTCGATGCCGCGAGATTAGCGGACGAACTTAGAGCAGAACAAGACCATGCCCAGACCCAGGAGAAACTCCGCAAGGCCCTCGAAACACAGATCAAGGACCTCCAAGTCAGATTAGACGAGGCCGAGGCCAACGCACTCAAGGGAGGCAAGAAGGCCATCCAGAAGTTGGAGCAACGCGTTAGGGAACTCGAAAACGAATTAGACGGAGAACAGAGGCGACATGCCGATGCCCAGAAGAACCTCCGCAAATCAGAGCGCCGCATCAAGGAGCTCAGCTTCCAAGCCGACGAGGACCGCAAGAACCACGAGCGCATGCAAGACTTGGTAGACAAACTTCAACAGAAGATCAAGACCTACAAGAGGCAGATTGAGGAAGCGGAAGAAATCGCAGCTCTCAACCTTGCTAAATTCCGCAAGGCACAGCAAGAGCTCGAAGAGGCCGAGGAGAGAGCCGACCTCGCCGAACAGGCCATCAGCAAATTCCGCGCGAAGGGACGTGGTGGATCCGTAGCACGAGGAGCTAGCCCTGCGGTGAGTTTTTTTAAGCTTTGACTCGATGAAATTATTATTTTACTAATACTGAGATTAAAATGCATAATTTTTTCCACAATATAGCAACCCAAGCGCGGCCTCCTCGCGATGGAGTAACGTGTTTAAGTTGTAAGTTCTTTGGAAGAAGATTTTGCTTGGGATTGTATTGATTAGAGAAATGCACTAAAAGCAGTGCTTTATGATTGTTGAAATCTGCTATTGTTTTATTTGTATTGTTCTTAGGAGCAAGAAATGTGCTGGTCTTGTAAATAATTGCGTCAGAGTGACCGAGACGAGTTCGTTGAATTGGAATTCGTTTCGTATATGTTTTCGTCCTAAATTTACATACCACCATGATTTCCTAGATCTATGCATGTAGAATTAGATTCAAATGTTTTCCCGAGTGGTTTTTGAATTATGATCTGGAGACTTTTTACTCGTACCTTTCTGACGTTGGTTTATTTTTGCAGCCTACCCGACCATCAGCGCGTCCCCAGCTGGATGGCATGGCATTTCCACCCAGGTTCGACTTGAATCCTGAGATCGACTTCTAAGACATCATCCATTAACTCAATTCACCTTTAATTTTAATAAAAAATAAGAAAATAAGGCTTTGTACAGAATGAGCACGAAAAAAAAAAATTTAAAACAAATCGAGCCTGTTAAGTTAAAAACCAAGTATGTGAACAAATTTCGAAGAATGCCTGCGATACAGATCTTGTCGAACGGTTAATTTAACTTTAATATTATAATTTATATACAGTTTATTATTTTATAAATATTTTTGTTGAAACTTAAATGTATTTATCATTATACGAAAAAACGTGACAGATGACAGGTGTAATTAAAGTATAAAGGAATGCTTCTGTCGAGGCGAGGATTGTAGCCAGAGCACGCTAAAAGAGACACGACCCAACATCTTCCTTACCTTGCTGCAATCGTCGTCTTGCCAAGAGCATTCCTTGCCACTTAAGTATGTGTGACTTACATTGTGTATACATGGCTTCTTTCACGCATCAATAAACATGTTGATATCGTTATCACAATATACAAATATCTTTTATTTATTGAAATTTGTCCACAACCCTCTTCCTTCACCTATGACGAAGAAATCAAAAGAAAATTAAAAATAAAATGAAAATACACATGCATAATAAGAAATTAAGAAAGACACTTATAAACAACACAAATGAGAGCTTAAACATCAATATATTCACAAAAGCTGCAGAACAACATTCAAGAAAACGACATGAGATAAGATCTTATTTCTTAGACTGTCGTCCGAGCATTGGAGGGCAGTCTATTAATACGTAAGAAGCACACTTCCTTCATTAATTTTTATCAGAAGAATTTCATCTCACTCCTATTTCTAGAAGCTTCTATTACCTATGTATAAATAATGCTATGCAGTGTGATGGTCGACAGATTTGTTTGATTGATCGCTAACACCTGACGTTGAGTTAATACTGAGAGAGCACTTGCTGATCTTATATATAAATTAATTACATTAAGATCCATCAAAATGATTTGAAAATATTTGATACTCCTGTATCTTTTTATACACCCGGATATCAGATGTATTTGTGGAGTTATAGCATTAATGTACCAATACACGCTCGACATTTGCCGGATATTTATTTCTTATGGATGTACAACTTAATACTTTATGATCCACTTTTAATATAACTCTTCTCGTATTTAGGTCTTCGGGGACAAATTACTAGAGGAGTATTTTAAGATTTGGAACTTCCCGGATGATCCATCGGACAAACCCATAATGCTTGGATAAGGTAAGCTTAACATTTTGACTTGAATCTTGATCAATTAGAGTAAATCTTGTTCCCTCGGATATTTATTCATTCCTGCATTACCCAAACAATTCGCAAATATTTATAATTATTTTTTCCTCTTATGCTCTTACAATTTACATTTTTGTTCTTGAATGATTACAAAAATATATGTCTGAGATGTGGATTGCATCATCGTTCTTCTCTAAAGAGAAAACATATCTTGCATTATGACTAAAGCCTGACAATCATTTTATAAACTATCCTCTTGGTGAAAGATCTAAAACTGCTGGGATATGTGATTCATGAAAAACTAGCATCATCCAAGATAAATAAGACTTTGCTATAATAAATACAGCTCTGAGCATATACGAAAATGCTCGATGGGGTCCAAAGACTGTTTGCATTATAAACAAGACGCTTTTTTGTCTTTTATGCCTCTTTGATTTAGAGAAAAATGTTCTTCTTCCTTGATTTGCTATTTTAGAAAGCGTTTTTATCGAATACGACCTTATACAACTTCTTCAGCTGCAAAGAGCTTCACATCATATTCACATTTTCAGAATCGGAAAAATCTGGAAACATTTGGTACGAGGCGGAAATTTGAGGATAACTAATATATCGGACAAAGCAGACCACTATAATAGACAGTTACATACGTTGACATTTAAAGCAAAATAGAAATCGGTCATCTTCTTCAGCTTCAATTCAGACAAAGTGGTTAAGAAGATATGCAGCAAAATAATTCTTGTATTAGGTCGTCCCGAAAGAAATACATTATTTTTGCACGATCTCGTTTGAGTTCAGTTGATGTCCAGGAACGGCTAAGGAAATATCTCTGTATTTTTGTTCTGACATCAATCGTACGCATTCATTTAAAATGCATAGGCAAAGTGAACAGGATGGGTATTTGGATACCACACGAATTTAAGATGAGTTTTATTAAAGCAAGATAGAATTGGATTCATATTTTCAATCGAAACCATCTATTCTCTATGAGAAGGGGATAGAAACTTGCCAGAGAGGTAGGAGTTAGTTGATTGTCATATTTTATATTGAAACTGTGCAAAAAAGTGGACTTCTTTTGGGATAACCTAATACGAAGGTAGTCCTAGAAGTACCTGACCTAACAAAGAAAATACAAAAAGTTGGAAAAAATATGTCATTATTTAGCTTGATATACTTTTTCAGTGATTAAAATAGTTAACCGCCAACAAATCCTCTTCATTGTTGGTAAATCTCTTACCATGGAGCAATTTTTTCAAGTTTGAAAGTAATACTCGCTGTTGATTGTTTTTTTCCTTTTTGAAGATAATCTAAACTGAAGAACTGTCTTCTCCTTTTTGGTGCCGACTCTCCCTTTTTAGTACATTATTTCGACTATTCCTTTGTCTCAGGTGTGAAGTGATGGACCCATGTTTTATCCATGGCTTTGAATCGATGAAAAACTCGGCTTTATTGCTGTGAAACATCGCCAAACACTCCATTGAAAAATCCTTACGACGCTGTTTTTGTTTCGTTGTGAACAAACGCGGTATCCATCTTGCGCACAGCTTTTTCATGGCCAAATTTTTAGTCAATATGCGATGTACAGCACTTTTTGAAATGCCTACCATGTCTGTTAGCGCACGTTCTTTTAGTCAACTGTCATCCAATATCATTTTGTGGATTTCATTCACCATTTCTGACGTGATCATCTAATTTGGTCGTCCAAACGATCTTCGTACCAAAGTTTATCATGTTGATGGATACAAAATAATGGATATTAAGGAGTCCAATTTCTGCAGTATACTATGGTCCATCAATGGCTATGATATGACGATGTTGAAATACATTCAGATTCTATTTTAGACCGGAGTAAAATTAAAGCAGCAAGGAAGAGAAGCAGTGGTTCGTCACAAGTTAGGGATCTTTGTGTCATGTGTGTCACTGTGACACATTTTCCGGGGGCGTTAGTCACCCAGCTGAGAGCTTACAACGACCACCTTTTTTCTTCGCATTTGGTCAGACGTCCAGCAAGCGATATTTGGACCGTGACCCTGATTCGAAGATCCAATTCTTTGCATCTCAAATATTTTCCGTTATGAATGTTATTATTCGACAGCGTCTCTCATCAAAGGAAATTTCAATACACAATTCGATCTCAAAGGCGCGTATTCTTCGTATCATCAAAACAGACATTAATCCTTCAACATCCCTGGCAGTGGTTTAGACTACGTCTTCGTGGAACGACCAACCGTAGTTGTCTATTTTCGGGCCACAGGTAATAAATCTGTACGAATAATTTATATTACATGTACATCGCGTTGGATCGAGGCTTTTAATATGCCAAATTCCTGATGCCAGTACGACTGTCTTATGTCCGATTTTGAGTGCATCCGGATGCTGCTCGGGTTATTGCAGCCATGCTCGAAGTTTATTTTATTTGATTGTGTGGAGTTTATTTTTGCAAATCGCTGCATTTGGAAAGCGTTGCTCTCGGACGTAAATTTAAACTGGAACTTTGGCTCACATCTTCCAAAATTATCGTCCACGTAATAAGCCACCGGACGCAGTGATTCCCGAAATATTACACAAAAGAAGTAATGCACCCGAGTTAATATCTGGAAGCTAAAAAAAAGCTCGATGATCCTCTTCAATCGATAAAAAAATGATGAATTTTCTATGACAAAGCTTCATATTTCACACGTCACTCAATAAATTCATAGGATGACTTATAAAACGGACTTTATTCATTAACAAAGAATCCTTTGAGAGTGAAAAATTTACACTGCGGCTTGACAAAATGATCGATAAGTACGCGAAACCCAACAAACTGACCGGTAAGTTCTCTCTTACACGCCAGCTGTACCATCTTCGGAACAAAAGTCCTTGTAACATTGCTTTTTAGATAGCTCTTGTAGCAAAATCTCTTTCCATGAGCATTATTTTTAGGTCTGTAAACAGATAGTAATATCCAGGAGCCAGATTCGGAAAATACGGTGGATGGGGAAGCAATGTAAAGTGCAGTTCCTGTAAATTTGTCGTTGTTGCGGTCGACTTGTAACACTTTTTCTTCGATATTTGGGATCATCTTTTCACAATATCTTTCGTTAAACGCACCAACAACCCCATATAATTATCGCTTTCCACGGTATTTCCTTTCTCAAGGTGATCGTGGTATGTGAAATTATAAATTATCCTACAAACTTATTGAGCCACCTTAATTAGTACACTTAAACTTTTTTTGTGCGATAGATGCGTTCCGCGCACAAAAAGAAATCGCACAAAAAAGCTATGACTTACATGGAAAAAGTGAAGATGCGTTCCGTGAATTTTAAAAACCGCATAACTTTGAAACAGCTATATAAAATAAATCCAAAATCGCATAAAAAAAGTTAATAAAAAAGTCAATTTTTCCTAAATCTATATAATTATATATATTTTTTAAATTTCGGTTAGTGTTGATGGTTTATTTCCTATTTTATCCAAAATATCTCGATACGCACTCATTATGAAATTTAAAAAAATGCTTTAAAAAAACCGCATAACTTTGAAATCGCACAAAAAGAGGTTTGTGTATGTATGTTTATATGATCTTCATATGAAAATTATATGGAGAAATTGCGGTATCAAATTGCTATTCACATAAAATCAAATTGGAACACGACGAACGTTCTTTTTTTAAAACTTGAATAGTATCAACATTTTCCGCCATATCGATCAATTAATCTGCGGTTTGCAGATTTATGTAGTAACTAGGCGGATTAGGATGCGGGCTCTCGAAATAGCGTCCAATGAAGGCACTCGTCCAGAGATCGGCAATAATGATTACAGCGACCCAAACTCATTTTCACTAACAATAAGCTTTCGATTTACATGCAGATTACATTTAGTCGACGTCATCAATAGAAATTAAAATTATTTTATGAAAAACAAACCAACAATGCTAATAAAATAACGCATTAAATGTAATGGATTTAGTTCAGCATGAATATAAATGGAAGCGTTATTAAAATGGTTTGGAAGGTGAATATTAGTCGTTTAGACTAACATCTTGATTTTTTAAAATTTGGTATCAGATTTACGTTTTTTATGTGGTGGCTACCCATCATCTTACTATTTATTGTACAATAGTTTTCCACAATCTACATTTGAACCCAAATATTATAATAAATAAGTCCAGGTAGCTAACAGTTGGTCAATCAGATCGCTTTGATCCAGTATAATTGGCTGTGATCCTTTATTTGATATCAAGGAATCGTTTATTCTACAGGAGAAATATTTTCAGCTGTTATATAATGATGCAGCAGTTCATAATATGTACAATAATATATTATAAATAAGCCCGGTCTAAGTACAATGCTTGAGTGCTAATTATTTCTAAATAGCTGCATCAATTGCTGGTATCTTCAGCGTTTATAAATAAAGCACTTTTCTTATAATCTAAAGATGAGACGTTGTTTTTTATATGTTTTGTATGGACGGAGGAAAAAATAAAATTTAGTGGCCAATGTGAAAAATCTGAGTGTGGAAAAATTGTGCTATGCTTACGACCGACAGATCCACGTGTCATTTAAATATTTCTATAAATTCTAATGTAAATTATGTCATTCACATATGTATGACACAGCTTACGTTATTAATGTGCCAAATAATTCAGTGTCGCACATCCTATGTATACTAAAAAAATAACGACTAACTGGCCAGATTTACTTGGTAGTAAATCTGGCAGCCTAAAAATATTCTGTTTTCGAACCTAATGAACGCTTAATTTTGAGCCGCCTTCTTGTCAATGAATGAAAACATTTAAAATATTGCTTGAAAAGCTGCTTTCGTTCAAATTTGAAAATTTAGCTTGGGATTTACAGGTGTACAATATGAAAAAAGAGGGTTTATATTAGAAGATAATAATAATTAGGTGAATGCAAATGAGTATAATAAATGTTTAAGCATATATTTGAAAGCTATCTTTAAAGCAATCATAGTTTAAAAAGTTGCCAAATTTAAAATAGCTTCTAATCATCATCATATTAATTTTGGACATCTCAAAATAGCAACAGCAGGTAATGATTCGCCAATTACAATCACACAGCAATAAGAATTAGCATCATGGCCAATTATTGGCATAGTGACTTTATATTTTTAAGAGGGGTTTTCAATAGCTTAAGAAATTACATTGTTAAATTTGATCAAAAATTACTAATAAATCTACTGATGAGCCTCCATTTTCGTATAATACCATCAATATGACTGATAAAATTCCTATCTGCTGAGATACGGACTTAAACTCGCAAAATTCCCGATTTCCCGACAAATTATTTATTTCTATCGCTGCAGATGAATATTTATATACTGTAATACTTTGATGTGATTCGTAATTATATTACGAAGGAATACAAAAATTCTGAAGCCCGTATCTATTATATTTCATATCGATATTCCCATTATTAGAGTCGAGGTGTAGTAAATACATCACCGGTAGGGAAAGGTTAATATAACAATTTGAAAAACATATATGTATTGCAACATTGGAAGCTTGGTAGATTTTAACATTACCTGATTTACATCGTGTAAACACTGACCGAAACAAAAATTAGCTCTGTAGAAATGGCTGCAAATTTTCGGTCGCTGTTTTGCGTAAAGTTCAACAGTTCTATTATGCCTTTAAAAATGCAATGTAACGTTTATATCGTAAATACTAAATATATTTAGTTTAAATATATTTCAGTAAATTCATTATACTTCATGCCATCAATCTTCAGTAGCCTTTCTGCATACAGAAACCAATAAACATCTTATGTAACATGTGCATAGATTCCAAATATAATATCATTTAAATTTGAAACTATTGAAAAAGATCATACGTAATAGGTCCTGGCGCTTTGTCGGGTTGTTTTTCTTAAATTCTTGAAACAAGGTATTGGACACGAGTCAGCATTAGCGAAAATATTTAGAAAATATAGCTCTTTAAAAATTCATTGTATGTCAAAATGTAAATAGTTCTAGATTTTTCAATGTTATTTTAACGCCAAATTTTAGAAGAAAGCCAAAAAGAATAACTTTAAATTTAGCTGCTCATATCAATGTGAGAGATCGTCAAATAACCTTCCCAAAATATTTACAAACGAAGATTAGAGAGTGCCTGAATATCAAAAGGTCGTTGGTTGAAGTCCAAGTAGGGCAAATAGATTTTTCCATGTTAAACTAGTAGCTGTTTCATCGATGTCGCTGAAATTGTGTAACGCTAGAATTTCTTAGATAAAAATAAGAGTATGTCCATGGGCAATGCACTAATGCCTTAAGAAATTCCACCCCTGCCCTAAAACAATCAATATTATTAATTAATGCGAAATTCAAACGGAAAAGATTATTTTGCGGTAAATTCAAAATATTGGCAAGGAGAACTGTAAACAATTTAATTTAATGTATAATGTCGACATTGGTTGGGCGCCATGCAATTGGAGTGTTTATACGACTTTGATTGCGCAATTGCGGAAAAATTGATATGGAGATCGTGGGTATGCACGACGATGAAATTTGATGAAGATTTAAAATTATTCTCGTATCACCATATTTCTCATGCTCGACCCATGTCTTACTGAAAGAGGGGAATGCAGATGAGCAAGAAACAAGAATAGAGTGTCGTTGGATAGCATTAGCTGGGGGAAGAGGTTTTCTTCCCGCACGCTCGTTTGTAATCTCGTGCGTGTATATCTCCCTGGTCTACTTCGCGTAATAACATTATAAAACTTCTATAATTCATTTTTGTACTTAATTCTTGGATGTTCTTGCGTTATTGCCAATGGTTTTTACGATATTATACAGTGCGTCTATCTATGTGTCGCATAATTATACTTAATGTCCTTTTAAATGACATAAGCCGTTTTACTCGTTAAGGTATACGAGGGTTATATAGAAAGTCACAAGAGCTCCTGAGATTGGATGATTTTTTCGTTTTGAAGTTGTTGCACTTGGCGTGTAGAGAGGAACCTAATGGCTAGTTTATTTGGTCCTGCGTGTTTGTCGGCCATTTTGTTCAGTCACAGTAAATTCTTCTGATGGAGATGTCGTCGCGCGTTCCCGCCACCTTTCGTCTATGCGAGATCCGCGCGGTCATCCGTTTTTTTTTTAACTTTGCAGAACAATACCGCCACGAATATCCATTGGAAATTCGTGGAAGTTTATGATAGTAATGTGATGAGTCGACAACATGTCAAGAAATAGATTGGATTGTTCAGAGAAGGCCGTACTGATACTCAAGGCAAGGAGTGGGAGACCATCAGTCATTTCTGATGAACTTGTGCACAAAATTGAAGAACAAGTACGAAATGACCGCCGTGTGATGTTTGATGACCTTCGTCAAGAATTTCCTGACATTTCTAGAAGTCTGCTTGGTGATATCGTGTCAAAAAAACTTATTTAAAAGAAGTTTTGTGCGAGATGGGTGTCCAGAATGCTCACACCGGAGTACCATCAAAATTACATGACTGCCACGCTTAAATTTTTGGATCGTTTTGTACAGGAGGTAGAAGCTTTTCTGGACTTTATTATAACGGGGGATGAGACTTGGGTGTATCACTATACCTCAGAATCCAAAAGACAGGCGATTGCTAGGCGAGATTTTGCAAAAAACTTGGAGAAACCCCAGTCTCAAACCCCATATCCAACATGGTCACTACAATGACCAAAACGAAAGAAAATTGGAAAGCGTGGGTGAATTTCACTAGTGAAGTCATGCGATAAAAAGAAAACGCAGAAAGAACAGGAAGAGTGAACATCGTTTTGCAGAAAAATAAACCCACCCCTTTTTCCCCTCCCGAAAGAAAAAAAACCAATCCAAAAAGCGGTGGGGGGAGCGCGCGACGACGCCCTTTCATCTGAAGAATTTACTGTGACTGAACATAATGGCCGACAAACACGCGGGATCAAATAAATTCCCTATAAGATTTTCTCTACGCGCCAGATGTGTCAACTTCGAAATTAAAAAAAATCCCCCGGCCTCAGGAGCCTTTTTAACTTTACTTTCTAGACGGCCCTAGTACACTTAAACCTTTTTTTGTGCGGTAGATACGTTCCGTAGAAAATCGCACAAAATAAAGCTATGACTTACATAGAAAAATGAAGATGCGTTCCATGGATTTCAAAAATCGCATAACTTTGAAGTTATGCGAGTTAAATTTAATTATACCCAAAATCGCACAAAAAAAATTAATAAAAAACCAAGAAAAAAAGCAATTAAAAAATATATTTTTGGTAACATATTAAGGATATCTCGCATTATTGGTAAAATTTTAAGGATATCTGGCATCTCTAATGCCAGACATCCACTAGAGAAAGATTAATTATTTATACGTATTATTCGTACTTTTAATAAAAATAAAAATGCTTTAAAACAAACCGCATAACTTTGAAATCGCACAAAACAAAATTGCACAAAAAGAAGTTTGAGTGTATTTTCATTTCTTTCCTCATTTCTTCGAAGATAGTTCTGGAAATGCTGTTACTGTGAATGCTGAGTGACCAATCAATGTTGAGTGATTTTGAAGACGGCGCTAAATGTCACACAACTTGAGAAAACATTACAAAAAGACCATCTTATCATTTGGATGACATTTTATAATGTCTTAGATCTTGGATTCAAATTCTGATCACGAATATGGCGATTCAAGGGGAAGATGAAGAAAGCTGAAATCTAACATGCAACAAAATTCAATTTCAATGCTTAAAGCAAAAACTTTTAGATCAAGATTTGGATTCGCGCTGAGGAAATTAAAGCTGAAATCTATTATACACATAATTAATCTCGGTTTTTATCTGCCATAAAAATGATCGCCGACGAATGATAAAGTCCATTCTATTTCCATAGTTTCATCATGGCATAAGAAATTCGATAGTACCATCCCGAATACGTTTTCATCTCATAAAATGTGGCACAGAGAAAGAAAGCAATTTTCCGTGCTATTTAAGTAAACTTCAACTCAAGTCCTCAAAAATAACGACAGCGAAATAACTCTTAACGCCTCTTTGCGACCGATCAGAAAATAGCTCCGCAAGTACTCTATAATATTTCATCTATGCAGAATGCGATTCGAACAACCCACGATGCTTTTCGCTTCTGATTGATCGGGTCTATTAGGATGATTTCAGATTTAGACCAGAACAATGATTCATTAGGTGCTTCCGAATCGCTGCGAATCAAGGTGGCCCTCTTAAAAATAGCAGGTAGCGCAAAAATACTTGCAGGCGAATCATTCAATTTTTTCGTACGAATGCTTCATGCATTCTATATTTTGTTATGTTATAGTTATGCAATTAGCTGGTCTATTTTGAGGCCTGGTTTGCTTCGTAATAAATTGATCGGTGGGCACTTGCTCACCTGTTGTGCCTGTGGGATAGGTGAAATTGTAGGTCAGGCTGCTTTCATAAACAATTTAAAGCTTTGCCACATTCTCAGACAGTATATATGAGACGTTCAGCGTTTTCGAGATTGTCTGGAAGATCGTCGAAATGTATCATTTCGAGCTATTTGAAAGCTCGTATGGATTATTTTTCGCTCGGGATGCTCACTCGTGAATGTAAAAATACGACGGAAAAATAAACCGTTTCTTACAAAATATTGCGAAATTGTATAAACCGATATAACAGGAGCGTGTTTCTGGAAATGAGAAGAGCTCCTGCATACGAGTGTAAAATAAACAGTGTAATATTTAGATTTAGACCGGGATTTATTTTGAAAGCATCTCAAGAAGAGAAACCCAATCGACATTTATAATGCTTTTCGCTTTTTCCGCTTCCGCCTCCTCATATAACCGAAGAAATGTATATGGAATTCAAAAATATGCAGTATTATAAATAATTGCATAAACAAGATGCTCAAAATAATGTTTGGATTTTGTTAAATATGTGTACAAACGATTCAATGTGTTTACGATGTGGCTCTTTATTTTATAAACATATTAGTAGTTTCAATAAAGACGCTCAATTTTTTTTAGATTACAGTGTCCAAGTTTTTAAAGCAACATCTATAAAATTTATTGTACATGATTTAATAGTTTATGGCAAATTACTATAAAAGGTTATCAAATTCTATTTTCATCAAATTTTATCTTCAAAATTAGTTTAACAAAAAAATTGTTGAGGTCGTGTTGGAGCAGTTGAGACACTATTGCAGGGTCGTTGTGCGAGATTAGAAGAGCTGTGTCGTCCACGAAGGTGGCCGTTGTCGTGGTGTCTGTTGTCGGAATGTCGGCTGTTTATATGGAGTGTGGTGGCTTCATCTTCGTATTTGACGTAGAATGTTCTGTTGGTCAGGTATGATTTTAATATGAAGAAGTAATTTGTGGACAGTTGTTTTCCGATTTTATATAGCAAGCCCGGATGCCACACTTTGTCAAAAGCCTGAGTTACGACCAGGAATGCTGCCGAACCATATTTTCTGTCTTCTAAGTCCTTGTGTATTCTGTTGAAGATCCTGTGTATTTGTTCCACAGTCGCATGTTTTTCTCAATTAATGGCTTAAGTCTCTTCAGTAGTAGTTTTTATTTGTATCTTATATAAATCCAGTGATAGATTTAGTTCTTGGGAAACCCTTGGCGCAATTTAAATTCAAAAATGAATTATAGAAGTTGTTACTTGGAGATGGTAGAGCTCCCAAGCTGAACTGCACGTGGATCCATTCTACTATCAGGTCACTAAAACCAAGCAGAAAGATGAAGATGATAACAGAAACTTGGCTAATGTCTTAACAATTATCTTTATTTAATGAGAGAAGAGCTTAGAGTCACGAGATTACAAACGTGCCTGCAGGAAGAAAACATCTTCCCGCAGAGAATGCTATCCATCGACTCCCTATTTTTATTTCTTGTTTATCTGTATTTCCCTTCTTTCTGTGAGACATGGGGAACAAGGGAAAGTAAGAAGCAGAAATGTAACTATTGATCGGTGAAATGCATATACACAGATTAATAGCAACTTTACTCAGTAAGTTTACTGATACACAACTGTCAAAAACTACTCGCCCCTGTACTTTATGATGTTCCCTGAATTTATGAGGTTCGAGGCACACGCCTTCCTCTAGAACAGGAAGGTCTTATGAATAGAATGCATCTCTCTTGTCTAGATCCTGGAAAAGAGTATAGATTACGATGAAAATTGGGTATCATACAATAATCTTAAAGGACGTTTCTACCTTGTTGGTTCAAACGAAACTTTTTTTTCTTCGAATATCGGAAAGAATCAATGTTTAAGAATACATTCGGTAAATTTAAAGTCGATATAAATTTAATTTGCAAAGTTATGTGCCAACGAGGAAAAGCTGCATTTCGTGAAGTTGAGGAGAGGCGAAACTTTAAGCGTGTATTTATCGAAACTACTTTTTCCAATCTCATGGAAGTGCTCCCATACGCCCTAAATAAGCATTATTTATGAAATTTAGCAGGTGTATGTATAATAAACGTTTCAATCGTACAGACTACAATTATCTAAAAATATTAAAAATTGTTTGTTTAATGAACAAAAAACTATAAAAAATGTTGGTAAAAACACAAATTTTTCTTCGTTTGCTCACTATTTTTTTATTTTCCAATATTTTTTCATAATTATAGTCTAAGCTATACACAATACTATACAGAGTAAAGATATGTTTAATTTTTTTATTAAAAATTAATTGTTTAGGACTTAGGACTTCCATGATGATGAATATCAACGCTCGCGCAACGAATAAAATAACACTAGCATCCTTTTTAGGTTCTTAGAACATTTATTAGGTTGCTAATATTATATTAAAATCAACAAGATATATAGTGAAATAGACCCATTTTATCTAAATTCTAAAATTTAGTTTAAGAATAGAGTTTAGAATAATTATCAATTGATATACAGTGCCATGTATGACCGCGTAAAAAAGTCATTTAGCTTATAAATTTGAATTAAAATCCCATTTAAATATATAATTAAACAAATTATTACAGTGATTATTGTTCATCATTATCGTTGTTTGTCTCCAAAGCAGCTATTTACTTCGTCTTAATGGTTCAAATATGTCTCATCGCCAGAAATATTGAAAATGATGGATTCATTTTCAGATGCAAACTCATTGGCTGGCTGTGACTAATTTTTGTCTTTTATTTTTAGTCTTGTGTTTATGAATTTCTTCTTATTGCATGTAAATATACTTGAAATCGTGCTGAAATTTTATTGCTCGTTCGATTTTTAGATCGATAATTTTATCCATGTTTTTGGCGATCTGAAGATCTTCGCGAATATTCATATAATTTAAATCAATGTGATCCCTAAAATAAATATGTGAGAAATATTTTCATCAAAGCAACAAACTTGTTGATTATATATTCATTCAGAAATGTGTTCTGGTATAATATTACAAGATCAAACCAATTTTCTATGGCTATATACTTGTATATTATATTTTTCAATGGCCACATTGTTTTTTTTTTTACAGTAATTGAATATAATCATAATATAAATGCAAAGATGTATCCTATGAACGAAAATATTTATGTCTTATTTTTTTAAATGATTTTATTGGATGTTTATGTAAAAAACGATTCACATCGCTACAATGAATATTGAGCTTTCCTATTGTTAGACGTTTTTCTTTAATCTCGTGTATTTATGATACATCTCCTCTTTTGAGGTGCCTCGGAAATGTATACATTTAAGATTATACAGAAAATCTATTTTCACCGCATATACTTATAATGAGTCACGGCGAGCGAAGGAGTCGACATGTGTAACACCTGTTCACATTATAAATTGCAATATAAATTCGCCAATAACGATGAAAAAACTCGTTATGAGCACGATTTTTTCCTAATGTTTCAAATATTATTGTGCAATTTTTGGAATTCTTCATTTAGATCGACTTGCCAATACAAACAATAATTAAAGCAGTGGGTGAATTATTAATGCTTTGTTTGAATTTTTTTTTCTAAAATAAAACGCCTATAAAAAACCGTAAATAAATATAAATACACTGATCAGATCCTATGGAAATGTTTATATTTCTAATTACGCAGTTATCACTATAATACAATTAGAATATTATTAAGCTGTAGAGATATTTTTTAAATTATAAAATATCACATTTCTTAATTTTGCCCCAAAGCCTCTTTTATAAAATAATGGAATATGGTTTTCAAATATTACGTATTATTTAAAAAAAATATATGTTAATACATAATAAAATATTAATTATCGTATTTAAATATATATAAGCGATAATATAATTGTTTTAATTGTGCAAAGTTATCCTTTTTATAAAAAAAAATATTATATCAACAAGCTAATGGCAGCACTGAATTAAACGTCAAGTAGATTGACATTGCCAGTAATGGCCTATAAATCAAATTCTTTTTAAAGTTAAGCATCTCAGTAAGATGATTAATAGACTATTCGTATATACTGTAGTTCAGTACTTGTTGCTCTTTCAAATAAAGGAAATTTATTGCAAATGTGACAAAGTTCAAGCAAGTATATCACAGGAAGATTTGAAGGAAGGCTTTCATAGGTTATATATTTTTCTATGGCAAAATATTGTTATTGTCATAGTTGTGTTTTAAAATATGTCAAACATGCACACATAATTGATTATGGTTGTTGTTATTTATATAGGGAAATCATGTATGTGATAAAATTTAGTGAGCAACGGGGCCTTGATCTTTGGTCGCACGGAGCATGCAGGTTATGTCTCGAGCAAAAATTGCCTTCGGGTGCTTATGTCAATTCGGATGAATTACAAGACTTAGCAAGATTCAATAAGGTAATTTGATCAACGTCTTTTTAATCTTTTGAACGCATTCGTCATCTGTTTGGTGAAACGCAACTCCAACGTCCGTAGCGTCTAGACATTTGTTTTGTTTGGCTTTTTTTAATCTATGGAATTAAGTGAATGTTCTTGAAGAGATAAGATCATTTTAATACAAACAAATTGTCACATTATATGTACAAAAATGCAAAGACGTGCCGTAAAGGTACTCTTACATGTCTAAACATTCTCAATCGTATTCTAAAGAATTTATTAACCGTCATAAAATTTAGGTATAATTAACTGAAATCACTATCGTCGGATAAGCTATTAAGCTCTTTCAACAAAAATAAGACGACTTTCTTTTGTGTTGTCTTGAGAGCAGGCGTTTGTTTTGATAATTAAGATACTCGCATCATTCTTATCGTTGACTAATTTTGTTATTCCCCCTTAACCATTCTGGAGTGGCGTCACTAGCCGAGTGTCACCACTCCTTTGCAAAATCTACTACAGGCTTGCTTGGTAACCCTGTCCTTTTATTTTCGCAACACATTAATAAGCAAAAATAGCTGAACAAGCTTGTTACATGGTGCGGCGGATTTTCATTTATTGAAAATCCGAGGCTTGGAGCAAATCATGTTTCAAATTGATATGTAATATATAATGTTTAATTGAAAATTGGTATGTCAAAAGGGTTACTTACTTTGATATGCTGTGATTTCTACATAACGCATAAAAGTGAAACTGTGTATTTCAAGGGATCAGAATGTTCCTTTTCTCTTGTAGGTCTAAGTACTTGTTCTTTCATTCCGAGAGCTGAATTTATGAGGTCTGAGACCACCTGGGTTATAATAAATAAGGGAATCATCGAAATTGCAAGATGGTCAAAAGAAATTCATTCGCAAATGTCATTTGTTGCAAAATATTGCTGAAAATGGTTTTTATAAAATTTTTAGGCGCTACTTCTAGAAACCATACCAAATCCTAATCTGAGTTTGAGGACGATGACAGAGAAAGTCAATATTTTTTTTATATACTTCAATAATAGATTTTTTAGACAATAATATTCCTGATGAAAATTTAGCTGTTGACTAATCTATCTTATGATTTAAAGGCGAGACAAGTTTTATTACATAAAATTCTAAAAAACTTTTTGCCTTTGCTTGAAACCACATATTATACTTAAATTGTATTATAAAATATCGTAACTTATATTTGTATCTACATTGAAATGTATAATTTAAATTGTTTGCTTATAAAATAGGTGCATGCGTACCCCGTAGGCGAAGTAGACATTGAAAAACCACAACACATGTCACGTCCCATCACTGTACATATGTATGAAGTTGTTAATTCATCCTGTACAGTCATAACACTTCCAATACATTTGAGATATCACAAAGCAAAAGTCAAAGGAGGGTAAGAAATTACATTTATTTTAAGCTTGCAATGATAGAACAGCATTTCAAACATTTTTTTTTACAGATTTGAAACCGTGGAAATCGGTCCACCTTTACTATTATTGAGATGTCCAAATAATGTATTTAAGATGTGCAACAACGTAGATACCGTAAGGGCTCCTTGTGCTGCAAATTCACAACAGAAGTGTTCATGGCACAATATTTCAACCAGAGTCGTAAGAAAAGCTCTCTAATTTAATGCATTTATAAGCTGTTTTAACTTTATTAATCCATTTTTGTATTCGTCACGCAGTTAACGCCTACGTTGTTGATGCAAGTTCCCGTTGGAAATTTGGATGATTTTACATACGTCGCATTGGTTACATTTTTAGTCTGTTTTGCTGGTTGTTTTTATTTTTTCTTTGTATTAAGTAGAAAAAATTTAACCAACGTTAAATCGATTACAATATTATCACACAGTCATAAAAAGAAGCGAAATTAATAATGTTATTTATTCTCATCGTTTCTCATGTGTAAATAATTTTTCTTAATTATCTGCAATATCACATTAATGATAATTTTGAACCAGCAAGTAATGTGATTGTAGGTTCACATTCCAAGCACAAATGCTCACATACAAGCACATATATGATCACCTTTTCAAACATTCCTACGGTAATTTATCTCAATGTATATATTATTTTTTTATTAAAAAATATTATTCATAATGCTAGTCAATAAAATCTAACCAGATTTTTTAAATTGAGACTTTTGGTAGTAGATACTAAGAATATATTTAACGCCATTATTAATGATGATTGTAAAATCATCTTTGGTAATAAATACCAATGTGATGGCAAGTGTTAATTTGTGATATGGAATGATACAGAACGTTTTTTATTTAAAATTATTTTTGCTATAGCAGACTCTTACATTAGGATGCCAAGATATTAATATTAAAAGTCTATTACTTTACTCATATTGAATTTAATAAAACATATTTTATAAATTAGTCCTTTATTCCTGAGGATCGTGACTTCTTCTGTTATTGGCCAAGAACGTGTCCTGCGATACCATTTCTATCAATTTTTTCGGCTTTACAAAGGGCTGCAATTACAGAACAGCTTGTAGCGCTCTTGATTTGATCAGTCCAGCGCGTAAGGGATCATCCTTTTTTCTCTTCAACAACACTGACTATGAACAGTTTATTCAAAACGATCTCACCAGGTTTCCAAAGAATTGAAGAATGCATCGTAAGCCAAATCATCCGAGTTATTGCTGATTTGGCCATTGCGATTCTTCTTATTTCTCCATCACATTTTGTCATTGAAGATAATGGTTCTTTGTTGCTTTCGAACTTCACACGATGAAGCAATTCAGTAATTTCTTTTTTGTTTTTGACTATCAGCTTTGTATTATCAGCTTATCTAAGATTTGTTCCGTACTGTATCCAGCAAGGACCTACTGGTACTGGTCGACGTACTCCTGCTGGATTTGGAGATGCAGTATTGTGCAGAAAAGTTTCTAGCTGAAAACGGTGGGGATCCAGAAATCAGCAGCAGACGCAGGTCGCCATGCTCTGACGCACATGGCGACCTCCGTCGTCATGCGAGGCTGCAATAGTTAGCTAACAGTGGAGGTGGTCCGCTTCTATTTCTGGCCGCCACCTCTTTCTGTTCTTCTAAAATGTCAAGTACCGCATACGGTGTTACTGGGCCGTCCCAGAATACTGGACGTCCCAGTTCCTCACGGGATACGGGCGGTTTAAGGCTTCTCTCCACAGGTTCAGGATTTCCCACTTCTCGGAGTGCCCATACGGAGATCCATTCATGGACACAGACCATGTCTGGGCATGGTGTCTGATCGCGAGGCGCTATTTCACTGTATCAGCGGTCCAAAGTTTGGACCAGTTGGACACGGTAACCTTGTGGCCACTCTTTTCAATTTTAGGGCTTTCTGTAATAAATTTGGGGAAAAATTTATAATTTCTATTAAATAAACCAGTATGAATTTTAAAATAAGTGTTCATATTACAAGGTTATTGATTTGATTGGTTTTTCATTATTTTTAACCCTTAATATTTTCAAGCTACACTGTCAATACATATTACGTGATGACGATTGATGTGCACTTGCAGTGAGTATGCCTGGTTCACTAATTTGCTCATTTAGAAAGATACTGAATAGGGCAGAGTGGGAAATGTTTGGGAACATGCATTTATGTTGGGTCTGTAGTCTGTGAGACTAATGATTAGTGATCTAGAGTCAAAATTACTTGATTAATGACATATTGTTTAATCTCACAATATTAATGAGTCTGCTAGTTAATATGTAAATATTTATAGTGAACAATTTTAAGTGATATGATTCAGTAAAATACATTGTAATTTTTTAAAAATTAAAATCATGTGTATTTTAAAACTTTTTTTAATGTCAATGTTGTTACATTTTTTAATCAAAGTTCAGTCAGAATGAAGACTTTGTATTGATTTAAAATATAACATAAAAATGTATTATAATACTATAATAGATAAAATAAATATGGCATATATTTTATTTAAATCAATAGTTTATTGATCTCATGTGGATGTAAAGAAGTTTGGTACATTAGTCGATACTTTAAAAATAGCTAATTACAATGACGTTCTATAAAAAATTCAACAGTGAGAATAGTTTATGAAGTTCTAAGATTTACAAACATATTTTGATATAACAATCATTGTTCGATGTCACACAAACAAGAGATATGCTTAAAATTAAACTTTAAATCAAAGCAGCTATGTTAATCATCACCACATTCGAATAAATTATGTTTACTAATTAGTTTTGTGTTTTCGAAATAAATACAAATATGCACGCAAAGTTCTCTTTTCATTTGATTATAATACTGCATTATATTTGATGATTAATATATACATATTCAAAAACGCAAAAAATATAAAATCACAGATTAAAAATTTAACACTTAAATAACAGGCAATATAAATTTATCTATAGCTCTCCTCTTTAAAACCAAAATCATATCATTATTAGCTCACTAAAATATCTGCCTCACACAATCCCTTTTAAAAATTCAGCTAACAGATCGTTTATCTTGATTTTTTGATTGCTCCGAGACATTCTTTCACTGGATCCGCGGCCAATTGGTTCTGAGTTTGTTATGACTATACATTTTCACAATCTGCCCAATCAAGATGCTGAATTTTGTCATGTTGCTTTCGGTTTTTATATAGATGATGTGTAAGATTTAATCTTAAACCTAATATTTCGAAGCTCTTGAGACACGGCTCATCGTGAATAATCATCATTTTATCGCGCACAGTGCCATGAACTATCTTTGATTATTTATGTATAAATTTCATATCGTTTTTGATGATCAGGCGAAAGAATTTCTTAGGAATTTCAGGTAATTGGAATAGTCTCCTATATTATTCTCTATTCGTATATATTTTTTTAAATATTAACCCGTTTGTTTTTCAGTTACTCGAACTCTTCAATGAATTCGAACACTTTCTCCTAGATAAGATTAATGCTTAAAATATTCTCCGTGTTGTGCAATCACAACAAAAAGAATGATCTTTATATAAATTGTTTAACGTCTATCTAAAATAGTATAAGATTAATATCGCGATGAAACCTCTTCTTTAGCGGTCTCTTTGGATTCTTTTTGTTCTGAAATAAAATTAAAATATTATAATCTCATTTAAATATTCAATAGCAATGGCATACGGTTTAAATTAAAAATTTACCAATGTCTTCCTTTGAATTAAGGAAAGCCGGATCATTCCATGCTTGTAATTTACACGTACCGAATAACAACCAGAATAAATTAAATAGGAAATAGATAGGCAGCGGACAAGAAGAATATTGGCCTCCATGATGCGGCGTCGCCTTCATGCTGAAATTATATATTTTTATAATTATCACGAGTATAAATTAATCGACAAGCGTTTATAAAAATATAAATACCTCTTCGTCTAACATAAGTCCTACAGAAAGTGGAGCAATGATTGATAAAACATTTGCAGCGCCGTTTGTGATACCCATCAAGACTCCAGCGAAATTTGGAGCTATATCTATGTGATTTACCTGCAATATGCAGACAATTAGAACCACAGACGCTTTAATAATGATGTATTTTTAAATATGTAAGACTATAAATTTACCTGGAATCCAACATAATGACCGGCGTTGATACCAACAGTCACGGTTAAAAGTGCCACCACTATTGTAATATCATTTGGAGCGTACGATAAACCGATGAGGGCGAATCCTGGACCCCAATGACCTGTATAATTTTAAATTTAAATTGTGTATTCTCTATGAATCTAAATACCGATGGAAATTTTCATCAATATAATACCTATGGTGTTTGCGATCTTCCTGGCAGCAGTGACAGATAAGATTTTTTTGTTTATGACAAAATCTGATAGAAAACTGAAGAAGAAACTAAGAATCCACATAGCTAGATAAGGGAGAGCTGATAATAATCCGTTCTGTAAATATAATAAATTGTTCGATTAATCTGTGAAGTTGTAATGAATATTCAGATTTATAAACATTAAATATCTTACGCTTTTGATATTGACACCGAGCACAGAATTCATGTATGAAGGCATTTCTGTTAACAGCATCCAGAATCCCCAGTTATGTCCACAGTGAACGACCAATAACGCCCAAACTGGTAAGCTGGTAAATATTGCTTTCCAAGGTGTGCGGAAAGCCTGAAATAAAGTTTTTCGTTAGTATTTATTCTTTAAGTATATAATTAAATGATTATCACTTTTAATATGAACATACGACTCTTTCACCGCTTTGACCGAGTGACGATTTAATATAATCTCTTTCACCGTTTGATATAAAACGAGCAGTTTCTGGAGTATTAGCCCCTAAGCATAACCACAAAGCTGCCCATGCGATGGCTGCAACACCCATAACATAGAACACGGACGGCCATCCCCAAGGTCCGCCACATAATTGACCGGCCAACGGAAGAGCTATTACTGTTCCAAATTGGGCACCTATTAAAATAAATATGCATGAAACACTGTTAACATTATGTTTATATATTAATTGTTAATGATTTGTATTTAGTTACCTGCATATACAAATGTTCCCAGACGTCCTCTTTCAGCCGGAGGTGCCCATTTACCAAGAAGTGCATGAGTTGATGGATAAAAACAACCTTGGAATAATCCTTGCAATACTCTACAAGCACAAACTGCACCCCAACCTCCCTATAAATTAAGACATTAAGGAAAAAATGCTTATTTATATTAAAAAATAAATGATTGTACGATGATTGAAAAACAAACCTTTACAGCCGCAAGCGGTATCAGCAACGATACTACAGCATTTCCTATCATAGCCACTAATAACGGGAATTTCCCCCCGAAACGTTCTGAAATTACGCCTCCAGGTATCTGTGATATTATATAGCCCCAAAAGAACGAACTCAATATTGTGTCTTGCGTCGTTTTCTTCCAGGAAAAAATCTGCATAAAATATGTATTTAAATTGAGCATATAAACGCACATAATAACATCATTTATATCAATGCTTAAATTCATACGGGAACATCTGCAAGTGTAGTATTCGAACTCGTCATCGCCACAATGCCGACGCTCATGCTAACTCGGATTCCATACGCTATGACTAGTCCTAAGAATATAAGGAATATTTGAAGATGTCGCACACCCAAAAGTGAACCTGCAAAGATGAAAACATATTTATGAAATATATATCATTTTAATGATTTACAAATATATATAACGTTCAATGCGGGACCAGTTTTGTAATCTTGATTATAAAGAAAATGTGTATATTCGATAGTCGGTAAAAGTATTGGTGCAATATTTACATTTTAAAGAAGTTAACATACAACCAGGTGCCGTTTACTATTGAACATGGATCAAAACATATCTAGCACTTTGTTTAGTCAGTTGGCTATTGAATACAAATTTCTTTTCTTTAACGCATAATTAATCTCTTCAGTTTATTTTGTACAATCCTCAAGCAATTTCCGACGGATTGTATTTTTCCCCGTTTTCATTTGAGTTATGCACATGTGAATTTATTACTATTTAAAGATACAATTTTTTTAAATGTAATTTATTGCTATATAAATTTAAGATGGTTTTAAAGGTATACATTATGAACAAGTACATTTAAAAAAGGTGATCATTTATTATATTTATATTTAGCGTTCATGTTAATCATATTTTTATAGTGTTTGCATTATGTGCTGTAAATCATATAAGTCTTAGAGCACGTTCATCCATTGTTCTTACTTTGAATTGAGTCGTTTGAAAGAAAGCCGTTGTAAATTAAGTATTTTATTATTTTAAACGTGCAAATATATAAGACTTAGATGTGGAATTATTCAAAGATATTGCAGATAGAAATATTCATCTCAATGAATAATATCACTCTTTATTATTGATTTCAAGTGTATATTTGATAGCATTTCATTTAAAATTTTGTCATATGTTTATATGCTTATGTGACATTAAGCAGCCAAGCATGAAGGATGATTAACATTTTTATTGGCTATTAAAAGATGTATTTGGTTAGATCCTACTTCATTGTTCGTCCGGAATTTATGATTCAAATACAAATGAAATATTCAGGCGGCACATTAAATATCGATTTTCATTTTTAGCTTTATTGGTGTGTAGCTATGAAAGCTGCAAACGATACTGAATTAAATCAGGGTCGTCCAGAAAGTAAGGTTACAGCATTTATGTAGAATCTAGAAATGCTTGTATTAAATTGAAATTCATAGGATACTTTACAAATGTATTAAACTATTTTTTGTAAACATTTCTGTAAGATTACCAGGACACTAGGGTTGTAGATCTCCACCAGCAGCTCTTTCTGAATTGCCTTATGAATTCTGGGGTGCAATGATACAACCACGCCTTATCCCCCATCACGACAAAGTCAGAAAAGCATCTACTTCCTGTGCAAAAGATTTCTACGATGCTCCGGTGTGAGCATTCTGGACACCCATTTGGGCATATAACTCCTTGTAACCAAGTTTTTCCGATAAAATATCACCAAGGAGACTTCCAGAAATGTCAGGAAATTATTGGTGAAGGTCGTCAAGCGTCACATGTTCTTCAATGTTTTGCGCAAATTCGTCAGAAATCATTGATGGCCTCCAACTTCTTGCCTCGTCATGAGTATCAGTACGGCCTTCTCTGAATAATCTAACCCATTTCATAACATGTTGTCGACTCATAACTAGGGAATCCAATCCTGGGATCCCGGAAAGTTTTAGGTGCTCATGAATGGATTAGTAAACGTAGTCCCGAAAAAATCAGGATTGAAATTTTTATCTGACAAATCGTACAGCGCACCAGCACTATGAAGGCTACTAAATCGAGATATTCACGCCGAAATCTAGACGCTTGGAAACAGTGGCGTATCTACTAATTGGCGAGCTTAGGTATGTATAAATATATACAGTACATATATGTTTTTCAAATTGTTATATTAACCTTTCCCTACCGGTGATGTATTTACTACACCTCGACTCTAATAATGGGAATATCGATATGAAATATAATAGATACGGGGTTCAGAATTTTTGTATTCCTCCGTAATATAATTACGAATCACATCAAAGTATTATAGTATGTAAGTATTCATCTGCAGCAACGGAAATAAATAATTTGTCGGGAAATCGGGATTATTGCGAGTTTTAATCCGTGTCTCAGTAGAAAGGAATTTTACCAGTTACATTGATGGTGTTCACGGAACTGATTCCGAGATACATAGTATAATGCAATCTAGAAATCCCGGGATCGAAATTTTGGCTCGGCATTGGATTCCCTACTTATAACATAACTATCATAATTTTCCACGAGCTTCCAATGGATATTAATGGCAGTATTGTAGCCAATTACGCCAATTTCGAAAAAAAAAAATCGGTCTCAAGAGCTCTGTAACCTTACTTTCTAGATGACCCTCGTATTAGAGATACCGGACAAAAATTTCGTTTTTTAAATAAAAACCCAATTAAAAACATAAATATATATATATATATTACCCTATCTAGTCCCTTTTTATAAATTATTATTTTGTAAATTTTAAACAACCCACTTGATAAGTCTTCGGACATCTGCGTTTGGTAATGATAGTTCGTAATCGTTCTTAAGACATTTTTGAATATGGCGTCCGATCGCGAGGCGCTCATTCGTAATGTCAGCGGTTCGAAAAGCGGACCGGTTGGACACACAGACTTTGTGGCAACTCCGTCCTCTTTTAGGGATTTTTATAGCATTTTATATAAATGCGTACCCGGGGCCTTCTATAATCTGTAAGATCATGCTCAGGGCCTAATTTACATAGGTGACTCGCGCCAAATGTGATCGCGTACGAGTCTAGTTTTCCCCCATCCATAAAAATGATATATTTATCTTATCTTATTGAATAAATAATCTGAATAATCCATTCACAATTCCACCACATAAGAAAAAATACATTTTTGATCGTTAGATTCAGCTTTGGCCTCGTCAATGGTACAAATCATCAATGGACAGTCCGTAAAATTTTGATTTCATAACTTAAACTTATTTTTGGATAAGCATAACCAATTGTGTTTTCAAATGTGATGGGATCTGATAGTCCATGAAGTGTCTGATTATGAATTCTGCACTGACAAGAAAAACTGTCCTACTATGGTCTCGTAAGAAGGTTTCGCTCTGACCTCAAGTGCAATTTGCAAATTCCTAAATGATGTAATGCCTCTACATTCAGTCAATTGCATTCCCATTTATGGCTATCAGGAAATGAACGAATTCTTGGCGAGCTAATTTGGCTGAAAAGCATGCTGATTTGTCGTTTGACCAGTCCGGATATTGATACGGAAGCGTTTGTTGGATTTATCATTGATCGTCCATATTGATCAGCAGCATTGGCAGGTTGGCCTCGTCCATTGAATGGAATTGATGGAGGATTTAGATTTCGTTTGAGATTCAGAGCCGGTTCAATGAAGATCCAGGTGACTTTGAAGACGTAATTTTGCCAAGGATTTTGCAACCCAATATGCTATTCGCATTTGGATTGAAATGGTCTTGTTTATTCATTTTTATATCCACCGAATTATTCAATATAAATCAATTGTAGCCATAAAAAGTCACTCAAAATTGATTGGTGTCGGACAGTAACAACATTTTCAGCATCATCTTCGAAGAAATGTGACCCAATGATTCCATTTGCCCGAAAAATGTACATCAAACAATACGTTTTTTTGGATGTAGACATCTTTCCTGAATAACACGAGGATTTTCATCACCCCATGATATATTAATTTTTAAGCATTATCCACAAACATACAGATGACATCATTTAGGTTTTTATTAATGCAATCATTATAGAGCTATGTATTAAAATATTTTAGAAAATTGCATTGAAATTGCTATGAAAAAATGGCATTTTCTTCGAGGTTGAAGGCTCACCGTGAACGATTAAGTCTTCACGGTTATGATTCCATTAAAAAATATTCAGACATCGTCTCTTAATGTTTTGAACTTACCACCTAAAAAAAACTACAATGAAACATCTCATTTTGACAGAGCCAAGAAAAAAATTACGGATTGTCAACAAATGCGACCCACGATAAGAAGATCAACAGCATTATTTACGACTAAATTATAAAATGATGTCAAACGAAATTGAATCGATTTACCTTTGTAATTGTGCCTCAGGAGCAAATCCGTATCCATTGTTAATGCGTTAATGCAAAAATGAGATCCACACTATACTAATTAATTAACATAAGGCAGATCTACGACAAACTGTCGACAATAATGCAGAAAAACGACAAAATATCAGATCCCATTTTTGTTGGGTTATGGTGGCAATACCATTAACCATACTGATAAATTTGTGCATTTTAACATTTATCTACACACTCTGCTAACCACTTATCGCAAATTAAACCAACAACCACATGTGTATTATTGCCACGGCGGGTTCAAATATAGATTGTTGATAAGCCTAGATTTGGAATAAATTTGATAGAAATTTACTACTACTGTATGAAAGTTGATTTTCATCGATTCAATCATCACCAATTTCCCAATCAGAACAATTTTTTTCTAATATTTAAAATGTTGAAATTGTATTTTACGGTTTGTTGTTAACACATTACGGTCCGATTCGAATTTTAGCTCGATGAATTGGTGCATCGTCTTAATGAAATAATACATTATTTTTAGCCGGTTTTTCTTGATTTTGTCCACTCAAACATTGCATTAAGTTCCCATAATATTACCTCCTTAGTCTCAAGCGTGAAGTGATGGACCCATGTTTCATCTATGGTTATGAATCGACGAAAAAACTCGGCTTTAAAAACACTCGATTGAAACATCCTCACGATGCTGTTTTTGTTACCCTGTGAGCAAACGCGGCACCAATCTTGCGCATAGTTTTCTCATGTCCAAATTTTCATTTAATATGCGTTGTATATGACTTTTTAAAATGACATCCAGGTCGACGGTCATCCGATAGCATTTTGTACCCGCGTGGTCACCTCATTTGGTCGACCACTGCGATGTTCGTCTTGGCAACTCGTACGGCCTAATTTAAACTTTGTCACCCTATAATTTACTATGGTAAATAAAAGAGTAGACTCTCTAGATATTGGTTGGATTGAGATTTTTTAAATAAAAGTATTTAATGCGTGAAAATACTCATTATTGATGGTTGCAATACAAATACTAAACAACGTAGCATCTCCAAACTTTGAACTTAAGCTTTTTTTAAACAATCTATACTTCAGGTATTTCTTGAACTACCCTCGTATGATTTGAGACAATCACTGTAAATTATCCCATTTTAATTGTATTTACATGGTTAAAATGATGTTAAACCGTCAGCAGGGCTGTAACTAAGGGGTGGCAAAGCTGGCGCCCATCGCGGGCGCAACTGAGCTTGGGGCGCAAAACGCAGAATACCGACCCAATCGAAAGTTGCACATGGTTTTTATTTTACTTGATTATTCTACTTTTCATGAATTAATACTGATTGATTCTGTCCGTTTTTGACTCCGAGTTGTCTAGTCCATCTTTTCTTCATTATCGTTTAAGCATTGGGCCGACCCAGTCGGCATAAGACCGCAATAAAATAAAGACAATGATATTTTCGACATGTATGGCGTCCGATCGCGAAGCGCTCGTTTGTCATATCAGCGATCCGAAAAACGGACCGATTAGACACACTGGCATTTCTATGACATGTACGATTTTTTTAAGTTACAAAATATTTTGTATCTTGAGCACTTTTGCTGCTACGACGCTGTTTTTGTTCCATTGTGAGCAAACACGGCAGCCATCTTGCGCACAGCTTCCTCATGTTCAAATTTTCTGTTACTATACGATGTGCAGCATTTTTTTGAATGGACATATCATATGTGCTAGCTCGCGCACTTAAGAGTCGACGATCATCCAATACCAGGCAGCTCGTATGACCTCATCTCTAACCTTAATTTTATCATGATGTATTTACTACAACTCGACTCTAATAATAGGAATATCGATATGAAATATAATAGATACGGGGTTCAGAATTTCATATGGTGTACCAAATACATATCATGATATTTTTAGATTTTTTTTTTAACTTTCTAAATCTCCGGGGGGGGGGGGGCGCTTTATACCCTCGTTACGGCTTTGACCGTCACGTACGCTAGTATTCAATGAGCGTGTTTCACAATGACAAATGTTCCAGAGTTGTATCTTAATCTTAAAAATAAGGAACAAATAGGGAAATCCACCAGGTGACAAAATTAGTCTTTGACTAATTATTCGAATATCCGTTGTCCTTGACATCCCTTCGATAAAAACTTTACCTATTTTTATTTGTCGTTCAAATAAAAGCACGCAGTTCGCCAGCCACAATGAAATATAACACAACGCTCAATAAGTTTGTAGGATGACGTATATTTGGCGTCACAATTGACAAATCCATATGACTTTTAGGATGTACCAACCTTCAAATAATACGTGTCAAAATTTCATAACAACCCGACGTTTAGTTTACAAGTTACAGTGGTTTTAGTGACACTACTTTTGTAATTTTTAAATCAATGAAAAAAATCTTAACTTTGTGTGTCGATAAAGCATTTATTTTTCATGGAAGAAAATATCGTTCAATCTTCAAGCAATAGCTTGACGAGTGTTATTTGGACTCTGCTCCATTGAGCCAAACGGTAAAGAAGTGGTTAGCTGTGTATTGTTAAAATTATGAAATTTTGCATCAATATTTGTCCATGAGAAAGTTCTGTCCAAAGTGGGTACCGCGTTTGCTCACACTCGATCAAAAATAATAACGCATCGATAATTCAGAGTGCTGCCTGAAGCTGTTTTAGCATAATAAAAAGGATTTTTTAATGCGTCTATGGTAATATATGAAACGTGGATCCATCACAACACTTTAAAGTCAAATCGGTAGTCAGCTGAGTGGGCAGCAATCGACGAAAGCCGTTCAAAGTGACCAAAAATGAAAATGTCAACTGGTTAGGCTTTGAGTGCTGTCTTGTGGTATTTGATTCATCGATTAGCTTGGAGCTAATATAATGTTAGAATGGTTTCAACGCGTTTATATGCCCACTGAATATTTGTCGTGATAGAAAAACAAAATTCATCGAAACATTAAGAAGATCTTCGCTTAATTTTAACATAATGACTAAGCTAATGTGTTTTACGTTTAGAGGCCATTAGCTTTTTTCAGATCAAACTAATAGAACAACTGAAAAGAGGTCGCATAAAAAATACTCTCTAGTTCATTGGTTCAAGTTCAACTGAACTAAATTTACTTTTTCAGATTCTATCAGAATTTTAGCGAATTCGTTATTATAAACGATTGACTACGATTTGAGGTGGTTAACGAATACACTGTATCTGTTTGATGTAACTAAAAATATGATCAGACGATTTGAAAGAAAATTTTAAAAATGATGTGTTAAATGATCCATGATCATTATTTAATTTTACAACCGCAAAAATCCTAATATTTATGCACTCAATGATTAATTGATTTTCACAATTATATCCGTTTAAATAAGGGCTTCGAACCGTTTTTTTTCGTTCCGGGCAAAAGTAAATAAGGCTTTTCAATCATTATGAATATTTATAAACTTATAACAATGTGATTTTAAAACAAATATCATCATACGTGAATTCTACTTAATATTTATTTTTAACTCATTCCATGCGAAACATTTTTAGCGAACATCGAATGCCGGATGAGAATACTTTATTAATAGGTTCTTATTTGCTCGAGGGCAGGGTTACCACTTATGTTTTGCGATACTCAAATGACAATTTCTGCCAATCAATAGCCTTATGATACCAAATAAATATATTTTTTTGAGCAAAGTATCTGTCAATTAGTAACTACAAATATAGAATATGAATTAAACTTTCGATGTTTATCAATTGCATTGCTGGTATTGTTGCTCTCGTTTATAATTTTGATAGACAAGTCATCATTTAAAAATTTCCGAGTCATAAAAACGACAATATTCATGTTCTGTAGAATGCATTATTGCGAGTACCAAATATGTCGCTGTTTATAGTTTGGTCGTTTTAAAGCTAATCATATGTTTTGTTATTCTAATGACCCCCCAGTGCGGACTCCGCGACCGAATAAGGCGATGGTTGGCGACTGTCGGAGCGTCGAAGGCAACGAATTAGGACCCGCTGTCGTTTCAGGGTGCGCGTTTTAAATAAGGAACTTTTCCTGTTTATGGATCATTTATGTGGCAAAACTGTTTAGTGGAAAATGTAATTCGAGCCATTTTCATATCCGACAACCCTATTCGACATTTGCACGCTAACAGGTAGTGCAAATGTCAAGCATCGCTCGGAATCTCGACACGCTTAAAAGCATGTATTTAAACACGAAGTTAAATATATCAACACTTGTAGGTCAACGCTTTTTCTATTGCCCATCTGTTTTCTTTAAATAGTGCGATAAATCAATCGGCACCGAGCGTTGGTCGTTAAAAAATAAATGTCTCGGTCGACAGTCGCGTTTAGTCGGGTATGCCGATTTTAATATTTTAAAGCCATTACTTTCCCGGCTTATGTTGCACCACTTCGTTTATTTGATAAATTGGGTTAGATCCTGGGCCTCATCGCTAAAGATGATTTTTTGGGCGAAAGCTGTTCTTGTGAACGACGAGAAATTGACCGCCTCGAGTTTTCCCGTACACTCTCACGCACAGCAGCGATGTATTGAGCAGACGTTGCGTTTCGCTGATTATTTATCGAACCGAATTTCGATTTTTTTGAAAATAAAATAATTTGATGATTTGTATTGATTTTTCAACGCTATAACATTCAAAGGTGGTTTGCCATATACCTAATGAACAATTCATAATAAATTTGACTGGTGTTGATTTAACAACATGGCCGCCATAACCTAACAAATTTTCAGCGTCCCTATTGAAAAACCCTGTACAGATTCGATTTCGAATCGAAAAACTAAGCATTGAGGCTATTAATTAAGTCGGGTAGGGTCGCCTATAAATATTTGTAACAGAAATTGTAATATCATTCAGAACTAATAATAATTTCATTATTCACTCATAGATCTAATCTAAAATTTCTATTAAAAAAATTCTATTCTAATGAAATCACAACTGAAAGACAATTGTATACTGTCAAATGAAAAATCTCCTATGAAGATTGCCTAAATCAGATAATGGATATGACACATTAACACATAATATACGGGAAGTATATTTTTATGAATTACGCTGGCTTTTATTTAACGTCGGTTAAAATGTTATCACGCGGGACTCCGGACAGTTATAGGTGATCATCTGTCCCGGGATTGGTAAATGTAATCCCGAAAAAATCAGGAGGATCGAGACATTCCCGCCGAAGTCTGGACTGCTTGGAAACAGTGGCGTAACTATTAATTGGCGAGCTTAGGCGACGCCTAGGGGCAATAACCTGTCTAATCTATGTATTCATTAAACAATACATAGATTAGTCTCATTTAAATTGTTATATTAACCTTTCTCTACAGGTGATGTATTTACTACACCTCGACTCTAATAATGCGAATATCGATATGAAATATAATAGATACGGGCTTCAGATTTTTTGTAATCTTCCGTAATATAATTACGAATCACATCAAAGTATAATAGTATGAAAGTATTCATCTGCAGCGACGGAAATAAATAATTTGTTGGGAAATCGGGAATTTTGCGAGTTTTAATCCGTCATATTGCTGATGCTATACGAAAATGGGAGCTCACGTGGTTATCAACTCGAACTAGCTTTTAAATATTTGATGACGATACCTCCAACGAGTATGGAGGCTGAGCGTGCATTTTCAGCAGCAAGTTGTCTGACTTCCAAAATCAGACCCAGACTAAATGACAAAACATTCAATGCTTTAATCGCGAGGTGCTCTTTTGACGTGTCAGTGATCTGAAACTCGGACCGGTTGGACATGGAAGCCTAAGGCTTTCTAATGGAGATCCATTGGGTCGTAGAGCGGGATCAGCGTACAGCTCGGGTCAGTGGATGTTCTTATCGCACAGTCTTTCCAATTCAACGTTTAGTTCATGCACATAATCAACTGACTTTTAAGCTCATTCATAACAGTGTATTATAACAATCTTAGATATTTTTAATTGATGCCACATTTGCACAAAAATATTACTAGAATTAAGATGAAGCTGTTGCCAATCTGGCCAATAGCGTCCTCTCCCTAATTATTAATAGAATATAGACTAAATATTATGAAGGATTGTGTAAAAATCTCTATCTAAACACGAGGAGCTAATTCAAGCGAAACGATCAACTAATTTATTTTTTTCGAAATTGCGGCGTGGCGATACACAGACGTTGAACTACAGCCAGAAATTATGTATTCGATTATATTTCTTCGGTTTGTATTTCATAATATTTTTTTGATTTTACGCATTTCCAAATTTGCCTGTTATGGTTTTTCATTAGGACCCAACGGAGTGTCGAAATTTGAACGAAATTGTCCACATTAGTTTGAAGTGTCCCCGTACGAAATGTGTTAATCTTTTGACTGCCAGTGAATTTAGAGATATTAAAAATTGCATAAAAAATTGTTTGACTTATATATCTTGTTGTTTAAAGGCGACTTGTGTGTCCTGGCATACACATGTATACCATATGGTGTTCATTTATTGTACACATCTTGTTTAGGATTGTTACAACATGTAGTGAATATTTTTTGTTAATATTATACACACGCCATTAAAATTGATCTATTCTTGATTTTCTGCGAAAAAATTCTACGAAAAAACGTAACGATTCACCGATGAGTCGCTGGCTTTTAAGTGATTAAGAAGATGCAGTTAAACTTTTAACATTTTTATGGCAAAACTAAGCCCAAGTGGGTGTGACTTAGGGCTTGGTCAAGGTTTCTGTTTATTTTGCACATTGTTTATCGTGTTGATGAGCTGTTAAAAAATTCATTCACCTGTAACGATCTCAAATGATAAAATCGTTACGCGAATAGCACGTTTACGATAATGCATGTCAATGCATTTGTTATACAATTTACATATGCAAATACGTCGATACACAATCAAATTGTTTGGTGATTAATTACATATGGAAGTCATCAATTTTGTTTGAAAATCTAGGTTGACATATCACGACTCGTGATAGAAATAGGAAGGATCTACGATAAAAATGCGATTTGAATGGGTTTAAAAATAACTGTGTAGATAGTGACCTCCGAGATAGAAGATATCTGAGTATTTAGGAATGATTGAAGTCACGATTATGGCATCAAATAATCGTACGATCGTGTAAAATGCATAATTTTCAGTACTGGAAAAGTACAGTCGTTTGCATCGCATGATGATCTTTCGCAATGCGTACTTCAGCACTGATCTTGCAAATTCGATCAAAGCATCATGATTCGATTAACAGATCTCGATCGTGCCATCTAAGGATTTTTATTTCTATTATTTATGCGTAGATATTATTTCAAATCGATGCATTTGGAAGCGGATGGAAGCGGTTTTCTGCAGTTCTATTTATCTTAAATGTGCTAGTAACCCTTTTTAAAGAATAAATCTTATCGGGTCGCCACTGATAACCCATACGAAATTAGTTATATTGCGAAGTGATGATTTGGGAATAGAGATGAATATTGGAGCAAAGACCTCGATTAGAGTTAATTTGAGCACATTAGGTGAGGGGTACTCAACCGTGGACGTTTCTATAGAATTGTTTAACAGAAATAAAACTGGGATTCATGCTTAAAGCATAACAAGACGAAGATAATTGCTAGACGGATGCGTGTGAATTTAAATTACATCAGAAGCTATAAAATATCAAATGCTTGGAATATTTTGGGCGTGAATAATAGTGGACAGGTCATGTGGCGAGGTGAATAGATTTAGAATCGATATGGATTAGAACAATATCCGAGAAACATATCGAAGATATGATAAGAAGGATAAGCATCACAATCATATGATTATAAATTAGGGTAGTGACAAAACTTTACATCTACAGTCGATCCTTCTATAGCGTCGAGCGAATATCCATCGGAATCTAGGAGCAGTTTACAGTAGTGATGTGATGAGTCGACAACATGTCGAAAAGTGGGTTAAATTATTCAGAGAAGAATTTCTGGAAGTCTTCTTGGTGATATTGTGTTGGAAAAACTCGATTATAAGAAGTTGTGTGCGAAATGGATGCCCAGAATGCTCACACCAAAACCCAGTCAAAATCGTTTGCACAGAAGGGAGATGTTTTTTTATTCTCTATCGTGACGGGGGATAAGACGTGGGTGTGTCATTACACCCCAGAATCTAAAAGACAATTTGGAAAGTGCTGGCGATGGAGGTCTACAACACTGGCATAAAAATCTGATGCCCCGACTATAGAAATGTCTCGAATTCGAATTCGATTACACTCAAACCTCTTTTTGTGCGACTTTTTTTGTGCGATTTCGGAGTTATGCGGTTTTATTAAAGCAATTTTTTTTAAATTCAAGAGTGCGAACCGAGATATTTTGGATAAAATAAGAAATAAATCATCAACACTAACCGATATTTGCAAAAAATTACTTCAAACTGGTTACATAACTTTTTTATATAACCCTCTACTGTTCTTACCAGGTTTATGCAATTTAAAACTGACAAAATAAGGGAAAAAAATGATTTGACTGAATTTTTTTTAATAGTCGCCATTTTGTGATTTTTTTTTGAGTTAGTGACTTTAGTGACATATTTACTAATTATGAATTATATTGTTGGAAAGAGAAAATCTACACAGAACAATACGATTTTGAGTCATATCGAAAATCGCATCGAAAATTATCATACAGCGATGATAGATTGTAAATAAAATAACTAGTATTTCTTACTAATTTTACCAAAGATGCAAGACGTCCTTTAAATGTTATCAAAAATGTTATTTTTAATTGCCTTATTGTTTTTCTGTTTTTTTTTTCGTTAACTTTTTTATGCGATTTTGTATATACTTTATATAGCTGTTTCGGAAGTTATGCGGTTTTTATAATCCATGGAACGCATCTTCACTTTTTCTATGTAAGTAATAGCTTTTTTTGTGCGATTTTCCGCGGAACGCATCTATCGCATAAAAAAAAGATTTAAATGTATATTGAAAATTATTTTAATATATTTATGAAGTATTCTATGAACTTTACCCCCCCCCCCCTAGAAGGCAGGTGCGCAACTTCGAAACAAAAAAATCTCCCCGGCCTAAGGACCCTTGTAACCTTACCTTCTAGACTACTCTTATATTATCAAATATTATATACTTCTAGTTATAATTATTATACCTTCCAAATAGCCAAAACTAAGATTTTGAACGAGAACTGAACCGAAATTTTGTCGAAACGAAAACTGGAAGCTTGAACCGGTTTGATAATATGGTTTTTTTCGGTTCAGTACACGTCTAATGCGAAATAGATTTCTGTCATGCTTATACTGAACGTGTATTCATCCGATAATAGTGTAATCTTTTTTCATTCTGTTAATTGCCCTGCTAAATTAATACTCGTGACAAGCTTGTGATCTTAAGTCGTTTTTGTGTATTTTGTTTAGTTCATCTCTCCCTATATATTTTATGCATGTTCCTGCGAAGGTCGCGAATAACGAGGGATGGCGATTAACGGGGGGACAATAGTATTCATGTAGAATAATTATTATATAAGAAGGAATAAAATGCTTTAAATAATGCTAGAAAATGGAAGAAAAACCGATATACATATGCTTTTAATTGAACCGAATCAAAAACCGAAACGAAAAAAATACAAACTGATATCATCAATATTCTTAAGGAAGGTATTAATTTTAAACATATTTTGATCTGACCAAGGTGACTTTTAGCCAAAAGTACACACCAGATCAACTTAATATGAATATAGCATGATAATTCGCGAATTCCATATGAACAACATTGATGCCGACTCAATGTTGGGTTCACAAATTCGCGAGCGGATAAATCGTTTGATTTTTTTGCGGTCTCAACTATTTGCCGGTCTGATGGTTTTGTTTCGTCGATTTTTCATCATCATCGTCCACTTTTTGCGTGGATTTTCGAAGGCTGCTAATTGAGCAAAAAAGACCATCCCGCTTTTCGAATCCGACCGCATAAATCGTCGGGCAAAAAGCAGCATAAAAAGAGCAGTTTGTTTGTTGTGGAAATTTGTTGTATTCATTTTGTAATTAACTGCGGTCACACGTGTGTATACTGATCGCTAAGTGGTCGTTCGATTGATTGATCACCGTAGCTGGTCGTGTAACCTGAGAATGATGAATTTGTTCATTTGAACTGCAATGTCTTTATCAAATGATTTTTACGAATTTTTTACCTTGTTCGATATTTCGAACCGCTTATTGGGTTCATTATCAAGGATTAACTACTGGGGTAGCTACTGTAGGTACCACCGCTTTAGTAGCGCCTATTTTATTATATATTACACAGCACACGGCACAATATTTGCGTAATTCTCTTAGGAAGGAGGAGTTTTGTCATTGGACCACTTTATAGACCATCACAATTGCTTTAATTAATGAAAAACGGGCAAATAAAATTAATTTGTGATCGATGAGATATTTAGCTAAAAGTTCTTTCGAAGTACAATATGTTCGTGTTGCGCGCGTACACACATGTCGAAAGTAGCGAACACAACAATTTATGCGACCCGTTTTAATACTAAATCCTGTTTGTTTTCTTCGCACCTTTCGATGCGTAAATGACTGATGCTTTGCCCAAAAAAAATGTATAATTCACCTGGATAATGTTTTGGGAAACATTTCTAAAAAAGCGGTAGGCCATCGCTTAAATACGCCCATTCACTTTTCGCGCTTACAACCGGCGGATCAAAAATAAACGAGTCCAGAAATATTTTACTGTTTTACTATATGCCACATGTGCTCAATAAAAAATAGAATATTCTAATGATCAACAGGGAAACAAAGAGCGAGGTCGCGGATAGTCCGTGTGTTTTTCTAAAAATATTTTATACGACCGTTGATTTCCATATTGGCATTTGTTAACGTTGAATGGTTGAAACTGGTTGGAAAAATAAATCCATAAATATATATATATATAAATTACTGTCTGTATATATAATATGTACGTATTGTATACGCTCCTAGCCCATTCATCTGATTGCGATGAAACTTTGCGGAATTGATGTGCACATCTCCGTGAATATTATAGAATTGGTACAAGCGTTGTTTGTGTACGCAATTTATTTTGCGAGACGTTTAGCGGATTCATCATGTTGGCGCATATGGGTCTGGTGATGTGAAGCGTAGGCCGCGGGATCTGGAGTAAGGGAGACAGTCGATCTTTGAAGCGAGAGCGAGCGCGCGCATACTTTTTAATCCTAGCCGTTTAGCCCGCGCTACACGTGACCTGAAGCAATAAACCACGTAATCGTATTACTGCGTTTATTTTCGAATAATTACTAAGTGCGCGTGGAATTGCATTGCAAAGCATGCTGGATACTCGCTAGTATTTTATAAATTAATACGTATTTCAAGCACATTTTCATACAAGTGTGCTTGTGGCTTGATTGAAAAATGCTTAGACACTCAATTTTGTATGCAAACAAATATATTTAATTGGTGCTTAACCTACTTAGAACTTAAAAATGCACATCAAGGTCGATTTATCTTCTTTTTGCAGTTGTTTTTATGTTATTTCGTACAGTTATTGATTGATTGACTGACTTCTTACGCAAGTGCAACATATCTGATAAGAATGCTATTCAAAATGTCAACAGACGTCAGCATATGTGAGGAGCAAGTCTATCAAAAAATATGAATGAATTATCTTTCAAAACATAAAAAAATCATGGCTTTCGGCGATTTTAATTAAAGCTGCTAAATAAAATTGCATTCTAAATGATTTATCAACAAACTGCACATGCAATCTTGACTACTTACTAAAAGAGTCACTCATAAACTAACAACAAGTTATTACTACAATAAAGATTGTCCTGAATTGTTAAAAGAAATATTAGTGAATTGTTTTGTTTGCAGAAGTTAAAGGTTTGTACGATAAGAATTATAATTATTTGTTAAATGGCACATCTTGGGAAAACAGGAACTCGACGATAAGAAGTACTGGCTTTATTGTCAATAGTAAAATATGAGTTCAAATATCAATATAGAGCAATTACTAAACTATTTTAAACTGTCATAGATATGACGCTATTAAAGAATGTAAATATATTTAAATAGTTTAAACGATCGAATAAATTCTAAGACGCACTTGGCTTGGAATTGCTGAATGTCAAACGAAAGAAAAGTTTTTATGTAAACATGGACATAAATGAGTATATAAACAGGATAGGTCTTCTATGAAATTAGCAATGATTTTATGCAGAGAAAACAATAAAAGATCAGAAATTCATGCAAAAAAAATTCATCAAGGCCGAGATCTTAAGCAACAGGAAAACCACAGGAAAAATATGTCCAAAAAAATGTAAATTCGCACAAAAAATACAAGAATCAGTGGACGCCCGAAATATCAAAAGGTGTAAATACGCAATAAAATATAGACATGATGAAAATTGCGCTTGTCTTATTATCATATCAAAAACATGCCGATAAAAGCCGATTTTAGTCATTAAACCCGACACTTATGATTGTAATTCAGCGTCTATGAATCGCCACGCCGCACTTTTGGCGGAAGTTTTTCGCATATATTCCTCCGTTTTTATATTCCTCGATGGAAAGATGCTCCCAATAATGATGATAATAGTGCAAATATAGATTTTTCTGTCGGTTAAAAGTCAATAGGATCTCAAATCGACGAGCGTATACTTTTTATAATTTTAACAATCAATAATAATTTTAAAAAAATCTTAAAACCATTGCAAACTTTTAGGGATCTGCTGGTATTTTTATTTTACAAAGCCGCGAAAATCTCAAATTTAAATGCGTTAGATATAATTTAATAGCGTAATTAATAAAGAAATCATCGATATATATTCATTTGGATCTGTTTTTATGCGAATTTGAAGTTATGCGGTTTTCAAAAAGAATGGAACCTTTTTGTTGTTAATGGTGCAATTGTAAGACAAATATGTATTGTGTTTTTACTTGTGTCAATTTTGTATAAATTTATTTTATGCGATTTTTGGTACATTCCATCACATTGATTTGAAGTTATGCGGTTTTTAAAACGAATGGAACTTAACCCTCAGTTTTCTATATAGTACAAGTATTTTTTTATGCGATTTTTTCAATAGATTCAGTTGAATTTGTTTAAAAATATAATGAAAATACCAAGATCTAATTAATTGCGAAAACATTTGGATTAACCAGTGTGTGTCATTAGCATTTTAGGTATTAAAAATATTTGTTTTTCTACGAACAAACATAGGGACTCATCGGTGAGTCGCTGGCGCTTAAGTGGTTAATGATTGTAGCACAATTTGGGAGATTATTCAAATATGTGTTTGACAAAATATTTCAGAAAAAAATTTCGTACTTAAATAATATTTTAAAAAATCAATATAATTGTTTAGGCTTACTATCCTTGGCAATGAGCTTCTGAAGAAGGTCAGTGTCACGTGCTTCTTTTGAATGTTCACGTGGAAGAAAAGTTAAAAATATAAAAGCAGCAGAAAAATAGGAATAACCAGTTATAACGGGTAGTGTAATTACATTAAGTCAGGAATATATAATAGTTCAAGAACTATTGACATAAGGCATAAATCATAAGATCATCATCGCATAAAACATGCACAATAAAGATAATTTGAACTGTTTGAGCCCTCGACAATTAGTTGCATGGATTGAAATGTTTGCATTGGTACTATTGAGATTAAATCGTGGTCGTAAAAATTTAGACGAGAGACGACAGGTGAACGTTCTCCATCGTTTCCTTATGGTATGCCCATTGTCTATTTCGGTACTTCCATGTAGTATGATCACTTTAAAAATGTTTCAAATTTGAACCAACCAGTAGAAAGAATAAATAAAAATCAGTTACATTAAAAAAAACCTGACATTGTGCTTCCAAAGTGTGTGTCTTCATTTTTGTAAACTTCAACTTTCGCACGTGCGATTCATACTGCGGATACACTTTTCACCTGATCACATTAAGCGGCGACATCCGCATGCGTTAGAGTGGAATGGAGGAGTAATGTTAACGTATCCAGGGTTGTCTATTTTTGAACGCTGGCATTTGGGAGAGCTTTCCGTATTCTGATGCATTACCATTAAAAATATATTTATATTTCACTAAACACAAAAAAAAAATCACAGGCCTGCCAAGTAAATACGGCAACATGGACGTGAAAAACCCTAGGTCTAAAAATGTGAACTCCTTTTCGTTTTCGGGACGACTAACATGCTTGGAGAGCGTGCTCCACTTTTTTGGGTTGATCAATCACTCCAGGACTACACCCGGAGAAATTTCAGTATCGATGATTCATCGCGTTGAAATTACTAATTTACTGGATCGAGCCGGTTTTTCAAGATTCTAGGAATTTGGATAGAGGCTGAATAATATTTATGTAAAATCGGCCTTGGTTATGGCGCGTTAACATTCAAAAGAGTGACGATAGACCTTCAGATAGGAAGAGTGGTCCACTTCGTGGTTGCATCTTCAACGATGATTTGCTCCAGAAATGCATGCCAATTTAAAAAATATATATATCGAAACGCTAAATGTCAACTGCCATCTCAGAGATGACATACTCATGACTTTACGCTAAATGTAAATCTTAAAGTGCGTCCGAAATTTTGCACTCATTTGACGTTAATAATAATTTTCAAGTCTGAATAATTGACATTAAATAAAAATATACAAAACTTCATTTTTGTTTACAAGTGGTTTACGTTAATCATTGTTAAATAAACGTCGTCTACTTTGACACAGAGTGGTTAGGGCTTCGATAGACGTGGTTAAAAGTGAAGCGTGAGAACTTGATTGAAGTATTGCAACGTTAAAAGCATTGCAATATTAAGTACATATAATGTAACGTGGGCGAAATGTCATCTTCTAGCACTGTTAATCTGTACAGATTCGCCAGATTAACAACTTTCGAACCTCTCCGGGACGAAACTTCAGGTTCTGTAGCCATGGACATGTACGGCGAGATGACTATTACATACTAGTTTCGTCCTGGCTCATGCCCAATATCAGAGGGTCAAAGCCGTGCAGAAGATGTACCATAAGCGAGGTAATACACTCGATCCTTCTGTACGGAGCCCCGATATGGCATGAGTCACTCAGACACAAAGCTACAGAAGGAAGCTGGCCGGGGTCCAGCGGCAGGGAACGTTCTGTATCTGAAGAAGCTTGACTTCCAGGCAAAGAAGAAGGCCTTGGACTACGAAGATCCTAAAAATCGCAACGAACATGACCAGAAACTAGTCGGTGGAGGGCCCGGGAACACTGCGAAACGGGGTAGCTGAGCTCAACGTCGACAATATGATCCACAGCATGATAGCAAGCAAGAAAAACTGGGACCTTTGGCAGGATTACGTGGAAGAAATTCTGAGCGCCAAAGAGGGAAAGAGAGAGACCCAGATGCCGGACTATCTGTCTTCCTGAAGCAATGTGGAAAACAATACCAGGGGGGCAGAGAAGAACAAGGAAGGGGTTTAGTCAGTAAGAATCTGACACTACCCTGGGATCAAGCCCAGGTTGTCTTATGAAGATTCCCATCCCACAGGGGGAAAAAAAGCTTCGTCCTTCGCCGCCGTCTTTATTGGGCAGGTCATGTGCAACAACCGAGTGGCAGCAGATCCATCGGAAGACCTCGGCTAAATTGAGTTACTCAACTTGAAAAAGACGCCACACGTCTGAGCCTGGAAAATTAGATGGGGACCCAGGACAGACGAAAATGGCGGTAAGTGTTGTCTCTTTTAAGGCGAAATTTGTTAATGTAACAGCTATATCTTCTGTGGCGCCGTGTGTACATTGCGCTTGAATTGCATTGCGTTGTCGATCCGGTGGTGACGCCTAGGACCTCCTACGCATTCCCCGTTTCACAGCGTAACCTTTTCCCACCTGGAAACCGGGAAAAACAGTCGGATAGCCTTGACTGCGGGAAGACGTTCTTTCCGCCGCTAGATCTCAATATTTCTCGTCATTAATAAAGAAATCAGCTAAGACGAAAGTGTTTCTATTCGGTATCCATCCAGCTTTATTTTAACGCTCGGCTCCCTCGACGATCCGATAGATGAACGAACCCGCATGCGAGCGTGGTTATTACTCCACCATGTTACATTGGTGTCAGAATCGGCGGGTCGTTAAAATGCCTTGTGTAGGGAGCTTGCGAAAAGTTTTTGGGGGCCGTGGATTACCATTTTATTTACGTACAATATCAAAACAACAAAATGAAAAATAATCGGCTTTGTAGAAATGATTACACAAATAACATCGAATTTACTTGAAATATGGAGTCGTTTCGATTAATATTTTTAAATGTATTCCTTCATAATCGAGCGTTCTCAGCGTCCCAATACATGTGGATTTTCATTGATTTTCACATATGTTTAAACTAGGATAATATTATTTTATTAGGCTTGGGGGATAGGTTTCAAAGATACAACATTTAAAATTAAATAATTAAAGTGAAAATCTATCATTTTTATTGACCGTGTTATTTTAAAGCCGTGCAAAAAAAAGCCGTGCAGAAAGAGGGTCGCGTAAATTCGAATAGTTCGGCCGTAATAAATGCGTAATTGATCAGAATTTGAATCTGTTTAAGATAGAATAGATGGATATATCAAGCATTCAGTTGTTAATGGAAAATATTCATTTCAGACAATTCAGCATATCGAATTGCATAGGAAATATCAATGTCGCTGACAGACTTCTGATTTAAATGCTCATTTCATGTTAAATAATTGCATAATATTAGATAAATGTTATACAATATGTTACTGTGCATTCAATGCCATTAAAAAGCTGAATGCATGCTTGACATGTGATAAAATATTTTTGATTTATGAACATTTTTGATTGGATATTCTAACAATGTTCGACATAAATAGGCTTAAAATATCGTTCAATTTCCCACGCGTAATTGAAAATATCACAATTCCGTTTAATATCGAGCGTATGTCGAGATGAATGCCCGAATCGGATGAAACGATTGAATCAAATGACACGATTTTTTTTTAAAAAACACACTTAAAAATCTATCAATTGGATAATAAGCTTAATGTAGTAATCAGACAAAAACTAGTTTACTCCGATTTAATTGTTTAATTAGAGAAGTCGCAATATTAACAGTTCAGTAATCAGTCAACAGCTCTTAAATAACGAGCCATTCGTAATGGCCCACTTTTAAACGGAAAAATTAGTAACATTTCACGCTTGTTTTTTGATAATCACACCTGAAAGCCATTCAATTTGTTTAGTCATTATCGCTAATGATTGGGCAAGAATTAATGGACTATGGAGGAATTGGCTCAATATGGAATTATTACTAAAATACACGCCGATAATATTTTACGTTTAAAAGTCAAACATTTGTTCGTTTTATCGCTATTTAAGCACGTCGGTCATGTGGTTAAAAGCTCAAATATTGCCAATCCAAATATCAAGTTCAAATAGCATATTTAAAATGTAGTTGTGCTAGGGTGTACCACATGAACGTTCGGAATTCGTATGTACGAATTGAAATGCCATAGCTTAAATAAAAAATGATTTATTCAATCAAAATAATCTCTATTAGCTAGAATAGTGTTTCGCAAATGAAAAACAAAAATACTTATTGCATTTTTATGCAGCCGAAAATCCTGAGCCAAAATTTCCCCGGGATCGGCATTGCATCAAACTATCTCGGGATCAGTTCCGGGAACACCATCAGTGTGACTGGTAAAATTATTTTCTGCTGAGACACGGATTAAAACTAGCAAAATTCCCGATTTCCCGACAAATTATTTATTTCCGTCGCTGCAGATGAATACTTATGTACTATAATACTTTGACGTGATTCGTAATTATATTACGGAGGAATACAAAAAATCTGAATCCCGTATCTATTATATTTCATATCGATATTCCCATTATTAGAGTCGAGGTGTAGTAAATACATCACCGGTAGGGAAAGGTTAATATATCAATTTGAAAAACATATGTACTGGTGTATATATGTATACATAGATTAGACAATTACTGCCCCTGGGCGTCGCCTAAGCTCGCCAATTAGTAGTTACGCCACTGTTTCCAAGCGTTCAGATTTCGGCAAGAATGTCTCAATTTAGTAGCCTTCATCGTGCTGGTGAGGTGTACGATTTCTGTTAGATAAAAATTTCAATCCCGAATTTTTCGGAAATACACAACTTCTTATAACCGTTAATTACATAAGTTTTTCGACACAGCATCACCAAGGGAACTTCCAAAAATGGCAGCGGCACATGGTATTCATTTCTTGCACTTTTTTCTTTTATACAATTTTTTGCACAAGTTCGTCAGTAGTCACTGATGGTTTCCTACTTCTTGCTTCGTCGTCAGTATCAGTACGGCCTTCTTTGAACAACCAATGGCGGTATTGTTCTGCAAAGTCAAAAAACGGAAGACCGCGTGGATCTCGCGCCGACGAGAGGTGGTGAGAGTGCGCGACGACCTCTTCATCGGAAGAATTTACTGTGTCTGAACAAAATGGCCGACAAACACGCGGGACCAAACAAACTGATCGTTACGATCAGTTTGACTTCTAAACAAGAATTTCCCCCCGGCCTCAGGAGCCCTTGCATCCTTATTTTCTAAATGACCCTCGTAATATATAATGCGTCCTATTATAATGCTAGTTTTTTGCAATCCAGCGGCGTAATAAGGTGATTTTTAAACAAACATAAATGCATCATGTTCAATGTCAAATTTTATTATGGATTCAATATTGAAAATATATTACATATTTCTCGTTGTAAAAAGTTCAATGTCGAATCAAATTTTTTGTGATGAAGTCCAACAATCATAGTGCATTAATTATATTAAATAGCCGATGGATGTAAATATTTTGATAGGCTGCATGTATTATCGGTTTTTTATATTTTTTATGCCACTTGGGCTATATATTATATGCATTCAAATTGTTTTGATAGTTCTGAGAATTTAATTTGCAAAAAATCATTCATGCTTTTATAATATAGAGTTATCCAAATGCCCAGATGTTTTTTTTTCTAGTAATGTTCTCTCGAGTTGTGTGACTATTTGCTCAAAATACAAGAGTTCTGATATATAAGCGTCCCATTTGGATAGCTAGATATCTTAAAACAATCAATTCAATAGAATTTGATTGTTCTACAAAGGGGCTTTTCCAATATTTTCGTGGTCGAATTTTGTGTACATTACGACCGCATCCGCTTGTATTGTGTCGAATCGATCGGTTGCAAAATACATTTGGAAATAAATCAAAAGAACTGCCGAAAACAAATATCGGTTGATCAATCCGAATCAAAATTTTGAGGCGATTTATAAAAACACTATTGTCTAATAGCACTATTGCCAACTTGGATTTTATTTATGGACAAATTAACAGATCGAGAAATTCGTTTGAGGCGTTTCATCGGACTTACGACACGTTTTGCAAAATTAGCACCATAGAAATTTTCGATTCGCAGAAAAACTAAATGAAATGTTAATGAACGTTTGTTCAGTCACATGCTGTTCAGCTGTTCAGCACACATGTTGTGTCATCGGCTATTAACACACATTATGCGGGAAACTTGATTCTTAGTCCTCCAGAAAAGGCGCGAAGATGACCGCGACAAGTGTTAGCTTTGATTAAATAACCCCGCATAGTATGTAATTTTCAATGACTTCAGCAGTTCCTTATTAGAAGAATATTATCTATCAATGAAATGAAGCTGACTGTAAATAAATTTGTTGAGTGGACCTCGATTATGACATCTAAAATGTCAACAGAGCAAAATCATTATAGTTGAGGGGCACATGGAGAATTAAATGCAATATAGAAATATTAATAAAAGCGGATTCAATTACTATTTGAACGTTGATGGCAATCAACTATCACCAACGACATAATAGCCAACCTTTTTTGAAGAGACTCGTCACTGGAAATGAAAGTTGGATACTCTATGCGAATATCCAACGTATACGGTCTCAGACCAAGAGTACAGAAGCTTTAACTGTAGCTAAACCTGGTCTACATCCAAAAAAAGTTTTGCTATACATTTGGTGGGACTGGAAGGGGGTAGTTTATTATGAGCTACTTCAGCAAGGTGAAACTGATCAATTCAACAAAATATTGTTTCCAACAAGACAATCTAAAGGATGCAATTGCCAGAAAACGGCCAGAATTAGCCAACAGACGAGGTGTTGTTTTTCATCACGATAACGCCAGACCTCATGTGTCTTTGCTCGACAGAAATAAATTATTATCATTTGACTGGGATGTTTTACATCATCTTCCATACTCTCTGGACATTGCTCCTTCAGATTATTATTTATTTATTTCATTGAAAAATTCTTTATGTGGTAAAAATTTTAATTCAAAAAATGATAGCTTGATCAATATTTTTCCAACAAAACTGGGAAATTTTGGCAAGAAGGCATTATAAGGCTTCCGGAGAGATGGAGAAATGTAATAGAACAGAATGGATCATATATTATTCAATAAATTTTGATGTAATCCAGATTATTGTTTATTTTTTTTCTTAATATGAAAACGAAAGAAACTTATGGGACACCCTAATATAAGGCAATTTGCGTGCAAATGATCAACTTTTATTAATCTAATCAGTGCTTCGTTCGAGAAATGTGTCGTCAAAAAATCATCTTTAGCGACGTTTGGATGGATGATACCGACGGCATATGGTTCCAGCAGGACGACACTACGTGCCGCATGCTATGATGGACATTCTGCACGAGCGGGCTATCTTAAATCGTAGATCTATGCGTATAAACTGCAAACAATCGATGCCCTCAAAGTCAACGTAACGAACGCCATCCAGATTTATGCGACAGTCATCGAAAATTGGACCTACCGAATACGCGCCACTAAGCAATGCCGCGGCGGACATTTGAACGACGAAGTGTGCTATTATCCCCAATACTACGTTTATATTTTAAAAGATGAATTTTTATTGAAGTTGTGAGTGGCCTTTTTTTCTAAATTATTGCCAGTTATTTTAATATGCTGATCTCTGCGCAAATATCATCAACGATTGAACTATGATAGATAAAGTTGTTGACAATTTGTCAATCAAAATAGTATTGTTTTGCAATTACTAGATCGACCGTCATAACTTATGTTTTTGGATTTGGAAGTATAGATTTTTGCTATCTGCATCTACGCAATACACAATGTTTATTAAACAGTCATTCCTATAAGAGAGTCTAAAAATTATGAATTTTTGAAGAAATTCTATAATATCTTCAAATAATAATGCTTTGCAAGCAAACTGCAAAAAAATACTGCAGATAGAATTTTAATTGAACGATAGTGATCATATGATCACACAAATGCTTGGAATTGATTTTCACTAAAATATATAAGATATTTTCCATTACCATATAGACATGCTCGTCTTTAATGCTCGGTGCACACGATCGTGGTTTCTTGTGCACAGGGAATCCAATCCTGAGCCAAAATTTCCATACCGGGATTTCGGGATTGCATCATACTATCTCGGGATCAGTTCAGTAAAGATCTTTTCTGCTGAGACACGGATTTAAACTCGCAAAATTCCCGATTTCCCGACAAATTATTTATTTCCGTCGCTGCAGATGAATACTTATATACTATAATACTTTGATGTGATTCGTAATTATATTACGGAGGAATACAAAAAATCTGAATCTCGTATCTATTATATTTCATATCGATATTCACATTAATAGAGTCGAGGTGTAGTAAATACATCACCGGTAGGGAAAGGTTAATATAACAATTTGAAAAACATATATGTAGTGTATATATATATATACATAGATTAGACAGTTACTGCCCATAGGCATCGCTTAAGCTCACCAATAGTGATTACGCCATTGTTTTTAAGCGTCCAGATTTCGGCGGGAATGTTTCGATTTAGTAGCCTTCATCTGCATGTTAGATAAAAATTTCAATCCAAAATTTTTTGGGATTACGTTTATTAACCCCGGGATTCATTATGCTAGAAAACCATGCACGATAAACTACGCTCGTGTGCACCGGGCATTAAAGCTAAATGTTGCGATGATGGCCAAAATAAATAATTTTGCAGGTCGAATTTGCGATCTACGTCATGAAACAAAAACATTCAGCCCAAACTTAATTAGTTTTAGCATACAATCGTTTCTGTCGTTGCTTGTTGAATGTATTATTTTAATTACATACTATTTCTGTTTGAATTCCCATTATTAAAGAGCATGAATAGTTGTTAATTTAAATTGATTTTTGTTATCGAAAACGTGATCGCAATTATTGCAGGTTCAAGTATCGATTGTAACCAGGAGACATCACTTGAAAAACACGTGACGTGAATTTTTTTTTTCATCTAATGAAATAACATGATTCAAATTGAGTCATGCATTGAGAGACTGAACAAATACGTTAAGAAATTGGAATTTCCCTAGTTGGTAACGTTTTTCTGATTGTGATAATTTCTACAATGTGATTTTGAAACGTTACTCATCTGTCAATCATCAATCGGAAACGTGCACCAAGACAATGAATATTCGACAAAAAAGGTTTTTTTTTCAAAGTTTTGATGTTTAGGTAGTTATTGAATTTGTAAGGAATTGACTCTTAGACAGCTGGCCTGAATGATTCCAATCGGGCTTGTCGACATATCATTTCTTCGTTAAGATTGTGAATTATTCCCGCATCCTCGACGTCAAATGTCTGCGATCGATATCATCACTGAAGGTATCATCAGCGTCTCTAATTGCACATTATAGTTTCCAAAAGTGTCCAACCGTCCATGACCCTCATTGTAGCATCAGAACTGAATTCCAATCGGATGACACATCGCTCCATGACGTGATTTTCAGCAGAAGAATGCCCATTCCGATTCGAATCCGATTGCATTCAAAACGACTCCGGAAATGGTCATCCCAATGGGTGACTTAAAATTCAAACATTGCGAATCAAATCATCTGAGCATATCGAACAATTCTGATACGACAATAATGATACTAATGATGAAGCCGGAACCGAAGTGAAAATTTGTGTGCAAACTGACCGCGACGCGTACGAAAATCGCAACCACGGAAGTCATAATGACATTCGAATCAATAGAGCAAATATCAAATTTGTGTCATCACGCTGAGAATGTCCAGTGGAAAAGATTTGCAGCGAGAAAAATCGTTGAGATTCAAATGAAAAATGAATATTCGTTTCGATTGTAAGCAAGTAAGAACAGAAAAGGGTAGGAATACAAGTTTCGAAGTCGTTTTCGAAAGATATTTAGACAGTTGTTATCTGGAAGACATTATAGAAAGACGCTCGTAAAGTTAACATTTGCAAATCGTTATAGAAATATGTAACAACGAGACTCTGGATTCGCTTTTCGGAGACGCGCATATCTGGTGGACGCAGCGATGAATGAGTTAAATAAATAAACAATGTCGATAGTCGATGTCAACATAAACAATACATTTGAAATCTATTCATTATATCATTCATTAAATTTGGGTTAACGGTCTATACAATCATACGATGTACGCAGGAAGCTCTCCGTCTCTGTCTCCCATGCACAGTTACTGAACTGCGCTACGTTCTATCCGTCTCAGTTTCTCTCAACATACAAGAGTGTTCTTTCTGAATAACTGGAATTCGCTCGCAAATACGCGATCATCCTACCATACAGGTTAAATTTCAAATTTAAAGACGCTAAATTGTTTAGTATTTGTTTAGCAGCCATCAAGTGTTCTTAGTGAATTTGTAAACATAGAAAAAAATTGATCGATATCAAAGCCGAGCTGAATTAGATTCTAATCTGGCAGATTCTGTTCCTTCATTCACAACAATAAAACATTGGGTGGCAGAGCTGTCAAGACGAACATCCCAGTGGTCGATCAAATGATGTGACCCACACCAGAAATGGCGAAGAAAATCCAAAAAAAATGGCGTTGGATAATCGCGAGCTAGCAGACAATTCAAAAAGTGCTGCACATCGTATATTTACTGAAAATTTGGTACATGATAAAGCTGTGCGCAAGATGGGTGCCGCGTTTGCTCACAATGGAACAAAAACAGCGTCGTGAAGATAGTTTCAATCGATTGTTTGACAATTTATAGCCAATAATGAAATATGGGTCAGCGTTTATTTTTTACAATTACTGGATTTTTTTAATAGCTAGTCACTTTTGCACAAATATAAAATTACGATAAAAATATACATAAGTGTCATTTTAATTCCGTTCCAAAAATGCGGCGTGGCGATATATAGACGTCGAATTGCATTCATTAAATTTGTATTGTGAGACATAGGGACCGGAAAGGGTTAAATACGCGATCGTGGATAATCAATCGACGCATGTTATGCAGCCATCTCTTTTTTATTTAAGCGCGAGAGCAATTTAATTTTTCAAACAGCACAAAATTTGAACGCTTCGTTAATATTTTTTAACCTGTTAAGTGGGCATGACGTATATATACGTCCAAAGTTAACTGCATCGAAATTGGTTATAACGTATATATACGTCCTCGAAATACATGTTGCATCTATTTCGAGTATATTCTATATGTTGATACATGTTTTGACATACATTTAAGATATGTAGCAAATTGGTTGCATTAAAGCAAATGAAAGGGAACTAAAGTCAAGAAATATCGAGTTTAATTCAAAAAAATTTAAAGAATTTATATACTGGGTCCGGATTGTGAGGTAGCACTACGTGTCAATAACTGTTGTAAAATATATCATACAGGAGTTGAGTTTATATATGGATATATTTTATTTTTTAAACTCTATGTTTTTATTTTCTTTATGTGGTTTTGTTTATTGTTTTGTAATTATTAACTTTTCTATATTTAAATAAATATTAAAAAAATATGTTTCACTGTTTTTTTATAAATTCTAAGCATAGTTAAAAAAATTAATGATATGAGCTCACGCCAGGTGGGCGGGACGTATATATACGTCCTAACGAAAATGTGTGTATCCACTGTGTGTACACCAAACAAACAAAAAAAGACAGATTTATACATGGATATGAAAAATGGGAATGGAAAAGCTAAATTCGAAAAAAATAAATTTGCCGCCTTTCCCAGCGAAATGTGTTCAAGTGCGTCGCAAATATCGAATAAATCTGCATTTAAGATGCAGCCTTGTCTTTGAACTCACCGGTTTTATCTGGTTGCGATGAATCGATAGGCATATAAATTACATATTTGTTAAAAATATAAATATATTATACGTCGCTAATGTATAATAGATCATTCGTATGCGCGTATATAAATACATGGTTCCTGTTTTTATAACAATAATAACACATTGTATTTTATAAGAGGCACACATTTCGTCGGGTATTGTTATATATGTTGTGTGTGTGTAATTTTTATTTTAGAAAAACCACAACCGTCATGTTTGATAGATCTTGTAAGACGACTCTATCGTATTATAATCGACATCTGTTTTTTTCGTGTATCAAAATAAGAATGTTTCAGTGTCAATAATGTCAAATTGCCATGGAAATTGAATGATCGTTCGTGGATGTGTTCGATGTTGTGCGTTAATAATGTGTTATATTTTGGTTTCGTTTTGGGGTGTGTTGTAAATATGAATGTATAAATAACTCACTTGGTTTCTCCGAGACCTCCAGGTCTTTCTTTTCGGCGCTGTACGCATCGTCGATCGTTTTGACAACCATATTTGCGTTTATTTCGATCACTTGTTATGAGAAAAAAATGTTATTTATGTTCATAGAGTCCCTAGATGTATCATAGGGTTAAATCATATTCACTATGCAATGCCGCTGTTGCATTGTACGAGAGCACTGTATATTTAGATGGGTATTATTCGTTTTCAGCGGTCGATTTTCATTCCTCGGATGGAATATTTTTAGATAGATTTTGCACGTATTTTGAGAAGTTCTGATTGAAAATAATTATGGTGTAAACATGATTGTTCGTCGGCTCGACTGCACTGTTGATCGTATACTTTTGCAATGGCAAGCGACGTCCTCGAACAACGTTAATATAGCGACCTGATATCTCTTCCAACTCCAACTTCCAAACGCAATCAATGCACCAATGGATCTTCGAAATCTTCAACATCGCTTGAATATGGCTTTCATAAAAAAATAAGCAATAAAATATATACAACCCTCAATAAACCATTCAAATTGGTATTTTGTAACGTATAAAGGCGATTTAAATATAATATAACCCGGAATTTTGCTGTATAAATTTATTAATGATAAAATACAATTGGAGTATATTATTTTTCTACATAGTTTATTATAAAGGGGACTTTTTCAGTAGACTGTTACTGGACTTTTGGGTTTTGCTTAGAGCATCATCATCGAATTGTGCTTCAAATTTCCTCAAAATTTCACTTGATTTCATGGCTTCGTTTATGAAAAATGAATAATTACGCGTTGCGCAACAGAGGATGCTACTTATCGCCTTCTTTCTTCAGCAACGAGATCAAGAAGCTTCCTATCCGATGGAACAAATGTATTTCCAATAAAGGAACTATGTAGAAAATTAAGACACTCCATTTGTATTTTTATATATCACTAATCAATTTATAGAGCAAAATTCCGGGTTATATTTGAATCACCCTCGTAGATAGTAATACAACTACTTTGAAAATTAATTTAATATAATAAATTAGTGAAATTAAGCAATAGAAATAAAAACGACTCTTGCCCAGCTTAAACATATCAGGGGTATCCATAAGTAATGTCGTTTTATCGATGCACTCTCTAACGATAATGAGAGATATATGTCTGCGAATTTGTATGCCTTTTCAATACTATATGAAAAAAGCGTCAGAGGCTACGAAACACATCTGCGAGATTTATGGTGACATATTGGATGTCGAGCAATATCAACGATGGTTCAAAAATGATTGACACGTCCTGCTCCAATACTCAAACGATCCTATAGAAATTAGGGAAGCTTCAAAAAGAAGGTGTGTGATTGGACAACAACGACTTGATGCCCCGCGATGTTGTGTGGTCTGACCCGAGCGTCCCAGGACTACACGGGTGTATTCCATCGGTATTTCACTCCCCGAGCGCAAAGAGCTTCCAGGCGCCCATATATTTCACTCTGCGCTTTCTAGAAAAGACAAGGCACCACAAGGAAGACTGACTTTAGACAACGCACACTTGAAGATACGTGGAGAAAGGAAGGAACAAGGTGAAAGGGAACTACCTATTCGATGCCCTAGCATTCTTGAGCATTGAAAGAATCATATTATTGGGCGAAAGCGTATTTACTCCATGCTCCTCGTAGAGAGTGTCCCTTTCAAATCTCCATGTTGCTCCAGACGAATGTTTTGTGTGCGGCATCGTCATTGCCTGCTTCACAATTAAGGCACTCCGTGTCTGCCTCTCTGGCTATTTTATTGAGGTAGCTTCCGAAGTAGCCATGCTCGGCAAGGACCTGGGTCAGATGGCAACATATTTGGCCATCCACATTTCCAAATTTGGTATTAACTCAAACGTCCTTTTGTGGAGCTGTTCCATCGGGACTGCCGCCTTTTTGGACTGTCTGTCCCTCTCGGGTGAGCAGGTTTATTGGCGGTATGGCAGTCAGTATCAGGATAACGTCCTCTGACAATGTGTGGTATGCAGGAGCCACTCTGATCGCGCTTCTACATTGTACCCTGGGCATATTGCGCCTGGCTCTACTCTATATTGTTATCACAGGGGTTTGACTGTTATCCACAGACGTAGGGTTTCCCCGTGGGATTTTATGGGTGAGCATCGTAGTATGAAACATCCACCCCAAAAAATAAGGTATTTGGGTCTCACACGTATTTGACCGACCGCAACATGACCCAACAGCTCAACATCAGCAGATTATTGCAATAAAAATAGCTATCAAGTTCATTTTTTCGTGATTCAATGACTGTTCTATTAAAATGTAAAGAAAAAAAAACAGTACTTAAATGAACAATCATTGCATTCCAAAAAAAAGTGGTATTGAGTGCATGGTGGGATTCTAAAGGAATAATTTGGTTGGAAGTATTGCCATAATGTCAGACAGTATCGGCAGAAATGTTGATTCTGGTTACGTTCCTAACATTTATGTTATGATTTTCATTCCACTTAAGAAAAATTGTTGTGGAAAAAAAACGACATTACTTATGGGCATCCTAAATACAAATACCGATAAAAATTAGAGAATTAGATAAAAAAACTATTTTTTTTAAACTCTTTAATAAGCCAATTTATTAAAACAAATTTGGAATAATTTTGATAACGATCAAAAATCCCTAATCGAGTCAGATCCATGGCAAACAATTGAGGAATTAATTATTATTTAAGGAACAAGGAGGGATCATGGATTAGGATGGGTTTTATGGGGTAGGATAGTTTTTATGGGGTAGGATGGGTTTTATGGGGTAGGATAGGTTTTATGGGGTAGGATAGGTTTTATGGGTAGGGTGTGTTTTATGGGGTAGGATAGGTTTTATGGGGTAGGATGAGTTTTATGGGGTAGGATAGGTTTTATGGGATAGGATGGGTACCGCACGCGTTCACCAAACACAACAAAGAGGAGCGTCCTTTTTGAATAGCATTGTAACTGCTGCTGAGAAATGGCTCATTCTTGGCCTGGCAAATGGCCTTCTCAAAAAGAGCCCGCAATTCTAGTCCCTAAGCCGGATTGGCTATAAAAATATTATTTTTCTGTGTATATGGTGAAAATGAAACTGGAAGAAACTTCACAAATTTATTGTCGACAATTAGAATTTTCGTATCAAAATTTTTATAACATTTTTTTGCTTTTAATACATTTGAAACGATAGAAACATTATCATGATCACCAGTATATAAGAATTGCATCATTTTTGTACAAGGAAAACACTTTTAATCTTCCAAATAATTTGTTTAATTCGCAACAAAAGGAGTTATTGCAAAAAGTGTAACGTTGAAACCAACATTATGCAACAACACCTTCAGTCTGTATTTATTTAAAATGAAATGTGAATGTTATGATATATTGATGACATTTAATATTTTACAAAAAATGTCATTAATTTGCTTACAATATAAATATTTCCATATTGATCATTTTACTCCCTTCATAGATCATTAATTAAACTGTAATGTTAAATCTAAAAAATATGTATAATTATTTATATTAAAATGATGGATATAAATGCGAGGGGGTTCAAATATAACCCGGAAATTTGATGCACAAATTTATTATTCAAATGGAGTGTCTTATTTTTCTAGAAACACATTTATTCAATCGGATAGAAAGCTTTTTGATCCCGTCACTGAAGAAAGAAAGCAATAAGCAGCATCCTCTGTTGCGCAACGCGTGATTATTCGTTTTCTCATAAACGAAGCTATGAAATCAAGTGAAGTTTTGAGGAGACTTGAAGTACAGTTTGGTGATGCTACTTTTTGTAAGATACAAATGTTTGATTGATACATACAGCAGTCATAGCTCGTGATAAACTCACCCAATTATACCGGGAACACATATCTTACAGTCCAGACATGGCCCCATGTGACTAGTATATGTTTATAGAAGCATTAGGAGGGCAACGATTTCAAGACAACGCTGCGGTCGAACAATACGTGCGCAACTGATTTTCGGAGCAATCGCCTTTTTTATTCAGTGATAGGATCAAAAAGTATCACTAATAAATTTATACAGAAAAAATCCGGGTTATATTTGAATCACCCTAGTATATGCGTTTATCAATCGGTTATATACACAACAACTATAAAAACACATAAACGATAAATTAAAACATACTGCACATTATTTTACAACCGGTCAAATACATTGTCTCATAATTATTGAAGTGTATGATAAATGAATTGTACTTAAAAATACATATTACATTGATTTTAAACATCATTTCAAATAAACACTTGTCGCAATACCATCTCATTGTTCATTTCAAGCACGTTATGAAATAAGTTTTCATGCAGAAAATTTCCAGATATTGAAAATAATCATGAAATTCCATATTTCTTTCGAAGCTGTTTTATTACTTATCTTATTATGCATGCGGTGTTCTCTTTAATTATGATGATACAGTATGATTGCAAATGCTGCATGTCTTTATTTTATTCTATGAAGATAGATCTTTACGCTAGGGGATGAAGTATATACCTTATAATAAAATAAGGCATGTCTATATCAACGTGCTGAATCTGATATCTCTTCAGTGGATATTTCCATGAATAGAGCCTAATGAAAATTACCTGCTCGGCATCATAGTCTCATATATATTCTAATTTTATACTCACATGTATAAAAATATCATTTTCATCAGTGATTCCCAAACTTAATATGACCATTTCAAAATCAGTTCTCCGTTTGAGAAATGTTTCGCCAAAAACATCATCTTTAGCGGCGAGGATTATTTTTGGATGAATGGATGTATGCACAAGTAAAATTGTTGATAATATGCAACGTTGTGTGGCCTAAACTGGATGATATGAATACCGACGACGCATGCCCCGATGTACATTCTGCACCAGCGCTGTATGGTTATCTTGCGCGGCGGCGAATTGGCTACCGAGTTCGTACGATTTAACACCTTTAGATTTCTTCCTTTGGATCTATTCATTAAGTCAAATTCAGTCAGATTTAAGCGACAGTCATCGAAAATTGGACCTACCGAATACGCGTCATCAAGCAAAACCGTGGCGGACATTTGAACGACGTTATATTCCATACTTATTGCCATAAAATATTATTCCAAACAAAAAAATATGCAGCATCGACTACCATGCGCCAACATAGTGCATATGTTAAACGTCTCGCATAACAAACTGCGTACACAAACAATATTTTTACTATACTTATATTATTCCAACAAGTGGAAACAATAAGTTGATGAAGTTTTATTGCAATCGGATTAACGGTATGGCAGCGCATTAAATACGGACAAACAAACATTGATTTTTATATATTAGATTATACAACACATGGCGCAATATTTTATCTCCGTTAACATGTTATAAAAAGCAATGCATAAAATCAACTTTTCCTAAGAACTAACCAGTTTCAATTATACCGCGCAAGAGTCTTGTCTGTGTTTTTGGATTAAAAGCATAATTTCGATTTGAATTTATACTTATATTGAGTAATAGTCAGTGATCGATTTGATTCTCAATATTGTGTGTTTGCTTTCCATTACACGAATGTGACCATATGGTTACGCAGCTCTTCTTCTCAGATTGCAGCCATATTCTGATAAGATTCATATATTATAAGGTTGTCCCATAAGTTTCTTTCGCAAATGAACACAGATCTAATCATAGCCATGATTGAAGAAAACCCGCGATATAAGTTAGAAATTTCACGAGCATCTGTCCATAATCATCTGACAAAATTGGGCTACATCAATCGTTCAGATGTGTGGCTTCCTCATGAACTGACTGACTCAAATAAACTTCAGCGTATTTCAACATGCGATCTTCTTCTCCAACGACATAATAGCCAACCTTTTTTGAAGAGACTTGTCACTGGAGATGAAAGTTGGATACTCTATGAGAATATCCAACATAAACGGTCTTGGACCAAGGGTACAGAATCTTTAACTGTAGCTAAACTTGGCCTACATCCAAAAAAAGTTTTGCTATGCATTTGGTGGGATTGGAAGGGGGTAGTTTATTATGAGCTACTTCAGCAAGGTGAAACGATCAATTCAACAAAATATTGTTTCCAACTAGACAATCTAAAGGATGCAATTGCCAAAAAACGGCCAGAATTAGCGAACAGACGAGGCGTTGTTTTTCATGACGATAACGCCAGGCCTCATGTGTCTTTGCTCGTCAGAAATAAATGATTATCATTTGACTGGGATGTTTTACCTCATCCTCCATACTCTCCGGACATTGCCCCTTCAGATTATTATTTATTTCTTTCATTGAAAAATTCTTTACGTGGTAAAAATTTTAATTCCAAAAACGATATAAAAATGTATTTTGATCAATATTTTGCCAACAAAACTGGGAAATTTTGGCAAGAAGGCATTATGAGGCTTCCGAAGAGATGGAGAAAAGCAATAGAACAGAATGGATCATATAATATTCAATAAGTGTTGATGTAATTCAAATTATTGTTTATTTTTTTCTTAATATAAAAACGAAAGAAACTTATGGGACACCCTAATATATAAACATGTTTATTTTAAACTTATTTATGAAAACTAAAACCCTCTTCTTACTTATAAAGCATAAAATATTGCTATAGTTTTAAACGATGCAAAGTGATATGCCTATACTTATATCATGAAGATGATAATGGGGAATCCCAAAAACTTGAAAATGGATGACACGGATTATTTTTAATAAAGCGCATTTATTTAATACTGGCATTGAATACTTTTGTCGCATTTAAGTTGTTATGTTTGTTTGGTAGTATGAAAAATATAAATAATCCTATGTCATTAATTAAATGCCATATGCTGAATGACATCTGATTAATTCAGATGCTGCTTAAGATTTCCATATGCCACCGATGAGAATATATCATTAATGGTTTTTTTTTACATAAAAATAAGATACCTGTTTGTTAAAACGATTCTATGATCCAGGAAATATATTTGGTCACGTGATTATTGCTGGTCATTATTTTGACCAGCAAGGTCAAGGGCAGCAAGGTTTTATTGCTGTGAAACATCGCCAAACACTCGATAAAAACATCTTCACGACGCTGCCATTGTGAGCAAACGCGGCATCCATCTTGCGCACAGCTTTCTCATGTCCAAATTTTCAGTACATATGCGATGTACAGCACTTTTTGAAATACCCCAGCTCGCGCTGGTGTGCCATTTTGTGGATTTTATTCAGCATTTCTTGTGTAGTCACCTCATTTGCTCGATTACTGCGATGTTCATCTTGGCAGCTCGTACGGCCTCGTTTAAACTCTGCCATATATTATTTTACTGTTGTAAGCGAAGCAGCAGACTCCCTCAGATTAGAATATAGAGGCTTTGATATTGGTTGATTGATAATTAAGCTTTATAAGGTAGGTATTTTCTACCATAGTATTTTTTTAAAATAAAAACCGCCATCTATACGCCAGGACTGATACTTCTGGGACTACCCTCGTATATAACTAGAATTTGGGGTATTAGTAAGGATACATTTGATTTTGTGGGTATATTTGCAAAGAAATGCAACACCCAATTGGTGATAACCAAATGTAGAATGTCTTCAAATATTTGAATGAAGAGTTATACTTTTATATATTTAGTTTTGAATAAATTTAATTTCTTTATTGAAAAATCAGATTTCTGATATATTTAACTAGATTCATAAAAGTTTAAAACTAAAATAAATATAACGCTATTATATGAAAATTATTCAACATTTTTTTAAAATTTAAGTGCATTGTTTTGTAAATAATGAAGATGTTTTGATAACAACGAAGATATCATTCGTCCTGAACGTTAGCAAGTGTTATTGCAATTATCTTTAATATTGTTGATGTTTAATATATTTTTTAAATTGTACTAAAATTATCCCCACAATAAACAAAAATGGCAAAAAAATACGGCAGAAAAAGCTGAAATAAAATACACGATGATGTTTCACAAATGTTTCATTGATTGTTTGTTGATGACGTATTATATTGTAAATGGTGTAGTCAATTGTGAACTCTGCACGAGTCATTCTTATATTTACTTTAGAGACGTGACTCTAATGTCCGTAATATGAAATTATTGACTTAGTTCCGATCATATTTGCAAAGTAAATTATGAGAATGAATTTTAATTGCAACAATTATATTTAAAGTTTATACACTTAATGTTTTATATTGTGTAACCGTTAACAATTTATTTATCCCTTATTAGAGTAAAATGTGTGAATATATAACATATAGCTTTGTTTCTTTGTTTGCTTTGTAAAGGCTGACTTTTGTAGTGAAAGCCTCTTCCAAATATCTCCAAACCAACCAAATTTTGTGTCAATCTTGGTCATAATGTTCCAACTGTTTTGGCGATGTCATCACTTCATCTCTTGGATGGTCTGCCTCGCTTTCTTTTCATGTATATCGGTTATCAATTTGTTACAGTTTGCAACCATCTCTGTACATGTCGAGCCCAATTCCACTTTAGTGTCAGGATTTGCTTTACTACGTCTCTTTGCTTTTTTCCTTATCAGTAAACCGGCAGATATTCATCGCTTTCATTTTTAATTCTATTGGTAGAGGTCCTTTAAATATTTCCCTCATAGACCAGTATTTTATTCTTCAATCTATTTCTCTTTCTGTACATAACTTGAATGATATAAGATGCTCAAGATAAATATATTCTTCGACGTAGTCTATAAGAGTTGTCTGTATAAATATAATTATTTTGTCTTTGGTTTATCTCTATTTATTTGTAATCCGACTATTTCACTGTCGTATCTGAGCGACTTAAGTATGTAATCCAATTATTCTGGAATCTTAGATGTGAAAGGTTCATACCATTTATATTTATGCCCATGTCTTTCCAGTTTAGGTCTTTGAAAATAGATTCTAAGACGGCGATAAATAATTTCAGTGAGAGTGGGTCCTCTTGTTTTACCTCTCAATCTACTCGGAATATCAGTCCTTTTGTTTCTAGACGTATGCTTGTCGTGCTTTTGCAGTAAATTTTATTAATCAGCTCCGTATAATCGCGCTCGACACCTTGCTCATTTACTGCATGCCAAATAGAATTGTGTGTTATGGAATCGAATAAATTTATATTTTTTCAAATACATTATAATTAGGCTGTTTATATATAATTTAATGCTTTAACAAAGAACGAATGTTACAGAATAAAAACATAGTTATTTTTTATCACATTTTGTTCTAAAATACTCGTTTAAATTATAACTATAAAAACATTATGGTTTTTATTGCGTAAAATAAATAAATAATCATATGATTTAAATATCGCTTATGTTTATAAATTCTTATCATCATTCAGTTTTTCTTTGCGATTCTGTATTTCTGAAAATATAAGAATACAATGTTATATCATATATTTTCATAGCGTAAGAGTTTATTTGAAAAAATACCTATATCGTCCTTCGATTTCAGGAATTCTGGATTGTTCCACGGCTGAGTTATAGACGTCCCAAATATCACCCAGAATAAATTAAATACGAAATAGATTCCCGCCGATAAAAAAAATATTGGCCTCCATGCAACAGCATCGTGTTCATTCTAAAAATACAAATTTATAAAGTATGCATTCGGAATTTAATAAAATCACATAATAAATTATATATTTACCTCTTCATTTAGCAAAAGTCCGACTGAAAGCGGTGCTATTATTGATAAAATATTTGCGACCGAGTTAGTGAGTCCCATTAAGACTCCGGCAAAATTCGGCGCCAAATCAATATGATTTACCTGAACATATTAATAATGATTTTTGACTGATTTGGGTTTCTAATACACAATTAATTTAATGATGAATTCTTTACCAGATATCCTACATAATGACCGGCATTCATACCGACCGTTACAGTCAAAAGGGCTACGGCTATTGTAACGTCGTTTGGTGCATACGTTAAACCAATGAGGGCAAGTCCCGGAACCCAATGGCCTGAAATTTTCAATGAATATTATTATATCACAAAAGACGTTGATTAATTCAATATGAATTTAAATCCATACCGATGGAATTTGAAACTTTCCTAGCCGCAGTGATTGATAATATTTTTCTGTTTATAATAAAATCTGAGAGGAAGCTAAAGAAGAAGCCAAGAATCCACATGACTAAATAAGGAAGCGCAGATAATAATCCATTCTGCAATGTATAATATTATCATGTAATAAAATATAAATAAGATAAATGCATATAAAGGGTCAGCACTGTATAATGTTTACACGTGACTTATTTTCAAATGATACAATGCGCATCAATGTTGAGCCACAATTGATTTATATTGAAGTGTTTGATGTCTATTTAAAGCAAGGTGGCGTTACATGTCACACAACATCGATTGAACAAGCGTCTAGGTATCACATTTGGATGACCCTATACATTTATAAACATACACTCTTTATATCAAGGCCGAGAACCAAGCTCATATACGAAGGAATCTCAGTCAAGAGCATCCAGAATCCCCAATTTTGTCCACAATGCACTATTAATAATGCCCATACGGGTAAGCTCGTAAATATTGATTTCCATGGTGTGGGAAGAGCCTAAAACATATATTTCTTTGTATTAAAAACTTATAAAAATACATTTTAACGATTAATTTATTATGTATTCATACAACTCTATCGCCAGATTGTCCGAGCGACGTTTGAATATAATCTCTTTCTTTGTCCGATATAAATCGAGCAGATTCTGGATTGCTAGCGCCTAAGAAAATCCATAAGAGTGACCATACAAGAGCTCCGATTCCCATAGCGTAATATGTTGACGGCCATCCCCAACTACTACCGCATAGTTGTCCAGCTAATGGAAAAGCAACTACTGTTCCAAATTGACCACCTGTTGATAAACAATATACCATTTACGTTATCCGTTATAATATAAATGTTGATCCGCAATAGCTTAAAATACCTGCATAAGCAAGCGTCGCTAATCTTCCTCGTTCAGCCGGCGGTGCCCATTTTCCTAAAAGAGCATGTGTCGACGGATATAAACATCCTTGAAAAAATCCTTGTAGCACTCGGCAAGCACACACGGCTCCCCATCCTCCCTGAAATAAAATATCATTAAAACGCACACGGCAAAGATATTTAAATGCCAAAATAAATTCATACGTATATGGCTGCGGTTGGTATCGATATCGATAAAATACCATTTCCTATTATGGACACAAGTAATGGATATTTTCCGCCGAAACGTTCTGCAATAACGCCGCTAGGTATCTGCGTTAATATATAGCCCCAGAAGAATGAACTCAATATCAAATCTTGCGTCGTTTTTTTCCATTGGAATACCTTAGTGGAAAGATGTACATTTTTATTTTTGATAAATACATTTTATTGTTCATTCAAATTTAACCTACTGGGACGTCTGCCGTTGTGACGTTTTCATTCGTCATTGCCACGATTGCAACGCTCATGCTGACTCGTATTCCAAACGTTATGACGAAGACTAAAAATAATAGGAATACTTGGAGATGTCGAATACCGAAAACGCCACCTATAAAATATGCAACGTTAGATTTTCAACTTCAATATTTATGAATATTTTGCTATGATATAATTTTATTTACAATTTAAATACAAATTAAAATATTGTGGCAATAATTTAGATTGTAGCGTTAATTGTAATATAAATAAAATCATTCCTATTTGAAGCACTAATTATATTTTCATTAAAAGTTGGAACGTTTGACTTTTCATGGAATTCTCAGCGTACGTCTTCAACAGTATATTTCAAATACATCTATACGTCTTCTCTCATTTGATCTCATTGTCCAAGTTTCGATTCCTTAAAGACGTGTAGGGAACATGAGAGACTTTACTACATTCAGTTGAGACATTCCCACGCTTATCTTAAGTCTGAGATCCAAAATAAATGAAATAATGCACAGTTTCCAACCCTTGTATATTGGAAAGTCTACTTGTTCTATTTATGTATCATAATTTAAGTATTTGATTAATTTATCTCAAGATCTAAGTTAATGGCTAATATTTGAGTAGAGGTTAGATATGTTTTAGCCGAAATAAATCACACAATTATGAATTTATATAAAAATGAATAACAAGCAAATACTTGACACCCAAGCAATAGATTGCTTGAGAAATTTTCTTTCTAAAATATCTAATTATTGATAATAGCCCAGTTTAATTTTGCATACAATAAAATATGCGAGGTCATAATGCATAATTTTGATTCAGTAACCGGTTTTCATACAGCATTTCAAGTGCAATCAATCAGATGCAGACACAATGTTGCACGTCAAGATATATACGCGAGAAATTAAGGCCTTATCTTTTGACAATACGTACGAATTCATTGTATTTGGGGCCGATTCTTTTGAAAATAAATGCTAAAATTTGAAACAAATCAATCGCCGCGCGCATTGCGCATGCGCAAATTTCGCGCGATATATTTTTCAAATGAACGTTTATGGACATATTTGTATTATTTTAATTTAAATGTGAGTTAAATTACATTTGTGTCCATTATCTCCGTCTTCGTTTACGATGTAAATAGATGCATTGTTTGAATTGCATTATTTAAACGTCGGATTAAGTTTGACGTTTCGTTGGTTTTATTTGACGTTAAATGTCAAATAAACGCTTTTTTAAAAAGCGGTCTAAGCTGGTAAATAGTCGACCACGTTTTAAATGGGAACGACTGAAACGAATTTTTTTTCGACTGTTGTGTAAATAGATTTTAAATGTTTAATAAAATTATTAAGATTGTAAAATAGATAACATGCTTGCAATTTATAGCCTAGATTATTTGCAGAGTTTAAATTCTTATAGTTGCGATATTATAATGACTGTGTTACGTATTATGAATTCAAGAAAATAATCAGAGTTCATTGTATACAATTATCTAAGAATGATAAAAATTCTTGACATATTATTATCATCTTAATAACAATATGAATTATGTAATTTCATTGTTATGCTACACATTAAAAATATTTTTTTAAAAACTTACCAGGTTTAGGTGCAATTTCCAGCTTATTTTTTTCATCGTGGTTTATATCATCAGCTGCCGTTTTATCCATGTTCGATGTTTTTAAAAAAGTATATTTAACACACTTGGGTCAGTTTTATTTCAAAAGTTTCGCGCTTATTTAATTGTTCATATCAATAATCATTAATGACTATGCATTATTTATTCTCATTTAACTGTATGTATCTTTGTCGACTGCACTATTAAACGTATGTTTTCACAATGATCACCAACAGCATCATTAAGTTGCTTTTAACATGGACAGCTGATACGACACAATCTGACCTACAAAAACACGAGAAAAAAATTAAAATATTAAATGAAAGTTGAGATCATTATCAACAATCGAACCTCACTGCTATTATAATAGAAGTTGTCAACACTAAAGAAATCGATTGATATATTTTAGTCAATACTGAATTAAATCCTTTTACTTCTGTTATGTCCCTAAATTTTTACATAACATAATTCCGACCTTCTTTGTAATTGCAATGCACTCTGTCAATTTTGCTTACCATTCGTATTTCATAATAACAATTTTGGCACGGGTTAAATATTTGCTTACTCTTTGCAAATCCAATGAACTTTATATTTTTGTATATCAATCATATTTCATAATAATGAATTTTGCTTATATTCAATGTTCTATGAAACTGTTTACGCCTAATTACAGTCAATATATATCGTTACATTTTCATCATGTAACTTCTCGAGGACAGTCCTGAAGGACTCTTTATTCATTTCTCTTGGACTCACCTCTCGCCTCAAACTTCGTTTAAATTATAAGAAGATTTCCCGCAATCATCTACAAGCTTACACTCAACAAGGAATCAACCTGCCTACAAAAAAGTTTATAACACTTCTTAAAGGTCAGAGTTGAACAACATGTTGGATTATTTTAATAATTTTCCTGTTTAATTAAGTCGCAAATGTGTATTGCATAACATTTTTTTTATTTCTGCAAAAATTACATTAATACGAGGTCGTTCAGAAAGTAAGTTTACAACATTTATGTAGGATCGAAAAATGCTTGTATTTGATTAAATTCACAAGATACTTCACAAATATATTAAACAATTTTTCAACATAATCGCCGTCGAGATCGAGACATTTTTGTAGTCAGGGTACCGGCTTTTGTATGCCAGTGTCATAGATCTCCACCGCTAGCTCTTTTTGGATTTTCTTTTGGATCCTGGGATATTATGAGACCCGGTCGAGAGTTGCACATGGTTTTTATTTTACTTGACCATTCTACTTTCCATGAATCCACACTGATTGACTCTGTCCGTTATTGTTAAAACATTGGGCCCAAACTAGCCGGTATAAGTCCGCAATAAAATAGGGACAACAATATTTTCAACCAATTATAAAATTTAACTACTCACCCGATCAGTCTTCTTCGGACAACTTCGTTTTGTAATGAGAGTTCGTAATCGTTCGATCGCGAGGCGCTCATTCATTATGTCAGCGGTTCGAAAAGTGGACCGGTTGGACGCACAGACCTTGTGGCCACTCCGTCTTCTTTTGGGGCTTTTTGCGGACCCATATTTCATCCATGGTTATGAATTGATGCAAAAGCTCGGCCTTATTGCTGTGAAACATCGCCAAACGCTCGTTTGAAACTTCATCACGACGCTGTTTTTTGTTCCATTGTAAGCAAACGCGCCACCCATCTTGCACACGGCTTTCTCGTGTACACATTTTCAGTATGCAATATGGCGTATATTATTTACATTATAATAATATTTAATATATTGCATTTATAATAGTCACGATAGAGCCCAAAAAAGCTGGACTAAGCCCAGAAAAAGTCTACTGGAAAGTTGTCAAGAGTCACACGACAGGCATTTGGCACTCGTTCTTCAATTTCAAAGGATTGAAGCGCGTGACGACCTCTACGCCGGAAGAATTTACTATACCCGAACAAAATGGCGGACAAACTCTGCACAAGGAGTTCTTGTAACCTTACTTTCTAGGTGGCCCTCATATGTGAATCTGTTATTATGAATAAAGAAAAAAAAATGCAGGATATAAATCACACAAGCTTATATTTTCAATAAAATATGTTTATTTTATAATTCTCAACGATTCCGCTGAGTGGCGCTTCCATCAATAGACAACGAGTCGTCGATCGACAATCATAGAACGCTCGTTAACTCCTTACGGACTGTGACTAGTATAAATTATATAATTATAATATGTATTAAATGTATTTATTTATATAACATAATTTGATATATAAATAAATATTAGTCTTCTTTTAAGTATTTTATATTATCATAGTGCTGATAGTTCGTATTTAACATTCAGGTTTTTCTTCTCTGGAATAAACAATATTATTTTAATAATACACAAAGAAATATTGATAAATGCAAAGTCTATTCATTAGTTCGTGAAAAAATATTGTTGTTATTGATGATGATGTAAATTTACCCATATCATCATCGCTGTTGAGGAAAGCTGGATCATTCCATGGCTGCAAATTAGATGTTCCAAAGAACACCCAGAATAAGTTAAACAGAAAATAGATAGCGGACGACAAGAAAAATATTGGCCTCCATGATGCAGCTTCACTGGCATCCTATAATAGTAATAAAAATATTTTATTGTTTAAATAATTTTGGGTGTGTGAATAAGTTCCTGCCGTTTTTTGTTTTTCTTTAATAATCAATAGGGATTCTATGTGTTTCAGCTGCAGATTTCTCATAAATAAAGTAGTGTAGTAAAATTCCCCGCAAATACGGTTACTTGACAAAAAATTGACATTTTGACAAAACAAAGTTATTTACAATTTAACGGAATGGTGAAACGGCAGGAACTTATTCACACACCTAATATATGAAATATACAAAATTATTAAATGCATACTTTTCCATCCAACATTAGTCCAACCGAGAGCGGTGCAAGGATTGCTAAAAAACTTGCAGCTGCATTTGTGATACCCATTAAAATTCCAGCAAAATTTGGAGCTAAATCTATGTGATTTAACTGAAACATAAATATTAATCTAATATAAATTTCAATAGCAATGGATTTGTGTACACAATGTATATATTTTTTGAAATATCACAAGCATTAGGCTGTCTAGAATCCAGAAAGACATATTTCGAGATGATATCTCCTACAATGTCTGTGTTATTTATTTTTCAAATAAGGTAGTTTCCCTGCTGCACCCTGTGCGTTGAAAAGGTGGACATTTCGATAAGTGTCTTATAAAGAATTTTTAAATATTTTGTGTTATCATTTAGATGTTCATATTATGTGACTGTGCTAAGAAAGAAATGTTTAAAAATATGGATATTTTAAATCGATAAGTTATGAGATATATTAAGTTTTATCACGAAAGACTAAGTGTTTCCAATGAATAGGTATTGAAACTGCCCTTGTTCTGCAATGTATTGATAATAACTATGATAATAATATAAATATATACCTGAAATCCTGCATGATATCCAGCATTAATTCCAACCGTAACTGTTAGAAGGGTCACCGCTATAGTTACATCAGTGGGTGCATATGAAAGCCCGATTAGTGCAAGTGCTGGTCCCCAATGGCCTAAAAATAATCATTGATTAGCAATGGACTTAAATTTTGACTATTTTCTTTCTGCACTTTGATTACCGATGCTATTTGATAGTTTTCTGGCAGCTGTGATCGATAACAGCTTTCTGTTTATGATATAATCTGAAGCGAAACTGAAGACAAAGCTGAGCATCCACATTGCCAAGTATGGAAGAGCAGAATATAATCCATTCTATAAAGGTGCGGATAACAAATGATTATGTGGATTTTATCCAAGTATTCAACGGTAAATTTACATTCGATTTATTACACTTTTGATATCAACTCCAAGGACAGCGTTCAAATATGATGGTATTTCAGTCAAAAGCATGAAGAATCCCCAACTCTGCCCACAGTGGACAATAACCAAAGCCCAAACAGGCAAACAGGTAAATATTGCTTTCCATGGTGTTTTAAAGGTCTAAAACATGTCAAATATTTATAAAGACAATAGGAAAATGCTAATAAGACATGTGGTGATTAGATACTTTTCTTTCGCCAGATTGTCCAAGAGATGATTTTATATAGTCCCTTTCTTCGTTTGAGATGAAACGTGCAACTTCAGGTGTGTTGGCTCCCAATAAAAACCATAATACTGACCATGCTGCTGTAGCAATGCCTACAGCATAAAATGTCGATGGCCACCCCCAAGGACCACCGCATAACGCACCAGCAACCGGAAGGGTTATAACCGTCCCAATTGTAGCTCCTTTTCAGAACAGCAATTTATTTATTGAAAAAAATTCAAATCTACAAATTAAACCATTTAATACTATCTTGATATACCCCCATATACAAGTGTTCCCAATCTTCCTCGTTCAGATGGTGGCGCCCATTTCCCTAGAAGAGCATGCGTCGAAGGATAGAAACAACCTTGGAAAAATCCCTGCACCACCCTACATGCACAAACTGCCCCCCATCCACCCTATAAATAGTATAATTAGATTAATACACATATTTAGTAATTTTTTTCTAAATATATATATTGTTAACCATATATATTAGTTAAAGCGGAAAGAAATGTCATTTTTTTTTGTTATTTGGGGAAAAAATATTTTAATAAAAGCTGTACAATATTACTCAATTAAATAATTTCCATTGTTGTTTATAATCGCCCTCCACAGATGAGGTAGCTTTTTAATACCTCTTTCGTAAAATTCGGCCGGTTTTCCACCAAAGTAAGAATCCAAATGATTTTTCACTTGTTCCACAGAAGTGATTATTTTTTTATTCCCTATCTATGTTTTTCCTGAGTCTTTTCAAATGGTCTTTTATTGTCGACCAGGGACAGCAGATGTCTAGCGATAATTCCTTTATTGTTTTTCGAAGATCAGATTCTACCAGAGAATTTAATGCGTCATCATCGATTTTTAGAGGTTGTCCTGATTTTGGGTTATTTTTCAAATCTCTGTCGCCACTTTTGATTTTTTTAAATCATCTATGGCATTTTCAAATGTTCAATATGTTGCCATATGTATCACAGATGCTTTGGGTAGCTTCTTTTGCTTTTAATCCTTTGTCGAATAAAAACAGTAAAGAAGATCGCAAATGGGTCTCATCAATTTCTGGCTTGGACATTTTCACTATGGCTAAAAAAATATAAAAATATTTGAAAAAGTAAGAAAAACAACAGAGCTTCAAAATGACACCAACTTTGACGTATTCACTTGACAGCAATCCGAGGCAAACTGACGGCAAAGGACGCAACCAAAAAAATGACATTTCTTTCCGCTTTATCTAATACAGGTGCATCCCAAAAGTCATGAAACATATTTTATTGCCACACCCCCCACACACACATTGCCACAGCTTAGGTTTACAGTGCATTAAGGTTACATATACAGTGCGTCAGGCGATCAAATTTTGCACAAATCTCAACAAAAAAGCCGTTGAAACGAAAAATCACACTTGGGTGTCTCTGAAGCCGAAGATGGTCAGGCTGAGCAGATCCAAAATGAAAACAGTGTTAATGTAGATGCTCGTGAAGAGTGCTTTGAAAAATATGTTATCATATTGTACCGACAATGTCGATAAATCATTTAAAAATTATATATATTTCATTACTTTTGGGATACTTATCATATTTAAGATTTGTTTTACCTCAATAGCTGCGATTGGTATTAATACACATACTATGGCGTTGGTTATCATACACACCAAGAGTGGATATTTTCCACCATATCGTTCAGCAGTAATTCCACCAGGTATCTGAGAAAATACATAGCCCCAAAAAAACGAGCTCAATATAGTGCTTTGGGTTGTTTTTGGCCATGGGAATACCTAAAACGAATACAAACTGTAGATCGTTTTAAGTTAGTCGATATACAATATGGAAGTTTATAAATAGTGTTTTGTAAGTCAATAATCAAAAATTAATTTAAGGATTATTTTTAAGGTAAAATTATTATTGCGACGGTCATGATGAGCTGCTTATGTTAATTTAAAAATTATATTTTATAAAGTTTTTATTGCAGAATTGTTGCAAGGGAAAGCAAATCAAAATTAAATGATAGAGCTCGTTTTCATTCAAATGTATTTAAAATGTATATTATAATAGATAATTAATGGCTAGAAAACTCCCCATTTGTCATTCAACAAAAACCCACTTAACATTTTCAATGCCTTCGGCATATTATATAGAATCATTAAATTTAAGAATCATTAAGGGATACCCAATCCCTTAATGATTCTTGAGAAAAGTGAAGTTAGGGGTTGCCTTTTATTTAATATTTAATAGTTTGCAATGTATTTATGTTGGATATATATTAGGGGGACTCGTCGGAAGGCCACGGCTACGCTGGGCTAATCAAGTAGAAAAAGACGTGTGTGGACATGTATATTTCAAAATCATTAATAAATCCACTGAAAAATATCGCTTTTACTTTTTTCTCATATTAACTTTAATAGCGACATTATTTTCCGGTATGCCTAGCTTAGAAATAAAATAAATCATACCGGAACGTCTGCTAGTGTGACATTTTCCGAAGTCATAGCCACAATACCAACACTCATACAGACTCTCATCGCATACGCCAGAATTAATCCCAAGAATAATAGTAACACTTGTAGATGTCGAATGCCTAAGACTGCATCTGCAAGTAAAAGCAATAATAGACTTAACGTATTCCACTTTCACACATCTTCAAGTTCATTTTTCCTTGGCGAATTTGAATCAAATAATTACATTACATGCCTTAATATTTGATTATTTATTATTAACTATTTTATTCATGTGAAAAAAGGAACACTTATTTTTACGGATTTACCTTTATTTTTTATTCATACGAGAAAGAAAACATTTATGCAGGATCGAAAAATGCGTGTATTTAATTGAAATTCACAAATATTAGGTTGGGGAATAAGTTCGTAGCGTTTTTATCAAAAGCTTTTATTTCAACAAAAATCAATAGGTTTAATAATAAAATAATTAATTATGTATTCACCGTTGCTGTTTACTACCTCCTCTCACCTCTCGACTAATTTGTCGATGCCGTTCCGCCAAAAATCACCTGGTCTGGTATCGAAGAATTTGTTGAACAAGTTTTTAAGGTCGTCTCCGTTGTTGAAGATAACGCCTCTCATATGCTTCGACAGTGAGCGGAAAATATGGTAATCTGTCGGCGCAAGGTCTGGAGAATAAGGCGGATGCTGAAGGGTCTTCCATTCGAGCTCTTGGAATGCGGTTTTGACGATTTGCGTAACATGGGGCCTGGCGTTGTCGTGAAGTAGAATGGTTTGGGCGTGTCAATGGGATCTTTTCAGTTGAATAGCCTCTTTTACGCGGTGAAGCTGAGCTATATAGAGCTCCTTGTTGACCGTGGCATTCCTTTCGAGCATTTAACAATGAACCATGCCCTTCCAGTCCCACCAAACGCAGATCATGGTCTTCTTTGGGTGAACGTCAGGCTTGACTCTCGGCTTTGGTGTATCTCCTGGAGCCACTCAATCCTTTCTTTGCTTCGTGTTTATGTATAGGCACCATTTCTCATCTCCCGTGACGATTCGGTATAAAAAGCGCTATTTATGATCGCGTGTTGCTCGATAGCGGGCGAGATGTTGAGAAACCATTTGAAAGCGATTTTCTTTGTTGTCACCCATGGAGTACACAATTTATTCGAAAAATGCTAGGAAATTCACCGTGAATGTTGTCAAGAGTCACACGACGGTTATATTGCACTTGTTCTTCGCAATTTTAGGAGCGACTGATGGTCTCCCGTTCCTTGCCTCGTCATGAGTATCAATATACGCCTTCTCTGAACAACCTAACCCACTTCGTGACATGCTGTCGACTCATCACATCTCTATCATAAACTTCCACGCGCTTCCGATGGATATTCGCGGCGGTATTGTTCTGCAAAGTTAAAATACGACGGCGCTGTTCTCGCATGAGCGGAAGGTGGCGGGAACGCACGACGACTTCTTCATAGGAAGAATTTACTGCGACTGAACAAAATGGCCGACAAACAACGAGTCTAAAGAAAGTAGGCCTCAAAAGCTCTTGTAACCTTACTTTCTCGATGAACCTTGTATTGTTAAGTTTATTTTGTTGATATACAATAGATAATGATAGTTTTCTTTATTTTTTGTGATAAAACTATTTGTGACGTACATCTTTATTAACATACTTCAAATGTAGACCAAGTTCACATTAAATGTAAACATTGCTATGTTTATCTTCATTAATTTTAGCACTTAAAACTATAAGATCGAAGGCTCTCAACTGGAACGACTGTATTACCGATATTGTAAATAATATTACTCTTAATCAAATTAGTGATTTGAGAAAAGATATTTTTTATTCAAACCCTAAATCATTCGAAGATTTATACTTGAAGATGATAATTGTTTCAAATTTCATGAATTTGCACATGATGAATTAATAACTTTGCGGATGGATTTAGCCACTGTCGCAAATCACGCATTATCACAATTTGCAGCATATATTGAATGCACAAATGCACAGATTGTATATAATAAACATGACAAGATATTATGGATTTATTGCTGAAAATATTATTTCTATATTGTAAAATATGCATAAAATGCAGATCGCTTATGTTGAGTGCTGTGTTTTAATAAACCGTTTATCGCTACTCAATTTAATGAATAACCATTTTATGTTGCGAGCACGTATTTTACATATCGAGGATTTAATCAGAACACTTTGTTTTGTTTAAATATTTGCTTTCAGATGCTTTGATTGACGTTGGATATCATGAAATCGATTAGGTACTCGTTTGAATTGTTTGATTAGAGAATAGACAAGATACAGACCCAGTTTTTATAATTGTAAAAAACATATTTATGAACGCTTAACCTACTTAGTATACAGAGTTGCATTTCAAGGTATTGCGTTTATTATTTTATATGATTTATAGTAGTTTTTATTCGGATGTTTTCGGTGTATTGATTGGATTCAAGAACTGAATATTTTTTCAAATGATACTTCCGTAAAATTCATGCACTTTCTTGTTTGAATGAATGAATAAATTCGTTGCATTAAAATGTAGATAATATATTGAGTTGATGCAAAAGTTTTTACGTATTTTATAACAACATATATTTTTTGTGTCAATTATATAATCTCCATTATTAGCCATAACAAATTTCCATTTTTCCATAAGCATATTTATTCCAATGGTATAAAAATCAAGAGACTTGAATGCAAAAAATAAATTCAGAGATCTGGAGAATATGGTGGATGCTCATTGCCTCCCAATTCAATTCTCCGAGTTTAGGGGTCATCGAAAACCAAGTCTCAATGGTAAAATTTACCAAATTTTTAAATGGAAATTTTACAAAATGTTGCTCTTTTATACATAATAAAGATTGAATAAAATATTTATTTTGCGTGATTATTAGCAAGATGATCAAACGCGACTTAAATGGGCTTATAAACACCAACATTGAACGATGAATGATTTGAATAAAGTTTTATGGGTGAGTGAGTCCAAATTTTAAATATTCGGTACTCGAAGACGAATATTCTTGAGAAGATCTGTGGGCGAATGTGCCAGAAAATAGTGTATTGCCGCTACTATAAAGCATAGAGTTGGTTCAGTGATGATTTGGGGCTGTTTTGCTGGTACTGTATAGGCGATATTGTGAAAATTGACGGAATACTAAGAAAAAAAGATACCGTGAAATTTTGAAGAACTACGCAATACCTTCAGGAATTGAGCTTTGGGGTCAATAGTTTATCTTTCAACAAGACTAAAAAAATATGTATAAACAAGCGAAAACTGGTCATTCATCATCATTTTTGTCGCAATTTCTTTAAACAAAAATACGTAAAAACTTTTGCATTAACCCAATATTTATACGAATTATGAACCTTTTTTTAAGCTATTATGACGCAATATCAGTGTGCTTTTTAAACGTCCAACGTATAGTCGGTCATGGATGTTGCTGCCAAATTTTAAATAAATCCTATGGATAGTTTATGCTTTTTAGTTCTTATTTAACCGACGACATTATGATTAACGTATGGATAAAAATGATGGTGCGATTGTGTCAATAAATGTATAAATATGGAGTTATAAAATCGTTTTTTTTTAACTATTGTTTGCAATAAATGAGAAAGTAAATCATTTACAATATCATTAAGTGGCAAAATAAATTAAACGCAATTTTAATGCATAATTTTGAAAAACTTTAAGATCATATAATGCATTTTTATATGATCATCAGGTAAAATTTATTATACCGATTGAATTAAATTTTCTTACTTGGTTTTGTCATAATTTCCAAATCTTTCTTCTCTTCCCTGTAAGTATTATCAGTCGTATTTATAGGCATGCTTATTTTCACAGCTTCACACTTTAGGCTAAAATCACTGTTTGAAATTAAATGCGTCTTTTTCACAACCAATTATCATAATTTTATTGATTTATTTCGAATAAACATTAAAATAAATTTTGACGTTATTATGGATCATAAATTGAATATAGAATCAGATAAGGACGTTTTTATTCACTGTATTGATATTCCTCGCCTGCTTTGTTGGTCGAATGTTTCAACAATAATAAATTGCAGTCTTTGATTCATATTATAGTAATCAGCTAATATGGTGCAATCTGATTAGGAAAAATTAATAATTCAATCCATTTATATATTTTTATTAAGGTAAGTACGAATGTATCTTTAACACTTTTAGCTCTATCCGGTCCAATGTCGCACAAGTTGAGAAGACATAGAATTAATGAAGACATAGAATTGGAAAGAAATTTAAAAATTAAGAGAGAATTACAACAGATTTTAGAAGCTTAAATACGTAAAGATTTATACGCTGAAAACAGATAATCGCTTATTACCGAATTTTTAAAGACTAAAACCAGATATACTCCAGAATTTTCTGATAATGGAAACTCAGAACAGATCTCAAAAAAGAATAAAACATATAGAATCATAAATGATAGCGATGATGAATGAATGATATATTATGTTATTAAAAGTTTTTTCAATTATTTCGTAAATGTATGTGTTTATTCAAAAAAATAAAGTACATACTTATATAAATTACCTTCAATATTTTTTTTGGAAAGCAAACCTTAATTTTGCATAAATATCGAACCTTGTATAACACGGATTTGTACAACGCGACGTTTTTGTGGAACAATATAACCGTGTTATATGAGGCCTTTCATTTAATAACCGTATGATTACAACATTTTTAAATCATAATTTAATATATTAATAAATATTAGTCTTCTTTTAAGTCTTTTATATTATTATAGTTAGAGTTCGTATTTAGCATTCGCGTTTTTCTTATCTGAAATAAACAATATCATTTTAATAATACATAAAGAAATAATATTGATAAATATAATGTGCATTAATTAGTTCATAGATAAATATTGTTGTTATTGATGATGATGTAAATTTACTCATATTATCATTATTGTTGAGGAAAGCTGGATCATTCCATGGCTGAAGATTAGATGTTCCAAATAGCACCCAGAATAAGTTAAACAGAAAATAAATAGCGGCCGATAAGAAAAATATTGGCCTCCATGATGCAGCTTCACTGGCATCCTATAATAATAATGTTTTATTTATAAAATAATACAAATTTAATATCCAAAATTATAAAAGACAAACTTTTCCATCCAAAATGAGTCCAACCGAGAGCGGTGCAAGGATTGATGAAATACTTGCAACTGCATTTGTGATACCCATCAAAATTCCAGCAAAATTTGGAGCCAAATCTATGTGATTTAACTGAAACATAAATATTAATCTAATATAAATTTCAATAGCAATGGATTTGTGTACACAATGTATATATTTTTTGAAATATCACAAGCATTAGCTGTCTAGAATCCAGAAAGACATATTTCGAGATGATATCTCCTTTACTGTCTGTGTTATTTATTTTTCAAATAAGCTAGTTTCCCTGCTGCACCCTGTGCATTGAAAAGGTGAACATTTCGATAAGTGTCTTATAAAGAATTTTTAAACATTTTGTGTTATCATTTAGATGTTCATATTATGTGACCGTGCTAAGAAAGAAATGTTTAAAAATATAGATATTTTAAATCGATAAGTTATGAGATATATTAAGTTTTTTCACGAAAGATTAAGTGTTTCCAATGAATAGGTATTGAAACTGCCCTTGTTCTGCAATGTATTGATAATATTATAAATATATACCTGATATCCAACATAATGTCCAGCATTCATTCCAACCGTAACTGTTAGAAGAGCCACCGCTATAGTTACATCAGTGGGTGCATATGATAGCCCGATTAGTGCAATTGCTGGTCCCCAATGACCTAAAAATAATCATTGATTAGCAATGGACTTAAATTTTGACTATTTTCTTTCTGCACTTTGATTACCTATGCTATTTGATATTTTTCTGGCAGCTGTGATCGATAACAGCTTTCTGTTTATGATATAATCTGAAGCAAAACTGAAGACAAAGCTGAGCATCCACATTGCCAAGTATGGAAGTGCAGAATATAATCCATTCTATAAAGTTTGCGGATTACAAATGATTATGTGGATTTTATCCAAGTATTCGGTAAATTTACATTCGATTTATTACGCTTTTGATATCAACTCCTAGGACAGCATTCAAATATGATGGCATTTCAGTCAAAAGCATGAAGAATCCCCAACTCTGTCCACAGTGGACAATAACCAAAGCCCAAACAGGCAAACAGGTGAATATTGCTTTCCATGGTGTCCTAAAGGTCTAAAACATGTCATAAATTTATAAAGACAATAGGAAAATGCTAATACGACATTTGGTGATATGATACTTTTCTTTCGCCTGATTGTCCAAGAGATGATTTTATATAGTCCCTTTCTTCGTTTGAGATGAAACGTGCAACTTCAGGTGTGTTGGCTCCCAATAAAAACCACAATACTGACCATGCTGCAGTTGCAATTCCCACTACATAGAATGTCGATGGCCAACCCCAAGGACCTCCGCATAACACACCAGCAACCGGAAGAGCTATCACCGTCCCAATATGAGCTCCTTTCCAGATCAACAATTTAATTATTGAAAAAAAAAAATGGATTAAACCAAACTATATATTAAATCATCCCCGCCAGGTTACTATGAAGAAGAATGATTAAATCTATGACTTTAAGTAATGTATAAATGCTAAAAACGCACAAGTGCGGTTACCAATAGCATCCAAATGATGTACAAATGATGCAAGTCAACGAATCACATGGCTAAAGCGCATGGCTAACCCGACGGGAATGTGTTAATATTGTCTTGATATACCTCCATACACAAGTGTTCCCAATCTTCCTCGTTCAGATGGCGGTGCCCATTTCCCCAGAAGAGCATGCGTTGAAGGATAGAAACAACCCTGGAAAAATCCCTGCAAAACCCTACATGCACAAACTGCTTCCCATCCACCCTATAAATACATATTTATCTCAATATACATATTGCTACCAATATACACATATTATATTTAAAATTTATTTTACCTTTTTATAGCTGCGATTGGTATAAATGCACACACTATAGCGTTGGCTATCATACACACTAAGAGTGGATATTTTCCACCATATCGTTCAGCAACGATTCCACCAGGTATCTGAGAAAATATATAGCCCCAAAAAAACGAGCTTAATATAGGTGTCTTGGGTTGTTTTTGGCCATGGGAATACCTGAAAAGAATACAAATTGTAGATCATTTTAATCCTTTGGATGCTACGATGTATTTTGATAGACGTATTCGAGTATTTTAAAGTCATCAATGAACCAATAGCAATCATTGTTTGCAATCCTCGTTAGCTTCACAATCGACGATATATCGCTGTTTAGCACTCTAAGCGTTAAGTTAGTCAATATACGATATTGAAGTTTGGAAATAATGTCAAGGTGTTGTAAGTCAATAATGAAACATTAATTTAAGGATGATTTCATATTGGGTAAATTTATTATTGCGACGGACGCGGACAAAACCCACTTAAAATGGTCAATGCCTTTGGCATATTATACAGAATCGTTAAGTTTAAAAATCATTAAGGGATGGCCAATCTGGGAAATCAAATTAAAAGTGAAGTTGGGGTTTCCTTTTTCTTTAACGATCATTTGCAATGTGATGATGCAAGTGTGACCTCATGTTTGAGCTCAGTTTGTGTCCAGACACAGTGACGGAAACTGTTTTGTAAGTTTTTTTGTAGAGCTATTGTTATTGTATAACAGTTTGAACATTAAGATGAATCTCATTCATCTTAACCCTCGCGGGTTGTCGACGCGTGTCACTAAACGACGCCTATCTCCCATCCAGAACGACCCCTAAAGGAGTACCATCGCAGGGTCTGCGATCTTCTTCCACTTATTCGGAAAAAGCACTTTTGTGCATTGAACTCGGAGACAGACAGAGACAGAAAGAGAACGTAGCGCAATTCGGGAGACAGAGACGGAGAGCTTCCCCGCATACATCGCACGATTGTATAGATCGTAGCCCAAATTTATCGATTAATAATTATTTCGATTTCAAGTGTGTTATTTGTTTACGCAAAGAAATGACCGAATATTGTGTGTTATCGACAGTGTTTATTTATTTAATTGCTTCCTGTGCGTCGCTGCTTGTTGAATGAGTCTTTGTCCGATTACTATTTCCTTCTAAAGCAGGAGCAAATGAATCGATTTTTTGTGTATTGTTTATGTAAAGAAATGACGTGGTCTTGTATGCTATCAACAGTGTTTATTTACAATTGACTCTGCCTCGAATTGAAGATTGTCTTACGCTGATAGGAGCTGACAGACAATAATCGGTGTAAAGCGATTATGGCATCAACGACTTCATCGAATTTAAATTTGCTCACTCCTCAAAAAGTTAACGACCCACCGTTTCTGACACCAGTGTAACGTTGATCGGGGGCGCTCTCGGGGGATGGAAGTGATCGGGGACCGAATAGAATTACTTCGTCTTCTTAACTGATTCCTTTATTGATGGCTATGGAGAGAGAGAGAGAAATCTGGCCGTGGGAAGAACGTCTTCCAGCAGTCAAGGATATCCGACGACTCTTCACGATTTAATACATGTTAATACAAAATATCGCCGTTGCTTTTTTCTCATCTTAACTTTAAAAGCGACATTATTTTCTTGTATGCCTAATTTTAGAAATAAAATCAATCATACCGGAACATCTGCTAGTGTGACATTTTCCGAAGTCATAGCCACAATGCCAACACTCATACAGACTCTGATTGAATATGCCAAAATTAATCCCAAGAACAATAGTAACACTTGTAGATGTCGAATGCCTAAGACTGCATCTGCAAGTAAAAGCAATAATAAACTTTAATGTATTCCATTTTCACACATGTTCAAGTTCATTTTCCCTTGACGTATTTAAATTAAATAATTGCGTTACACGCCTTAATATTTTTTATTTTATATTACTTGAATATTTTTTCATTTAGATTTTAAAGTAAATATCAAATGCCTGGCAAACAACAAGTAAACATCAAATATTGATGACTTTATTATGTTATTGCATCGATTTATAACCAATGATGAAACATGAGTCCATCACTTCACACATAAGACAAAGAAATAGTCAAAACAATGGACTGGAAGGGGAGAATCGGCTCCAAAGAAAACGAAGACAGTTCCATCTGCAGGCCTTCGGCATCTTATTCCCCAGATTTAACCCTCTTGGATTATTTTCTTTAAATCTTGAACCAAACTTGAAAAAATCGGTTAATGTTAATGTGAGTTGAAGGGAGACTAAGATTGAGAAATAAAGATATTTTTTCAACATTTTTCATGTTTTCTTTGCTTCATTTAAAATGATCTATTATGATAGATGAGCTAAATGATATCTTCAAGGGATGATCTCACAATTGTTTACTCTTTTTATTCTCCACTCAAAAATATGCTGACTGATAATCACACGTTTATACTTATTATGAAAAATCATACGCTCTTGAAATACAAAACGCAATAACAACCTCGCCCTAAATCATTCGAAGATTTATATTTGAAGATGACATTTGCTTAAAAATCATGTCCAAGGGTATCGATAAAAGGACAACGCAATGCCAAGCACGATGATGAATTAACAATTTCGAGGATGGATTTAGCCACTGTCGCAAATCACGCAATATCAACGCTTACATTGCAAATAAAGCATAACGACAAGCTGCAGCATATATTATCGTTGAACGCATACTTGCACAGATTGTATATAATAAATATGACAAGATATAATGGATTTATTGCGGAAAATATTACTTTGATATGGTAAAATATGCATTTGCATGAAATGTAGATCGCTAATGCTCGCATATGAGTGCTTTATTTTAATAAGTCGTTTATCGCTACTAAATTTAATAAATAACCATTTTGTGTTGCGAACACGTATTTTACATATCGAGGATTTAATCAGAACACTTGGTTTTGTTTAAATATTTGCTTTCAGATGCTTTGATTGACGTTGAATATCATGAAATCGATTAGGTACTCGTTTGAATTGTTTGATTAGAGAATAGACAAGATACAGACCCAGTTTTTATAACTGTAAAAATAAATATTTATGAACGCTTAACCTACTTAGTATACAGAGTTACATTTCAAGGTATTGCGTTTATTATTTTATATGATTTATAGTAGTTTTTAATCCGATATTTTCGTTGTATTGATTGGATTCAAGAACTGAATATTTTTTCAAATGATACTTCCGTAAAATTCATGCACTTTCTTGTCGGAATGAATGAATAAATTCATTGCATTAAAATGTAGGTAATATATTGAGTTGATGCAAAAGTTTTTACGTATTTTTTAACAAAATATATTTTTTGTGTCAATTATATAATCTTCATTGTTAGCCATAACAAATTCCCATTTTTCCATACACATATTTATTCCAATGGTATAAAAATCAAGAGACTTGAATGCAAAAAATAAATTCAGAGATCTGGAGAATATGCTGGATGCTCATTGCCTCCCAATTCTCCGAGTTTAGGGTTACCGAAAACCAAGTCTCAATAATAAAATTTACCAAATTTTTAAATGGAAATTTTACAAAATATTTCTTAAATGTTGCTCTTTATACATAATAAAGTTTGAATAAAAGATTTATTTTGCGTGATTATTAGCAAGATGATCAAACTGCGACTTAAATGGGCTTATAAACACCAACATTGAACGATGAAAGATTTGAATAAAGTTTTATGGATGAGTGAGTCCAAATTTGAAATATTCGGTACTCGAAGACGAATATTCTTGAGAAGATATGTGAGGGAATGTGCCAGAAAATAGTGTATTGCCGCTACTATAAAGCATAGAGGTGGTTCAATGATGATTTGGGGCTGTTTTGCTGATACTGTATAGGCGATATTGTGAAAATTGACGGAATACTAAGAAAAAAAGATACCGTGAAATTTTGAAGAACTATGCAAATACCTTCAGGAATTGAACATTTGGGTCAATATTTTATCCTTCAACAAGATAAAAAAATATGCATGATTGGAACAAATGAGAAAGTGAATCATTTATGATATCATTAAGTGGCAAAATATATTAAACACAATTTGAATGCATAATATTTCGAATCGAGTTTGATATATTCAATGGACGATAATGTCAGTCTGTCAAAGAAGTTGATGTATTAAGCCCATCAACTTTTAAGATGACCTGATGCATTTTTATAGGAAATCATCACACAAAATATAAAGTTATACCAATTATTCCTTTGATTAAATCATTGTATTCAATTTACTAACTTGGTTTTGTCACAACGTCCAAATCTTTCTTGTCCTCCTTGTATGCATTATCAATCGTATTGATAGGCATGCTTATTTTCACAGTCTCACAATTTAGTCAAAAATCACTATTTGAAATTAAATGCGACTCTTCCACAATTAATTATCATAATTTGATTGATTTATTTCGAAAGCACACTCGGCATATTTTTGACGTTATTATGGATCATAAATTGAATATATAGAATCAGATAAGGACGTTTTTATTCACTGTATTGATATTCTTCGACTGCACTGTTAGTCGAATGTTTCAACAATGACAAATCGCAGTCTTCGAATCACATTATAATAACCAGCTGATATGGTGCAATCTGACTAGGAAAATTTAATAATTCAATCCATTCCTGTTTTTTTTTCAAATAAATTTAGGTATGTATGTATCTTTAAGACCTTTAGCTCTTTTCGGTACTATATCGCACATGTTGAAACATTGATTGTATATTTAGAATACATTTCAACCGCTTGAGAGCTGCTGCATAACAGGCAAATTTGGTAATTGTTACATATAAAATAAAATATTGGGTGTATGAATAAGTTATTGCCACATTAACAGCGACATCTTCCGTCTCTTTTTAGGTGGAATATGCTATTTTAGCAGTGTTATCTTCTGTGGCGCTGCGGGGACATTTCACCCACAATTACCGACCAATTGTTTCTTGCGCGTGCACCTTTGCCGGTTGGGCCGGTTGGGTGACGCACAGGAGGCGGGAGTCGGGAAGAGTCGGCGGTTGACCTTGGCTGCGGGAGGACGTCCTTTCCGCAGCCAATTCCCTCTTTCTTGTGCTGAATAAAAAGTTACCTAGAGAAGAGAGTGTTTTCGCTCGATGCCCGTCCACCTCCATCCATCCGACCTGCTGAACATGATAGCGCAGCCATTCCGAAGGGCGCGTGGGAGTGGGAAGCCACCCAGAGACTCTGCCCCCACTCCTACGTAACAGTATTTTTATTCGATATCCGAACAGCTCTATTTATTTGCTTGACTATACAATGACCCGATATAAGAACGTACCCGCGTGCGTGCTCGACCGTCTGCGAACACGTTGAAGTGGGGTGGGACACGGGCGGATCGTTAATACATATGCTGAGCTGTATGGATAGGGGGGTTGGGCGATAATGGCATACGCCGATAACACGCATCGCGGGAGTGATATAAATTATTTTAGACGTAAACATAAAAAGTGTAACAAATAAAAATAAAATAAAATTGTAAAAAAACAGGGCAATCAAGTGATTGAAGTGACTAACGGAGGCAAAATGTTATTCCCACGCAATGGTGCTGTTAATCTTTATATATTCAATTCACCAGATTGACAGCGATATCTTCCGTCTCTCTTTAGACGCAATGTGTCAAATAAGGAAGTTTTCCTGCCGCATCCTGTAGTATGAATTCCATACCTTCTTATAATTACGTTATTTCAATTTCTCATATCAAATACATCCTTATGTCTATTTGTGTTCATACGCTTATTCTCAACCATGTTGTAGAACCGACAGAATCTGCAACACTTCTCGGCTCACATCTTTATTTCTATCCAAATCTTTATTTTTATTTGATTTCTTATATTACATGCATCTTTATTTCTATTTATGGCCATCCATTATTTCAAATGTAATTCAAATTCTCACCTTCCAGCTGATTTACTACATGATCTCTTCAAGAAGATCATACCCACATAAAGCATTATCTTATTATCTTTCAACTTAGACTCGAGTAAGCAATAGCAATTAGACCTTGAGTCACTCTCACTCTGAAAGAAGACATGCCAAAACGCTATTGTTATTTGAAATTTAAAGCTGATTTCAAAAAAGGGAGGAAGAAGAGGAGAGGTGGTTCTTATGATTCCAATTCCTTCCCTTGCTGTTTCATATATAAATTCTTTATATATTAAATCAACGGCATTTCTAATAATGGTCAAACGTCAATAATGTATTAAATTAGCATGTTGCTATAGCTGCTAGTGTGCAAATATTACTAATACGTCTGAATATGTTAAATAATGTTTCAATAAGAATCAATAAAACTTCATTTAAATAAAATAAATTCAGTACTTTTTAATAATGACTTACATATACATTGTACACAATTAAATATATCCTCTAAAATCACAGATTCATATTAAAATATTAATTAAATTATGTCTTATATAAATATGTATATCAGAAAAAACTAACGACAATACTAAATTGGTCAAAGTTATCGTAGAAGAATAGATCAATATGATCATTTAAATATACTTATTTTAATAATTGTGAAATTTGTTTGTTCATCACATTGGTCATAAGCAAATTTAAATCAAATATTTTTTGCATAGCTTTACGTCCACACGTCTTAGCTTTTTCATCAAAAAGTATTTATTAACTCCTAGATCACTAATCATTAGTCTCGCAGACTCGGAATGCATTTAACATGTAATGCACAGGGTTAAAGAGATCTAGGATTAAAGAGAGCCAATATTAAAATTGTTGTTCTACACTTAGTTAAAATATCGTTGAAAATAATTACATTTGCTTGTGTTTCAAAATTAATAAATACTCATATAATTATTATAAAAACACGCTGAAACAATATTACTCTAGATGTTTTTTTTTTAGGCAAAAAGCATTTAGAATAATTTGTTTCATTTACATTTAGAAGCCTAATTTTACTAAATAAATATGATGCTCTGCAAACTAATAGCGTTATAATATACGTAATTTGTTGCATAAAAATCTTAGCAAATTCACCAACAACACAGCCTCTTTATGCATCGTAGTAAACATGCAAGCTTGAAATGATCAATCATATACATTTAAATTAGCTTGCGATCATAATTGCTTATATTGTAGGTATCGGTGAACAGTCACAGTTGAAATGTGTTCATAATTTTATTCCTTAGCCTCTTCGATGATGCAATCACCGTTATCAGATTCCTCTTGGGAGATTGTACTCGCTGCAAAAATGCATAATTTAATATATTAATTTGATTAAATACTTGGATATTAAAACAATTGAGACTAATCGAAATGAATTAACATACCACTTCCGTTCGGTAAGTATTCAGGTTCGTTCCATGGCATAGTCTTGGCACAGCCAAATATTATAAAGAACAGATTTGTGAAGAACAATATACCAGCAGCGATAGAGAAAACGATCCTCCATAATTTGGGATCAGTCTGTAATAATAAGACACGTTAACGATGACTTCTAATGTATTCACAATACAATCAGTCGATTATTCATACTGAAATACTTACATGATCGGTTAAAATATATCCGGCGGTTATCGGAGTCATAATGATAATAAGATTGGCGAAGAAACAACTGATGCTCATAACGGTTCCGGCGAAATTAGGCGCGAGATCAATCATATTGACCTATAACAATACACGTTGATTTAATTGCTATTTATGAACAGTATTTGATGAAATTCGATTGCAAATATAATGTTATACTAACACTAAATCCAACGAAAGTTCCGGCCAAGGATGCATTTGTTATAACCAATATTGTCACGGCTAATGCCATATTTTCACGGGATACAAATGAAAGCGCAATCAATCCGATAGCTGGACACCATGTTCCTAAAAGTAGACATTGGTATAAATTATATTGGTATGAAACATTAAATTCAGTGTTAAATTTAGATAAAATAGTAGTTATACGAGGGTAGTCCTAGAAGTATCTGACTTAATGAAGCCTTCATCTTGATACATTTATTCCAATGATGTTTAATACCGTCGATGTCCTGTTTAAAATCTCAAAATAGCCATCAACTGCCGACTTTTAAGTCAAATGTGACCATTTTTTGCATCCCAAGCATCTTTGGAGTCGATTCTCTCCTTTCAATCCATTGTTTTGAATGTTCTTCTGGAATTACCCTCGTATTTGCATCATTAAATCTATTGTAGTTAAATTAAATGTATATTTACCAACTGTGTTTGCAATTTTTCTTGCCGTTGTAATAGAACAATATTGCTTATTGATGCAATAATCTGAGATAAAGCTGAATACGAATCCCATTATCCACATTGCCAAATATGGCAGAGATGATAAGATGCCATTCTATAAAAAAAAATTCATTATTTTTTAGTTTTAAATTCATTAAAACATAATAAAAATCATTCTGAAATGATATAAATTCATTCCAATTTACCTGTTGAATATCAGCTCCTAAAACGCCGTGAATATACGATGGAATTTCAGCCAGGAATGTTGCATATCCCCAGAAACATCCGATGTGCGTAACGATAATAGCCCATACGGGAAGACTCGACAAAATAGCTTTCCACGGGACTCTCAATGACTAAAAATGACGATTAAATCGTATAAATATATGATTCAAAATTATAAATACACATTGCGTATGATATGATATTAATTTAAGAGCAAATGCATACCTTTTTCACGTTGATTTGGCCCAGCGACGTTTGAATGTAAAGTTTCTCTTCGATCGAGATAGACTTGTGTTTAGCCGGACTATCGGCGAGGAAGAGTTGAAGCACCTGCCGCGTAGATGACGCTCACAAGACCCAACGAATAGAAAATTGCAGGCCATCCCACGGAGCTACCGGCGAGGAATCCGCCCGAGATCATCGATATCACCGTTCCAAATTGAGCACCTAGAATTTTTCATCAGCAAAATGAATTAAAAGCCGCATTTAACAGATGCAGTGCATGCATTTATATATCGTTTATGTTTACCTCCGTATACGTAGGCGCCGAACCTCGATCGTTCGTTGACGGGTGCCCATTTGCCGAGAGACGTATGAAGCGCGGGTAGAAATACTCCCTGCGATAATCCTTGAATCACTCGACAAGCGCACACTGCTTGCCATCCTCCCTGAATAATTGCAAATCACGATTAAAATTACGTTGATAAATATGAATTAATTGAGCTTATAATATTTCTTATATATGTATAATATGTAAACACTTCCTCGTTTATAATAAGTAGTATTTCAATCAATATTTCCTCAATGGAATCTTTTTATATTGATAATTATGTTTATCATTATCTATAAAAGGTCAATAATAAAAGATTGTGTTCATTATTTTGATCTTTGGCCCTTGATTTCAGAAGGTTTTATAACAGTAACGGGTTGATAAATATGTAGTTTGGCTGAATGAGGATTTGATAAGCTTATTATTGATCTGATTGAATATTTGCTTACTGCGTGTGCTGCCCACGGTATTAGAGTTGATGCAAGTCCGCTGGTCATGGTCGCCATCACCAAAAGTGTTTTACCACCATATGCGTGTGCTAATTGACCCGCAGGAAGCTGCATCAATGTATATCCCCATAGGATTGAGCTCAGTATTATGTCTTGAGTTTGTTTGTCCCATTCGAAGATCTGAAACATGATATTTTAGGTTATGTTCATGTTATTTGAATTTATTTTGGTTTTGTTAAACATTTTCGATTGTGATTATATATATTTTTAAATATGTTTTGATGATTTAATAATAATAGAGGAAATCATTTTAGTGTGAAGGTTGAACGGAAAGCACGATCGACTTATCAAAAACGTGGGGCCATTCATTTGGAATTTATTCATTATCTCAACGCCATAATTGAGCATATTTTCGAATTTTAACACGTACTTACAATTAAATAAAAGCATATCCGATTTTTCATATCCAGAAATAATTTCTTTGTCTAGAAAAAAACGTGACATTTCTTGGTTATGATATTTTTTAATTTATTTTTTATACCACAAGTTTTTTCCAACGGATCATCAAATTATTATTTGAAGAGGCCTATAATAAATATCTTATCTTTGTAGAATAGTCTCAAGAATAAATAAAAACCGCAACAATATTAATGAGACTATTAAAGTCAAGGCGAGCAAACATTGTTTTCTATGACAATCTTCAAACAAAATGTTAAGTAACAATTAATTACCAATGATAAGATGGTTTCATAGAATTCATTGAAGCCCATTTTATTACAAATTCCCTTGATTCTTTTATGTTCAGAAGCCATTTCTCAACATTAAATGTAAATATTTTGGTATCGTTGAATGTCACTCGCATATTTAATCAAATGGTAATTAAAGTAAAGCAATTAATCAACATGAAGACTTTATTATACAAGCAATGCGATAAAACATAAAAACGCCGAAGGCATTCCATCAAATTGCATTCGAACGACCAGGAAACGCATCGCTGTAAGCATACAGAGATTCCGACAGATTTGATTTAACGTCAAACGATCAATCGCCGTTTTGGCCCAGAGCGGCCGATTGCCGATGCGGTGCGACGCGCCAATTAACGGCCGTCGAAATGCGAAAAATTCGATGCATAAATACTAAAAGAGCGATAATTAACGACCGGTTTACCTGAAAAGTGGCAATAAAAATGCGCTTAAAAAATCTCTTTGTTCCTTGTTTTTTCAAGGTGGCCAAACTCTTCCTCGAACGTAATGAGCTCGACCTCAGATGGAATTCATTTTTTTAAAGCACACGCTAATTACGGCGAGGAATCGTGATTTATTTATTACTCAATACGACGCCCGATCCGATCGTAATACGTACGCTAGGAAATATAAAAACGATAAGTGTTGGCGAAAAAAATATATTCAATTCCCAAAAGGGCACCGTATGCGGATGGACCATACAGCATCCTATTTCATTTTTTTGCAATGTACGAATTTATACGCATATGTATCTATGTAATATAAAATAACTCGTTGTTATTAAATTAATTGGCTGAGGATCTGGCCGGAGCTTTTTGTTTTCGCGATGAGTTTTTTTTTTCAGCCAGACTTATTTTATTAACGGGAGAAAATAGAAATATTTATTGACAAAAGAGTAAATCGGGTTGATTTTTTGATTCGTTATTTAAAAATATTTGAGTCGAATAAGAATGATTTATCAATGATAACAATGGATGCAAAAACGTTAATTATTATGTATTACCTCAACTTCGGCGTTTGTGTTGAACATGTCGGTCATAGCCACTATTCCGACGCTTAGGGCCACTCCAGCCGCTTCGCTTATGGCAAGACCTACGAACAGCAACAAGCGCTTGAACGTGTCGCGTTCCCAGACCGAGATCTGAAAAGGATGAAAAATACTCATAAAAAAATGCAATTGAATCCAACGAACCGGAATGTTTACTATAACAAGATCAAGCAGAGATGCGCTTTTAAAATCAAGGATAACTGCATCTCGTGTGAACTTAACTCGAATGCATTTCATGCTTTAAATGCGTTTTAAAGCGACGGAATTAACATGGGGGATTTTTGAAATGCATCGCAGCGCCGCTTGACGGTCGGCGGCCGATCGGCGAAATACGACATTGCATCATAGCGAACGAATAACAAAACGCTTCAAATCAAGTTATTCCCGCACGACGGCTGCTTATTTTTATATTGCGCGCACATATATTGACATTGTCCACACAGATGGTGGATAATATTCGCGGATCGTCTTCGAATTATCCAGCACGATGCCGCCATTAGTTCTTAATTCGATTAAATTGCATTCAGATGCATGCGTGTCCATAATTAAATCCATTTCGGCACAATGTCAACATTCGTATTCTACTGAAATGTTACAATGCCATTTTTTCTATATCGCCATCGGATAATAACTTAATGGCATTTTTCTTTATTGGAGATTCGCACGCCGATCCGAGAAAAGAGGTCATTTAAATTAAACAGTGGCGCATTACACGTTTATAATAAAATATCGTCGATGTCCAACCTTGGGAACGACGACCGGCGTTTTGCGATCGCTGTGTATGGATCTTTTTATTTCGATCGAATATGTCGGATGCAAACGGATTGATCTTGTGATTTATCATTATCAGTCGGTTATACTGCCTTGCGGCGTTGGGCAGCTTATTTTTCCGTTCCGACAAGTTGGCCTCAAATCATTATCAAGTTCAAGTACAATATGTCGTTTTTTGACTTGATGAAATCTTTTAACTGTGCGGATTAAAGATTTCGTTCCAAATCTGCAATGATATTATATGGGTGCATAGTTTAAACAAAAACGATTGCGCTGTACATTGTGTAGTCCAATATATAAAAATCAATGTTTGTTTGTCCGTACTTAATGCGCTTCCATACCGTTCATCCGATTGCGATAAAACTTTACCAACTTACTGTTTATACTTGTGGGAATAATATAAGTACAGCAAAATATTGTATATATGCACTAAGTTGGCGCATATTGGTCTGGTGAAATTAAGTTTGGGCTGCGGGCGCAATACGGTGGTTTAAATCGGTAAAAGCCCACACAAATTCACTTTTCTCTCAGGACAGCCCAGCGTGAATTAAGCTTGTATATCAATAAATGAACCTTTACACTGTTGATAGCACACAATATTGTTAATTTCTTCGCCTATACACAAGCAATACACATGCGTATTTTTTATAATATTTAGACGTGTAGGGGTACCTTTACAGCAGAGGTGTCAAACTCAAAAGCTGACATGGGCCAAAATTTAAAAAAAATAAGTTTAGGTGGGCCACAAAAATAATTAAAATTTTCAGAGAAATGTAGGCTTTTTCCAAAACGTACAGAAATAAAATATGACAACATAATTTAAAGCTTTCTTCCTGATATTTCTTCTCTGTCACTATCTATCTTACTATTGTCAGCATGAAAAATATTGCTAGCAATAATTTCTTTTAAAATTAATCCAAAGTGAGCTTCGTTAGTTTCGGATCTAACAGGAAACTTATTCTCTTTCATAACTGAAAATAACTGCTCGACGCCGATTTGAAATATGGGAATTCACATGCGAATCTGCTTATTGCGAATTGCTTGAAAGCTTGAAAAGACTTCACTTTTCATTAGGCATTCTTGTGTATATTTTGTTGGCTAAAAATATTTGTCGTGGACCGCATGCGGCCCGTGAGTTGCGAGTTTGATATCTCCTGAATTGCCATCGATATACGGCATGATGAGACGCAAGACATCCGTCTCTGTCTGCGATTCACCAATATCCGCACTCGATGCGCGAGAATGCCGTTTCTGTTTCACTTTTCGTGACATTCAGGCCGGTTTGCCCTATTAAATTAGCATTCCGTTTATCCAGCGACTGAATTTCGTCAGTGATCCAATTGCACGCTTTTACATAAATATGTATAATAATTATTCAACAAATTGTGATAAAAACAAAACTATTATACAATCACCCTATCTGTGTCAATTAAGATTGCTGCAATAATGATTCATCAACGGTATCTATTTAAAATGCTTTCGGAGCGTTCATCAAATTCGAATTAGTCTCAAATTATGGAATATTTATTTAGAAAATGTGTGGATGTTATCGAAGAAAAATGCATTCATATTGTGCAATATCGCTCGGATATCGTATGGCGATATTATAGGAACAGGTCTGAATCTGTTGTAACGTTCACGTTGTGCGCTTTCATAACGTTTTTACGCGTTTTTAGAACATTCAAAGACGTTTGAGGATCTTGACGAATAGGAAACGCTATTGATTGACAGACGTCCCGAGGCGACGAGCGATTTTATTGTGCAAATGAGTGAAAGTCCTTGGAAGAGCGAGCTGGATTCAATAGCAGGAAGTCGATAGCTTCGATGCGGATCCATTTTTTTTTTTGGTAAAAAATCACAAACAATCGGTGGTGTTTATTATTTTACAGCGCTTCTTGGATAATAAATTGGTTTATTTTATTGCGACCCGTTGAGGTTATCGCGATAAGTGCTTGGATCATTCGAACTGTGTGGGGTGTAAAAATTGTCGATTGAATTCCCGGCGATAACATTTCAATCGCCGCTCGCGCGTTTGTGCGCGTTTCAGGCTTTGTTTTAGGCATTGACTATTTTCAGTCGATATCAACAATCGTATGTTGGTCAATATCATGTGCCCAAACATAATTTTATGCGATGAGATCATAATGCATTTGTGTGCATTTTTATTTGAGCATGTTTGTGTTTATTCAACACTTATTTAACACATTTTTCCCACGTAGATCTTAAATTACGAATGGATGCATTGATGTTGTTACCTGGCATTGTCACTCCGACGACGTTGTATTCGCAGTCTCCTTTTCTTGTGGGATGCATTTTTGTTTTGATTGTTTAAAAAAATAGATAAATCTTCAACACTTAGAATAATTTAATTTTAGGCACTTTATATCACAATTTCGTTAAACTTCAACTTGGATTCTTTACGCGGGACACCCAGTAAAAAATAGTCGAACAACAAGGTACACTATTTAGTGGGATATTTGAACTTTGGGTGAGCAGAGAGCAGAGGGGAGGTCCTTTGGTGGTATCAGCGAGCGCGAGCTAACCCGCCGTCCGTGCTACCGGCGCGAAGAAGTCTGAACGACTGTCCCTGATGATGAGCAGCTGGTGTACATATAGGGGCCCTCCCCGACTTACCACTACCTGACATCCCCGCAGGGAACGCGGAAAATCGTCACTGTGCTGTTGTGAATCATCGTCTCGCCAGCACGCCGTCGACTACTATTTTTAGACTGGTTTTTCTGAAATACTTGTTTATGTACGCAAACGCCGGCAATTCAACAGCCTGTGCTGCAGATCTGCACGAGGATTACCGTTGTTATTAAAGCCTCTCATGATGGACGTATTTTTGATTTTCTCGGAAATTCCAAAGGCAGAAAATACTGTCCATGCGCACACATTATTTCAAATTGATATAAAGTCTCGTTACCCCTATAGCCTATCGATGGAACTGATTTGACCCCTTTTTAAAATTTTGTTAAAGAAAACTACATATACAAACAAATAGCCTTTACATATTATGAAATTGCTTATGCTTAATTAATTAATGACGTGAAGGTTGGAATTGTTTTGCTTTTGCAAGTTTTTTTTAATGTTAGGTTTAGTTTTACTCAACGCGCATTTTTATTGCTGTCAGCTATAATAGGATATTCAGCATTTACTTTTCACAAAAATGTACACAGGTCATAGTTTTGAAATACCACTTCTCTGAGAGTGTTATTCTCGAATAGTTCGAGATATTCTACTTTGGCTGACACATCTTCAAATTTTAAAAATTTCATCATCAGTAGAAATTTGTCCCGATATCCATTAATTGGACTGACGATGTCCGGAAAATTTTAATTCATTGAGTCTATTACTGAAGATAAATCGTGAATCATAGAATTTTTCAACGTGATTTTTTTCAGATTTGTCATCTGCCAATTGTTCACACAGTTGTGTAAACATCGATATATCGCCGAATTGAACTATGCGTTGGTAGAGTTCCAATTTATCCAGAAAACTTGTAAATTTATCCTGTGCTATCAAGATATTCATCGTATTTCCTTGTCATCACTCTGTTAATGTCACTTAAAATACTTTTACAGATGCGAAACGTGCAAATTAGTACTCGAGTAAATTGAAACTGAATCGTCTCCTTGTGCCTTCATCCCTCTCCTTGCGAGAAGGATTGCTAGAAAGGCATTAGAACACAATAAAATACTTCTTGGAAGAAAGTACAAACCACATGGCGCCAATCTGTCATTACCCCCGCAGAATAGCCGCTTTAGCCCTCCGGGGATAATTACCCCCAGGTTAGGAACCGCTGATATAATGCAACGTTCAAATGTAATGCCTAAATGTCAACATTATATAATATTTGACATATAATTATTATTAATAAACCTTTATTCAAATTTTACAAGGTGTATCAATATACACATTTACATAAAAACTATGCTAATTACAAATGTAATTTTTAATAAATTTTATATAAAATAAGTTCATTCATTTTTTAGATGGCAAAAAATAGAAAAAAAATTTGGATTAGCATATGAAAGTGTTACCTTATAAAAGGAAGCTTAATTTTTGTTTGCGTTTAAGATTTATATATGGAAAAGTGTTGAATGTATTTTTTACAGCTTTATTTTGTACGATTTGGAGTTTATAAAATGTTGCTCCAGACGGGAGCCGCGTGTTTGAATGTTGGATCAATCAGTATTTTGTGTATTAATAATTTATTGGAGGCTGAAAGAGCACTGCGTCGACGAAAAATGAAGTGCAGCGCCTCCATAGCTGCCAATCCGCAGGCTCAAACCCTCCGAGATCTGCGTTCCCTGCGTTTAGTCCTCTGTCCATTGTAACTAGGGAATCCAATCAGCAGATAGGAATTTTATCAACGTGACTGATAAAATTCCTATCTGCTGAGACCCGCAAATTTGCAAAATTCCCGATTTGCCAACAAATTATTTATATCCGTCGCTGCAGATGAATACTTACATACTATAATACTTTGATGTGATTCGTAATTATATTACGGGAGAATACAAAAATTTTGAAGCCCGTATCTATTATATTTCATCTAGATATTCCCATTATTAGAGTCGAGGTGTAGTAAATACATCACCGGTAGGGAAAGGTTAATATAACAATTTTAAAAACATATATATACTGAATATATATATAATATATACATAGATTAGACAGTTACTACCCCTAGGCATCGCCTAAGCTCGCTGATTAGTAGTTACGCCACTGTTTCCAAGCGTTCAGATTTTGGCGAGAATGTCTCGATTTAGTAGCCTTCAACATGCTGGTGAGGTATACGATTTCTGTTAGATAAAAAATTCAATCCTGATTTTTTCGGGATTATATTTACTAGTCCCGGGATTCATGAGCATCTTAAACTGTCCGGGATCCCGGGATTCGGGATTCGGGGATTTCATGGAAAATAAGATAGCTTGGATAGCTTTGGGTTTTTCTTTGCTTTTTCGTTTGATGAAGATATTGTTAGTAGATCCCGCTGAAAAATACTGAGAAATTAACGTTGCTCTGTTTAAAATAATACCAAAAATAATTTTTTGCACAGATTGAATCATTTTAATAAGATAATTGGAAGATTAAGGGATATTATTTATGGATCAGAATGCTATGCCAGACAATATCGAATGTTTTTTCGATGTCGATTAGTACCATACCGCTATTTCTCATGATGCTCAAGTTTGTTTGATTGTAAGTTGTAAAATTGTCATTAAGAAAAGATGTCTATACCCAAAAAAAGTCACTGTTTGATGTGCATTTTTAGCAAATGGAATCATTGGGTCAAATTTCTTCGAAGGTGGTGCTGGAAATGCTGTTATTGTAAATGTTAGCAGTACAGTGCTACTTGTCATATATCTTGCTGTTATATTTGGATGACCCTTCACTTCTTTTAATCAAATAATTGCATTGCCTATTGACAAATGACCGAGATAAAAGAGCTCATAGCTTTTATTATTTTTAAACCAGAACATAATGCTTTGACGGCTATATCAGATTAAAATCAAACATACTTGATTCGATGGTCGTATATTACGTTTTCCCTTTTATTTGAAATGTAACTTATATAGGATCCAGTGGGACAAATCGGTCTGAACGTCATGAAAAGTGGAGCTCCAAGCGGCATTTCAAAGAAAACAAAGAGAGAATCGTTTATAGGGTGTCCATGTCCATTGCATACATCATAGAGACGCTATGCGCATGCGCCGCGATGCTTCAATTGTGTGCATGTGTCTATGCGTAGCATAAAGCAACCACTACACCAGTAGAAAGTCTATTTTATTATATATTATACAGTAAATAACCACATATTTTAGCTAACAATTTGTCTAAACAAATTTTTAAAAAAATGTCTGTTTGCTCTTAATATGCTATGCGATTTTTTCTTCTTATTCAGTTTAGCATTAAAACACATGTTTTTTTTTATTTCCATCCATTTTTATGGAGTATTTAAACTCTGTTTTAATTTTTTGATCACTCTGTATATTGGGAGTGTGTTAAATTTTATAAAAATACATTTAATAAATCCTCATAAGTCAACCGATGCGATAAAACAGCGCATTTCATAAAAATATGCTTCCCGTATGTAATGTGTTAATTTAGCCTCAATTTGCATATTTTTAAATCGGCTGTTTGTATTTAGACTTTGATCGATCGGTTATACCTAATTTTGATATAAATTCGCGTGCGCGCGCACGTGTGCACATTTAGCTGACTCGTCAAGTTTGAGCACGCTGCTAATTTGTTTTTTTTTTTTTAAATTGAAATGTCTGTTCTGTATTTAGTTCGCAATCCAGTTAAATGCTGACTGTTGTTGTGATTGTGCGCAAAATAATGTTACCATGATTTCAATGAATTATTTTATCCATTTTCTGAGCATCAATGAAATAACGTGGCATCATAAAAAGTATTTTTGTATAAATATTTGATATTTTTTTTTATTGTTTAAGATATATTTTATATACACATACGCCGTATCATAAATAAGATATGCAAAGAAGTGACACCCCACTTTTCATGAACGCCCACTCAAAAAAACAACGAAATGAAGCATAGGTAGTCCAATATATCATTTCTTCAATGTTGGAGATAATTCTTGTTAGATGATCAGAATCGCTATTGCGCATCGTAAAAATTCATTTTCAATTCTGTAAATCAAACAATTTGCAAAAAAAAAGCACTTTATGGATGCATCCACCCACCATCAGGGTTGCCGCACCAACTGAAGCATACAACCGCGTCGCAAAAAATCTTACAACGCCCAAGTGCGGCTTATTAAATATACTTCAAATGTTGATTTAAAAATAAATATGACTATTTTATCGCATTATTTTGGTTGAATATAAATTATGTTTTCACCTATCAAATGACCCGTTGCTCGAGTTTGATTGCAGTAAGTTTTAATTGAATTTAAAATGTATGGCTATTTTCGATGATTACATACATAAATAAGCGTTTATGTAATTGAATAATGACGATATATTATTTGATTGACAAATTTCGAACTTATCTTTCATTAGATGGTCGTATAAAAATATTCGAAGGATTTGACGTAGAATTTATTACAATTTTTATCAAACGACGTTGTAATTTTACGCACAAGATTGTAGCTTCTGGGATATATCATTGTTTTTCCAGCATAAAATATTTTTGTTGTTCATCTTAATTAAAAAAATATTCATAGAAATGAAGCAGGAAATTAGATTTCATGGAATTCCGTGGCATAACTAACATATGATACTGTGTGCCATCTTTAATAATTTTTATTACGATAATAGAAAGATTTATGCATAATATGTGGTTTTTTTTAAATAATTTATGTGGCCCTTTACCTACTAGATTTACCTGTACTCTTTAGTTTTTCTCAGAACAAATATTAGAAATTCATAAGTTCATTCGCATTTATCCTCGTCCGAATGAAAAATGCATTGATTGGAATCATTTTCATGAATATGACATAAATCTGGAAAAACCTGTCAATGACGACAAATATCATCGTAGATTCGGGATCCCAAGACATTCAAATGACGTTTTAAAATCTTCATTTTTTAAAGGCACGTACTAAGAATATTTCGCATTAGTCACGTTGGATATTCAAGATAAACACATATTAAGCATGTCGAATTATTTAATATTATCATGAAATATTCTTTCAAGAAATGCAATTATTTTTCTGAAGGGATTTATTTTGTTTCAAAGATGGCACACCTAACTGTAGGGGAAATCCCAGCGATCAGTTTGTTTGGTGCCGCGTGTTTGTCGGCCATTTTGTTCGGTCGCAATAAATTCTTCCGATGGAAAGGTCGTCGCGCGCTCTCTGATCATGGGCATCAATATGGGCACTCATCTCGCACACGACTTTAGTAACCAAGTTTTTCCCACACAATATCACCGAGAAGACTTCAAGAAGCGTCGCTTAGCGATTATTTCGCACTTGTTCTTCAATTTTTCGCACAAATTCATCAAAAATCACTGATGGTCTCCCACTACTTGCCTCATCGTGAATATCAGTATGACATTCTCTGAACAATCTAACCCATTTCTTGACATGTTGTCGACTCATCACATCACTACCATAATCCCTTTTATACCTCAGGTGTGTCATCTTCGAAACCAAAAAGCCCCCAAAAATATTTAAGGCTGTTTGGGCAGAATTTATTGTTTATGTATGCCAAAAATACGTGCCGTTTTTAAATTTCTGCATAGAAAAGTTATATACAAAAATAAGGGACATAAGTTTTATAATGTTTTTTTTAAAAGACGCAATAGACGTGTATAATTTTCGCAGAAAAATCCTTTCGAAATCAAGCTCGTATTCGACATTTATTCTCATTTTATTTTTAAAAAAATCCCAAAATGTCGGATAACGTAAAAAGGGATTTTTATTATCATAGTGCATTTAATCATCATCAAAATGCCATATACTGTAAGATGTAAGATCTAGAAACTTTCGTTAAAAGTGCGGCATGCCGATATATAGACGTTGGCGTCAGAAATTGTGCACACTTGGGTCTTTTTTTATGCGATGGATACATTCCACGGGGGTCGCATATAAAAAAATCGCATAAAAAAGACTTGAACTACATATAAAACAAATTATTTTTAGCAATCCGCATAACTTCAAATCACTTTGATAGAATGTACCAAAAATCGCATAAAAAAGTCTATAAAGAATTTATATAAATAAAAACATTACATATTTAGTAGCAAGCATTTATTCGTCATCCCTCTGTGTTAAAATCGTCTTTTTTTAAAATGTAATCGCTGATTGGAGAGAGTATCTTGCATACATCGCACGATTGTATAGATCGTTAAACCAAATTTATCGACTATTAATGATATGATAGTGAATGTTACAGCGAATCGATTTTAAGCGTATTGTTAATGGTTAATTGAAGAATTTACCGAATATTGTGTGCCATCGACAGTGTTTATTTATTTAAATACAAGTTTCATACACGTTGCGACGGTCCTGTTAGATAAGTGGATTTATACGGATGATAAGTGGCGGGCATTGGAATATAGCATCTAAGTTTGTCATGATTTAAAATAAGGTCACCACTCAAAGGGTTTAGGGTACATCGTTAAACCCCGAGACTGACGAACGCATTTGATATAGTATACTATTTTTTACAAGAAAAATAAGTGATGGTGGTGTTTTATGACAGAGTCTCTTCAACGTCATGAAGTCGACAATGCGCATTTTTCACACAATTAAAACAACGTTTTGAATCGATTATCTATTGGTGTTAATGGCTTCATTTTGGATTTGGTAGAACCTTAAAAATGACATGACACGTAATTTTCCCAAGTGAGGCCAATAAACCACGAGATGACAATACGTCCGTCTAGTTGACCATAGTTCCGTGAAGAAAACAATTATACGCCGACGGATTAGAAACTGCGACCTTTCTCGTTCGAGGCTGTTGCAATGACCACCCAAATATCTATCTGTGATTTTTCTTAAAATTTTCTTCATCTGTGTTATACATCTCGATGGATCGCGCTGTGACCGAAATACGTGACGGAGACCCAATGCCCAATGAATAGTCCAAACGATTCCATCCAATATTACATAAATGAAATACAAGACGAAACTATGTTGTATATATATATTGCTGCTTATAATAAATATTATATGTACTTAATATTACAATGCTTTGAAAGATGCAATACTTCAATCAAATTTCCACGCTGAAACTTTAGCCACGTCTACCGAAGCCTTAACCAACTTGTATCGAAAGTAGATGATGTTTATTTAACAATAATTGATGTAAACTATTTGTAGACAAAAAATCAGATTTGTAGGTTTTAATCTAATGCCGGTATGCACAATTATTCAGGGTTCGAAATTTTTCATTCATATCCGCAACGTTGAAATCTTGGTAGACTGTAATTTGTGTGCTTGGGATCATTTGTATCCACTTGTATCGTCAATATTCAATGGTCTTTGTGTTGAAAACTTTCGTGGGCGTCTCGTCAATGGAGTATCGTCCAAGGCGGTCACATTCATACGGAACTGGATGTCAAAAAATCATAAAGGGCAATAAAATTTAGTTGAACTACTTCGACAACCTTAAGCCGGACTGTTCTTATTGATTATTATTCAGGTACGGTCAAATCACGGCCTCGACAAAGACGTTCACTCGTACATGAGATTTGACCGACATTCCTACGATTACCAGATCATCGCATTGAATTACATGCATTAAGTCCATTTTCAGACGATTTTGAAGTATCATGCCAGTCAAATGGCATAATGGTTACAGGGCATACGCAAAATGTGCTTACACAGTTGGTCCATGCAACATATGGTAATAAATATTTACCAAGATATACTCAAAATCGATTATATTTCATTTAAAAGATATATTTGTCGATGTATCTCCAACAAAATTTTTATTTTTTGAAGTGTGTGCTACGGTGCTAAATATTGTTGAAATGTTCGAGGTCTCCAAACAAATTGTTAATGTTTGAGATTCTTTTTGCATCGTTTGATGATATATTTTAAGTTGTCCCATAAGTTTCTTTCGCAAATGAACACAGATCTAATCATAGCCATGGTTGAAGAAAACCCGCGATATACTTTTCGCGAAATAGCTCACAAGTTAGAAATTCCACGAACATCCGTCCATAATCATCTGATAAAATTGGACTACATCAATCGTTCAGATGTGTGGCTTCCTCATGAACTGACTGACTCAAATAAACTTCAGCGTATTTCAACTTGCAATTTTCTTCTCCAACGACATAATAGCTAACCTTTTTTGAAGAGACTTGACACTGGAGATGAAAATTGGATACTCTATGAGAATATCCTACGTAAACGGTCTTGGACCAAGGATACAGAAGCTTTAACTGTAGCTAAACCTGGCCTACATCGAAAAAAAGTTTTGCTATGCATTTGGTAGAACTGAAAGGGGGTAGTTTATTATGAGTTACTACCTTTATCAATATTTTGCCAACAAACCTTGGAAATTTTGTCAAGAAGGCATTATAAGGCTTCCGGAGATATGGAGAAAGGTAATAGAACAGAATGGATCATATATTATTCAATAAATTTGATGTAATACAAATTATTGTTTATTTTTTTCTTAGCATGAAAACGAAAGAAACTTATGGGACACTCTAATACATCTTCAATCATAATCCTAGCAACTCCTCGTTTTTCATAGTCACTCACTGCTCCAAATGATTGGGACGCTTCTCCATTAACTTAACTCGGCTCTTTTAAACTTTAAATCTGCGCATTCACGAGATATTGTATTTTATTTCAGAGAAATATATAATATCTCTGTGCTATGGCTTCCGAACCAATTTCGCAGAAGTTGTTGTTAGTTTCAGATCGCCATTACGTCATGGGCCATATTTGCAGCAAATATGATAATAAATCACCATTGCCATAATATAGTTCTTTGTATCACAGAGTACATTAATTTAAGGATCAATAAAAATATTTTGACGACAAATGCGTCAAATTTTTTCTATGAAATATCATTATGATAAAATTGTACTTGGCAAATTTACAATCACAATGTCTATAGTTTTATTCGAATAACAATAGCATGGTGACTATATTTTTTCATATCGAATGCTCAATGTTGTATCACCAAAGCGATATACAGTAGAACCTTGATTATCCGGACTAATTGGGGATGGAAGTAGTCCGGATAACGAAAAATCCGGATAATAGAAAAAAATCATAATTGACAGAAAAAGACAGGGAAAGTATGAAGAAATTTTACATACATATACACATATAATAGCAGCCAAGTCGCGAATATTTTTAAGATATATAAGATGTCCTGATTTACATTATTTTTGCTTCTCAAGCCATTTCATGGCGACATCTAAACACTGAAAAGCTTCAGAATGTGTAAGGATTAATATATCCTCCTTCGCAAATCTCTTCTTCGTATTCTGGATCTTGATTTCTGAGGCAGATATTTCCTTAACTATTTCCTCATCATTCAAAACTTGAAATCCAGGATCGTTTGCATCGTAATTTAATCACTCGATTACAATCGATTGCGTATTAAAGACTAGTGATCTAATTTTTATTGTACACAAAATGCATGATATTGTACACCCGATATTCGTCAAATCAGTCAAACAAAAGACGATAGGTTTTCCTTCTTTAAGTGATGATCTCCGAATAAACGACGATAGCGAAGATAAGGTAAACCTATTATCCAAAACTTTGGACTAATCACCAGGATTCCCAGCACTTCAGCGACAATAGCACAAAACAGACGATTTCGAAATCATTAAAATAATTCTTCAAAAATTATCCTAAATCCTTAACAAATACTAAAATAATCACCCCGTTAGTAATTATCATTAAGAAAAAATGAAGATTAAAAACAAAAAAATACACAGGTTCGGCGAAATTGATAATACAATCATTAAAAACTTCCCACGAAAGTTTTCAATGCTTGCCTGGTAATCGGTTATAATCCCACTGTATAGAAATTTGCAAAGGTAATTCTGATTCCAAAATCAGTAAAAAGAATGATCCATCCCGAAAACTATAGACCGATTTGTCTACTGTCCGGACTTAATTAAACTCTGTATCTATAGCTTAAAACTAAGACTTCAATATATGAATTGCTAGACTTAAGTATGGATTAATGTACTCATGTAAAATTATTTTTATAAAGGATTATTTTTATTACTATACACTCGATGATATTGGTACAAATGCGCCATACAATGAACCAAAAAAAATATATTGCAATCCATTACATATGTGAGCAAAAGTGAACACAATTCTCCACGTGCAAATTAATAAATTGTATTTTTTTTTCCAATTCGATTCTTTTTGTTTATTTTGAACAATCCGGATAATCGAAAATCCGGATAACCGAGGTCCGGATAATGGAGGTTCTACTGTAGTTGCTTTGGATTAACCCTTTGAGTAGTGAGCTAATTTAAAATCTTGATAATCTTAGATGCTATATTTGCTTGTCCGCCACTTCATGCAAATGCACTTATCTGTCAGGACTGCAGCAGCGTGTATGAAGATTGTATTTAAATAAATAAACACTGTTGATAGCACACAATATTCGGTCATTTCTTTGAATAAACACAAACAATACACTTGAAATCGATTCATTATATCATTCACGTATCCGTTATTAGTCGATAAATTTGGGTTAATGATCTATACAATCGTACGATGTAGGCAAAATACTAATGTATTTTGTTTGTCAGCAAAATAACATAAATTAATCAGATTTTGTGCTACATTCTAATGAAATCCGATTAAACAGTCCCCTGGCAGCAGTCCCCTATACCATAACAGTCTAAATATGGAATATAGGTATGTGAGTGTGATTAATGAGATCGATGAAGAGGAATAAGTGATAACTAATTTTATTTTATTATAATGAGACTGGTACTTAAATGTTCTTACAATCTGTAATGTATTTTTTTAGTAATATTATATTAATATTTCAGAGCTAGAATGTTGACTATAAGTAGAATATTATTGCAAAGCTTGATTTTTGTTACATTGCTGTTCAGTTACGTAATTCTCAAACTCCAAAATCTATGAAAATAAATTTAAAAACTTAATTTTGCTACTACATTTTTCATTTCATTTTCATTTAAATACACACTCCCTTGACATAGACAACAGTCCTCTGCATCGATTTTTTAGAAAATGTTCAATATTTACTATAGCAATGGAAATATTTTTGGTTCATCTGTGGTTTTTTTTAGCCAGATAGATATCTATTCCTTTAATAAGATTAGATCAATATATAAGCAAAAAAGTGGCCATTTTCATAGATGGTGATATTATATATTTGAACAATAAAGATGACATCCTTTCAATATAATGTGTGACACATCTATTTGTTGGGTGTAAAAACCGCACAAAAACAATACTCCATTTCATCTATTGTTATTTGGTGTTTAAACAGGATATGATAAATATGAATGCCTATTTGAATTTTTCCTAAAAATCCACCAAAAATAACTGGATGACTTCTGCGTAATACATTTTAAACACTACGCGTTTTAAAATTTGAAGACAACGATCAAAATCGGACGGATATGATCGAATAAATCGGACTTAGCTTATGCAGAAAGATATAAATGTTTATATATTTATTGCATTGCAGCCGTCAAAGATATGAGAAAGATAGGACTAGATCATAACTTGATAGCGAACCCTTTTTGTATCAGGTCGTCGCGTTTGCGACTTCGCTACTTCTTTGGTAAAATTGATATGAGTCTTTAACCAGCCGATGGATTGAAACGAAATTTCAGTGGTGCATAGAAAAGAGTTTATTGCATCGTTATATTTAAAAAATAATAATGGTTTTCAATCTGTGGTGCGTATAACAGCGTAATAAAATACAAAATGTTATTATTTTTGACTTGAATTGTACGAACAGCCATAGATTAAATGGATGACATTTACATATATTTTATACGATTAATATATTGGCACATGTATGTACTATCATCCCTAGAGAGAAATTCAAATCTATTTTAAGTTCGTATGACATTTCTTTCAAGCTAATGTTACGTCATTCTCATCACGCGTTAACGCGGGCACGGATTGTAAAGTGTTAACATGCTGCTTAATGTTCGATCATCACGCACAATCTTATATTTTTAATTCTGTTATTAATCATAAATTACTATAATTTTTAATACATCTCAGGCGAAAAAGTAGTATAAATCAGGCACTCATTGTTCGAAGATTAGATCTTTTGATTAATCATCGATTTTAATTATACACAAAATACATGAACGCGTGGAATACACATTTCAATCCTGCACAATTGAATTGTCTTCCCCAGACGTTCGTCTGGGAAAAACGTGTTTTCTTCCTATCGACTCCTCATCGATCTTGACCTCATCGTCGATTAAAATGAAAATCATATGACTTAACACAGTATCTCGTTTTTATGTCGGCACACTGCTGGTTAATGAATCGTATTTACTTCGTAAATAAATAAGCGAAATTATATACTGCGGCGTTGTTTAGATGATTATGATGCTTAAATGACCACATTATTGACGCAGTACGATAAAAGAGACCTAGAACTCTGGCACGTTGTCGAAGGATGCTTTCGATATTGTGTCGAAAATTATGTCCACATCGGTTCAGCATTGTATGGTATTGATTCTGTGCGTTATGGTCTTTAATATGGGACATCAAACGTGAGAATAAACCTCGTTACATGGTGTTGTGCAATTGCGCAAAGTGATAAACGTTCGATGACGTCTGTGATTTTAATATCGTTTATGGCGAGAACTGAGGTCACAGATAGGGTATCTTTCAAAGTGAGGAAAAATTTGTACTTTAATGCTTCGAGGAAACGCTCTAAGATTTTAGCAAACCGATGGTAAAAATGACAGCATGTAGAAACAAGCAATGGCGATAAAATTCATTGATGAATTTTTTTGTGACCGAATGGCGATCCAAATAATTATAATTATGCACCACAGATAGGGGCTCCAAATATTCGCGAAATCAATTATTTGACTATCTAATATAAAATTGGTAAAATATTCGATGATTCAAATATAACCCGGAATTTTGCTGTGCAAATTTAATAGTGATATATAAGAATACAAATGGAGTATATTATTTTTCTACATAGTTCCCTTCATTAAAAATAAATTTATTTCATCGAATAGGAAGCTTCTTGATCCCACACAAAGAAGGCGAGAAGATCCCACAGTAATTATATAGTTTTTTCTTAAAACAGTATTAATTTCTTCAATTTTTTAAATAACAATTGGTAAACACCTTCTACGGTTAGTAGTGTACACTCAAACCTCTTTTTGTGCGACTTTTTTTGTGCGATTTTGAAGCAATGCGGTTTTTTGAAGCAAAAAAAATATAATTTGGGACTGTGAAAATTAAATTGCATCTGCTATCGCTGAATGTTAACACCACGTCCTTTATTCTGGTTTAGATTTTTGGAAAAACTGATTTCGTTTTTTATTTTATTTTTTCAATGAAAGCTCCATATGAATTTCCAAAATTCCAACTACTTACAGAGTGAAACTTACAAATGAAATATTTTAACGCGATTAATTATTAGTTGATAATAATTAGTTAATTAACTTCAAACTGAAAGAGAAAATCTTCACAGAACAATGAAGGACTTTTTTTATGCGATTTTGGATATAATTTATATAGCTGTTTCAAAGTTATGCGGTTTATAAAATCCATGGATGCATCTTCACTTTTTTTTATGTAAGTCATAGCTTTTTTTGTGCGATTTTCCGCGGAACGCATCCACGGCACAAAAAAGTGTAGTTATCATTTTTTAGATTTTTTTATTTGCTCTTATATATTCTTCGTTAGTAATAATTTCCGATTTTAAATCATTTAGTGATTTGTTGACTGATTCAGAGAGTAAAAGGAATATTTTTACTATCATGCTTATTGAATTCCATGTTGTATTAACTTAAAAACAAATCATATTAGATTAATTTTATAAATATTCGAATTTACGGATATTGAGAAAAAGGCAAATATATTCGAATGTTCGAATCACAGCATTAAGCACTGATAACCTGACGCACAAAAATTACTTCTACTCGATCATATTGAAGTGATGAACAAATAGCGGTCGTTGTTTGCAGTCCTCGTTATTTTTGCAATCGACCATGTATCGTATCTTAGCACTCTAATGGTTAATCGGTCATACTTGTTCTGCGCATGCGCACAATAAAAACATTATACTCACTAAATGCACCCTCAACGCATAAAAATTACGGCTTAGCGTCGGAACAAATTAATCTCATTTTACACAATAAACATTTAATTTTACACAACGTCTATATATCGCCGTGCCGCACTTTTAGCGGAAATTTATCGCAAAAGTATAACGCAGAACTAGACGTTGAATTAAAAAGATTAGCATTATCTGGTGGCAGTAATGTTAATGATTCTTGTGTAGAGCTATACTATAGTTCTGTTTTTGAACCATCAAATCCCTCATATTAGACTCTGATTCTGACGAAGAAATTTAGGTTTCTGTAAATGCAAGAGGAACCTTCAGGACCAGGGCTGCGAACCGTTATTTTTTTATTTCGAGTAAGATTTTTATCGATTCATTCATGATTTTCGTTCGGGCAAAAATAGCGGTTTTACCGATTATCGGTTTCGTTTCAAAACTTTCCAAAAAATAAATAAATTGCCCAAACGTACATTTTTCTGTTAGCTAAAAAATAAGAATAATATTGTCGAATTTACACCTTTTAATTATTAACGATTCGTTAGTTAACGAATAAGGGTTAAGATTTTACATTTTATAGAAATTTCTTTCTAGTAAATATGTAGAGATTTAGAGCTATCACGTAGGCGACATATATAAAATGAATGATTAATTGTGGGTATTACAACGTATTTTAGTTGAACGCGTTGCTGCGTAAATGAAAACTGCATAAAACACATCTATATGTTTAAAATTGAATATTTGTCGTTTGTATGTTTTGTATACGCTCTTATACCATTCGTCCGATAGCGATGAAACTTTGGTGAGTTATTGGGCGAATATCCAAGAAGGTTTTTGTATATTTGGCGCAAATTAATCTGGTGAAGTGAACCGGGGCTGAGGAGAGGAAGGATGCGCGCGCAATACAGCAATTGATCTCTGCTCACAGGAGTGAGGGAGATGGTTGGCCTTCAAAATTACCATCTTTAACATAAATATTAAATATTTTATTGTTATGTATAATACATTTGTAACGAAAATTCTTCAAAGTGCTAGTTTTGGCATTCTGATGCGATATTTTTATGCAGTTTACATCGGTAAAATATACGTAAAATTCTATAAAAGAGAAAAAAATTATACAACTGTGTCTGCTCAAAATTGCGTAATAAATCTGGGGTCAAATGTACACCATTCGCTGCGTTTGATTTACACCCATTCTTATGCCACATCTATCCGCTAAGCTCCATAAAATCAACGAAAACATTCGCGAATTCGGCATGCTTATTTTTTCACATTTTCTTTCACTCCATAAATTATAGTCGCAACGCACATGAAAAATGTTTTTTTTTTCAATAAGCTCTTTGCTATCTAAACGACTACGAGCTGATAATTTATAACAAGACGTCCATAGACATGCATGGGGTCCATTGTGAATCCGCGGCGGATCTCAGCGTTGAAAATAAATCGCACAATAACAGAATATTTTAATATATATATACGCACATATTCACCTTGTGCTAACAACTTAGATAGTGCTAATTTGATAAATATCTATATCGGTAATTTCGAATCACTCAAATGTGGTCAAAATCAATTATTGCAATCGTGACTAATGCATCTAATTGTGTCCGATTGCATAAGCTTGTAATGAATGCAAAAAAACAAATTGATTTTCCATCATGCATAATATGCGAATGTATTTTTTCAAACGCATGATTTGCTTGTGAAATTTTGAAATTTCTTACTGAGAAATTATAAGCATTCAACAAGGTTATATGCTAATTGATGCGAATAAAAAATATTAAAGATCTGGATGCATTCAATGATGGATTTTTCTATTTATGTGCTAATTTTGTTATGAAATGATCAATATTTGGATCAATGATCCTGGAAATTTTCTGTCAATCAAAATGACTATCGATGACTCTTCGTGTACATGACCTGACTCAACATTTCAGCTATCGTGCCAATTGAGAAATTACATTGGCAATCAATGATGTTTCTCTTACATACTAATTATATGAATTTCTTGTTATTGAATGCAAGTTGTTATGCTAAATGCCATGTTAAAATTATTTTTGAATCGTTTGAATTGAAGAAATGTAACCTGTTTGATAGAACATCATATGATTAATGGGTTCAGCATTCAAAAGCACCGAGTGACCTCCATGAACAAATTTGTTCATCCTGTCATTTATTAAAATTATTTAAGAAATTTTGACCGCGTTTAGTCTGTCAATTTGACATTTGTAGAATTTCGATTTGAATGGTATTTTTTTACAATAATTCGAAGAGACAATCCAAGGTTCGTCGTACATTGAACACTGAAAGTTGATAGTCTAGTGAATTTCAATAGGTCATTTGAAGCGCTCATGACGGAATTTGTATTAATACTCATAGTCGATTATTTATGAATTCATTTTATGTAATTCCTATAAAGCAAATCATGAGAGATTGTTGTAATGTTACTCGTTAGCTCGATTCGCGTTTACGGTTATTATAAAAGGTCTTCTGTTAACTAAATTGCCAGACAATAATAATACACTATCGACTGTCTTATTCGATGCATTCAATAATGAAATGTTTCTCCTTATCAAAATTTTCCATAGAGCAAAATAATCACCTCCAATTATATACTTACATACATAAGTGGCTCACAGCCCTATACAATACGAGAAACCCGGACAACGTGTGCCGCCATTTCCGTCTGTCCTGAACCGCCTCACTCCAATTTTTTAGGCCTTGTCTATTCAAGCATAAACTAGGTCTTCCGACGCGTCTACTGCCACTCGGTTCCGAATCTTATATGACACCAAGGACTCTGTGAGTCAGCATACATGAGCTGCCTAATACAGACGGCGTTAAAGGACAAAGCTAATAATTGATGCTTCGTTGTACATGTCCATGACCTCTCACTCAGACTTCATGGCTTCGGAGCTTGAGATCTTTTTCCAGAGAGGATGGGAAATCTTTCTTAAAATCTTCCTCTCGAACTGTTGATGTAATCCGCAAAAGATAGATGATCTGCCAACATACCTTATAATTCATAAAACCCCTGGGGGGGGGGGGGGTGCCAATCCCACAAATGTGGGTAACGGTCGAATCCTTGGGATAATGATGTGGAGTAGAGGCTAACGTAAGTTGCCTCGACGGTGGCTCATTAAACTTTGCTGGGAGAGCCCTGCTAACATGATTTGTGGTACGGAGCACACCCTGTGCTGCGTATCCGCAAGAATCCAGAAGTGAGTGGAGTCTGTGCAAAAGGTACACCACCATCCTCAATATGCTTCGGCACATAGGAGAGAACTAGCTACAGGCGGTTCGAACGGCGATTCGTCTCCGTGGATTTAGTACTAAGAATGGCTGAACCGATACGAGTACCACGGGGAAGGGGTTGAAGCCCATGTAGTTAGGATTTTACCTTCTTGCTGAAACTGAGGTTGGATCTTAGCATAACCTTGTCCATTCAATTCCTTTTTTACTTCCATCCAGCATACCTCCGGGTATATGCAAAATCGGAAGCTGTTGTACCTGTAGGGACCTCGCCTCCTCTGGAGGACGTGAAGTGGAAAGGTAGGGCACCTGGAAGCTTCTGCATGAAGATCATCCCGCAGGGATAAATTTCAGTGGATGATACTCTGTGTGGCTAGTCCGGGAAACCGAAACAGACCACACAGCAGCACAAGTGATATGGATTATATTAGTACCATTAGCCGCTGTCTGTATTTGACGTTCTAATACCTCATAATTATTTTCAATGCAATATTAAAAAGCAATGGGGAGAAGGCATCCCCCCGTCTTACTCCTGGCGTCATCTCGAAGGGTTCCGAAAGGGCGCCGTTGGAGCGTTCTGCAATGACCAATTCTTGACAATCTCACCAGCTTCATCGAAATTCTCATCTCTAACCTGGTCCTCTAAAGTTGGGGTTGAGGTGCCTACCTGTAAAACTCCAGGGGGGGGGGATAATCCTACGCCCGTGGCCAACAATTGAACTCCTGGTGTAATGATGTAGAATAAAGGCAGGCAGCCTAAATTTGTTGATGGGGTGACCCAGCTAACATGAGTTGGGTCCGTGGGTTACTCTGCTGTTGAATGTGGACCTGCGGGTTCAGAATGAAGAGGAGGAATCTATGCAAGAGGCAACACCATTATCTTCAACAGCCACAAGAATAAAACAGCTCTGCTGTTCGATTGGCGAATTGTCTCCGTGGCTAGGTACTATGAATGACCGAAACCAATAAGTGTACCATCGAGAAAGGAGCGTTTTTGTAGTTCGTCATCTGCTGCAGTCCCCTTTAAGCTGAGGTGCCGGAAGCAGTGCACAGATCAAAGATAGATCAAAGACAGTCTCTTTGTGTAGTCCTGGCTAACCCAGGTGAGACCATACAGCAGCGCCTGGGTTCTGCCACGAAGAACCCAATCAGACTGGTAAGTCTCTATTGTTCTAAGTCTCTCGACAGTCTTGCTAAAATTAGTGATTTTGTGAATATTATTTAATGACAAAAGGTTAGTCCACAGTAAATCTGCTCGGTCTGAATAGACACTGATACTCTCAGAAAAGTTGATCCACGTTCTGACAAATAGTTTATAACCAATATTTAAGAAAGATACCTCTGTAGTAATTTAATTCCTACAGTAAAACTTCCAATTGATGCTTTTAAAATATATTAAACAATATAAAATTTATACTAATGGAGCACATGTCGTTGTCGTACTATCGCAGTCTAGAATTAAATTAATTAATGCCTATTTGTATTAGATCTATAACCTACATTTTGGATCTTAATTTATTCCCTAGCGTTACCACGGAAGCGCAAGCGACATGGGATGCATTTAGACTTTTATTAATACATTGTTTTTTGTGTAAAATTTACGGTTATATATTATAAATTATTTTTGTAACTTCCATTGGTGGGCCTAATGTGATCCGATAAAAAACGGACCTGCGTGGATCATTCAGAACAAAAAGCACATTGAATATTTTTATATACAATAAGAGTCAAATACAATTAAAATATTCAAGGTTTTGGATATTAAAGAAGTATATTTCAACGACAGATTTCATATCCACACATGTTTGTTTAAAAAATACATATTTTAACTTCTTTCGTCCATTTAATTATGCTTTCGAGCAAAAATATATGATTCGGTGTATGTATTATAACAATTGGTCATTTGCATATCTTTATCCGTTGTCACACTATATGGATTTATGATGATGCTATTTCATGTATGAAATAGGATTTGCAGATGCAATGCAAACATATATATCAAAATTTGACATTCATTGATATAATAGAATATATGCTCTTCGGTTTTGTATTATAATTTATTAAACGTGCCTGACATTGAGATGATTACCAAGCACATTTGACAATACCACATGTGCTTCCCCTGTGAGAAATAGTCCATAATCCATAATTTAGCATGCTTAATATGTAATAAGAATAATTCAAACAATCGAAAACAAATCTGAACAGAAAAATACCCGATTTACTATGGCATTCGGTACGTGTACGAGGAAATTTGATGAATTGCCAGGGGACTGCTTATTAAAATATTCTTATATGGCAACAGTAGCGATTCTCGAACGAGTCCAATTATGAGTGTCCAAATGGATTTATTGATATTAATGTACCTCCAGCATTGAAAATAATGGATTTAGTTCGATCCACTTTGAAGATCTTGTAATAACGAGATTTATGCAATCGTTTCTCGTGTATAATCGATAGCTTTGCATATTTTCAAGCTCAGACTCATTACGCAAGCGAGGAGACGCGTGCAAAATGGAACGTTTAACTGGACCTTGGATGATACAAAAGACAATGATTTCAGACAGAGACCATGGGAATAAAGCTTCAATTGACAGTAACATATCTAAATTGTTGCATCAGCCTCCGTAAAATCAAAGATCAAATGCTATAACCACGTCTTCTGAAGTATTTGGAATAGCAGAATTGTATTATATTGCTGAAGTCCAGACTCGATTTGAGCGTCTTTCGCATTCTTGCTCATTATATTCTATTCGTCGGATGCAGATGTGCATGTCACCTTCGTGTGACGATGCACCAGCTGCATAATAATGACCGTGTGTTCAGTTTCATAGTAAATAGGAAATAATTGTAGTGCATCAACTTTTGAAACGCTCCTAAAGAGGTCATCAACGAGGGTCATCCAGAAAGTAGGGCTACAAGGGTTTCTGAGACCGGGTAATTTTTTGTTTCGAAGTTGGCATACCTGGCGTATAGGGAGGATCTTTACGGTCAGTTTATTTGGTCTTGCGTGTTTATCGGCCATTTTGTTCAGTCACTGTAAATTCTTCCAATGGAGAGGCCGTCACGCGCTTCCACTACATTCCGTCCGTGCAATATCCAGCACCATCAAAATCACTTGACCGCCGTGTCGTTTTGCAGGGCCATAACAAGGGCGTGGCAAAGCAGGCGCCTTTTGGAGGGAGTTGGTTTTTATTTTACTCGATTATTCTACTTTACATGAACCAACACTGATTGACTCTGTCCATTTTTATAATATGTATTAAGTTTGCGAGACGTTCATTCATCATATCAGCAGTCAGAAAACCGGACCAATTGGACATACAAACATTATGGCCACAACCGTCCTCTCTTAGAGCTTCTTGCGACATTTTCTATGATCTGTATGATCACAGAAGCAACATAGCGTTTAGACACTTTTTATCACAGCATTTTTTTAAGAACAGTTCTGGACTAGACTGGACTATCGCGATGGGGACTCACTACATCCCAGAATCCAAATCGGAGTTATATGATACTGACATACAAAAGCTGGTGTTTCGACTACCCAAAATGTCTTGATCTTGATATTTATAAAGTATCCTGTGAATTTCAATTAAACACAGACATTTTTCGATCCTACATAAATGTTGTAACCATACTTTCTGGACGACCCTCGTACTTCTTATAATTATAACGAACGAGATATAATAGTTTTTAAGCTGCTGGCAAAAAATATACAATAAGAACATGTGGTCGATCATTACGGCGTTTAAGTATGCGACCCAATTTAAAACCATAAGATCTGAAAATTGACATTTTTGTGGCTAATATTTTAAATCAAGGTATTATTGTATGAAAGAAAAACCAAGTCTGAATTGTAACGAATAAGTATATATACATTCAGGATGTAATAGAACATCCTGCTGAAAGCAAGGTCGACAGATAGTTAGAATTGATAAAATTTGTAGCAATTAACATACAGATCGGTAAAGGTACGATTTATGTAAAATTTGAAGAAGAGCACTTTTCTTCTTCAAATGAAAAATTGCTTACATTTTGATATTTTAAAGATGGCATTTAAAAGCTACTTCAACTTCTGACACCAGCGTAATGTGAGGCGATGACGCTCCCTGCTTTTTGATCATCAAATGACTATTGATAATGGATTTTTGATCTTCCCTATATAAGTGTTTAGATATTGACTGACACACAGGGAGGGTTTTTAATTTATGATTTTCAAATAGATTCATACTGATATCCAGAACCAGTGTTTTCCTTTATTATTTTCAATAGATTTCCATGTCAGAAAATACATATATGCTGGAAATATATTATTGTATCAACAAGATAGTCATTTCGTGAAGTTGTTTTGATGTGTGAGCTCATCAGTATTAATTAATTCCAAGATTCAATCCTAAAATACTGTCTCCGCGGTGAATTCCATCGAATTGACGAAGACAATCGATATTTCCTTATCATTTTTGACAAAATATATTTATACGAACAAAATCCGCCCACATACTTGGCCTGAATCTTAAGCTTGGTCATCAATGACGACAAATAGTAGCAAACTCGTCCAGGCTCTTCTCTTGTGACGATTATATATGTTTTTATCAAATATATTTCATCCGAATCGTCAATGCTTTTTTACATACTTACGTCGTTTGGTTTCAAAACGGTTGGATATTCACCATGAGGTGAAATAACAAGTTTATAGCCCGCAGACTATTCAATAGGTTACTGTGCTGATGTCTGCAGTGACGTACTTGGAGAACTCTCAACGCGTTCGCTGACGTACTTGCATTTAGCGATTTTTTTAAAATTCGAACTGCGTGGTGAAATTGCAAAATGCAAAACGACACACCTTCAACATGACTCAAATGTCTAAATATATATAAGATGACTTTTTGTTTTGTTTTAGTATCTAAAAATATCCCTCTACAAAAATCCGCAATCTCAAACCTATCAATTCTATGCGGCAGAGAAACTACCTTATTTAAAAAATGATCTACATGAAATAACACCACATAATCTTCACTAAATCTACATATCAAAAAACCTTAGGTCCCGTTCTTTCGAATGAGTACCACCCTATTTTTATATTGGAATATCTGTCGCTTTAAGGGACGCGTTTCAAATAAGGAAATTTCCCTGCCGCACCTTTATATGATTAAAATATGTCTGCATTTCTTTCATCGCAACGGCTTCCGATTCCCGCGGTCTTCGACTGCAAAAATCGCACCGGGAGGTCACTTGGAGTTCGGAGCGCTTCATACTATTTACCTGGACGATGATCTCGAAGCCGATGAACGATGAACGCCTCCTTTACAACATCACTTAATTACCCTAACAAATAATATGACCCCTAGTGGATATCTGGCATTTGAGATACCAGTTGTCAGACATCCTTAAAATTTTACAAATTATGCAAAACATCCTTTAAATGCTACCAAAAATGGTATTGTTTAATTGTCTTATTGTTTTCCTGTTTTTTTATTAACTTTTTTGTTGGGCTTTAGATATATTTTATATAGCAATTTCAAAGTTATGTGGTATTTAAAATCCATGGAACGCATCTTCACTTTTTCTATGTATGTCATAGATTTTTTTTGTGCGATTTCTTTTTGTGCGATTTTCTGCGGAACGCATCTACCGCACAAAAAAAGGTTTAAGTGTATATAGGTAGTTCGGACTGGTTCGAAATAGAATTATATTATATCATAGATCAGGGTCGTAACTAGGGCGTGGCAAAGCAGGCGCCTGCCACGGGCGCAACTGGGCTTGGGGCGCAAAACGTAGGATACCGACCCGATTGAGAGAGTTGCACGTGGTTTTTATTTTACTTGACCATTCTACTCGAAATAATACGCGTTAATTGACATATCAGTATTACGGAGTCATTTTCGGTATCTCGCGTGGGGTTCCCCTGCGTCTTCGTTTGCAGATAATACTTGCTTATTGTGCCAGATAAGTCTGCATATTTTCTTCGCAGTACTTCAAATCTTATCTTATCCAAATATAATATAAGAAAAATAGGATCTTCTGTCACAATAAAAAAGGTTGAAAACAAGTACTTCTCATTCTCATTACTCTGAAAATTGACTCGAAGTAGATAAAGCCACTGGACAGATAATCGATGTCAAGCTTGAGAGTCTTGATTTGAAGTGTCGGCGAAGATGGTATGCATGGACTTATCTGGCGTAATAAGCAGGTTTTATCTGCTGACTCATGACGGTATTTGACGGTAACTGTGCGTCAATGGGTTAAATGAGATTATCTCGAATCTGTATTTTCAAAAACGACTTGGGGTTTAAAAAGTTTAAAACAACAGTTTCAAAAACTTAAGTTGGGGCTTAAAAAGTTTTAAATCGAACTGGCTGAATTTTTGGGAGTTTTTTCAATGTAATATTGTTGATTGGATATACTTGAAGTTTTAAGGTTTTCGCGGTTATAAATTACTTTTTTGGGGTAAAATTTGTCAAGAATGTATGAAAATTTAACTAAAAAGCCGACTTAGTTTTTAATTTTATACATTAATAGGTTATTATATTCTTCTCTTGCACATATTAAAAATCAAAAATTTATTTTCAGATCTATAGGAAAAAATTGACAAATGAACAACTTCTTGATATCGCGAAAAAAAGGTGGAAGGGGGGGGGGGCGTAATTTAGATTTTTGTCACGGGCGCATCGTTCCCTAGTTACGGCTCTGTCATAGATCATCAGTATTTTTATGTTTTTTAAAACTTTATTTTATATGCTTTCATCATAATGTTTTATGGTTGTCGGTATCTAAATATACTAAAAAAAAATAAAGATATCAGCACTCTCGTTTAACCTTTCCTTGAACATGATGCATTCATTACAACTCGAGTCTAATTATGGGATTATCGATATGAAATATAATAGATATGGGTTCAAAATTTCATATTGTGTACCAAATACATATCATGGCGACGCGCGGGTGTTTTTTTGCACAGCAAGGGTATATAATTGTGTAATTTTTAAAATTAAACTATAGACGTCGAAGGATAAATTGGCCTGTGGAAAAATGGAATTCCAGGCGTCAGCTAGTCGGAAAAACGGGGAAAATCGTTTGTAGTGTATCCGTGTTCATTGCATACGTCATAGAAATGCTGTGCGCATGCGCCGCGCCACTTCTACTGTGTGTGAGCTCTGTGTGAGCGATAAAATCATTATACTAGTAGCGCGTCCATTTTATTATATATTACACAAACACAACTTTTTTTTAATTATCAGGTCAGTTCAAAAGCTCGTGCACATTTTGAGAAAATTTTAAATAGTGTGAATAAAACACCGTTAAACACACTGACCTGAATTATTCACATATTAATATCAATTTAGTGTTCGCACCAGATCGCCATAAAAAAAATAAAGCTTTGGGATTCCCCTTTCTGACTGCTTAATATATTCAACAGCAAATATACGATCGTAATTAATTATTAAGTGAACGCTTACAAGATTTATACTGTATGACACATTGATTCGTAGGATTTTCACATTCGTCCAATCTTTACATGGCTTATCGATTTTGAGTCTCGCCAAAGCACATTCGTTATCTCATAAATTCAGCAGCTTCCAAGAATATGCATACGCGAACTCGATGCATTTTTAAAATGCAATTAATTTTTGGAATGGCTGCGTTTAAAAATAGCACAAAAGAGCATTTATGACGCCAAATTTAAATCGTCCTGAGGTCAAAATTCGGAACCAGTATCGAGGGAATCCCTCTCGCGAGACTCACTGCTGTTGCATCTTGCATAATTTACATCTAAAAGGAAATATGCATTCCTCTGTACCAGCTGCGCTCAATCTTCGAGACTGAAATAAGCATTCGAAGAAGTTGCATTTAAATTTTTATTGCGCCAATAGCTATGACGATTTATGCGGCCGTGTTCTGGAGGTCTTGCGGATGAAAATTACTACTGTACGTTTTGAAAGTTAAAAATGGTAAGGGCAAAGATCCGAAAGTGAGATTCAATGAGTCTTGAGTATCGAACCTTGCAAGGTACGGATTAAATAATCGGTCATAACAGGTCGGCGCAATAAAGTTACTTTGACCCGACGAAGGCCGAGCGAACCTTGTTTTTGACTGGGCGGTCTGTGTGAATATACTCCTTCCATGGATTTTTTTTAGATGATTTATGATAATTTGAAGATTTAAACGGACTTGCTTCCTTCCTGAACCACGTTCGTGATACAGATCACGGATCCGTTCGAAATGACATTAACCTTGCATAGGTAGTTGTGTTGCTCGCAAGTCAAAGAACTTCGATCGACATTGCTCATGGACTGTTAATAGGTGTAGCAAAAAGCTGGTTAAAATTGATTGATTGAATCCGGAGAGGCGATACTGACGCAGCTAGTTGATGCGGGCGACGGCAGATGTAAAATAAAGCGAGCTACGAAAGGTCATCTAGATTATAAGGTTACAGCATTTATTTAAGATCGAAAAATCCTTGTATTTAATTGAAATTCACAGGATACTTGACAAATATATTAAACTATTTTTCAACGTAATCGCCACGGAAATCGAAATATTTTTGTAGTCAGGGCACCAGCTTTTGTATGTCAATGTTATAGATCAGTAAGGCCTTCTCTGAACAATCTAACCCACTTTGTGACATGTTGTCGACTCATCACATCACTACCATAAAATTCTACAAGCTTCCGATGTATATTCGCTGTGGTATTGTCCTGCAAAGTCAAAAACGGACGATTGCGCGAATATCACACGAACGGGAGGCGGCGGGTGTGCGCGATGACCTTCCCATTGGAAGAATTTACTGTGACTGAATAAAATGGCCGACAAACACGCGAGTCCAAATAAACTGACCGTTAGCATCTCAAAAAAGTGGATTGGGATCGCAAAAGTTACAATCTACCAAACTTTCAACATTGTAGAGAATAAAGGTTAAAGTTGTAGCGCGGAAACTTCATTGAAGTATTGCAACTTTCATATTAAATATTAGGGTGTCCCATAAGTTTCTTTCGTTTTCATATTAAGAAAAAATAAACAATAATTTGTATTACATCAAAATTTATTGAATAATATATGATCCATTCTATTCTATTACCTTTGTCCATCTCTCCGGAAGCCTCATAACGCCTTCTTGCCAAAATTTCCCAGGTTTGATGGCAAAATATTGATCAAGGTACATTTTTATATCATTATTTGAATTAAAATTTTTACCACGTGAAGAATTTTTCAATTAAATAAATTAATAATCATCTGAAGGGGCAATGTCCGGAGAGTATGATCGTTTCTTGATCATTTCACTTTGCTGAAGTAGCTCATAATAAACTATCCCCCATAATAAACTATCACTGAAGTAGCTCATAATAACATCTGAACGATTGATGTAGCCCAATTTTGTCAGATGATTATGGACGGATGTTCATGGAATTTCTGACTTGTTAGCTATTTCGCGAACAGTATATCGCGGGTTTTCTCCAATCATGGCTATGATTAGATCTGTGTTCATTTGCGAAAGAGACTTACGGGACAACCTAATACATATCATATTTGTCGGCAACAACATCATCGCTGTAGACTGCAGTTTTATTTACTTTACAATATCAAACTTATATAAGGCATTTCGATTAAATTCTCATCGATTAAAAGATATTATTAAGTTAAGCAGATTTGACTGATTGTTTTTCGGTTATTTGGGCCAAATTTTCGCTTATTCGAGCGATAATAAGCGAGTTAATAGTAGCCATCTAAAAAATTTTATTAATGTCGTTGATGTACAAGGCACGCAAAACTATTCATTAAATAGGGTCAATCTTGTAAGATTAACCCAAGTATTTATTTGATCTGTGAAATACATCGATGTATGCATCCAGTGAGTTTGTCATGTCATGGTGTCGTAATTGTGATAGAATCTTAATTGATTATCGAATGTCTACATAAGGATGAATGTCTTCTGCTAACCCAAATGCCAGCATGCGATTATTGCAGGGGATTTACCGATATGTAGATGAAATTTTAAAAAACACGCACAGTGTTGTCTGTATGTCAAAGTTTCATTTCGACATTAATTTTAAATATATGTATATATTTATTTAAAAATATAAATAGATTCAGGATGTAGTATTAAGTACAATAGAATTGGTTTTTGTAAATCCTTTTTTTATTTTTATTACAGTACAAAGTGTTTTTTCATGATGCTTCCAGTACTATATCTCTATTTATTTTGGAGTTTATGTTATACATTCTCATTTTTTTACGAGTGCGTGAGTTTAGAAGGATGCCGCGGGAAGAAGCGTTCTTCCCGCGGCGGCCCATGCGATCTCGCAGCTGGAAGGATCACTCTTCGAGCAAAATCAGGACGAGCAATATTTCATCAACGCCTGACCGTCTTTTTCCTTTTGCTCGAACCTTCTGCAATTCGATAGCAAACAAACCCACACGAGGCCGTTCATCTTGAAGCGTGCAATGGAACGAAATACACACAAACGAGATATGGACACGAAAGCTCGACTTAAGCATCCGAAATAAATCCTCAACGTTTCTTCCATCGTTTGACACTATTTTACGGCACATTTGTGCTCGATAAGACCAGCTTCGATCAAGGTCCTCATGATCGGTTGAATGTCATAAATTTCGTTATGTAATAAGCCAGATAAAAATGTATATTGACCAACAACACAGACATTCAAATCTTTACGCGCTATATACGAAGGTTGCCAATAAAAGGAGATAAAAGAGAGAAATAACAGGAAATGTTGGCAGGGAATGGATTGCGATGGCCAAAAACCCAAACCGCAAAATCGTGACCTAAGATCGGAAAATACGAATAAAGATATATGGGCGTCTTCCGTTCCTTGGTAGCAGATCATGTCAGAGATTAGATGAATAGTTCAATGTTGACGGATCTTTTCACTTAAAAATTGACATTATTATGCATAATTGGCAATATTTTGTCCCAAATGGCCATGGGTAAATTTTTCGAAGCAAAAATTGTTGGCGTTGCTATTAAAACGATTATTTAGTTGCGCAAGCGCTCGCAGACGAAAGATAGACCAATATAGGCTAACGGTGATATTATACAAAATTAAAAGTTGTCGATTCATGAACAAAAAATGTGCAAGTTTGCAATATGGAACATTTCCTCTTAATCGCCTTTAATGCACATTTTATTTCACCTAGACGAGAGGCCGAGTTCTAGTTACACATTTCAGAACAAGTTTTAAGTACAAAATAAGCATTCCGCACTTTGGGAATCCGGTTTGCTTAGAAATTCACCATATTCGAATGGAGAAAAAGTGTGACAAATTTCTTAAATATAATATAAAAGTTTTTGCAGGTTGAAAGATTGTTTAGAATATTAAATTTGTTGAATAGATTATTTTTCATTTCTGATGCATTTATTTCAGAAATTTGTAATGATTGGCAAGTTGTTTATTGTTTAAAGCTAATGTGTATTAATACTTTGATCAGTGGTTAATTTAAATTGACGTTAACGTAGGTGCTATATTCGTATGTACACCACTTATCGTCCACACAAATCCATTTTTCTCTCAGGATCGCTTAACGTTAATCAATAAATTTGGGTTATTGTTATCAGTCGATATAATCGTATGATGTATGATGAGATGCAAGACATTCTCGCCGTCTCTGTCTCCGATTCACAATCTCTGTAATAAACGTGCGATAATGCTCTTCTTGTATCGCTGAAATTCAATCGCAGCATATGCGGGATTCCTCATCAACGGGACAAACAGTTATATGCGAAAATATTTCTGTTTTACGTACATTTTTTCGTTTATCAAAGTTTCTCGTGTATTATTTCTTGAGAAATGAAAATCATCGAGAAATCAGAATGCATAGTTGTTACATTATATTTTTATTGCAACTTAATGCATGAATTAAAAATTATGAATATAAAATTATGCAAATCATACTGCTTGATTATCTTGAAAATATGCATCTATGCTTATGTTTTTCTAATAAGCAAAGAATTTTCATATTATAGGAAAATTGCATATCGGTAATAAAAAAATATTTAAATTACAGAATAATTTAGAGCAATATACTTTACTAATCTGAGCTAAATTATTAAGACCACCATACTAAGTGTTTCAAAAGCTATATTAAAATGTCTATAATAGAGAAAAATAGTATTTCAGATGTATCAATTTTTAAACATTTGTTTAAACTGATAACAGTTTTAGAAATATATATAATTTTATATCTATGTGAAGTACGATGAACTTTCTATATTATAGGGGGCCTGCCTTTGTTGTAGATCCTCGTCTATGGATTTATTTATTTCATAATAATCAATATTTGTGTGTTTTGATATTTGAATTACATAGTGTATTGCACTTTGTACGAACGCTGGCTTCTGAAATGCGTTTCCATTCACACGTTATTTGACATTTAACACAAAACGTATCAAGATGGAAATATCCATGCGGTTTATTAATTTATGCAAACAGATGAGCCATCTTCAACGAGTCAAGCTCTTATGAACGGCGAAAAATTGACTGCCTCGGGTTTTTCCGTACACACTCACGCACAGCAGTGATGTTTTAAGCAGACCTTGCGATTATCTATCGAACTGAATGACTCGAATTTGGCCACCAATCAAGCGGAACGTTTTTCGAATAGAGCACTGATTTTGTAAATAAAATTTGATAATTTGCACACGTTTATAGGCATTTCGCTATACACTTAAACCTTTTTTATGCGGTAGATGCGTTCCACGGAAAATCGCACAAAAATAAATAGCACAAAAAAAAGATATGACTTACATAGAAAAAGTGAACATGCATTCAATGAATTTTAAAAACCGCATAACTTTAAAACAGCTATATAAATTATATCCAAAATCGCATAAAAAAAATAATCACATAAATGGCGTTTTACATCATTTATAAAATTTTCAAATGCCAGATATCCACTAGGGAAATACTAAATATTTTAATTACAAACTATTTTTTTTTTCGCAAACAATTTTCGTTGCGATTTTTGATATGACTCAAAGTCGCTCTCTTCTTCGGAAGAAATAGTATACCCAATGTCAATGTCATCATTTTTCTGTGTAGATTTTCTCTTTTCAACAATGATGTTACTATAGTCCCTAACTCAAAAAAAAAATCACAAAATGGCAACTGTGTAAAAAAAAATCAGTCAAGTCATTTTTTGATCTTATTTTGTCAGTTTTTTTTAAATAGTTAAAAAATGAATTTTGACATAAATCTGATAGAAACAATAGAGGTTTATATAGAAAATATTCGTACCCAGTTTGAAGTAAATTAATGAATTAAAACTTGAGATATGATGTCAACCGTGTTGAAAAAAGTGGTTTCGAGAAAAACGCGTTAAAAGATTTCATTATGGTAAGTTGCCGCGTTACTAAAATAACTCCGTAAGGTGTTGGAATTTTGGTAATTCCTTTGCAAAATGTATTTTTAAAAGTCGAAACATTGGAGAATGCAAAAAAACGAAATCAATTTTTTCAAAAATCTAAACCAGAATAAAGGGCGTGTTCGTAATTCAGCGACAGCAGATGCAATATGATTTACACAGTTCCAATTTATAATTTTTTCCAAATTTCGATTAGTGCTGATGATTTATTTCCTATTTTATCCAAAATATCTCAATACGTACTCTTTATAAAATAAAAAAAACGCTTTAAAAAAACCGCATAACTTCGAAATCGCACAAAAAGAGGTTGATAATTATAAAAAAAATTTACAATGTATCTACAATATTTTATATTAGGGGACCCGAAAGTATTCAAACATTTTGAGATCTTATGTTTGGGCTCAGTTTGTATCCAGACAGACAGATCAGACAGAAAAACGAATAGGATGAGTGCTATGGGGTAGGATGGGTACCACACCCCATCACTAAATACAACAAAAATGAGCGACGGAACTACGCCTTCTTGACAACAACAAAAAAATGTTTTTTTTCAAAAAAGGGTTCAAAGGTATGCCAATGTGATGAAAAAAGATGTGTTGAAAAATAAAGGGAATTATATTTTATAACCTTGTAAATATTTTTTTTACTAAATGTTCGAATACTTTCGGGTCTCCCTAATATAATGGGATGTTTGCATTGTTTTATTTGGATGTCATAAATATAGAGATCTCGACGAGGAAGATTATCTTGAATACTTTATGCATTTGTGAAATTTCCGATGATAGCTTTTTTACCTGAAGCCTTTGTTGTCAGCTTTTCACTTTAAAAATATAAGGAAAATTCGAGCATATCTCTGTCATAATACTACGGTGTGTTTATTTGTTCAACTCGCTTGAATATGCTCGGAGGAATTAAAATGTGCTCAGATGCAGATTTAAATTGTGTCGGATCATTGACATGCTACGGTGCATGGACAATGAGGCTGTTGCTATATTTTTTGTGCAATCTCGCAAAACCAATAATTTTCAACAAATGCCATAGTCGATCAGGTCAAAAGATGTATAATAAATGACGTATGCGCTTTGGGTCATCAGCAAAATGAAGAAGAAAGCTGGACGCAACCAGTTTCTTTTGGGTTCCTCTCCCTCGATTGACGTCAGAGTCTGCATGTTCTTTGCAAATTTAGAATTCTTGGCTAATGGTCGTAATTCGTTTGCGGTCAATTTAATCAGCTTCGATGGCAGGTATGTAGTTGACTTGATTTGGGGGATTTCCAGAGACCGCAGGATCGATGTGGGTGTGAAGATCACGAGTCAACTTAGAAACTCACTCTGAACATGCATGCATCATTTTTTTTTGTATTCAAAAACAGTTAATTTCGACAATGATTTATTTTCACATAACGTGTTTCTCAAGCTTTTAGATTGTATAAATATCTTATTTTAAACATTCGTACCTGATCCAGAAGACGACGATTTGTTTGTTTAAATTTGCATTTAATCAATTCATTCAAATCAAAAGGCAACGCTAATAGGAAATTTTTATAGGAAAACAAAATCTTTAGATGGAAATTAATAATGGAGCCTCAATTCAATCAGTTTCTGTCTGATGTCTGTCATCTTGTCCGTATTCAGTTGAAAACCATTAGGTACCCCCTTCCAGTCCCACCAAATACATGATAGATGTAGGTCAGGTTTAGCTATAGTTACAGCTTCTATACCCTTGGTCCAAGACCGTTTACGTTGGATATTCTCATAGAGTATCCAACTTTCATCTCCAGTGATAAATCTCTTCAAAAAATGTTGGCTATTATGTCGTTGGAGAAGAAGATCGCATGTTGAAATACGCTGAAGTTTATTTGAGTCAGTCAGTTCATGAGGAAACCACACATCTGAACGATTGATGTAGCCTAATTTTGTTAGATGATTATGGACGGATGTTAGTGGAAACTTGTTAGCTCTTTCGCGAACAGTATATCGCGGGTTTTCTTCAACCATGGCTATGATTAGATCTGTGTTCATTTGCGAAAGACATTTTTTTGGTACTAAACCCGAAGACACACATGTGTGTATTGTTTATGTTTATGCGAAGAAATTAACAAAGGTTCATATAATGATATACAAATTTGATTCATGCTGTGCGATCTTGAGAGAAAAGTGGATTTGTGTGGACGATAAGCGGCGTACATACGAATATAGCATCGACGTTTAGATCAATTTAAAACTAACTCGCCAATCAAAGGGTCTTTTTAATCAATGCATTGAGTATTACGTCCATATAATTGAGGAAAATTTTAAGAAATGGATAAAATCTGATTTTTGCAGGATGGCGTCACAGCTTACAGGGGGAGAACATTTCCCTGGGCGCCTCATTTCCTTACGGTGCGATCGTGTGATTTTTTTCTGTTTTGTATCTGAAATCCCTAGTTTACATCGATCGTTCAAGAAACCTGGCTGAATTGAAGAATAATATTCAAGCTGCCATCAACAACATACCCATTGATATGCTAGAAAGGGTGGAGAAAAGCTTCAAAATCAATGCAATGACCAGAACGGACGCCACCTTAATGATATAATTTTTAAAGCATAATAAATTTAAACTTCTGTAATTTTCTCATATACTGTTTCTGTTATTCATTTTTAAAATAAGATAAATTCACTGGCGCATCCTGTATAACATTGATTGCCTCAAGAACTAACCTATTATTAAATTATTTTACCAAAGCGTTTTTGCATTTTCCAAAAGCGCCCATAACATAACCCAGAAGACCTTTTTAATTGCATCATATTACGCTTGTCCAAGACCAACCGTACCGGATTCGATTGTCTTCAGCAATTTAAACACAAAGGTTAAGAACCTCTCATATATTCCAAATATTATAACATTTAATGTTTGTCGATGTAAAAATAGCCCAAACAGGTTTTTATTGCGTGCATTCATTTATCATTTGACTCAATGAAAATAGTTTAAAAGAGTGTAGAGATTTTTCGGCCATCATTTTTTTGTCGAACTTATTTACATATATCAGAGAATCCTGTTTATGAATCACATAAGGAATAACCAAAGCGCATGGAATAAAATAACCCAATTATTCACATTTATATATTTTTTCCAAATTATTAATTTGTAATGATTCAGCAGCAGAATAGCGTTCCTACGCGTCAACAAAAAGTTGTGGTTTTCCGATTTTCATTGATTCTCGAGATTCGATATTAATTTTCTTGGAACATTTGCAAATCGAAAACTACGAATATATCATTTGACATCTTGATATTTCCTAGAAAATTAATATTAGCTGAAATAATTTGAATTAGTCGATTTTTAAAGTGCGTATTGACTAACAACACGTAAAACTCGAAAGATGCAAAAAAATATGTTAAATCAGTTATGTTTTTACTTTTCATATATTTTTTTTCTTTTTTTCTATTAAAGGTTCATCCAAATGTGTCGTCTATATTATTGCCATCATATCATCCTTATAATAGTGCAACCGCATGCAGTACATTGCAGAATTAGGGCCCTTTTAATATCTTTTCATAGTAAAGGGTCGCATCCAGGGCGCAACTGGGCTTCGGGCGCAAAACGCAGAATACAGACGATTCACATGAACCAATACTGATTGGCTCTGTCCGTTTTTATAATATATACTAAGTTGTATAATCATTATTCTCTTCGTTATCGCTTAAACATTAGGCCGACCCAGTGGGCATAAGCCCGTAATAAGGACAACAATATTTTGGAGCGATTGTAAAATTTAAACAACTCATCCGATCATTCTTCTTCAGACAAATTCGTTTCATAATAAGAGTTTGTAATCGTTTTATAAACATGCTCAGGTATGGCATCCGATCGCGAGGCGCTAATTCGTTATCAGCGGTCTGAAAAGCGGACCGATTGGACATATATACCTTGTGTCCTCTTTTAAAGCTTTTTGTGGCATTTTCTATGATCAGTAGGATCACGGAAGCAACATAGCGTCTAGACACTTTCTATTATAGTAATTTTTTAAAACAGTAACCGCCATCTATACGTTATGTAGGGTACTTTTGGGACTTTTCGAAATTTTCTATTTTCGTATGTCCACCACGTATCATCCACATAAATTCACTTTTCTCTCAGGACCACGCAGCGCGAGTGAAGCTTGTATATCGATAAATGAGCCTTAACACTGTCGATATCAATATTCGTTAATTTCTTCGCGCAAACATAAACAATACACATAGTGTCTCAAATTTATTGATGGGCCCGGATTTGCATCATTATGTTGGGTTGACTTTTGCTGAATTCATACTTGAATTGAATGATATGCAACTTTAAACGTGACGTTGAATTATTTCTCGAAATATTCTCATGGCAATTAGTGATGAAAAGGGTCGACATGACAGAGCAATCTTATGCGCAATCAGAGCGTGCAAACGAAATATCTTATATATTTATTTACGTAAAATTTTAATAGGTCTTCTAAAAAGTATTAATTTGCATGTGAATTATTTCTGAATTAAGACGATGGCGGAAGTGCTGTTTTTAATGTCATGATAATTGCAGATGCTCTCTTTTGTATGTTGTCGACCTTAACATTCTTCAGAGAATACGTTCAATCGAAATTATTGCATGGATGCGACATTTGTGCTTCTTTTTTTGTATAATTCAACCCAAGGATATTTAATGGCCACTCTGGTTATATAATTAAAGGATATCAGGCGAGGTAAAATTGCTGATTCGTACCTATGCCCAAAAATGGATCGATTTCAGATCAGGATCTCTCAAAACATTATTTAATATCAGACGATTTAAAAATATGAGATGTAGCTGTAAAATCAATATTGAGACTTTAGTACAAACACCTGCAGAAGCAGCTGAACAGAAATATTGTTCAGGTACTCCTTATCATGTTCACCTTGGATATCAGAGCTTTTATTTATTATGTGAATTTCAAACTATCCATTCAAATTGAGAGTATATATTTGTTTTCTGCTTCTTTCATATGAAGGTATGGATTGATGTTGAAGACGCAGGGACTTTTTTAAGACTTCTCGTATCTCTCACAGTTTATGTTTACGCGAAGAAATTAACGAATATTATGTGCCATCGACAGTGTAAAGGTTCATTTATTAATATACAAGCGTCAATCTCGCTGCGCGATCATGGATGGGGAAGTGAAGTGAAGAATAAGTGGTAGATATATGAATGTAGCCATAAAAATTCAATTGTATTGTTCAGTATTCACAGTAACAGCATTTCCAGTTGCATCTTTGAAGAAACGTGGCCCAATAGTTCCAATTGTCCAAAATGCACACCAAACAGTAGCTTTTTTTGAGTGTAGACAAATAGGATAATTTTGCTTATTAACGAATCCATCCATTATGAAATGAGCTACACATTTGGATGATTCTTCATTTACAAAATTTTGTTAGTTCAAAAATCATTTTTAGGAATCTATGGATGATTGATGAAGCCTTTTTCCATCTTAATGGCTTCGCCGGCAAACGAAATGCACATCATCGGGATACCTTCAATCTGCAAAGCAGACACGAACGACCTTTGCACTCTTAACAGTTACGGTGTAGTGCGTTTCTGCAAGATGGTATTAAATTCTGAGAAAGATGATTGTATATTATTTCATATCGAATTTAGGCGAAAAAGTCAACATTTAACAGTTGAATAATGTCGAGAAACTCTATTTTTAGTTGGCCTTCAAGATCACTGAATTTGTCGGCAATTTCGGCTATTTTTCTTGGGGTCTAGCATAAATTTACAAAAAAAACCAACGTTGATAAACCACAAGATTTAGTTCGTTTAAAAAATAGTATCCCAGCCAAAATATCAGCCTCGGTGTGCATGTTAACCTTTTGAGGAGTGAGCATATTTAAATTCGATGATATCGTTGATGCCATAATCGCTTTACATCGATTACTTTCTGTCAGCTCCTATCAGCGTAAGACAATCTTCAATTCGAGGCAGAGTCAATTGTAAATAAGCACTGTTGATAGCATACAAGACCACGACATTTATTTACATAAACAATACAGAAATCATTATTAGTCGATAAATTTGGGCTAACGATCTATACAATCGTGCGATGTATGCGGGGGAAGCTCTGCGTCTCTGTCTCCCGAACTGCGCTACGTTCTCTCTCTGTCTCTGTCTGTCTTTGAGCTCAATGCACAAGAGTGCTCTTTCTGAATAGTGCGGGGGGGGGGGGGGGTCCCAGGCCCTGGGATAGTACTCCTTTAGGGTTTAAAAGTAGGCAAAGTAGGTGTTGCACGGTTATTTTACGGTTTTTCACCAAATCTGGCCACTTTTGACATAATGTCGCACTCAAATGATTAAGTTGTTTATAACAAAATCAAAATAAATGATTCACTTTGCATTCCATAACGCAAAAAATGTAGTCCGGCTCTCGGGGTTGGGACTGCATTTTTTCTTAGTGAACCCATTTGTTATATCTGGTTATTGAATCTTTAAGAAATGGTCAACACTGGTCTTTTGATCGCAATAATTTGCATACGTTGAGACCCAAATACCTTGCCTGTGTACTTCATCACACATCGTCCATGCAAATCCACTTTTCTCTCAGGATCGCGCAGCGTGAGTCTAGCTTGTATATCAATAAATGGACCTTAACACTGTTGATAGCACACAATATTCGTTCATTTCTTCGCCTACACATAAACAATACACATTTGTGTTTTCAGATTTTTTATGGATGATTATTTTGGAGGAGGGATTAGGGAATCCAATCCCGAGCCAAAATATCGATCCCGGGATTGGGATTTTCAATATTTTAAGAAATTACATTGATAAATTTGATCAAAAATTACTAATAAGAAAAGTTCGACTTGGTGAACCCCCATTTTCGTATAACACCGTCAATGTGACTGATAAAATTCCTTTCTGCTGAGACACGGACTAAAACTCGCAAATTTCCCGATTTCCCGACAAATTATTTATTTCCGTCGCTGCAGATGAATACTTACAAACTATAATACTTTGATGCGATTCGTAATTATATTACGGAGGAATACAAAAATTCTGAACCCCGTATCTATTATATTTCATATCGATATGTCAATGATTAGAGTCGAGGTGTAGTAAATACATCACCGGTAGGGAAAGGTTAGTAGAACAATTTGAAAAACATATATGTACTCTGTATATATGTATACATAGATTAGACAGTTATTGCTCCTAGGCGTCTCCTGAGCTCGCCAATTAGTAGTTAAGCCACTGTTTCCAAGCGTTTATCGGCGGAAATGTCTCTTACGGGATTGATGGGATTACTTTTACTAATCACGGGATTCTTAAGTACATAAAACTGTCCCGGATTCCGGGATTGGATTCCCTAGTTATGATGGATCTTGTAAATGAGGAGTTTATTTTTAAGGGACTTTTTGATTTTCTTCTTAGCGAAGGCGAAACAGGTTTAATTTATATTTAGAACCTAAACTGTGAACAAATTAATACCGATCCGTTTTTATGATCGATCATAACAAACGAGTCTGTCTTTGGAGTAATTGCCCAGGCGTCTTTGTGTCTGATGGACGAACATTCTTATTTATTGAAATATAATGAAATTATTTTAATTATGAATAATACATCATCATCATCATCATCTATATGAGTCTTTTGCATACACCTGATCGATTTTTATCAATTATATTCTGTATCGATTAGCGTCTAGTGGCTATTATTTCAATAAATCCTTTCATATCGTCATATGACCTGCCTAATTACATTATAATCCTTTCTCATAATCACCATAAATTTGCATACATTTATATCAATATTATCCGATAATTGCGGATGTACTTACATAATCAAAAGCCTTTTCCCTGTCCATAATTGATATACGATTTTTAATTGTTTTATTATTTACTATATTGACGATATTGCAATGCAAAATTATGGTATTATAAGCGAATTATCATACGGTTTGCGCAATCCACCGTTATGATATGCAACGTCATCGGATATTATTAATATTTTTTTATTGTGTACATCCATTAATAGCTACAATACACGTTGCACATAACTGGTAGTTGAACTTAAGGTAAATTTCTCTTTTAATATTAAGCCAATCTATCTTTTTACTGACGTCAATGTGATCTCATTCAGGTTTCGAGAGGTAGGAAATTCACTTTAATGGATGTGCGATATTTATAGAATGGGAATTCCCCGTCATACCTGGTCGTCATTATATACGATTGTCTCTCTCGGCATGAATTATTTTGATTATCTTGCACAATAATGGCGTAAAAATTGCTTCAATTTCTCATTTAATACGTCAACTTCAATTGCTTTATATACTCTTTACAAATACTTATTGACCATCAATTAATTTCATATTTTAACGATTTATACCCAAACACGCCATTCTTTAGGGGGTAAATCATCATCATCATAGTGCAGCCACTAACAGTCCACTACAGAACTATGGGCCTCTTCAATATCCATTCATAGGAAAGGGGTTACATCCATTTCGTGTGTATCATACATTCACCTCCTCATTCGCTCGATATTGAAGGTAGCATTACCACCGAGTTTTATTTTGAACGCTCACCCAACGGGTATCCTGAGTGAACGTATTGACGAACACTTTCGCGAACGTCTCGATAATTAGGGGGTAAATAATACTCTCTAAATAAGCCTCTAATGCCACTCGGATATTGACGCTTCGCCGTGCATGTCCATGACCTCTCGTGTGGACCTCATGGTTTCGGAACCTGAGTTCTCATTTTTTTTGGAAAGAAGCGAAAATTTAATGTCTTTGTACTGAATATATTGTACGAGTATTTTGTTATTGAAAATGAATGTTCACCAATAGCAAAGTATGAGTTTTTATAAGAAAATCACTTGCTATCATTGAAAATAATATTTTTTTGATCGTTCACATTGCCTATATTTATTCTAAGCACATTTTTAGCCACAATTACATTTTCACTAATAATAATATTATGAATATTTAAAACAAACCATACCAAACTACGTTCCAAATCTGATTTGATTAAAAAGTATATTTTAGACTATTGTCCAAATTCCTTTAATAAAACATCACTCAATGAGTTCGAAGGATTTTTTTGAAAACATTGTTTTAAACGTTCAAAGTCAAAAAAGATCCTACTAACTTATTGAGTGATGTCTTACTTAGCGGTATTTATTGGGTTAACACAGAAAACATTTTTGCGCGAATTTATAGAACCAATATTGGCATTTTCTATTATTATTGAAATTCAAATTATTTGTTGTTTAAAAATATTATTGACTTTTTCACTTTGTTAAAGTGTTTTGGTTATACAGGGTGTTTTGGACATGGATCGACAATTTTTTTTGGGGGGTTAGGGGGATCTTTAGCTATTTTTCACACATATGCCCTATGTCGTAAGTGTCAGGGTAGTCGATATAGAATTTTTTTTCAACATTTTTAATAAATACCCAAATTTTCGCCTTTAAATCGTCATAACTTTGTAATATGTGATCATAACATTTGATTTGGCAGGATTTTGTTGTATATATAACTAGCTAGTACCCGGCGCGTTGCTGCAAACAAACATTGATTTTTATATATAAGATCTATTGTAAATTAATTGTACTATACCTATATTATTTGAAGAAGTGCAAACAATAAGTTGGCAAAGTTTTATCGCAATCGAATGAACGGTATGGCAGCGCATTAAATACGGACAAACAAACATTAATTTTTATATATTAGACTATGCCTATGTTATTTGCGGAATTCTTAGCAATAAATGGATGAAGTTTTATTGCAATCCGATGAACGGTATGGCAGCGCATTTCGAACAAACAAAACCCATTTCATTTTTATATATTACTAGCTGGTATCCGGCGCGTTGCTGCCACAGAAGAAATTGTTCTAAAAATACCATTTGAAATTTGAAAGAGTTATCTTGTTTAATTAGCAATGATATAAATAATGACATTTTTTCCGACAATGAATACATTTATTGACATTGAATGATATATTAATAAAGAAAAAATTATTAAAAGCATAAATTTTGCTTACTTAATTGTTCTGCTAAGTGCTTTAGGGTAGACAATAGTTTTGGTTTTTCCATCTTTAGCAAATACAAATAATTTTCTCGGCTGTCCAACGTGGATTTTCTAGATTCATTGAGAATGCAAGTCCAACGGGGAGCTGCAGTCGTCTCTTATCAAATGGCACGTCGGTGGGAATGAGCACATCTTCTCCTTTCGACTTTCCATTAAGAATATATAGTTGTCTCGATGATATTCGGCATCAGTTTCTTCATAGTGAGTCTTATTCCAATTTGAACGGTGGCACATCAGGAAAATCCGACGAATTTAAAAACTTGATTGGATATTTTGGTCTGCATTCATGGCGGTATCAATCGATTTGTAGGTAACAGAATCGCTTGCAATTTGTTATTGTATTGTGTGATTGATTGTATTTACGTCGGTGTTTTCTGCTGCCAAAATAGCATGTTCGCAAAGCCAATAATGATTTTTATAATTACTAAAAATCTGCGGAAAAACTTTCTGAATGAGTAAATCGATGGATGGCACAACAACGCAAAAGTTCGATGGAAATGAAATAAACTTGGTAGCATCAATATGCACTTTTCCTTCACCAATGTTCAATAGTCGTTTTAAAAATGTGGCTGCCGACGCATCACGCTACAAATGTACGCGCATATTTGTCTTTAATGTCAGTTTTCGCACGTCTCTCCAAAGATGCGATGCTTTGAGGCAAGAATCAGCTGGTGTAGATGAAAGCATCACTGGAAGAGGTTGTCGAAAGTCGCCACATAATAAAATTAGAGCGCCACCAAACGATTTTGCATTTGATCGTAAGTCTTTAAGAGTTCGATCAAGCATTGCATTCGTCCCCGATAATCCTCTTGCAAATTTTCAAAACTTTAGCTATGTCAGAAACTTTAGGAATGTTACATGTCGGAGCTTCCAATAAATGCATATCTAATGGCAATTTGAGTGCCGAACGCGCTGTTCGTCCACCATCTAATAATGTTGCCACAATACCTAATGAAGCAAGAGCTAAAGCAATTATATTTTGAGATCGAATGTGAGCCAATAGTAAACTGATGAGAAATGTTTTTCCAGTACCACCAGGTGCATCAAGGAAGAACAGACCACCTCTGCCATTTGTAATTGTATCGTAGGTCAATTTTTGTTCCGCATGCAAAAGTTGTTCGTTTGCTTCGACAAATGCATCCAAATAATTAGCATTGTACTGCTGTTCAAGTGCAGAACGAATTCTTGTTGAATGAATTCTTTGATGTTGATGGTTAAGCAAATGTCTTCGATTTAGATCAGAGCTTGATTGAAAATATTGTCCGAAAACTCAATTGAACTGTCATTGCTAACGGTGTGTAAAATGTCTTCGCTCAAATCCTCTCTGAATTTTTACCACAAATCTTTCGGGTTGGATGACGGATATGTGGTTAAAATGATGGCGAGTAATGTTCGAATTTCCGTTCGACCTTTCTCAATGAAGTATGACATTTGACATTAACCAACAGCATTCTTAAATAGTAACACTCGGCTTTATTTGGATGTAATGTGTAGATACGGCCCAATGCGTTAGATTAATACAGATTTCGATAGCCTTCATCACGCATCCCTTGCTTACGTCGTTGAGGCTTAGGCCAAAGAGCCTCGTCACTGCTGATATATCGACCTGTTTGAAATTGAGTTTGAACTCGATCGTTGCGCGCATCAAGTCTTTCAATACTGACTACTGTCATATCACTGCCTATTTGGATGTACAATTTGCACGACAATATCCGACGTTGGTATGAGCTTTGAATGTTTTCGATGAAAAAGAAAATCCATATATTGTTGATTTCAACGTCAACATATTGTTATTAAATAAAATAATTATTCATTTGTTTCTTGTTTTTATTTTTTAAATTAAATTTAAATTCAAATCTGGTTAGGTTAGGTTTGTTTGTTTTCATTGTGTTGAAATGAAGGCGTTTTCAATTTACCAATAAATTTGTCCCCCGTTAACAGGATTTAACCTTTATCCATTTTACACTGGGATGCAAACTGTAATCGTAATGAATATCATATTGAAATGCAGCAATATTCAAATCAACATGTACTTTCGATTCTCGTTGCACGTTGGTCGTCTGATTTTGATCGGATAACACTCAAACGTATTTTTTCGATTGTTACCTACGTGAATAAGCGATGAATGAAATGAAGCATTTTAAAAGTGCTTGCGATAAATAATTTGGATATAATTTGACTCACGCCGATGACCTGCAAATGACATTGACGTTTGACGTTTACTGTTTGAATGCAGGTGTATGAGACGACACGACGCCTCCTACTACAACTTGCAGGTACTATATACCTATAGCCTTAGCAACGCATAATCTCAAACACGTCAGAATCAACAACTTTCACACATTAAGTTTTGAATTAAAAATCTACTGTAAGTTAATTGTACTATGCCTATGTCACCCCCTGATTCCTTGGCAATAAGTGGACCAAGTTTTATCTCAATCCGATGAACGCGCATATCAACGCATATCGCCCGAGCATAAGCCGGCAAACGCAACTTATTTTTATATATTAGAAGAAGAAGATGTATGGAAAGAATTAAAGAATTTTAAAAAATATTTTACGATTTCTATGAAATTCAGCACAAATATTTCTTCATATCTATACGTGTTATGAGAAATAAAATTGCAATTTAAAATGAATTTAACGAAACATGCTGTAGAGGAAAAGACAAATTTAAGAGAATCAGGTGAAAAAAATACCCTTGAAAGAAATTGACACATATTAAGAAATATTCTCAAAAATTAGTCGTTTAATTCCCATAATTAAATAATTTAGTTTAAGAAAATTAGCGACATTTCAGCCATCGCTGAAGCAATGCACTCCATTGTACGTAATTATGAATCATTATTTTTTATTACATTTATAAATATTACAACACTTTAAAAAAAAATACTTCATAAATAGTGCATTTTGTTAAGCCATGCAATATTATAAAAGGAAATCCATCGATTATCTTGTTAAGAATTAGCATATTTTTCAATCTAAAAACCACAAGCATAACTTCTGAGAATTTTCTGCAATTATTTGCAAAATTTATTAATATTTACGAATACTCTTAAAAAGCTTTACGAATCGAAATACTCTTAAAAAGATGCAAATCATAAAAGAGGAAATGTTTTTTTAAAATGTTATTTTAAAGCATTTCCTCCTTTCGCTCACAGATCAAGCTTTCGAATTAATTGACTTGTTAAAAAAGTATTTGTTGTAAATATACACATTTCTGTTTCTGCCATCATGCCAATTTTTATCATCAATCAGGGATAATTAGTTGAGAAATGCAGATGTACGAATTTATCCTTCTTGCGTACATGCTCAATTATGTATGTTGTTTGCTTTTAATTAACCGCAATATAAATATTCAGCATCGAATCGCTAAAATATTGTTAATTTATCAGGAAATTGGCATTTTAAAAATCATGATTAGCAAGCCCTACAGAAATATAACGGAAACTTTTAGCTGAACGACGAGGCTGTGTTTGTGTAATATATAATAAAATAGGCGCTGTACACAGTACTGCGCCTATGCAAGTTTCGTTTAAATACATCTAATTTACAACCACTTCGATGTCCGTTCAAGCAAAAGGTCCATCATCTGAATCATACATTCACCTCCTCATGTGCTTAATATAGGGAATTAACTCCGAGCTTTATTTATGAATACTCACTCAGCAAGCCCACAATTCTAGAATGCATTAGAATGCATCTCCTATACAATATTAATCTGTGCAGATTCAATTCACTAGATTAACAGCGACATTCATCTGAAGGAAGGACATCTATCGCTTCATGCGTATGAAAAGTCGTCGGATAGCCTTGGCTGCGAGAAGACGTTCTTCCCGCAGCCAAATCTTTTTCTCGTCATCAATCAGCTAAAACGAGAGTTTTTATCCGGCATCCGAACACTTCGAAACAGACGAATACACTTCTGACACCAACATTGCGTTGAATTGAGTTGATATTCGCTTTTCATGAACACTCATTGCTTCAAATTTTGGTCACTATATATTTTTATCTAAGAAGGCAATATTTAACTAATAAATAGCTAAAGACTGAATGTTGATCTTGATATGATGCTTATGATTCATTTCATAAGTTTGACTTTGAAACTTTCAACTATCATTTTTGCAGGAACAGGAAGTACACTTGGAAAAATTGAAAGGGCCTATTTGGTACTAGGATATATTTTATATATTAACTACATAAATTGTTATTAATTATTACACATTGGCCCTTGAATAAATACATGCACGTTTTTATTCCAAATCTGTCAAAAAAAACGTGTTCAAATTAATTTTGGACCCTTTTCGCCTTGATCCAAGTCAATGGCAGTAGCAAAATGTATTAATTGATTATTTTTACTATGTAAAAAGGGCGTTTCAATGTTTCTGCCATGTTTGCATGTCTAATTATATGCTATTGATTTAGAGGTCGATGCTTGATATTTATTTGATTGAACACATTGTAATGATTCCTTTAACGATTTGAATCACCTTCGTTTTGAAAACACACTTTATAACACCATAAATAATGGCAGATCATAGCGTTCTTACCATGGGAAGCATTTTGACGGGCTTCTTCGCCACCAGGAAGTTATCTTTCTCTCGTATCAGCCATCGATCGAACGCAAGCCGAAATTGCATACATTCACTCGGCGATTCGGACGGATTCAGGAAATGTCGGTTTGATTGTGCAAAAATTACAATGTTGATAGAGGCTCAAGGTCGGAGACGACTATTGAGCGGTTTTCTTTGTTTAAAATTGCATTAATGGTCCGATTCCTCATGTTTGTTACACTTTCAAGCGTCCAAAGAAAGAGCGTGCCAAAGTTGAGGTCTCGTTCGACCTCGAAGAGTTTCTTTGGCCGTTGCTGAGGTAATGGTTCGAGATTTTGAAAAAATCATTCGATTAGCTGTCATCGCGGATCAGTTGAGCCGCAGTAATTATCGTTGTTTAACTTGCTGTTATTGTCGCAAAAAAGATGCTTCAGAAAGAGATTTGGCAAGATGGTTCAAGATCGGTCAATGGCGAAAAAAATTCATTTATAAATTAGACACATTGATGATCAATTTAGACGTTTTTTTGCGATGTATCGATCATCAGGTCACTAATTTTCTTACGAATCTTTGAACTGCGACATGGTTTACAAATTGACCCAATCAATCAATTGTGTCTTAACATAATTAAGACTTATCGTAATAAATATTCCAAATTACGATGGTCATATCAAAAGTATGACTACAAACTCTCGTTGCGTTTCTCCGCCATTTTTTTTTCAGTCACAGTAAATTCTTCCAATGGAGAGATCGTCGCGCGCTCTCATCACCAATTTTTTAATTTGCAGAACAATACCGCCGCGAATATCCATTGGAAGCTCTAGGAAGTTTATAGTAGTGATATGATGAATCGACAACATGTCACGAAGTTGCTTCGGTTGTTCAGAGAAGAACGTACTGATACTCACTTCATTCCTCGAAGTCTCTCCGATGATATTGTATCGGAAAAACTTGGTTACGGGGAGTTGTGTGCTCCATAGGCACCCAGAACGCTTACACCGGAGCACCATCATCTTCCATTTCCCATTTCCAATTCAATCCATCTCAATTCAATCTTCCATTTCAATCTTCATGGCACTATCATGTTTATCATAACAAGATTGTTATAAAATTAAACAATTAAAATTGTTTGGGCGTTGTGTGCTACCTATACAGTGTGTAAATATGTCTATACGTAGTATAAAGAATGACTAGACCAATAGCATATCTATTTTATTATATACAATATTTTTATTATGCCTATGTTATTCCCGCAAGCGTAAACAATAACTTGATAAAGTTTTATCACAATCGGATGAACGATATAGTAGCGCATTAAATACGAACAAACAAACATTGATTTTTATATATTAGATTACACAATACATAGCCACATTTTTAGCTAACGATTTCCGATAATAGTCTTACATGTTCACATGCATTACGCTGCATTTTACCTGTGATGGTTTAATGCAGTTTATATGTTTTTGGTGACAATTTTAAAAAAAAAAACAATACATATGTGACCGAAGAATTAATTGGTGATTATTTGAAGCTGGATAAATTGCTGGTTAATTTTTTAGCAATTAAAATTGTAGATGTTTCATCAAAAACAGTTAATTTTAAGAAGACTGAATTTGTGCCAGAAAATATTTACTTCAAGAAATTGATTGTATAATTTTAGAAATTGACCAACAATCAAATGAAATATTAATAGCACAAGAATGACCAAATCGACTTGTTCTCATGTCAATTGAAAACAATGCACTCAAGAACTTGTTGTTTAGTAGTGTTTTTGAGAAATTGATTCCAAGAAATTTCATAAATACCTGAATCTTAATTGCAGTTAAATATTTGATTTAGTATTTAAATAAGAGTTAAATTGTTCATCTATTAAATATATTATTAAGTCAATAGATTGCGATGCAACGACAGTTACACGTACGCCATTGGTCAGAACAAAACAAGTCCTTCAATCGTCCTAATTCTTAATTAATAACAGAAAACGATTTTGAAAATAAATTATTATCTTTCGGTGATAAACTAATCACCCAGCATTTAATTTCCAATATACATGGCATTTATAGAATTTTCTTTCTACGCCGTATTGTGATGAAATATTATTCGAGTAATTAATATGTTATTATGAAAAAAATATGAGCTATTATTACCCCCTAAAAGAGTACTGTGCCAGGGCCTGGCATCTCCCCTCCACTTTTTAGAAAGAGCACTCTTGTACATTAAGCTTGGAGACAGACAGGGACAGAGGAAGAACGTAGCGCAGTTCGGAAGACAAAAACAGAGATCTTCTCCGCATACATCGCACGATTGTATAGATCGTTAGCTCAAATTTATCGATCAATAATGATTTCATTTTCTTCGAGGTCTTATATGCTATCAACAGTGCTTATTTACAATTGCTTCGAATTGAAGATTGTCTTACGCTGATATAGTAATAGTAAGAGCTGACATAAAGTAATCGGTGTAAAGCGATTATGCCATCAACGACATCAACGATTTTAAATTTGCTCACTCCTCAAAAGGTTAACTTCATTTCAATGCATTGCAATTAAAAACAAGGTTTTCCGATGTGATTGGAATTTATCAACCTTAAGGATTCTTAAGGAAGATTTTGTGAACGACATTCGGTCCTTCCTGGAACGAGACCTCGGACCCTGGATCCGTGAGGTTTGCACGAGATGTCATGGACATGTACAGCGAAGCGTCAATTACCAGTTTCGTCCTTCGACGCCATAATCCAGAAAGATGGTCTTCCACTTTTACCTCGTCGTGTGTATCAATGCGGCATTCTCTGAAAACCCTTACCCATAGAGCGCGCGACACCTTCTCCACTGGAAGAATTTACTATAACTGAACAAAATGGCCGACAAATAGACGGGACCAAACAAATTGACCGTGAAGATCCCCCTCCCCCTATACGCCAGGTATGCCAACCTCGATACAAAAAATCCGCCGGCCACAGAAGTATTAGGTTGTCCCATAAGTGTCTTTCGCAAATGAACACAGATCTAATCATAGCCATAACTGAAGAAAAATCGCGATATACTGTTCGCGAAATAGCTAACAAATTAGAAATTCCACGAACATCCGTCCATAATCATCTGACAAAATTGGGCTACATCAATCGTTCAGATGTGTGGCTTCCTCATGAACTGACTGACTCAAATAAACATCAGCGTATTTCAACATGCGATCTTCTTCTCCAACGACATAATAGCCAACCTTTTTTGAAGAGATTTGTCACTAGAGATGAAAGTTGGATACTCTATGAGAATATCCAACGTAAACGGTTTCGGACCAAGGGTACAGAAGCTTTAACTGTAGCTAAACCTAGCCTACATCCAACAAAAGTTTTGCTATGCATTTTGTGGGACTGGAAGGGGGTAATTTATTATGAGCTATTTCAGCAAGATGAAACGATCAATTCAACAAAATATTGTTTCCAACTAGACAATCTAAAGGACACCCTAATACTTTTAATCTTACCTTTTAGATGACCCTCGTATGTTAAGGATTCATTGGACTGCGTTACAATATATTGCTCATAGCAGGAAAAATCGATTTTTCATTACATTTGATTTTTCTGAATGCCTTTGTTGACCGTTGGTATTTCCTGCAATGGAACATATTTTATACCAGTTCCTTGAATAGAATCATGCTCAAACTTTTGACAGTTATTTTACAAATTTCTTTAAAACGTGCCATCTTCAATGCACAAAAGTATGAAGGTCGACGCCTGTTATACTTGAAACATTGGTATTAAGAAATCTTGGAAACCTAAAAGACAAAAAATAATCCCAGCTAAAATTGCCATAATTTGAGGAACCCAATCTATGGAAGTCGTTTACCTTGCAAAAAATGCTTCTCTTTGATATTTTTTTTATTTGTCACACATCACCGATTGCCTGTCAACATTCAACCGCTTTTTACCTCGTCAGCATTCACATTTTGACTCGAAAAGCTCCATTTTGCCGGTTCATTGCCGTGCTTTGTCAGCCTTACGTCAATAAAATTACATTCTTCTATAATTGCATAACTGTGCAGACGATTGCTATTTAATACATATTTTAAATATTTACCATGTGACTATGTGCGTCATAACGAGGACGAACTCGCAGTTTTTTGTTCAATGTTAGCATTATAAAATTACTGTATGCTTCGGTGTGGAAATGATCGATTAAGTTTATTTATTTGCGGTTATTTCAATCATGCTTGAAATTTTATGAATATTTGCAATTTCGCAAGTGTTTATTATCTATTATATATTTATTTCATGCATAAATGCTATGTTTAATCGGTCGTATTTTTGTTTAAATGTCAAATGCGTTAACAATGTTCTATTATAAATGTACAGATATAAATGCATGGCAAATCTTCCTAGCAAAGCTTAGCCTATTTATTTTCGAACCGTTATTTTTTTATTTCGGTTCAAAAAATTTATATTGGTTCGGTTACGATTTTCTTTCTGAGTTTTTCCGGTTTTCCGTTTTTCGAGTTTTCATTAGAAGTTTTAGTTTAACAAGACGACGTCCATGACCGACATTATTATAACTGCGTATTGAATTTTAAATATTTGGCGGTAAAATTCCTTTGAATCATAACATAAAAAAGGGCATATTCAAATACGAGGAGTCTCAAATATAAATTGAAGTTTTGCTGTATAAATTTAATAATGATATATTAATCCATAAAAGAGTACTATCCCAGGGCCTGGGACTCCACTCCATTTATCAGAAAGAGCATTCTTGTACATTGAGCTCGGAGACAGACAGAGACAGAGTGATAACGTAGCGCAGTTCGGGAGACAGAGACGGAGAGCTTCCTCGCATACATCGCACGATTGTATCATTTCCTTCTAAAGTAGGAGCAAATTAATCGATTTTTTGTTTATTATGTTAAAAAAATGACGTCGATTTTAAATTTGCTCACTCCTCAAAAGATTAAAACGCAAAAAGAGAATCTTATTTTTCAGCATAGTTATATTATTTAGAAATACATTTATTTCATCGGATAGGATGAAATAAATGTATTTCTAAATAATAAGAAGGCGAGGAGTAGCATTCTCTGTTGCGCAACGCGTAATTATTCGTTTTCTCGTAAACTAAGGCGTGAAATCATGTGAATTATTGATCAAATTTGAGGCACAGTTCAATGAGCCTACTCTAAGTAAGACCCAAGTTTTTGATTGGGCCCAAAAGTTTCATGAAGATCTGAAACTCTAGAAACAATCGGTTGGAAAAGTGATAGCTCTGCATAATAAAAACATCAAAATAATGAAATATTATCATAAATACCCACAATAAATTTAATTGCTTTGAAATGATCGAGAAACTTTGTAATCTATTAACAATTATCTGACCAGATATTGATTATGACTATAATTGTTATCAAATTACAGCCAATATATATAATTTACTTGATTGAAGTTCTTGGCAGGGAGTGGGGGATAAGAGTCTTAATCCCTTAATTCCGTCTAATTATGGCTTTACTTGTACCATATATACGAAAAAAGTATTTAAATTTAGTAAATTTATAAGTCAAATGATAATACGTATCATATCATAATAATATCATATTAACATATCAAAACCGGTGGCCATTTTAGACTGTAATCACCGTTATCATAGTCATGCTATTGGCTAAGACCATTATTCTGTTTAAATTGTATTTCATAATAAGGTAAATATTGTTATGCAATCATATTATTCAACATTGCATGCAATGTATGAATATTAAAACGTATTTTATCCAATTTAATGGTAGCAAAATAAGCTTTAAACTATCCATTTTGTTGGGATGCCTTAAAAAGCTCCAAATTCAGAAGTTCTGAGAATATATAAATTATCTTTATGTGATACTATATATAAACTCATATATATAGTATCACATAAACTATAAACTTCCGATCTGAACAGATATCTGCTTATTTGCTCTTGGTAAATAATGTTTTTATCAAAATACATAATTCTTGCTTTTACATGATCTTTCAATAGGAACGCTCAATTTTATTTTGATCATAACAGCCATATAGTTAAACGAAAAATCAGTCAAATTTATTGCAAATTATTTAATAACATATCGCAAATTATTATGAGAGATTACAGCATTAAATAATGTGTGTAAATTATCAAATTTTATTTTTAAAACCAATGCTCCGTTTGAGAAACTTTCGCGCATTACGTGATTTTTGTCCTCACCGCAAACGTTAAACCGTCCTTCTTGTGATTAAAACTAGATGATAAGTGATGACATGCAATTTCAACAAGATGGCTCTGTGTGCTTGACAGTGCATGCCATGATGGACATTCTGCATGAGCGATTTGAGGGTATGGTTAACTCGCGCGGCGACGACGTGAACTATCCACTTAGATCGTGCTATTTAACGCCTTTAAACATATTTCTTTGGAACTATCTTAAATCGCATGTCTGTGCGTATAAACTGCAAATAATTAATATTCACAAAGTCAACATAGCGAACGCCATTCTGCAAATTCGGTCAGATTTATGCAACAACGTCATCGAAAATTGAACCTCCTGAATACGTACTACCAAGCAAAACTGCGGCATATACTTGAACAATATTATATTTCATAATTAATGCCATAAATTAATATTTTAAATGCAAACAATAATAATCTAATATCTCACATACAACTTGTTTTATTTACATTTAAAAATTGAGCGTCCTTATTCTCTTCTCTTCTTTATCTATGATTTTATGTAAATTATCGACATGGATATGCTATCAATTAAGCTGAAATATTTAAATTTTTGGCAATCAAATATTCTATCAAAAGATTCAGACTGTTTTATTTTTGAAAATTTCTTAACCCCTAAAGGAGTACTATCCCAGGGTCTGGGATCCTCCCTCCACTTTTCAGAAAGAGCACTCTTGTACATTGAGCTCGGAGACAGACAGAGACAGAGAGATAACGTAGCGCGTGTTTATGTAAAAAAATGATGTGGTTTTGTATCTTGCTATCAACAGTGCTTATTTACAGTTGACTCTGCCTCGAATTGAAGATTGTCTTACGCTGATAGGAGCTGACAGAAACTAATTGGTGTAAAGCGATTATGGTATCAACGACTTCATCGATTTTAAATTTGCTCACTCCTCAAAAGATTTCTTGTCAGAATATCTTCACTCTAATTGTTTCGTTATTTTATCAGAGCCAGTTCATATGAAATAGATCAGAACCTCTCAAATTGGAAGTCTCTGCCTAAGGTAATCCAATCTTCAAGTCATTACGTTGATAAATTAACAGCACTGTGGTTGACAATCATCAAGAAGCGAAAACTCTTCATCAAGGTTCTCAACAGACTTAATGGAATAAGCAACTAATGGCTATAAAATAAAGAAAACGATAAAATGAGTATAATTATCGGGTCCAAAGATTTCTTAATTGAAAGGATTATGCAATCTAATAGGATATTGCACTAATGAATCTTGCATTGACCCTGTTGTGTATAAAATGCACTTCTGAAAAAATGCATTATGATATTTTCTATAATATATTGTCTTATTTTTTATAATGTGGTACTACTTGAGTCCCATGACCAAATATGAAATACCCATAGAAACCTTGACTGCTTTTTTATCTTGATATCATAGTCACTTTGTGCAAAAGAAGAAAAAAACAATGGCGTATATCCTGTGGAATTGGTGTCGACTGCCGATGGTTTTATCATCAATTCGCATTTTTTTGTCAAATAAAATGCAAAATTTGACTGAGGAATTGGCAGCATAATCAGCGAACAGCCGAATTAATTAGTCAAGCGAAGGCCGCTCATTTTTTCACATCTGAAATGACTGTAGAGTTTCCCAAAAAACATCCTGTATGGGCATTTAAAGGAACAATTTAGGTATTATAGCAAACTAATGAATTTCAACAGAACAAATCCGCTTTGATTATTTTTTTGCCAAGTATGCTAAGACCGAATAAAAAACACGATTAATCTCAATCGCGTCCAAAAACAAATCAGGCAAATATTGGGCCGAAAAAGTCTCAAACATAACAATATTTGGACATCTTAAGTGCATCGCCGAATTGCATAATTATTGTGCATTATTAACCCATATTTCGCCAAATGATTGGATCCTTGACATTTCAGATTTGTACGATATCAAAGCGTGATTTTAATTAAAATTTGCACAAAAAATTGTATTTGTAAAAAAATCATCAGTGTACGTTTATCAGTGTCATGGCCCAAAGACCGTGAAATTTAGATTCGTGAAAATGTTAAATCATGAGGGTCACTCGATATGTACGCTGCATGGCGAATTAGAGATAATTTGCGATGCATTATTTGTTTGTTTGGATCAATTTTCACCTATGCAATAATTGGGTTAACGATTTCAGTGCCATGGACGTCTTAAGAAGGCTAAATATCAAATCATTTTTGCTCATCGACACCCATTTATCTATTGAATACAAAAAAAAACTACAAAGAGTATTCGAATACTTCGCTTAAATTGATGAGTATGCACGTACAATTTGCGTGCGCACTTGAGCGATGCAGAGAGAGTATGCCCGCACATGTCACGTGCAGCACTTTATCATCTCAAAGAGTACAATTACCACCTGGTTCAAATTAATTTCCAAACAAATTTTATGATCATATACACGAAAACGCAAATAATCACTTGTTTGTGTTTTCAAAGGATTATATTTGGATGATTTTTTTTCTTGGAATACAAATATTCATAAAAAGATAAAAAACATAATACGCGTTAAAATGATAATTTAATATATCCTTATCCGGTTGAAAATATATACATAAAACATAGAATGGTACTGAAAATGATCCTATTTGCGACGTGGGTTCAAAACTAGAGATAGTATTAGAAAAGAGAAGAAAAGAAATAAAAGTATAAAAAATCAAAAATAATAAAAAAAATACAATAGATTTTTTTATTTTATTTTTAAGGCTATGAAATTCAGATACATAGTTTAGTCTATCCAATATGAGGAGTGAGCAAATTTAAAATCGATGATGCCATAATCACCTTACACCGATTACTTTCTGTCAGCTCCTATCGGCGTAAGACAATCTTCAATTCGAGGCAGAGTCAAATGTAAATAAACACTGTTGATAGCATACAATATTCGATCTTTTTTTGCGTAAACAAATAACACACTTGAAATCGAAATTATTATTGGTCGATAAATTTGGGCTAACGATTCATACAATCATGCGATGTATGCTGGGAAGCTCTCCGTCTTTGTCTCCCGAACTGCGCTACGTTATCTCTCTATCTTTATCTACCTCCGAGCTCAATGTACAAGAGTGCTGTTTCGAATAAGTGGAGGGGGGATCCCAGGTCCTGGGATAGTACTCCTTTAGGGGTTAAAAAATTGTCGCTTATTTAATATAAAAATAGTCTGAATCTTTTGATAGAATATTTGATTTTCGAAAGTTTAAATTTTTAAATGTAAATAAAACAAGTTGTATGTGAGATATTAGATTACTATTTATTTGCATTTAAAATAATATTTTATGGCATTAATTATGAAATATAATATTGTTCTAGTATAAATCGCAGTTTTGCTTGGTAGTACGTATTCAGAGCGCTCTTTCAAATAAGTGGAGGGGGGGTCCCAGAGCCTGGGATAGTACTCCTTTAGGGGTTAAGACCAAGTATTCCCTTCGGGCTGCGATTTAAACTGCTCGAGTAGGAAGATAATGAATTTATGATGGGATTAGATACCTTTTAGGGAATCAAAGAAATTAGTAAAAAGGTACTCAATGTGATCTTTGATTGGGTCTTATAGCGATTCTCTGTATTTTTTTAAGGAGTCATCTCACTTTGACGAGCCAAAAAATAGGCAAATTGTCTTTATTGACAACAAAGGAGTGGTCCATAAGGAGTTTCTTCCTCAAGGACGGACAGTTAACGCTGTATACTACGTGGATGTGCTGAAAAGACTCCGAAATCCGAATCTGTTCAATAAATTACTTAAAAAAAAATTGCATTACTTTCTAAATGCACCCTGTTTATTCACATTTTTGTTTGACAGAAATAAGCTTTCTTTATAGCGATTTTTCCTCTATAACAGATCTCAATTGTATTTCCAAGAATGAATGTATTTAAAGGAAGACTATACCGAATTTAAATGTTTTAATTTTCCCATTTAAATTCCGCTGAATTAGTCGTTTGGTTTTTGGAATCGCTGAAGACTTAGATTCTGGGAAACATCTGTGATTCGCAAATATGAAAAAAAAATTGTACAATGACACTAAAATACGTACGTTTTCTAGTTGTTTCCCATCAGAGGTGTCAAATGAGCTAATAAGAATCTAACAAATATGGTAAAACCGAATATTTTATCAACGACCCAAAAATAATGAATAGAAAGAACCAAATTGGCTGTTGATCTATTTGTTTAACAAATTACCTGATGTAAAATTTTACAAATCAAATCGAAGAGGAAACTGATCTAATATAGCTTATCGACGTTAATATGATGATCGCAAAAACATTGTTTCCTCTTTGGTAGCAATTCCGGAAGTATGAAGAGTCGATAAGTTCCTAGGACAACAACTCCTAGAAAATACATTCTAATTGCCAATCAATATAGGAGCAATGACTATAAATTCCATATGAATGCTCAAACACCATTTGAAAAAAGATTCTTCTTGTATGATCAAACCACATTAGTTGTGCATCGGGGGCCTTGCACGATTATAACATTTAGTCCATGTAAATACGCGGAAGTAGTGATTGTTTGTTGCTGTGTTTTAAATTATTAAATTTGAAAAAAAGCGATCAATGATATCGATTTATAAATGAATGACTGAATAAATGAAATTTAATAAAAAATCATCAGAGCGAATGTCAGTCGATTTTCCATTAGGAAGAAAACGTATACCGATAAAAATTGGCAGTTTGCATAATATGCGTGTACATATTCATTTAAATATAGTTAGTATAGAGGAAAAATAAGCTTAATATATCCATTGAAGAACAGAGAAAGTGCATAGCGAGAAAGTATACAAATATATTATACAAACATCAATTGAATATACTGGGTATTTCAATAAGAACGCTCAATCTAATCAATTTATTTTTTATTTGAAATAATATTTTATGGCATTAAGTATGAAATATCATTCATATGCCGCAGTTTTACTTGGTGGCATGTATTCGGCAGGTTCAATTTTCGATGACTGTCGCATAAATTCGGCTGAATTTGCTGGATGGCGTTTGTTATGTTGACTTTGATGGTATCAATTGTTTGATGTCCCAAATGAGAAATTTAAAGGTGTTAAATCGCACGATCTCAAATCGCTCACGCAGAATGTCCATCGTGGTATGCGCTGTATGGCACTTAGCGGTATCCTGTTAAAACCATACATCATCGATATCCATATTATCCAGTTTAGGCCACAAGAAGGACGATTGAACGGAACATTTGAAAATAAAATTTGATAATATACATATAACATTCTATGATAATTTGCCATATACTACTAAATTATTAATCGTACATTTAATAGATGTTATTGTAAAAATATGACCGCTATAGCATAACAAATTTTGAGCGTTTATGTTGAAATTGAAAGACCCTGTACTATTATATCATATTTAAAATTAGCAGTGATCTTCAAGCTTACAGATTCATTATATTGTTTGTAAACCATTGTAATCATCGTTCAATGGTTTTCATTCGGTTTTAATCATTGCATAATTAATTTCGTCTTTGGTTCTAGAAAATCTCACGGATAAGCAGATGAAATTATGGCTTAATTGAAGATTGTCTTCTCGAATAAGATAATATTTTTAATCAGGTCGACATGCATTTTTGGTTTTATGATAATCATTTTGAGCTTGTGTTCTTCTGGAGCAGAAAATGGAAAAAGATATGCTTAGTCTAGCTTATCGCCATTATAGTTATTATATTAGAAACTATAGTGAATTAATCACTTGGTCCCTCTAGTGCTCCTCATATCCAATTGTTTAAAAGGTGTAAGAAGAACTGGGACAAAATTGATCAAATTGATTATTAAACATTAATTTATGATACTGCGTCCTCAAAAATCATAGAATATGTTACTGCAGACAGGTTTTGTTTAGCTCAAAAACAACTTTAAGTGTATCAACTTCGAGATGACTATAAAGAGTTACTGAATCTTTCCATCATTTACTTGGGAGGAATTCCTGAAAAATAAGTTATATTTAAGAGGTCTGCTAGTCTTCACCGTGCTAAATGGATGACTAAATCGTGTAACACATGACTAAAGTCATGTGTTACACGATTTTTTTTAAAATTTAAACATCAGTTTAAACTGACGAAAAAGGATATGAAAACACTGAAAGATATTTGTCTCTTCGATAATTAAAAGACCTTGCATTCTTTGAAAGTATAAAGCAAACAATGGCCAAAGTTACCATCAAAAAAATACTGGGCAATTTGTGGTACTTGTCGGAAGAGTTAGTATCCTTTTTTTATTTTTTGACGACGAACTTTCAGTCAAAGATAAGCAAAATATGGTAGATGCATTACGAGTCGAAAGTGTAGAAGATTGCCCGAAAAGAAAAAGCATTGATATCGAACACATCATTGAAAAAAAGCATAGAAGACTTTGTGACCAGCAACTCTACGATTTTTTCAGATAATGGGTATCTCATCACAGTTTTTGAATAAATAAAAATAAATTTGGTTTTGTTCGTTCGAAATGCGCTGCCATACCGTTTATCGTATTGCAATAAAACTTCGTCCACTTATTGCTAAAGATTACGCGAGTAACATAGATATAGTATAATATACAAAAATAAAAATTTGTTTGTTCGTATTTAAGGCGTCTTCTCACTTTACAAATTTAAAAAAAAATCGATTTTTATTTTATTTTAAATTTTGAAAGTACATATCTTCAAAAATGTTATGTCAAAATTTCATAAAGATCGGACGAGTCTAACTACATTTTTGGACGACCGTTAGGTGACTACCTGAGAGCACCCAGCTACATACGTATTGTTCAGACTCATGGTGCAAGTACAAGAAAGTGGTGAAAAACAATCAGATAGAAACTTTTAAACATCCTCTTGCTCTAGCTGAGAATGTTCACGAGGTTTTGAAACCGATTTATGAAGATCTTCGGAGGAAATACCCAAAATAACAACGAGTGTTTCAACAGCTGTGTCTGGGCAATTTTTCTGCAACCAAAACTTTAAACGCGTTTATCTCAAAACAAGGTTTTTCGGTGGCTTGTTGATGAAATTTCGGAAACTATCCGGCCGATTGTCATGAAATTTGAATGACATATTCTTCATAGTTATGGCTATAGCGCATATCATCAGATTTTTGAAATTTTGATTTTAAGTAATTTTTTTTTACAAAAAACTCAAAAAAAAAACGCGTTTTTATTTTACTTTTTCGAAAAACGTGCGTCATTTTGTTATTTTCGCGAATATCAAAAATCTGATGATATGTGCTATAGCCACTGATATACTGAATCTAAAACTGTTTAATTTTTTTGTTTCAAATTACCCATCTCGGAGATACCATCAACAAGCCACGAGCATAACATTTCTACACGGGTTTTTCGATGCTACTGTTTTATTATAATAATTGTTCAAAAATATAAAAATAAAATTTTTTCATGTACTTAAAAGATGTGTTTATTACATAAGATCCATTTTATCCCATAATTTTTAGCGAAAATCCTCGAAAAAAAAATCCCGAAAATAGCCTATTTTTGAGGCGCCTAAAGTGAGAAGCGTTTCCATACCGTTTATCCGATTGCGATAAAACGTACACACAACTTACTGTTTACAATTGTGGGAATAACATGGATATAGTAAAAATATTGTATGGATGCACCATGTTCGCGCGTATTGGTCTGGTGAAATGAAGTTTGGGCTGCGGGGATGGGGAGAGAATGGATGCGCGCGCAATTAAGTCGATCTTCGAGACGAGTGTGCATATATTTTTGTATCCCAGCCCTTCGGCTTCGCAACGCATGCCGGGTATTCGCTAGTTGTCAATAAATTTTCAATACCAAATGATTTTGTAATTGCGAAATTTTCACCAGTCGTTTTTTGGACTTTCGATAAAAAAAATACATATCCGGATTGTGCAAAAAAACTGTATTTGTACCAACATTCAACGCTTATCACAAATAAATATTACCAATTTATTACCATTCATTACAGATAACCAACAGCGTATTAAAGTAAATGTGAGCAACAATTTATGGGGGCGAAAAAAACACCATGTCGAATTATTCAAACGGTCTATATTCGTCAAGTTTGTGTCTTTGACCATGAGAAGTCCTGATGATCTGCATTTAGAGGAATTTTAAAAGTTATTATAATGTTCATACACAATTTTACGCGATAGAGCTGACTATGACCCTGCATGCGCTCATTGAGTTATAAATCAATTGTTTATCATTTGATCATCTTAATGCATCCTTTCTATTATGGGTTGAACTTTTGATTTTTTCTTGATTTTGACTTCCTATAGTAAGCCTGTTGAGTTTCATGGACGCGATGATGTATACATTATGTTGAAGACAAAACGTATTGCAAAAATTATTATAATAAAGCAGAAAGTGCACGTTGATACTTACAAGATATTTATGAGCTTCATATGAATCATGAGCTCCAAGGGCTCATCCGAATATATATACATATCCCGGGTAAAAACCATCTTTAAATTCATAGGGAAAATGTGATTATTCCTTGAATTGCTTATTGTTTTCTTGTCGTGTCATATTTATTCAGGATAAATTTAACCATAAACCAACTAAAACTATAAGAAATTAATCAAAGAACACACACTTTGCACAATACGCATTATGGCTTCTCTATTTCATTGCTAGTCAAGTTAGTAAAGTCAAATTTCAGATATTCTTCTGAATAGTTGACTGAATAAGTTGGCGATCCCTAGGTTGGGAATCAATGATCTAAATCGTCGCAATGGTCGCAAGTCTTTCCAAATACTCTTGAGAATTGCACCTGATTCCTAGTCGATTGCAAAAATACTTGCATCATTGTGCACCGTTAAAATTAAGCTTAAGTGTTGCAATCACAGCTCAAATCGTTGGCTGAAATAAAGAAGGCACGTTTGAGGAAAAATGTTATCTATAAATCTAAAGAATCGCTTGTCAAAATCATAAGGATGGTTTGAGTAAATATATTTTTGAGCAAAATAATAGGGTCTTTCAATAAAAACGCTCTAAATTTGTTAGCTTATAATAGCCATGTTATTCAAGCATGATCTATCAAATTTATTGTTAATTATACATTAATATATGGCAAATATTTATGCAAAATTATAATACTGAATAACGTGTAAAAATGATCAAATTTTATATATTTAAAATCAGTGTTCCGTTCGAAAAATGTTTCGTCAAAAAATTCATCTTTAGCGACGATGTCCATTTATGGATGAATAAATGTCTAAACGGGCAAAGTTTTCAGATTTGGGACGATATGTGGTTCCCAATAAGATGGCGCTACGTTTCCCATAACGCATGCCGCGATGGACATTCGGCATGAACGATTTGAGGACGTGGTTTTCTCGCGCGGAAATCGAAAATTGGACCTCCCGAATACATAACCACCAAGTAAAGCCGTGGTAAATATTTGAATAATATTATATTTTATAATAAATGCCACAAAATATTCTTTCAAATAAAAAATAGATCAATTATGTATCTTATAAAGAACATGTTATATTTATATTTAAAAATTGAGCGTTCTTATTGAAATATCCTATGTTTGACTTCAAAACGTGCTTATTACTAAAGCAGTTTTTGAAAAGTGCATTAATGATCAATTTTGTGTTCTGCCGGTTTTCTTACGCTGGGAAAATCCTAGCTTCTTCTATAAAATCTTAGAATTTTGCAGGATGTGTTAAAGCTTTTATATTTGCGACCTCGTTAGTCAATTTAAAATTATTCACACCTATCCATTTTTTAACGTATGTATTAAATTATCCATGACTAACATAAAACTATAAGTCATCTTTATTGCATAATATGTATAAATCGCCAAGTTAAGTGTTACCCATTTAACCTGTTTTTTTTATATGTGAAATTGAGAATTTCTGGCAATTATAGAAAATAATACTCTGATCTAAATGCACGGTTAAAAAAATTGAATTTAACGGTCACTGTAATTCATCATGACCGGAAAAGATCTTCGCTTTCTTATTGTCACTCACTGCTCCAAATTATTGATGGGCTTTATTTTAAACAAATTTAGTTGTTTTGCTTAGTAACAAATTACATGCTTATTTTTGAGTCGACGACGATGGAATTTATCTAAGCTAAATTAAATGAATGTGCATTCATTAAGGGTTGTCAAAAGACGCAATTTTACGTCATCGATCTTCATCGCTTGCCTCTTTATCGTGAATAATGAACCCATATGATGACCTAGTGTTCACTGAGGAATATTTACATTAAAAAAATGCATAAATGTGTCTATGCAACCTCTCAATTGCATAATGCAAAATTAACCTTACGTCATATCGTTTATTCCAAATGAATACACTTCGGTTGAAATATCATAAGAATACGCGAAGACCTTGTCCTCTTGAAAATTGATACCATCAACCTGACATTTATTTAGTGCCGTTTATTCTGAGTTAACATGCCTGCATAAATTCTTTATCCTCTTTTAAGAGATTATCGCATGTATTATTATTTTTATCCTTGAAGTACACTTCGTGAATATTTCATTTGTATGTTCGGCGGTACGTAAATTAAGAGGGATTTCCCGCTTTGCTTGCATAATGGTGGGATTAAATTGTTGAACTGAATTATATTGAATTTAGAGTTGAGGAAAAAAAACCCATTTTAGTTGTTTTTTTAATCTGTATTTTAAGTCTTTGTATGGTGTGTATGATAGTATGAGACATGCTAATTAATGGGTATTCTTCGAATTACATTGAAGATATGTTTTAGCTTAACAATGGTCGTTCGTCGACTTTAATCATTATCCTTAACTCGTTTTTTCACGGTATGATTAACTATTTTATTGAAAGCCTTTATAAATTGCGTTGAGATGTCATCTGATTTTCCATAGGAGGGCGACATTATTATTTCATGATAAATAATGAATAACTTTAAAAAAGTTTCGTACTAAGGTCATCTAAAAAGTAAGGTTACAAGGACTCCCGAAGTCGGTGGAATCCTAACGGTGAGTTTTTTTGATCCTGCTTGCTTATCGGCAATTTTGTTCAGTCACAGTAAATTCTTCTGATGGAGAGGTCGTCATGCACTTCCGCCACTTTTTTTTGGGTCTGGGGTGTAGGAATATCGGCGATGGCAATAGACGATATTAAAGTTAGTTGATGCAGGCGACGATAGATGTAAAATAAAGTGAACTACAAAAGGTCATCCAGAAAGTAAGGTTACAACATTTATGTAGGGTTTTAGATACGCTTGCATTTAATTGTAATTCACAGGATACTAATATATTAAACTATTTTTCAACGTAAACACCATCGAGATCGAGATATTTCTATATTCGGGGCACCTTAATTGTTTTTTGGATTCTGGGGTGTAGTAACGTAACCACATATCATCCCCTCGGTACGATAAAGTCTAGAAAAGCTCCTCCCATCTGTGCAAAACGATCCAAACATTCGTCAGTAATGACTAGGGAATTCAATCCCGGGATCCCGGACAGTTTTAGGTACTTAAGAATCCCGGGATTAGTAAACGTAATCCAGAAAAATTCGGGATTGAAATTTTTATCTAACAGAAATCGTGCACCTCACCAACACGATGAAGGCTACTAAATCGAGACATTCCCGACGAAATCTGGACGCTTGGAAACAGTGGCGTAATTACTAATAAACGAACTTAGGCGACGCCTAGGGGCAGTGATTATCTAATCTATGTACACATATATAGTGTACATGTATATTTTTCAAATTGTTATAATAACCTTTCCCTACCGGTGATGTATTTACTACACCTCGACTCTAATAATGGTAATATTGATATGAAATATAATAGATGCAGGGTTCAGAATTTTGTCGGGAAATCGGGAATTTTGCGAGTTTTAATACGTGGGTTTAATGTTACTTCTGGCATATTTTCAAAATAATATTTGAATCTTTTAGTGTTTTATTTATCTATTTTTAAATTGTATTTTTATCTTTTCTTAAATAAATAAAATTCTTTGGCCTTCAAGCTATTTTTTATATTGAACAAATGGACTTATTAATAATTTTTGATCAAATTTATTATTGTAATTTCTTAAAATATTGAAAATCCCAATCCCGGGATCGAAATTTTGGCTCGGGATTAGATTCCCTAGTAATGATCGATGATCTCCCACTTCCATCCAAAACGCTCAGCATTCACAACCCGTCGATTCTGACACCAGTGTAACGTTGAGGCGGGGACGCTCTCAGGGGCAGAGTGCCCGGGCGGCTCCCCGCACCCACGTGCTCATCGAGATGGCCGCTGTAGCGCACGGGTCCGTTCTTCTATCGGGACGTGATGTTGCTGGACGAATGGATGTAAATAGATGGACGTTGAATAAAAAGACTCTTCTCTAAATAACTATTTATTCCACACGAGAGAGAAAGAGATCTGTCTGCAGGAGGGACGAGCTCCCGCAGCCAAGGCTAACCGACGACTCTCCCGACTCTAACCTCCTGCGCGTCACCACCCAACTGGCAACAGTGCACGCGCTAGAAGCGATCCGTCGGTATTCAGGTGCACTGTCTCCGTAGGGCCACAAGAGATGGCGCTGAGATGAGATAAAATAACACATTTCACCTGAAGAGAGACGGAAGATGTCGCTACATAGGGATGGTAAACCACACATGATACACATCGTCATAAGTATCAGTACGGCTTTCTCTGAACAACCTAACTCACTTTATGATACGTTATCGATTCATCACATCACTACCATAAACTTAGATGAGCTTCCGATGGATAGTCGTGGTGGAATTGTTCTGTAAAGTTAAAAAACAGATGACCATGTGAATCTCGCACGGACGGGAGGTGGCAGGGGCGCGTGACGACCTATTCATGAGAAAAGTTTACTGTGACTGAATAAAATGGCCGATAAACACGTGACACCAAACAAATTAACCATTAAGATCCTCCTTACACGCCAAATGTGCCAACTTCTAAAGAAAAAAAATCAGGAGCCCTTGTGACCCGACTTTCTAGATGGCCATGAAACGGTCAACATGAAGATTCTGCAAGGTATTTAATTTTGTATTTATTTCAAAAGCGCATTTGAATTTCTTGCACGTATAGCTGAATATATACAAAATGGAAAAAAATCAATAATTGCCCCGAGCGTCTATAGACGCTATACTAGGTTTTTATATATGTACTAAGTTTTTGTTAATTCTTCTAAAGTTTGTATCGTTGCCAAATTGAATAATTTGTATATATAACATTTTAAATATGAATATCTAAATCTATTTTAACAATAAATTCGTGGAAAACGTTAGGGATACAATTCATTAATGCGCCTTTGAGGCTAAACGGCCATCGCTTTCAAATAAAATGAAACGTGTTTCATTACGATTTATTGTTGTTTCGGCGCATTAAATTTGATATTTAAGGCTAATCGAACACTTAAATTCGATTTGGAAAATGTCCATACGTAAGAGCGACCACGGTTCTACGTCCATTTCGAAACCAGATGCAATTTTTCCTTTTTCATGGTCACTCGGTAAGACAAGTTGGTCATAAAATATCGCTTAATGTAACTAGAGCATAACATGCTTTGAATACCATCATGGGATTTTAAGGTGGCGATGATGACTCTGTGCTGAAATTATCATAGTATGCATAATATTGCATCCAAGGATCTTGCATATTCATAATCTAATTTCAATAAGAATGCTATGTTCAACCCTCGCGACCAGGGCATGGAAAATTGTACGACTTAAATACCAACCAATCGTTTATGCGATTATACGAATCATAAATCATAAATTGCGTAACGTTTGTTCGGAAGCTTTTGCACTTAAATGGCTATCATTAATTCTGAAGAATGCTTCCGTACTATTAAGACTGCTGGCTCATTCACATTTGTTTCAACCTGTTTTGCCGGACACAAAGACGACGCAACCTTGAAATATTGCTCTTTCTAGGTTGCAGCTTCCTATAATTTAAAACCAGAGCAGACTTGCCGACTGCTTTAATCACATTTATTAAATTTCTTTGAGAAATATATTACAGGCAACCCCACATAGTACGAATGTAAGGCTATTAAATTTGTCGCGCTATACAAAACAGAACTACGAGGGATATTCAAATATAAGCTGGATTTTTTCCAAACAAATTTATTAGTGATATATAAAAATTACGCGTTGCGCAACAGTTGCTGCTGTTTTTCGCCTTCTTTCCTCAGTGACGGGTTCAAGAAGCTTCCTATCCGATGGAATAAATGTATTTCTAATAAAAGGAACTAATAAATTTGTACAGTGAAATTCCAGGTTATATTTGAACGTCCTCGTACATTTCTAGTTTAAAAAATTGGATTGGATTCCAAAAACTTATTTATTTATTTATATCTAAGAAACATGCTTATTAAATGATCAAAATCATTACATATTAATATGTGCATAGGGCTATCTTCATCATCACTATTAACCCCTAAAGGAGTACTATCCCAGGGCCTGGGACCCCCCCCTCCACTATTCAGAAAGAGCACTCCTGTACATTGAGCTCGAAGACAGACAGAGACAGAAAGAGAACGTAACGCAGTTCGGGAGACAGAGACGGAGAACTTCCCCGCATACATCGAAGTTGTATAGATCGTTGAGTTTGATTTCAAGTTTGATCTTTGTTTACGCAAAGAAATGACCAAATATTGTATGCTATCGACAGTGTTTATTTATTTAATTGCTTCCTATTCGTCGCTGCTTGTTGAATGAGTCTTTGTCGAATTATCATTTCCTTCTAAAGCAGGAGCAAATGAATCGATTTCTTGTGTGTTGTTTATGTAAAAGAAATGACGTGGTCTTATATGCTATCAACATCACTGTGCTTTCCTTAGCATATTTTTAATATTTTGTTTTCAGCTGGTCATCAAGAAAGTAAGGTTACCACGGTTCCTAAGGTCTCGCAAAATTCCCGTTTTCCCAAAAAATTATTTATTTCCGTCGCTGCAGATGAATACTTATATACTATAATACTTTGATGTGATTCATAATTATATTACGGAGGAATACAAAAATTCTGAATCCCGTATCTATTTTATTTCATATCGATATTCCCATTATTGGAGTCGAGGTGTAGTAAATACATCACCGGTAGGGAAAGGTTAATATAACAATTTGAAAAACATATATATGTACTGTATATATGTATGCATAGATTATACAGTTACTGTCCCTAGGCGTCTCCTGAGCTCGCCAATTAGTAGTTAAGCCACTGTTTCCAAGCGTTTTTCGGTGGGAATGTCTCAATTAAGTAGCCTTCATCGTGCTGGTGAAATTTATGATTTCTATTAGAATAAAAATTTCAATCCCGAATTTTCCAGTGAATTCAAATTAAATACAAGCATAAATGTTGTAACCTTATTTTCTGGACGACTCTCGTATCTGTTTTGAGTATTTAATTTTGTTATGTGGCTTACATTTTTTCTGCTCTTACATCTGCCGTCGCCCGCATCAACTAACTGTGATTGATTTAATTTTTCTCTGTACACTCTACAGCTAAAAAATTAGATTAAATTTACACCATAAAATTTTATTAACAAAATTTCATACAAATAATATTTAGCATTATTTACAATCACAAATTCACTAAATTTTATTTCTTATTTAGGACACAATTTTCTTTATTTTCATCCTCATATTTGAAATTGTTTTTCTCCTCCAATTGACAATCTATAGTTGGTGCATCTTCTAAAAAAGATCAACATTAGAGTCGATTATTATGAAAGCGATATAAATCTCAAATTTATGCATTTTTTTATTAGTTGTTATTTCATAATCACATTTTAGTATGTAATTATCATCCAATCATTCTATATAGAATGAATAAATTATTAGAATTATAATAAATACCAATTGACATCAATAGTATGATTATATATCCATAAATTATTTACAATCCTGTTATAAAAACGTATGTTTTTGTGTCATTTGATATTAACAATATGCATGTATGAATGATTTTATTGCGGCATAATAAAGCGGTTAATATCTGTCGGTATGCGCGCTAATGTCTGTCGTTGTTTCCGCGTGTAACACCCATGATAATCACATTTATGAATATTACCTGTTTTGGCGAGGATGTAATCAGGTTCATTCCAGGGCATTTTTTCAGCGGATCCGAATATTATATATAGTAAATTCGTTAAAAATAATATTGCGGCCGTAATACAGAAGACGATTCTCCATTGGACGGGATCGTTCTATTAAAAACATACATTCATATTTGATTAAAACATATATAAAATGGCGCTTTTTATGAGGGTTGGCTGAAAACTAATGCACATTTTTGAAAATTATTTGCGATTTACAAGCATATCTATATTAGTTTTCAGTCTTCCCTTGTATGATGTTGATAATGTAAATATACATCGTCTTTTAAGACGTATCCTGCAGTAATTGGCGCCATTGTTGCTATGCAATTCGATACCGTGTTCGTAATACTGATCAGAGTTCCGGCAAAATTGGGCGATAAGTCTATATGGTTTACCTGAAATGAGAAAATATCATTTGGGCTTCATGGATTTGATTCAAATTTTCGATATTAAATGTAATAACACTCACGTGAAAGCCAATGAATGTGGCTGATTTGAGACTGGCTATGATGACAAGCATTGCAACTGCGAAATAAATTTTATCTTTTGGAACAAATCCTAAAACTACAAATCCAAGAGCACCTCCCCATTTTCCTGAAATATTCAAAGCTGTATTGTATTAATGCACTCATGCTGATGATTGGATTTCTTTACTGTTTGCCTTGAAGTGAGACATTTAGAAGTGACTACGATTGTATCTTTGACAGTTTATCGCCATTTAAAAAGGCGGCGAAGCCTTTCCCACTGTGAATGAAACATTCAAAATGGACAAAAATAAGCGATTATCTTGCATGGAAAATAGTCTACAAATGGTCACGTAATTGTTAGAAGGCCTTCGAAGAATTCAAAAGTGTAATAGCACAGAAGACAATAACAGTGCTATTGATTTCGAACGAAGGACAAGAACGAAAGACGGCCATTCTGGGAGCATTTTCATCTTACCTATGGTATTGCAGATTTTTCTGGCATTCGTCAATGAGCAGATCCGCTTGTTGATGAAGTAGTCGGAAAAGTAGCTGAAGAAAAATCCGCAAATCCACATTCCAAGGAACGGCAAGGCGGAGAGCAGGCCGTTCTGGTTCAATCAACAAAATTAAATTAGACCTTATGGCATTTGCAAGTGACTGTACAATTATAAAAGCTATTCACAGCAGTTACAATTTGATTGCACGATGATGAAATTTCATCACGGAATTGAATAATGTACGAGAAAAATAGACCGCTGCAATGGTCTGATTCTATGTTGCCACGGGCTTTCGCGATTAGCACAAAGAACCATAAAATCTATCAGAAAAATGAGCTTAATTCATATAGATATTCTTGCACAAGGCACAACGACCGGTTTCCGTTTCATTGGATAAAAGAAAATCAAGGATTGGTTTACAATGTAGCAAGCGGAAGCTTTCCAACTTGCACCGTCACGAGTGTCCTTTTTCATCCATCACACGACAAAGGACGTTGATTCAATGCTACAAAAAATATATAAATATTGATCCAAATATACACTATATTTATTAATATTTAACATTGAAATAATAGAAATTGTTAGCTAAAATATTATGCTATGTTTGTGTAATATATAATAAACAATGCTTACCACTGGTAAAGTGGTTGCGTTATGCTACATAGACACACACACGCGCAGTAAAGATGAACGTCGAATCGAATCGATCCCGGGATTCCGGAGAGTTTTGGGTGCTTATGAATTCCTGGATTAGTATACGTAATCCCGAAAAATTCGGGATTGAAATTTTTATCTAACAGAAATCGTACACTTCACCAACATGATGAAGGCTATTAAATCAAGACATTCCCACCGAAAAACGCTTGGAAACAGTGGCATAACTATTAATTGGCTAGCTTAGTCTAAGCTATGTATACATATATACAGTACTTTTCCCTACCGGTGATGTATTTACTACACCTCGACTCTAATAATGGGAATATCGATATGAAATATAATAGATACGGGGTTCAATTTTTTTGTATTTCTCCGTAATATAATTGCGAATCACATCAAAATATTATAGAATAAAAGTATTCATCTGAAGCGACGGAAATAAATAATTTGTTGGGAAATCGGGAATTTTACGAGTTTTAGTTCGTGTCTCAGCAGATAGGAATTTTATCAGTCATATTGATGGTGATATACGAAAATGGGGCTCACGAGGTCATCAACTCAAGCTAGCATTTAAATATCTAATGAAGATACCTCCAACGAGTGTGGAGCAGCAAGTTGCCTGGCTTCCAAAATCATTTTTTTTATGTTAAACAAATAGACTTATTAATATTTTTTAATAAAATCTATCAATGTAATATCTTAACCTGTTGAAAATCCCGATCCCGGGATCCCGGGACTGATCCCGGTACGGACTAATGAAATCCCGGGATCGAAATTTTGGCTCGGGATTGGATTTCCTAGTTGTGGCGATCACGTAAAGTGCAGAACATTAATCGAACGGAACACTGATTTTGAAAATAAAATTTGATCATTTTTAGACGCGGTTCAACGCTATAACTTTTCATAATAATTTGCCATGTATTTTTGAATAATTCACAATAAATTTAATAGATATTTCTTTAACAACATGGCCGCTATAACCTAAAAAACTTCAAGCGCCTTTATTGAAAAACTCCGTATAAACGATTATTCGTGCGGATTGGAGTTTCACTTTCCGTGCTGTTTAGACCAATTTGCCTTAGCACGGATATACAGATTTCATTTAAAAAATAACAACAAAAACAGTTCCTCACATATGTTGCTAGTGAACATAAACAAAAAATCCTACATACCTCATAATTTACATCTTGACAAAATTCAAATAATAATTTACACAAAATCTTATTATAATATTAAATATTCAACTATTTTTTTGGATTTGTTTGAAACTGCTCATTTTATTTTTTCCCCGAAAATAATCTTGTTATTGCAGTTATAAAAATTGTCAAAATATCTTAATAAAGGAACGAAATGTACAGAGGTTCAAGGGATTTAAATAAAACATTATCATGGTAACCCGACTGGAGTCAAAAGCTGGTGCGAATGGCAGAAAACCATTGCTTTAAAAAATATCCAAAGCTTAAAGATCTGACTCCATTTCTTGGCCAAGAGATAAAAAAGCATCTCTTACCAGTTTATAAAGATTTATCCAGGGATGAACTACCTCAAAGATTCTCGAGTGGCTATACCCTAAATGCTAATGAATGTTTTAACTAGACGGTTTGGCGACTGGTTTCAAAGCAAAATCATTGAAATATTAACATACATTGCTGCTGGGATATTTAATAACGACTACAGCTTCATTTTGAATATGATGAATACATTAAATATAATTATTAGCATCTACTGAAAAAGTCTTTTTGAGATAAAAGCAACTCGTATAGCCCGAAAACAACAGTTGGTCGAAGATAATCAAGTTTTTGAGAAAGCTGAAGATCTATTATATGCACCTAGAATCATTGGTCGATCGGTAAGTCACTAAAATTGATAGTTTTATCGCATTGAAACTTTAAACGAGATACCTCATACGATATTGTATGTGAAGTGGCTAAGAATAGAAGAACCTGAGAAAGGTACTGAGCGGAGCAAGGAGGAGAAGAGAATGCATTTCAAGTCTGTAGTCTCTGAGACTAATGATTAGTGATCTAGAGTTAAAGACGAATTTTACTGAATTTTATCCAACGCACGTTTAGCTGAGCACACACTTCATCACAGAGTTATTTATTCTTAAATGATGCCATGATCCAAGCATCGATATCATAGAAGCGTATATCTTCCTTTCGATGCACCAATTCCGACTATAATTACGACACGTTCACGACGACGCGTTGAATTCGAAATTGCCTCATTGTTTGTTTAATAGACAAATCCATAAATTACGTCAGACTGTTACTTAAAACTCCACATTTCGGATTGCATTCAACAATGGCGTTGCATTCATGGTCGAAGATAAGACCTGCGACCGTTGCAAAATTGAGTTTTCTGGCGCGCAAAAATATCATTATATCGAAAGTGTTTTGACTGACATTTATATTTTTATATCGTCGAGATCTTTTGATTAGGTTTGACCAATTATGTGAAATTACTGAGTCGTACTGTGCGCATGGGATTGCAAGGAGCTAGAGGCGATTGTTATTATGCTGCTACGTCAAGTGGATATGATTTTTTAGCAAATTTAGATTCGAAATAAAAAAAACATAAAAAGTTTATTTCTTTGTTTGCTTTTGAATGTCTATGCCCAAGAAGACGTTCATTGGACCGTACACGTTTATGTAAAATATTCGTTGGAGTTTTGATATTTTGTTTGCAAATTGAGTGATATTAAACTCTTTAATTGCTAATGATATGACTCAATCAGTATTAATAGATAATTAGAATAATGTGAATGACCTCTGACTGAAAATATAGTTAATTATTTTTAATATTATTATATAGGATCAATGAAATTCTAGTTTAGAGCAAGTAAGCAAATTGTGAGGACTACTTTGTTATAACTAACCTTTTAATCGCCAGCGATTTTAGAGATATTATAAATTGCATATACGAGCATGTTCATAAAGTAAGTGTACTGTGACCCTAATAGGCTGTGTTTATCTTGTTTTTAAGGGTTAGCAATATTAAGTGGTAAAGAGGAATAAAACATGGCTCATTAAACATTTGAGCCGAAAAGACAATCTTCACACTAATTCCCCATCTGCTAAAAACTCAAAAGCACAATTTATGGGATCAAAAAGGCATAATTTTGGTCAAATTTCTGCATTTCTGGGTATACCATTAATGCACAATAATATTGTGAGACTCTAAAAAAAAAGGAATGCTGACGTGAATCCCCCTCCCCCCGCCATGTTCAAAATGCAAAAAAAGGTTCTAAAGTAGGGGAAAGAGCTGGCGGGAGCTCACCAGATGCATTGAACGAGATAACGATTATGTGGAAAAATAGTCAACAACTGCATCAACAATCCTGGCTTTTTTTTTTCAAATACATCTTTTCTAACAAAATATATAAAAATCTAGTACACTTACTTTTTGAATACGCCTCTTGCGGGATCACAAAAAAAACAAAGAACATTGTGCTATAATATTATATATCATCATATTCACAGCATAATCAAATACATCACGTCATATAAATGACGTTTCTATAAAAATACTTTTTGAAAGATTTTTTTGGACATAATTTATCTGATAAACAATAAAAAAAACAACCTACATGCAATAGAAAAATACAATAAATTTAATTCGTTTTTTGCAAATCGTCTAACGAAAAACATGCTAAATCTTCGATAATTATAGCTTTATTCTTATAATTTATACTTTGGCTACATTCCGATGATTATTTTCGTAAATACTTATGAAAAGCATCAATGAATGAGCTCCCAATATCAAATAATTGTCCTTTTATACTCAAAACAAACATTTGGTATTCTTATAGGAAAAAAATGTAAGAAGATAATATTCATAAATTTAAAAATCATAACCATCTAGATTCTAGAAAATAAGATTATAAAGGTTCCAGAGGCTTTTGTTTGGACGTTGGCGCACATGGCGCGCAGGGTAAGTTTGTTTGGTCCTGCGTGTTTGTCAGCCATTTTGTTTAATCAGAGCCGTAACTAGGGTATGATGCACCCGTGGCAAAAATCTAAATTGCGCCCCCCCCCCTTTCACCATTTTTTCGTGATATCAAGAAGTTGTTCATTTGTCAATTTTTTTCTATAGATCTGAAAATAATTTTTTGATTTTTAATATGTGCAAGAGAAGAATATAATACCCTATTAATGTATAAAATTAAAAACTAAGTCGGCTTTTTAGTTAAATTTTCATATATTCTTGACAAATTTTACCCCAAAAAAGTAATTCATAACCGCGAAAACCTTAAAACTTCAAGTATATCCAATCAACAATATTATATTGAAAAAACTCCCAAAAATTCAGCCAGTTCGATTTAAAACTTTTTAAGCCCCAACTTAAGTTTTTGAAACTGTTGTTTTAAACTTTTTAAAACCCAAGTCGTTTTTGAAAATACAGATTCGAGATAATCTCATTTAATTCATTGACGCACAGTTACCGTCAAATACCGTCATGAGTCAGCAGATAAAACCTGTTTATTACGCCAGATAAGTCCATGCATACCATCTTCGCCGACACTTCAAATCAAGACTCTCAAGCTTGACATCGATTATCTGTCCAGTGGCTTTATCTACTTCGAGTCAATTTTCAGAGTAATGAGAATGAGAAGTACTTGTTTTCAACCTTTTTTATTGTGACAGAGGATCCTATTTTTCTTATATTACATTTGGATAAGATAAGATTTGAAGTGCTGCGAAGAAAATATGCAGACTTATCTGGCACAATAAGCAAGTATTATCTGCAAAAGAAGACGCAGGGGAACCCCACGCAAGATACCGAAAATGACTCCGTAATACTGATATGTCAATTAACGCGTATTATTTCGAGTAGAATGGTCAAGTAAAATAAAACCCACGTGCAACTCTCTCAATCGGGTCGGTATCCTACGTTTTGCGCCCCAAGCCCAGTTGCGCCCATGGCAGGCGCCTGCTTTGCCACGCCCTAGTTACGACCCTGTGTTTAATCATAATAAATTCTTTCGATGGAGAGGTCGTCGCGCGCTCCCGCCATCTCCTGCTCGCGCAAAATCCGCGCGGTCATCCATTTTTTTGCGAACCACGTTGCGAACATTAATAACAACTTTCGAAAACTGAATAATTTTACATACCGGCATTAAAATCTATAAAGCTGATTTTTTGTCAATAAATACTTTACGTTAATTATTGTTAAATAAACGTCGTCTACTTTCGATATAGAGTGGCTAGGGTTTCGGTAGACGTGACTAAAGTTGTAGCGCGGGAACCTGATTGAAGTATTGCAATTTTCAATGCGTTGCAATATTAAATACAAATAAAATTTATTATAAGCAACTACAACACACTTTGAATATAAAATATTTATATAGTATGATTATCCGGCATGCGTTGCAATGCCACGTCTCGCATAACAAACTGCGTACATAAACAATTTTTACTATACCTATGTTATTTTCGCAGGTGTAAACAATAAGTTGGCAAAGTTTTATCGCAATCGGATGAACGGTATGAGAGCACATTAAATACAGACAAACAAACATTTTTTTTAATGTATATTAGACTATGCCTATGTTACTTGCGAAATCCTTAGCAATAAGTGGACGAAGTTTTATTGCAATCCGATGAACGGTATGGCAGTGCATTTCGTACGAACAAAAAACAATTCATTTTTATATATAAGAAAGATTTATTTACAGATCTCAAAAATTATTATAAATGTCGGCAACAACATCATCGCGATAGACTGCCGTTTTGTAGAGATAAATACACAAATAATGTTGCTGCTTCCCGTACTATTAAGATTCCAATCGAAAATATCCGATCAAATCGACTCATTTGGAGCACAATTTGATGTGATAAGTGAGAGTTGTTGGAGACATTTCCCACTGTCCTTCATTTTCAATTACTTACGCATTACAGATAAATTTAAATGTCATGCTTCTCGCAGACGGCGTGGGCAATTCTTATCGACATTCTCAATAAAATAAAAGACGCTTCGAAGAATATTTAACTAGGATGTTGCTCCGAAATTGACGAAGAACATTCGTTAAAAAAAAAAATACAACCAAAGTGCGCTATCCAACTTAAAGCACCTTCAACCACGCCAGTATTATATAATTACCATTGAATAGTGTTTTATTTATTTTTTTCCCAGATATACCTAATTCGAGTTCATGGCATCATTATTTCTTTATAGCGTGCTAAAAAAAAGTTGATTTCGGGCGCCTATTTGCAGTCATCTAGCAAATAACTCTGTTCGCCACTGTCTATATGTGAAGCGCGATTAGCGTTTTTATTGCGTTTTACAACATTATTCTAAATTAAGAACTTCAAAAATGACTTACTGATTTCATATCTATCCTCATGACCTTGTTGAGATAGGACGGTATTTCTGTGAATAGTGTTACATGCACCCAAGAGCTTCCGACGTGAGCAACTGCAATCGCCCAAACTGGCCACGAAGACAACAGTTTCTTCCATGGTATTTTCATAGCCTGAAAATAACACCAATGTGTATATCATGCAAATCTAAACAAAATGATAACCACCAGGCTTTTATAGAATTAAAATTATGGCAACAGGTTTCTTACCTTCTTTTGGTCTTTTTGTCCTAAAGAATCCTGAATGTAATGTTTCTCTCCTTCGCTGATGGTCTTGTGGGTCGCTGGACTCTCAGCACCGAACCAGCACCAAATCCCGCCCCAAAATAAACTGATGCACCCAAAAGAATAAAATATGAAAGGCCATCCATAAGAGCTGGCCGCGAGGAATCCGGACAAAGGCATCACAACGATCGTCCCAAAATGAGATCCTATATTCAAATCACGTAACTTGTGAGGTTGCAAAAAAAAAACGTTAAAATATGAGACGGATCGCAATATTTATACCTCCGTATACATAGTTATGCATTCTACTTCTTTCTTTGATGGGCGCCCATTTTCCTTGCAGAGTGTGAAGGCTGGGCAAAAATGATCCCTGCGAAAGTCCCTGTAGAATTCTGCAAGCCATAATTGCTTTCGATCCTCCCTTAAAAAATACGTGTATGAATATCTGTCTTTAATATGTCCCGTATATGTTTCTATACCTTTCATTCGATTGCTATGAAGCTTTGGATAGTTGTTGGGTGCATATCCATAAAGGTTTTTTAATCACCACAAGTATTGTTTGTGTGCGGAATTTGTTTTGCGAAACGTTTAACGGATGTACCATGTTGGCGCATATTGGTCTGGTGAAATGAGACGACATCAAGCGTACGCATGCTTTTGGATCCTACATATTCCGCCCGCGCTACACGTGGCCTAAAGCAATAAACCACGTAACTGTTCTACTACGTTTCTTTTCAACCAATTACTAAGCGCGTGGCATTTGATAAATTATGGTAAAAATGATGAAAAATCAATGCAAATATGAAAGTAGTCCCAAAAATACAGGCAGTTGTTGTTTTAAAAAAATACTATGGTAGAAAATATCTACCTTATAAAGCTTAAGTATCAATCAATCAATATCAGCATCTAGATTCTAATCTGGGGGAGTCTGCTCTTCGTTTACAATGGTAAAATATTGGGTGGCAGAATTTAAACAAGGACGTACGAGCTGCCAAGACGAACATCGCAGTGGTCGACCAAATGAGGTGAGCACGCTATAAATGGTGAAGAATATCCACAGAATGATATTGGATGACCGTCGACTGAAAGCAGACGTGGTATGCATTTTAAAAAGTGCTGTACATCGCATACTGATTGAAAATTTGGACATGAGAAAGCTGTGCGCAAGATGAGTGCCGCGTTTGCTCACAATGGAACAAAAACAGCGTACAATCGATGGGATACAAAGTATTTCAAAGTAGGATTGGAAGATCAAATATAAAACCTGTTGAAATTATCCTTAGTTGGATGAAATAAAATGAAATCATTCGTGTTGATGATGATGATTCTATTAACATTTCTAATTTTATACCAGCACATTGAATGTAAATATTTTTATTATTGTATTTAATTATACAATTTTCCCTGTGATTAAGTATTTTGCCCGACCTTTTCCTGTCGAATTGCTTCGATTTATTTTGCCTCTATCATAATTTGCATAAATTCTAAGAAGTCTAACGCGCGCCCTACGTTATGCTTTCTATGATAAATTTCAAGAATTATTATATTTATAATTAAGCATTCCAGGAATGTATTATTGTGATCTATTGTATGCAATAATTAATCTAATTAGAATTTAATAATTAAATTATCCTCTCAAATAAAATCTCTTGGACACTTTTGATTTTTTTGTTGTTGTTGTTGATGTTTTATTAAATTTTTAAATGACCCAAAACACTTCAGTAAACAAATTAAATTTCTCGAAAAAAAATAATTATCGAGGTTAAACAAAAGTGCCAAATTTAAGGTCAGACACACTGATAATGTATCAGAATTTTATCATTTCAACAAATAAAATAAAAAATGCCGATAGCTGAAGAACAGAAAAGCTATTTATATTCAAAAAGTTTTTTTTTTAAATTCATTTAGCTAAGTATGTTTATTTTGCAATTATTTTTAAGGCAGCATATTTGATTTATCACTTTTCATGCTAATTGATTGTAAGAAATATGGTCTCAAATCAAATTGATTTAGCAATATTGTTATGTGAATGGTTAGAACGCATATTTTACAATGGCGTCCTCCATTAAAACAGATTCAAAATTATAGTAAATTACATGAACGATATTGATGGAAAATTGGTCCGATAGTAGTCTTAAAAGGTCAAATCGTAACACAAATTGGTATGGACAGCAAAAATTATTAAAGTTATTATTGTTGTCACGCCTGTTTAATTGGAAATTAAATCGTTTGGGTTTCCGCCATTTTTATACAGAAATCTCGCACATTGAGTGCGGAGATTAGTGAATCGGAGACAAAGACGGATGTCTTGCGTACAATACAATCGTACATCGATGGCAATATCATCCTGTAAAGTTACCCCTACACGACTACTGTTAGTAAAATTGAAGACACACACGTGTATTGTTTATGTTTAGGCGAAAAAATGAGCGAATATTGTGTGCTATCAAGAGTGTTAGGGTTCATTTATTGATATGCAAGCTTGAATCACCTTGCGCGATCCTTAGAAAAATATGGAATTATATATACAATAAGTTGTGAACATGCGAATATAGCATTTATGTTTAACGCAATTTAAATTAACTCACTAATCAAAGGGTCGATAGGTGGAATTGCACTTTTTATAGTGTCTAGTATAAATATCAATTAGAGTATAGTGTGCATCGAATAATCCATCATGATTTACAAAATAATTTTTGCATTCACTTTATTTTATGCATTGAAATCGATTGTCTCTTACGATGCTGCCCGCCCAAGGTATGAGGATGGCGATGACTCCGTTGAAGGCCAATGCGAACACTAGAAGATATTTTGCTCCATATTTATGCGCCAAGTGTCCAGCAGGAAGCTGCATACATGCATATCCCCAGAAGAAAGAGCTAAGGATGTAATCCTGTGTCTTTTTGTCCCAATCAAATATCTGCATAAGAATATTTACTTCAATTATTCTTATTGTTAGATTATCAATGAAAATGTAAGCAATAATTAATTTAAATAAACAAAGAGCTATTTATGCATGCAGAAGGATTAGTTGGTGCGGGCAGTGGCAGATGTTCGCACTAGCTCGTTCCCTATTTGCATAAATTACGCTGCTGATAAACTATTCTAAATTTTATTTCATTGTAAAAACATTTTTATGCCAATCTAGGGCCACACTTTTAGACTTAGGAATTCAAAAGGCCAAATATACCAACCATGACTCCTTTCTCTTTCGGCGTATTTTTGTCAGTCATAGCAACAACCCCCACACTCATTGTGACCCTCATTCCATATCCGATGGTAAGACAAACAAACATCAGCAGAGCTTGGACATGTCTCACACCCCAACTGCTTTCTAAAACATAATAAATACTGCATCTTTAAGGAGTCCAATTGCAGGATATAACAAATCAATAGACGATCTCCGACTGACAATATAATTTATTAATCAGATGCAAATGCAACTAATTGCAAAATTGTATTCATGCGGCGTAGGCATGTGGTATTTCTACGATCGGCATATTAAATCACAACAATAATATAGTTGTAGTTTATATTAATCGACACGTTTTTAATGCACGTGACAGTGTGCAATATTATGCATTTTACTGTTTTCCCTCAACTAAAATTTAAAGGTTTTTCTTTGAGGTTATCAACTTTGATTGATTTCTATCTGTGCATCAATTAAATTTTGAGAGAATGGCAGGAATCGTTATCCAGGGTCTATCAAAACAATACGGAAATTAGTTTTTTTTATCTCTCTAGAGCAAAACAGCTGTTGTAATTTCCTTCTGACGTTTCGGTAATACATTCCCATGCTATTCTTATAACATTTTTTTGTCCGGTATTTTAATCTCACAAATTCATCAAAAGCACTTAATGACTAGGCAATTTTATATCTTATTATATCTAAACAATCTGATTTTTCAAATGAATAAAATCAATTTAAATATGATTTAAAAACACATTTTATCGTTCGTTTATTGTACAAATCATTTAAGATATTTGCATATGCGTAAAAACAATTAACTATTAGGGGGACCCAAAAGTATTCGAAAATTTTGAGACCTTATGTTTGAGCTCAGTTTGTGTCCAAACATTGAAACGGAAACATGTTTGTAAGTTATTTTTTTGCTAAACTACTATTAAATATTATTTTCGTTTAACAGATTTTGTTTCATTGTTAAGGATAAAACTTCCAGACCCGAAACTAACGAATTTTATACTGTTTTTTTTTTAAATAGGTTTAAATGTCACAAAAGCCAGTTAAACACTCAAAGATGTTTATAATAAAGTAGTGACAATTCGCAGATGCCAAGATTGGTTCAAGAAAATTAAATCGAGCAAAATCGAATAGGATGGGTGTCATGGGGTAGGATGGGTACCGCACGCCTCCACCAAACACAACAAAAACGAGCGACGAAACACATGCTTCTTGATAGCACAAAAATAGTCCCTTTTTGAATAGCTTTTTAATTGGCGATGAGAAATGGGTTATTTACAGATAGGACAAAAAATTCAATGGCTCTCTCAAATAAAACAAGTCCAGATAGCTAATATAAAAAGTTATTTTGTGGTTGAATTAATGCAACCGGGACAAACTTTTATATAACTACACAAGTTTATAAAAGGAAAATTTTTAAAAAAAAGAAGGAAATTATATTTTATAATGTTGCATATAATTTTTTGTTTATTAATTTTTTTTTTGCTATTTTTTAATACTTTCGGGTTCCCTAATAGATGTATAGCGTGGGCGATTTACCATCCCCCACGTAGTAGCGTTGTTAATCTGAGCAGATTTAATTCGCCAGATTAACAGCGACATCTTCCGTCTCTCTTCAGGTGCAATGTGTTATTTTAACAGCGCCATCTCTTGTGGCCCTGCGGAGACATTGCACCTGCATACCGATCGCTTCTTGCGCGTGCGCCGCTGCTGGTTGAGTAGTGACGCGTAGTCGGGGGAGTCGTTGGTTAGCCTTGACTGCGGGAAGTCGTCCCTCCTGCAGCCAGATCTCTCTCTTTCGTGTGAAATAAATAGTTATTTAGAGAAGAGAGTCTTTCTATTCGACGCTCCTTCGTATTCCCATCCATTCATCCAGCAACACCACGGCCCGATAGAAGAACAGACCCGTGCCTTCAGGAGCGACCGAGAGGAGTTATCTTCTTTTTGCTTTCTTTGAATTGCTCGCACACACGCTTGAAGAAGAGGTTCCTATTTAAAGTCTCGCAGTTGGGTGTGTCTTTCTTGAAGATTTGCGAATAAAGCAACTGTCTTTTGATTTTTTGATCTTCGTCCGCCGTTAGATAGATAAAAAGCCATTTATGCTGATGTTTATATTATACATTCGATATGTCTATGTTTGAACAGCATTTTTAAACAAATTTACACGACAATTGACTTATTCGCATAAAGGCATTCCCAAAATAAATTAAGAAAATTGCAATAACGCTAATTTGTACATTTTTGATTTTATAATGCGAGTTTTTATCCGCTTGATTATATTATTTACTGCAAAATTTATGTTTTTTTTTCAAAGTTTTTGGATTTGGAATGAATAAAATCACATTTATATAACATAATAAAATATATAATATCAAAATAAATCAAAACTTGTCATAGAAACATTCAATCTATAGTCATAAAATGGTTTTTTTTCTACAATGGTTAAACAATTAATCATAAATTTATATACAAAATAGTCGTAAATTCCACTCCTAATTCATCTATTGCGGTTAATAGTGGTAGTAATAATCAATCAAACTTACAGTAATTTGACAATTTGATAACTTTATATAAAAATTCTGTAGTCATTTCCATTTTATTGTTTTTGTGGTCACTGTTAAATTAAACGACCGTCAAATTTGACAGGTTACACATTGTGCTTTGGATCATTTATGACGAAATGAAAACAACGTTCAATGCTATTGTACATACCTTTAAAGCTTGATTTTTCATCTTCAATATGCCAAACGTCATTTTCTCCTTGTTTTATCATTATCAAAGAATTATTAGACAATTGCTCGTTGGGTACAGTTGCTGCAGGACTGTCAGGAAGACTACTTGAAATTCGTTCCCAAAGGCACAATAATTAGTCTTCAGAGCGTCATATCTTTAATATCAATAATGCAAATCCCTGCAATAAATTCTGACTGGATACATCCCGAATAAACAGACGATTTGTTTAATTTGACATAGGAATCATTTTTATTTGTCCAACAGAATAAATATTAACATTCTCGCTGTCAAATGTTTGCCAAGTGGCAGTATTTTGATTTGATCGCAAACAAAAATATAAGTACCATGATACCATAAAAGCACTTTCCATTGTGCAATGATGACTTTGGATAATAATAGATTTGAAACTCATCTAATATTCAATCACTTTTTTTTTCATAATTTATTGAGAGCCACCGTTTTAATTTAAGTACATATGATAAATGAAACGTATATTAAAATATACTTGATTTAATTAATATGTTTGTATAATTAGAAGCGTAGTAGGATTTTACTGCGACATTAATGAATGTCATTTAAGATCAAATATTATAAGGCGTTTTGTGTATTTTTCTCAACGTAAGTAGCGTGATTAGACTAAGAAAAGACGTTTTATTACGTGTAACATCAATGTCTAACTGTAACTAAGTTGTAAAGTTTAGATAACTACAGTGATTTGTATGACATTCTACCTTAACATACGTATGTCGCTCCAGTATAGCCATGAATGAGCAATAAGCAGCATCCTCTGTTGCGCAACGCGTTATTATTCGTTTTCTCGCAAACACAAGTGTGAAACCGAGCTAAATTTTGACGATACTTGAGGCAAAGTTCGGCGATGCTATCCAAGTGTTTGGTTGGGCCCAAAAGTTTGTGAAAGTCTGAAAGTCGAGAAATAGCCTGCTGGAAAAGTGGTAGCTACAGTATGTAGGGACTCAAAAAGTATTTTGTTGATTTATTTTCACACGACCGAGAGACGATAAATGCGGCCTATTACTGCCAGCTGCTAGATGAAGCTAAGGTCCAATCGGAAAACCGATTTGAACTCTCCTTTTTTCTAGTCTGGGTGAGTGTTAGACTCCACGGTGCCCACCCATAAAGCCCCAGGGGGACACAACCCTACGCTTATGGACAACTGTTGAAACCCTGGGGTAATTATGTGAAGTAGAGGTATCCAAAAAGAGACTGCATGAGTTGGGTATCCATAAGGGGGTGTGTGGAACAGCCGATTACAGTAGTTAGTGAAGACTGTATCAAAGGCTTCACCACTATCCTCGACAGCCTAGGCATGTAAGGGAGAACAGTTTTAGGTTGTTAGAACGGCGACTCGTCTCTGTTGCAAAGTACTACAGATGACCGAATGACGACCATTGGGAAGGGGTAGCGCCTGCAGTTCATCATCTGCTGCAGCCTCCTTCAAACTGAGGTTGGACTCGTGGTGGCAATGAACCCGCGATAATATTGCATTGAACTTAACATAACCTTTTCCTTCCTCCTCCAACGCACATTGGAGTGAATATTGTCTCAAGCTGGTTTTCCTCCTGAAACCTCGCCTCCTGGGGGGTGCGAAGCAAAAGGGATGGGGCGCCTGGGTGCGCTCTGTGTGACTAGTCAGACCCTCAAAGCCCGTTAATCAATGTCTGTCGTTTGTTTCTTGTCCGCAGTGGCGTAGCTACCAAGGGGCTAGGCGGGGCAGTGCCCCGGGGCCCTCAAGCTCAGGGGGCCCTCGAGTCCTTACCAGAAATCTCGATCGAACTGAACTTTTGGAAATTTCTCCCATTTTAAAAATAAATTTGACAGGTTGCAACCCCACCTAGTTATGTTTAGGGAGTTATGCCTAGGGAATTCCCCTAAATTCTTTCTATAGGTTGGCAGTGAACTTTTATTGCCGTCGAAACATTTATCATCCAGTAAATCGATCTACACGTTTTTTTAATGTATTCTTTACACTTTTCAGTGATTTTCAACCATTGTATTTTTTTAATAATAAAACTATTTAAACCATCGCTAATACACAAAATGAAAGGTCAATCATTCTGTATTAGAGTAATGGGAGTCGAAAGCACTTGTGACCTTTGTGGAGAAATGGATTCGTCAATTTAAGTACACTGGCATCAATTTTGGTTCCTCTAGGTTTGTTGTCAAATAACCTTCCTCTATGTTTTGGATCCATGTTTTGTAAATGGTTTGTTTTTGTGTCTGGGAGCGCGATAGGCATAGGACTAATCCGGCGCGAGGTTTAGGTTGAGCGAGGTTTATTTGCACTCATGTGCTGCAGCGACGAAGGGATTGACGATGTGCGTGCGCGAAAGCGTTAAGTAGCTTAGCATTTTTAAAGTATTTGTATATTTCATATTTTTATTTGATAAAACCTAATCAGTTTACATAGCAGTGGGGCCCCATTTTTTAATTTGCCCCAGGGCCCTTGGTTACCTAGCTACGCCACTGCTTGTCCGTCTTCTGCTTGACAACGTCCAGCTGTATACAGCAGCAGTAGCACTCAATTATACTGAGAACACACACCTTACAGTCCAGAAATGGTCCCATGTGACTACTATATGTTTATAGAAGCATTTGGAGGGCAACGATTTCAAGACAACGCTGCGGTTGGACAATACGTGCACAACTGATTTTCGAGGCAATCACCTTCCTGAAGAAGCTTTTTGCCCGATGTAATAAATATATTTCTAATCAAGAGATCATGCTGATCCAAGTTTCAGACTTATATTATGGATCTGCAGACGAGATTCCGTATAGTACAGGATGTAGCGACGCTATTTGTGTAATTATTCGTACAAAACTTGTAGATGCGTATAATAAATATAATATGTACTATTGTACTGTAAGTTCTCGCGCTACAACTTTAGTCATAAAAATATTCTTTATTGAACATAAAAATATTTTTTAAAGTTTGGCAAAGTATGACAGTGGGAGCGAAGCCACATATGTCAGTGCGTAAGGGATGACATTCTTCACCATGGAAGTCTTAAGTCCTGAACAGATCATTTGCAGCAAAAAAATTAAACTTATTTTTACTTTGTATAATATTTTGTATAGCTTAGACTATAATTAAGTAGAAATATTGGAAAATAAAAAAATAGTGAGCGATCAAAGAAAAGTTTGTGTTTTTACTAACATATTTTTGTAGTTTTTTGTTGATTAAATAAATACTTTTGAATATTTTTAAATAATTGTAGTCCATACGATGAAGACATTTATTATACATATGCCTGCCAAATTTCATAAAAGATGCTCATCTAGGGCGTGTGGGAGCACTTCCATGAGCTTTGAAAAAGTAGTTTTGAGACGCGCTCTCCTCAGCTTCGCGAAGCACAGCTTCTCCTCGTCGGCCTATAACTTTGTGAATTTCATTTATATCAACTTGAAATTTACTGAAAGTATTTTTAAACATTGGTTCTTTCTGATATACGAAGAAAAAGAAAACATTTTTTTGTACCAACAAGGTACAAACGTCCCTTAGTGTACGCAACGTTGAAAGCTTGGTAGACTGTAATTTTCCTGATTTACATTGTATTATTTACAGCATGAGATGCACTTAAGCGTCACGTATGTCTTCACCCTACCCCGGCAACGCCCTAGCGAGGAAAGGGGGGACTGGACTCCTTGTACTCCAGAAAGCCCTTTCCAGTAGAGTCAAAAAGGTCGTCTAGAGTAGTTTTCCCACCATCTCCCTATGAAAACTACTCAGTCTTTACAAACCCCCCAAACTCCTTATCGAGACGTTCGCGAAAGTGTCCGTCAATACGTTCACTCAGGATACCCGTTGGGTGAGCGTTCAAAATAAAACTCGGTGGTAATGCTACCTTCAATATCGAGCGAATGAGGAGGTGAATGTATGATACAGACGAAATGGATGTAACCCCTTCCTATGAATGGATATTGAAGAGGCCCATAGTTCTGTAGTGGACTGTCAGTGGCTGCACTATGATGATGATGATGATTTACAGCATATTAACTTATAAATTTATTTGAATATAATTTAATTTAAATCACAAATAAGATTAATAAACAAATTGATATTAAAAACAAAATTGGCACTGCCATCTATGAATTTCAACTGGCAGAAAACTACTTTACCGACACGTTATAATAAAATATCAAAAAATAATATATTATTTAATAATTTTTTTTTTCACAAATATATTATTTATTTAAATAGCAGCTTGATTTTTGCAATAATAAATTTAAATCCTAATCCCAAAATCGATGCAAAACAACAGTGTTTTTAATATTTTAGAATGCTGTACTAATTCCCAAATCTTGCAACAGTTTTTATTTTTCTGTAAAACTCATCACACATCAACCTGTTCCATGGTGAATCAAAATCGTTCTTTTACTAACTATAAGCTGATTTCGATAACGCATCCATCTAACCTTATGCACTATATGAAAATATCGTATCCTTTTTTTTGTTGTTGTAAATTTCGATTGTAAGTTTAGATCATCTTATCAATAGCATGATACTCGTAATTCAACAAGATTAATTAAAAAAGTGTTCGAAAAGATATAAAAATGGGTAATTCCAACTATGACAGTGATGAGTTAATAGCGTGGCATAAAAGTGTTATTTGCACTTCAATCTGGTTCCTTCCGCCTTAAATGTCATATTTATTTACCACTCGATTTTATATAACGACGTTTGTACTGAATGTCAAATAAAATTGGTTGTAATTCGTCAATTAAAATTATTTACATCTATTTAGACGTAAAATATATTTGGACATAATATTAATAATTCAAATGTAAGCTAGACATGTTTTGTCATTTTGCACAATCATTGTTGCAGTTCTCTTTCTTTTTCTAATAATTCCGTTGAAGCCTCCTCTTTCGATTTATCTGTGAATATATTAAATTCGTTTTCATTTTCGTATATAATTTTATTATTATATGGAATATTTCAAATATGGTGTCATACCTTCTTCGACCGTCGGTTTTTCGATCAGATTATTCCATGGTTGTGTTTCGCCCGAACCGAAGATCATAAACATTATATTTCCCAAAAAATACATCGTGGCCGATAGCAAGAATACTTGTCTCCATTTTTCCAAATTGGCCTGCAATCAAAATTTGAATCATCAATTTAAATCAACGCTTTAATCATGCTAAACATCAATATAAACTTAATCATACCGTATCATCACCGAGGATGAGACCCGTTACAATAGGACAGAATATGCAAATGCCATCTGAAATTGCACTCGCGATGCCAACCAACACCCCAGCAAAATTCGGCGACAAATCTATATGGTTCACCTAATAATCTATCAATTTAAAAAACCATACACAAGCATATTCAATGCTCCAAACATCGATACATCATATAATTGTGCACTTACAAAAAATCCACAGCTAGTTATTCCATCGATTGCTGTCGTCAATATGATAAATCCTATCAATATCTTTATATTGTCCGTAGGTACGTATGATACAGCTATCAAACAACAAGCTGGTCCCCAAGTGCCTAAATTTTCAACAATGAATTACAAATGACTGCACATAATATTTATAATCGATTTGGAAATAATATCCTGTAAGTGTTCTTATATTGCCCAGCAGCTTACCTAGGGTATTACAACATTTTCTGATTATTGTAATCGAAACTATTTTGTGATTCAGTAGATAATCAGCCACACAGCTTGTAATAAATGTAATAACCAGTGCAGCTACATTTCCAAAAGATGTTAATAAGCCACTCTAAAATAAATTTTAAAGTTAATCGATGCAATCATTTGAATATCTGAGACAAAGTATATATATTTCAATATTTATATTATATTAGGGTGTCCCATAAGTTTCTTTCGTTTTCATATGTTAAGAAAAAAATAAACAATAATTTGTATTATATAAAAATTCATTGAATAATATATGATCCATTCTGTTCTATTACATTTCTCCATCTCTCCGGAAGCCTCATAATGCCTTCTTGCCAAAATTTCCCAGGTTTGTTGGCAAAATATTGATCAAGATACATTTTTAAATCATTTTTGAATTAAAATTTCTACCAAGTAAAGAATTTTTCAATGAAAGAAATAAATAATAATCTGAAGGGGCAATGTCCGGGAGTATGGAGGATGAGGTAAAACATCCCAGTCAAATGATAATAATTTATATCTGACGAGCAAAGACACATGAGGCCTGGTATTATCGTCATGAAAAACAACGCCTCGTCTGTTCGCTAATTCTGGCCGTTTTCTGGCAATTGCATCCTTTAGATTGTCTAGTTGGAAACAATATTTTGTTAAATTGATCGTTTCACCTTGCTGAAGTAGCTCATAATAAACCATCTCCTTCCAGTCCCACCAAATGCATAGCAAAACTTTTTTTGGAAGTAGGTCAGGTTTAGTTACAGTTAAAGCTTCTGTACCCTTGGTCCAAGACCGTTTATGTTGGATATTCTCATAGAGTATCCAACTTTTATCTCCAGTGACGAGTCTCTTCAAAAAAGGTTGTCTATTATGTCGTTGGAGAAGAAGATCGCATAAATGTACGAATATTTGGAATTCACCGAATTTGTGCAATGTTCATGATTTTCGTTGGAGTGCAAGCAAACTTTTTACATGTCTACAACACTTTTTTATGTTATATCTGTGTATTAATTATCACATCTTTATCTATAAAAACTAAGGAAGAACGTCAACTGACGATTACGTCGTTCTCATAATGACTTATTGCTAGGATTTCAGATAAATATCATTTTTCAGCATACAGGTGATATAACTATTCAACAATTTTAATGAAATGTACAGCTATTTTACGGTTCGTTACGGATTTAATATAGTTCAATTTGTGCAACAATTTCAGGGAAGTTTTAATTGATATTCAATGACTATTATTGCATTTAATAATGCTGCTATTGCGACTGATATGATACATATTTTATTCATTTTCTGATGATTATCTCGTCAAAAATAATCTAAATTTAACTAAAATTGGTGCACTTTTATCAGCGATTTTACAGCTGTAATATATGATAGTTATTAACATTTAATCAGGTAAATTTTGAATCAGACATACGTTTTGTAATTCGACTCCCAGAGCAAGTTTAAAATACGATGCACTTTCATTGAATATGACTGTAAATCCCCAATTTGCTCCAATTTGAGCCATCAGTAAACCCAGAAATGGCTTAGATCTGAATATGGATTTCCATGGGGTATTCAATCTCTGAAAACATACAATCAAGCATTATATTATACATTTTTATATCATGATAATTTGAATGGTATATCTACCTTTGATTGTTCGGTTACGTTGAGAGAATCTTCTATGAATTGTTTTTCTTCAATAGAAATCATTTTGTGTTCTGCTGGCGTACTGGCTCCATATATATGCCAAAGAATGCAAATAAATACAGATTGAGCTCCAAACATGTAAAAAATCCACGGCCATCCTAAAGAACTCGTACCAATGAATGCAGACATCGGTGGACTAAATATCAGCCCAAAATAGATACCTATTTATTTTTGATCGGCATTAATTTTCGTCTACATGTTTTAGTTAATGTATTTTGATATAAATACCGGAATATGCGAACATTCCCAATCTCGTTCGTTCACTAACAGGAACCCATTGCCCAAGCAGTGTATGAACAGTAGGAAACAATAAGCCATGGAATAACCCTTGGAGACCTATGCATAAACAAACACCTCCCCATCCTCCCTATTTTAAGATACAATATTATAAAAATGCATAAGCATAAGACATACATTAACATAATTTAAACTTGCAATTTGGGCGCACAAAGGTGTCAATATCATTAGAACTCCAGTAACACCGGTCGAATATGTCATGAATAGTTTCCCTCCGTATCTATGAATGTATCCTCCAACCAAAGCTTGGATGAGGAAACTTCCCCACATAGGTGACGATAATATATACCCTTGTATTTCTTTATTCCAATCGTATATCTAAAATTGGACAATCAATCGATTTTTATAAAAATATTGCGTAAATTTAATAGATATTGACATAATTACCAATATTTCAGTATGATTGTTGTCTTGGTCTGTCATAGCCAACACGGCTATATTTAAGCTCGTTCTTACACTCGTACTTATGGAAATTACGAAAAATAATAAACATGCCTGTATATGTCTAAAGCCCCAGCCACTTCCTAAAGTCCATGAAACATTACATCAACATTTGATATATTTTTTACACTATTATCCATAGCTATTTGGGATGAAACGAAAGCAAAAGTTAAATAAGAAACAATTAACCTTTTTTCTTAGGCTCCATCTCCACATCACTGCTTAACTTTTCCACATTGCATGACATTTTTTCATTCATTACACGTACGCTTAAGAGTAGCGCTGGTTTGAGAATATTATTTGAAGATTTTGTTCTTATTATTTTACATTACGCAAGTAAAAATGATGCTTTTTCTGTTTACATTGCATTTGAATGATAAGAATGAAAAAGATAAGATTTATTTTCAATGATGATAATACTAAATCATTTTTAACGTTTCATTGTTTTGTATTTTAGATAATAAAATTCACGCAAAATATACATAACCTTGCATTTAGCAGTATTATTTGTTGATGAAACAACATTTTCTTTTTAACCAAATGCGGCCGTCTTTTCTGGATTTCATCAGTCAAATGTTGCAATAAATTCAGCATATTACTTGCTGTTAATTTTTTTTTCAAATTCATTTCATCGCGGATAATCAATTAAAACTATCCCACGCGAATCCCAAAAAAACTGACGTCAAGACTTTGCCTAAAGACGAAAATGTCTTCGCCTTTGTCTTGTTGTTCTTATGAAGAACCCATGTTTCATTCATGGTTATGAATCAGTGCAAAAACTCGGCTTTATTGCTATGAAACTTCGCTAAACACTCGATCGAAACATCCTTACGGCGCTGTTTTTATTCCATTGTGAGCAAACGCGGCACCCATCTTGTGCACAGCTTTCTCATGTCAAAATTTTCAGTCAGTATGCGATGTACAGCACGTTTTGAAATGGATACCATGTCTGCTAGCTCGCATACTTTCAGTTGACGGTCAACTATTAGGTTGTCCCATAAGTGTCTTCCACAAATTAACACAGATCTAATCAAAGCCATAATTGAAGAAAAACCGCAATATTGCTAACAAGATTCCACGAACATTCGTCCATAATCATCTGACAAAATTGGGCTACATCAATCGTTCAGATGTGTGACTTCCTCATCAATTGACTGACTCAAATAAACATCAGCGTATTTCAACATGCGATCTTCTTCTTCGACGACATAATAGCCAACCTTTTTTGAAGAGACTTGTCACTGAAGATGAAAGTTGGATACTCTATGAGAATATCCAACGTAAACTGTCTTGGACCAAGGGTACAGAAGCTTAAACTGTAACTAAACCTGGCCTACATACAAAAAAAGTTTTGCTATGCATTTGGTGGGACTGGAAGCGGGTAGTTTATTATGAACTACTTCAGCAAGGTGAAACGATCAATCCAACAAAATATTGTTTCCAACTAGACAATCTAAAGGATGCAATTGCCAAAAAACGGCCAGAATAAGCGAACAGATGAGACGTTGTTTTTCATGATGATAACGCCAGGCCTCGTGTGTCTTTGCTCGTCAGAAATAAATTATTATCATTTGACTGGGATGTTTTACCTCATCCTCCATACTCTCTTTGCCACTTCAGATTATTATTTATAAAAATGTATCTCGATCAATATTTTGCCAACAAAGCTGGGAAATTTTGGCAAGAAGGAGCTATGAGGATTCCGGAGAGATGGACAAAGGTTATAGAACAGAATGGATCATATATTATTCAATAAATTTTGATGTAGTACAAATTATTGTTTATTTTTTACGAACCATATACTTCAGGATCACAATAACACATTCCATTTATACATTTGTCGTTTACATAGACTTTTAACTCCAGAGCTTATATTTTAGAACACTCAGGATACACTTTGCATTCGAATAGATAATTACAGCATTTCAATTAACGACAAAACTTTCTTTACAAGGACACTGTGAAGCAAATAAATTCTAATCGTAATGATTTTCTTAAAAGCCTTATATCGTAAAATCATTTAATCTTATCGATTGAAGACCCGACTTTTTTTTAAATAAATCAGCTTTAATAAGTTCGCAACGCGCGATTGATCGTATTCGAATAAACGAAAATATTACATTGAATTGTATTAATCAATTTTATAGCTCGTGGGTCGGTTTCGAACACTTTACACCACCCACTCACATTACAACGCTTAAAATGTACGCACGTTCCATTTTACAGACGTTCACGGATCAGTCAAACATTTTAAAGCGCCAATTTTCAATTTATTCAATAATTAAGGTTACCGCAAATGATATGATAGCATAAGTGATATGTCACATCATAAATTTCGATGTAATGCTTACAAAATATTATATTCTGTAAATCAAGTCAAATCTCCATTCTCTAGACATAAAAGAGTAAGATCCGAATAAGGTCATGATTTGAATCAAAATTCTGGTTTGATTTAAAAATGATTCATTTGGAAACAATTAGGGAATCCAATTCCGAGCCAAAATTTCGGGATCTTGAAATCGGGATTTTCAATAGTTTAAGAAATTACATTGATAAATTTCATCATCGTTGGAGGTATCGTCATCAGATATTTAAATGCTAGTTCGAGCTGATGATCGCGTGAGCCCCCATTTTCGTATAACAACATCAATGTGACTGATAAAATTCCTTTCTGCTGAGACACGGATAAAAACTCGCAAAATTCCCGATTTCCCGACAAATTATTTATTTCCGTCGCTGCAGATGAATACTTGTATACTTTAATACTTTGATGCGATTCGTAATTATATTACGGAGCAATACCAAAATTCTGAACCCCGTATCTATTATGTTTCATATCGATATTCCCATTATTAGAGTCGAGGTGTAGTAAATACATCACCGGTAGGGAAAGGTTAATATAACATCTCTCTCGTCTCGATTTAGTAGCCTTTATCGTGCTGATGAGTTGTACGATTTCTGTTAGATAAAAATTTCAATCCCGAATTTTTCATGATTACATTTACTAATCTCGGCATTCATGAGCACCTAAAACTGTCTGGGATCCCGGGATTGAATTTTCCAGACACAATAGAGGGAAACCGCCCACTTTCGATTTTTTTTGTTCTTTGCCTTTATCCAGTTCAATTAAATAAGTTTTCATCATATTAATATGTCATAACCATTGAAAACTATTACAAGTTTGAACTATGTGTACGCACAAACAAAATGATTAATCCCCGTCTGTATGACAAGTCTTTGAAATACGTAACCCTTGAAAAATTCATGTCAAGAACACAAATTTGCTACTGAAATAACAAAAATATAATGTAGGAATCCAAAGCTAAAAGTAAAATATACATAAATTTTAAGTATGCTCGCAGATAATGGTTATCATTCGGCAAATATCAACGCTATCAACATGAAGCAATATATCTGAAAAAATAAATTTCAGTGACCTATTTAAAATTAAATTATTTAATAATTTCATTAATTGTCCTACACTTCATCTTGAACTTCATCCCCCTTTAGATAAACATGCATCATTTTAATTAAACTAAAGGAGTTTTTGGGGAGGAAACATTATCTCAAGTTAACTGGAGGTCGAGAAAGCTGTGAAAAACTGTGAAGGAGGTCTATATCACTGGCATACAAAAGCTGACATCCCGACTACAAAAAAATCTCGATCTCGACAACGACTACGTCGAAAAATAGTTAAATATATTTGGGAAGTATCCTGTGAATTTCAATTAAATACAAACATTTTTCGTTCCTGCATAAATGTTGTAACCTTACTTTCTGGATGCATCACTACAGCTTACAAATAAACATTTCATAGTGATTTTAAATTATTCTGTAACTTCATTTCAAAAATTTGAGGTTTTGAGATTTGAAGTCGTTGGGTTCACTTAGTGTATTTCGACAAGTGGAAGTATGGAGATGTGTTATAGTACCATTTCAACGCGAATTAATGTCATCGAATTTTTAACTGCTGAAAAAGTGATTCCTACTGATATTCATCGCAGTTTAAAGATTTGCCATTTATGGTGACCATGCTATCGATAGGCCTACTGTAAATCGATGGATAATAAAATTTCATGGGTGCGAGCCTGGAAAAGCCATAATTTTTGATGAAACACGCAGCGGGCGTCCAATCACTGACTGATTTGATTCAAAATAACCAGCGAATCACTCAAAAGCATATCACAAAGCATATTGAATTATCTGTAAAATCTGTCCACGCCACACCTCGCGTGCAACTGGAGAGGCTCTGCAAAAACTGAAGTTAGAACCAATTCCAACCTCTCCTTATTCAAGCACTTACTCAAGAGAGATCTCAAGGGTAATCATTGCACCTTGGATACTATGTAAAAAAATAAATATATGGTTATAAAACTTATGAATTGTGCTTTAATATAAGTTTTTTCCCGATCTTGCTATTTGTTTAAATTCGCGATCTACAAGCATGTGTGCATTAATTTTCAGCCTACCCTCTTAGATGTAGGCGTTGCTGATTTAAGTAAAATTTTCGATTTAAGTAAAATTGAGATCTACAGCAGTTCACATTTAGATACTTATAAAAATCATAAATATGACATATTTAAACTTATTTTACTAATATTTTTTAAAAAAATGCATATACATATCACTTGGTTATAGCATTCGTTTCATACCAGAGATGCAAAATGATGACATAAATTTACTTAAAAAAAATAATAAATTCTGAATAACATTCTGTATTTCCACTTTAATAGACGATTTAAAGTACTCTTATTACAAATAAGTAGCCACGTTCTTTCAATATGAGCAATCGTAAGTGGCTTAACTAACTTCAATGTATAAATTGATCTCCACAGCATACTTTATTTCTAAGACAAGGTAATCATAAGAACTCATTGATATAAAACAACTTGTGATGATAATATTTTCAAATATAATCAATTAATCCGATATAATACTTTCATTACAATATTAAATTTATTAATAATCTATTCATATATGTACATACATTAGTTCAAATCATACACATCAAACATGAATCTACTCATCAATTAAAATCTTAATTTTATTTATGTATATTAAAACGGATTAATTATACAAAATAAATAATGTTTTAAAATAGAAAGTGCATCATCGATCTCCTACAGATGCCTGGGAAATTATATAACCTTTTTAAAATTCCATAGACCCGCAAGGGATTCATTTTATGATTCAATCGGAAAATATATTCGGACAGAAAATTCATAAATTATGAGATAACTTTTATCATTCAAAATATTTGCTAGATGTCGCAAAATAATATGCGTTATCTGCATAGATGGAAAATTTTGTATTCATGCACAATCATTGTTGCAATTTTTTTCTTTTTCTAATAATTCCATAGATGCTTCCTCTTTCAATTTATCTGGAAATAAATTAAGTTCGTTTTTATTTTCGTAAACAATTTAATTATTTTATAGAATGCTTCAAATATGGTGTCATACCTTCTTCGATCGTCGGTTTTTCGATTGGATTATTCCATGGTTGTGTTTCGCCCGAACCGAAGATCATAAACATTATATTTCCCAAAAAATACATCGAAGCCGATATTAAAAACACTAGTCTCCATTTTTCCAAATTGGACTGCAATCACAATTTGAATCATCAACTTAAATCAACGCTCTAATCTGGCTAAACATCACTACAGACTTAATCATACCGTATCATCGCCGAGAATTAGGCCCGATACAATGGGACATAATATGCAAATGCCATCTGAAATTGCACTAGCGATGCCAACTAAGACCCCAGCGAAAGTTCGGCGACAAATCTATATGGTTCACCTAATAATCCTCATCAATTTAAAAAAAAACCATACATTGAACGCTCCGAACGTCTTTAAATCATGTAGTCTTGCACTTACGAAATATCCACAGCTATTTATTCCATCAACTCCTGTCATCAATATGATAAATCCAATCATTAAATTTATATTGCCTTTAGGTATGTACGACACGGCTATCAAACAACAAGCTGGTCCCCAAGTACCTAAAATTTCAACAAATTACTTCACATAATATTTATAATTTGGAAATAATATCCTGGAAGTATTCTTATATTGTTCTAAAGTTTACCTAGAGTGTTACAATATTTTCTTATTTTTGTAATCGAAACAATATTGCGATTCAGTAGGTAATCAGCCACACAGCTTGTAATAAACGTAATAATCAGTGCAGCTACATATCCAAGAGATATTAATAAACCACTCTAAAAAAATATTGCAATAAAATATCTTACATTTGATTAAAATATCTGAAGACAAAATATATATGCTAAGCTAAATGCTAATTTCCAATATTTCAATATTTGTATTATATAAATAGCCGTTTTAGACCAGTTTGATGGCGTTGAATGCAGTGAGGATTGTGTTGTACGCTGCATCTCGGTCTACAAATGCCTTCTTGCCAAAATTTCCCAGGTTTGTTGGCAAAATATTGAACAAGGTACATTTTTATATCATTTTTTTATTTAAAATTTTTACCACGTAAAGAATTTTTCAATGAAAGAAATAAATAATAATCTGAAGGGGCAATGTCCGGAGAGTGTGGAGGATGAGGTAAAACATCACAGTCAAATGATAATAATTTATTTCTGACGAGCAAAGACACATGAGGCCTGGTGATATCGTAATGAAAAACAACGTCTAGTCTGTTTGTCCAGTTGTCCAGTCCAGTTGGTAACAATATTTTGTTGAATTGATCGTTTCACCTTGCTAAAGTAGCTCATAATAAACTACCCCCTTCCAGTCCCACCAAATGAAAGTAGCTAAGATTATTCTAATCCCCAAGTCCGGCAAGGAAATAAATGACGTCAAATCATACTGACCCATCAGCTTACTCCCAATAATTTCCAAACTTTTTGAAAAACTACTACTGAAGAGCAAAAAAACCTAATACCCAATCATCAATTTGGATTTCGTCATCAACATGCGACTGTGGAACCAATACACAGGATCTTCAAAATAATGCACAAGGACTTTGAAAACAGAATGTATTGTTCGGCAGCATTCCTGGACGTAACTCAGGCTTTTGACAAAGTGTGGCATCCGGGCTTGCTATATAAAATCGGAAAACAACTGCCCACAAATTACTTATTCATATTCAAATCATACCTAACCAACAGAATATTCTACGTCAAATACGAAGATGAAGCCAACACACTCCATGATATAAAATCCGGCGTCCCACAAGGCAGCGTACTTGGTCCAGTTTTATACCTTTTATATACAGCCGACATTCCGACAACAGACACCACGACAACGGCCACCTTCGCGGACGACACAGTTCTTTTAACCTCGCACAACAACCCTGCAATAGCGTCTCAACTGCTCCAACATGACCTCAACAATATACATTATGGTTTGTTGCAGTACAGTTCTGAGGTACCGCAACAAACCATAATGCCATAATCGCTTTACACCAATTACTTTCTGTCAGCTCCTACCAGCGTAAGACAATCTTCAATTCGAGGCAGAGTCAATTGTAAATAAACACTTTTGATAGCATACAAGACCACGTCATATTTCTTTTTACACAAACAATACACAAGAAATCGATGCATTTGCTTTAGAAGGAAATGATAATCGGATAAAGACTCATTCAACAAGCAGCGACGAACAGGAAGCAATTAAATAAATAAATACTGTCGATAGCACACAATATTCGGTCAAACTTAAAATCGAAATCATTATTAGTCGATAAATTTGAGCTAACGATCTATACAATCGTGCGATGTATGCGGGGAAGTTCTCCGTCTCTCTTCCCCGAACTACGCTACGTTCTCTCTCTGTCTCTGTCTGTCTCCGAGTTCAATGTACAAGAGAGCTCTTTCTGAATAGTGTAGGGAGGTCCTAGACCCTAGGATAGTACTCCTTTAGGGGTTAATGATGCTACAACTGCGACTGATATAATATATATTTTACTCATTCTCGGATGATTATCTCACCAAAAATAATCTAAATTTAACGGAAATTTGTGCGCTTTAATCAACGGTTTTACAGCTGTAATATAGGAATGTTATTAACATTTAATCTGGTAAACTTTGCAACAGACATACGTTTTGCAATTCGACTCCCAGAGCAAGTTTAAAATATGACGCACTCTCGTTGAATATGACCATAAATCCCCAACTTCCTCCAACTTGAGCTATCAGTAAGCCCATAAATGGCTTAGATGTGATTATGGACTTCCATGGCGTACTCAAATTCTAAAAACATACAATCATGCATTATATTGCATATTTTTAAGTTTATAGGTATAAAAAAAATAATGATTTATCTATTGTACCTTTGATTGTTCGGTTATGTTGAGAGATTCTTCTATAAATTTTCTCTCTTCGATTGAAATCATTTTGTGTTCTGCTGGGCTACTGGCTCCATATATATGCCATAGAATGCCACATAACAATGATTGAATTCCAAACATATAAAAAATCCACGGCCATCCTAAAGAACTCGTACCAATAAATGCAGTCAACGGTGGACTACATATCAGCCCAAAATAAGTACCTAATTAATTTCTATCGTGATTAATTTTCGTCTACATGTTTATATTTAATTTATTTTAATATAAATACCGGAATATGCGAACATTCCCAATCTCGTTCGTTCACCGACAGGAACCCATTGTCCAAGCAGTGTATGGACAGTGGGATACATTACGCTTTGAAATACTCCTTGGAGCCCTAAACATAAACAAACACCTCCCCATCCTCCCTATTTAAGGTATCAGTGTTATAAAACTGCAATATAAATTGACTAGTTCAATATTCAACCAGTTAAAATGAACTTACAATGTGGGCAAATAATGGCTGTCAATATCATTAGAATTCCAGTAACAACAGTGGAATATGTCATGAATATTTTCCCTCCATATTTATAAATGTATCCTCCAATAAAAGCTTGGATGAAGAAGCTTCCCCATAAAGGTGATGATAATATATACCCTTGTATTTCTTTATTCCAATCGTATATCTAAAATTGAACAATCGATTTTTATGACAATATTGTGCAAGTATAATAGACATTGACATAATTACCAATATATCAGTATGATTGTTGTCTTCGTTTGTCATAGCTAAAACTGCTATATTTAAGCACGTTCCTACACTCGTAGTCACAGCAATTACGAAAAATAATAAACATGCTTGAATATGTCTATAGCCCCAGCCACTTCCTAAAGTCCATGAAACATTACATCAACATTTGCTATATTTTTTACACAATTATCCAAAGCCATTTGAGACAAAACGAAAGCAAAATTTGAATAAGAAACAATTAACCTTTCTTCTTAGGCTCCGTCTCCACATCACTGTTTAACTTTTCCACATTACATGACATTTTTTCATTAATTAGAACTACGCTTAAGACTACCGTCTGTATGAGAATATTATTTAATTCTACAATTTCACATTACGCAAGTAAGAATGATGCTGTTTCTGTTTGCGTTCAAAAGATAAGACAGAATAAGAAAATATCAATATGTTATGACAATAATAAATCATTTTTAACGTTTCGTTGTTTTATAATTGATGCTAAAATTCGCGTAAATCATTGCATTATTCAAAAATTTTCATTTATCACTTCACAAAAATGATGGCTATTATGGCCTAATTGGGCCATAATAGCCATCATGCTTTTTTTTAATTTCCTATGGGTGAAAATGAATCCGCGTCTTCAAAAGGACGCGTAACCACTTTCGGACATAAAACAAATAACAACGGACCAAAGTCCATGAGCCGATCTCCACCGTGTGTCTCGTGATTGTCGCCACTCTTTAGGTAAAAGTATGAAAAGTTTCTTCTACAGACAGCTTGAAATCGCTTGATAAGTAAGTGAAATAAGATAAGTAAGTTACGGAAGATAAGTACGTTACAACAAGTTAAATAAACGTTATGAAGTAAGGAAGAATTAGGTCAGGTCATAATACATGCATGCAATACAAACTTCTCTTAAAGAAGTGGGCCTTGGACTACGAAGATCCTAAAAATCGTATCGAACATGACCAGAAACTGAGGGAAACCTGGCATCGGAGACTCAGGTGCTCTGGGCAAAGAACCATCCACAACGTGCCACCACTGCCAAGCGGATCGATGGCTGTGAGGCTTGGGACACCCCAGAGAAAACTGCTAAAACAAGCACTCGGGGTAGCCGAATTCAACGTCGACAACATGATACACAGTATGATGGAAAGCAAGAAGAACTGGGACCCTTGGCGCGAAGACGTATAAGAGATTCTGAGCGCCAAATAGGGCGGTGAAAGAGAGAGATGCAGAGCGCCTCTCCAACAATAGAATAGGGCCAATCACCTGAGGCCAGACTACCTGTCCTCCTAAAGCAATGTATTTTGTAATAGGTCATTTTTCCGTATTTAAACCCTGCTTTTGGTCGTCGCATGCAAGAGACGAGATCATCATCTAATGGTATCGAGCGCTTGGTGCTCCAAGTATCTCTTCGGTTGGGTTTCTGCAGTCGAACAACGCGGCAGTCGTAACTATCGCAGCGACGAAGGCAACGCGAGCTTGAGAAGTCGGCCGAGAGTCCCGATATCATTCAATGTAATATCTGATTTTTGGTATTCCAAACATTATGAAATTTTAGAGTAAAATCAATATTGAAATTCTTCTGAGGGATAAGAAAAATCAACAAAGATTAGAAGCGTCATCGACAATATCATAAGTCATTTTTGGATGTTGTTAATAGTTTTTTATTTATAAAAAAAAAACTTTTAAAAGTTAATTTAACTACGAGTTGCCACTGCCTAATTACAATACAATTAGTCTTATCTATTCTTGATAGTCTAAAAAAACAACTATGTACTTTAAAAAAGTTGTATAAACATTTTACATTATCCTATTTGACAAACAGAAACCAAATTAATCAAGTATAATTTCATAATATTTTTAATATCGAGGCACATTTTTCGATTTATTTGCTTAAAATTTAATAGAAAAGGTTATATAATATCATTATTTTTTTTCCATGATGGCTTAGATGCTAATAGTGAACAGCTAATATGGTAATGTGTTGTCTTTTTATTTAATGAATAGTTGGTAGTCTAATTTAATTAGTTTTGAAATAAGGCAATCTCAAAAAATATATTAAAAATATTTAGATCATTGATTCCAAATGGGAGTCTCCATAGCCAATTTTGGAGGGTTGTTTTTAAGGGAGTATTGACGATATATTTTTAATAAAACAAAATAACTATCACTACTAACTTACAATGTACCCAAAATACAAGCAAAAGCAAATGGTAAATTTAAAAAATACTCTAATAGAAAATCTAATATACGTATTAAAAAAGTTCTTATTTATAAATTTAATATGAAATACGTGTTTTATCGAAAAGTTTGACCAACACTGATGTCGCGAATCTACTACTGAAATAGCAAAATCATTTTGTAAGAATCCAATGTTAGAAGTAAAATATTCATAAATGTTAAGTATACTTGCAGATAAGAGTTATCATTTTGCAAATATACTATATCAACGCTATCAATATAAAACAATATTTCTGAAAAATTACATTCCAGTGGCCTGTTTATTTTTCAATTATTTAACAATTGTATTAATTGTTCTATGCTTCGTCTTGACCTTCATTTGCAGTAAATAAACATGCATTTTATTATCTGATATCAGTTGTTGTTGTACTTACAATATTTTTAAAAGTGATTTTCCAAATAAATATTAAATTATTTAATCTTTTTTTTGCAAATGTTAATTATATTTTTTTGCAATAAATCTTTCAGAAAATCACTTTTAAAGTACACTGAAACCTTTTTTCTGTGTGATAGACATGTTCCGCGGAAATTCGCACAAAAAAAGCTATGATTGCATAAAAAAGTGAAGATGCGTTCCATGGATTTTAAAAATTGCATAACTTTAAAACAGCTATATAAAATATATCCATCGTCGCATAAAAAAAGTTCGTACAAAAAAACAAGAAAGCAATAAGACAATTAAACAATAACATTTTTGGTAACATTTAAAGGACGTCTTGCATCATTGGTAATAATTTTAAAAATGCCTGAAATCTGTCATCATTGTTCTGTGTAGATTTTCTCTTTCCAACAATATAATTCATAATTAGCAGAGAGGTCCATAACTCAAAAAAAAATCACAAAATCACAATGTTTTTTTTTTTAATTTTTCGGTCCGATTTTTACAGTTTTACTTTTTTTTTTAAATATTTAAAAATTATTTTTTTACATAAATCTGGTAGGAATAGTAGAGGTAAATAATAGAGGGTTATATAGAAAAGATTTATAGCCAGTTTGAAATAAATTATTTAATAAAAACTTGAGATATGATGTCAACCGTGTTGAAAAAAGTTATTTCGAGAAAAACCGGCAATGTTGCTATGTTACTAAAATAGCTATTACTCCGTAAGTAGTTTTGGAATTACTTACGGAGTTAATTTTGGAAATTCCTTTTGAAAAATGTATTTTTAAAAGTCAAAACATTTGAAAAATGCAAAAAAAAACGAAATCAATTTTTTCAAAAAGCGTTGTCGTAATTCAGCGATAGCAAATGCAATTTGATTTACACAGTGCCAAAATACATTTTTTTCCAAATTTCGGTTAGTGTTGATGATTTATTTCCCTATTTTATCCATACGCACTCTTTGTGAAATTAAAAAAAATGCTTTTAAAAAAACCGCATAACTTGCACAAATTGCACAAAAAAAAGTCGCACAAAAAGAGGTTTGAGTGTAATGCTATTTAAATACTATTATCACACAGAATTGTTGCAACGAAGCAAATACAAAACATTATTTAACTCTCTCAGTCAATGCGCACATTGCAATGTACAGTAATTTAAATTTTCTATTTGCGAGCTAATTTACATATCATTCTATTTGGGAAGAAAGATTTATTTATTGCACTGTAATCCGAGATTAAAGACTGTGTGCATTGTAACGTACATACGGTCTTGCGGTTAGTTTGACACATCACCTTGCCTGTTATTGATATTATGCAACAAACAATCGTTATGATATGACGTGTTTGATTTCCATATGAAATTTTATGCAAATTATGAATATTTTGATTTCAATTATATTTTTTTATATAAATTCTTTAAAGCTTTCAAATAAGATGTCATTATATGAAGATATTTGAGACAGAATTTAAGATGGAAATATTTCTGAGGGCGAATAGCGACGATCTAATCATAAATCTAGCATCCAACTTCATTAAAAATACTGAAGAAGACGATGTGGACAAGAAGAAATCGATCTATATATTATATTTATGGACTAAACGTGGGTGAAGTGATCTTACTGGACCAAATGTTAAGTTGCCACAGGATATTTATTAGATCCAAGAAATGGACTTTAATAATGATATTCTACACTGACATATTTTGACAATAAGGAAGCCACCCCTTATAAGTATCCAAATTGTTTTGTTTGTTTGAAAAAAAAACTGTTTGTCAAATTTGTATAATAATTTAATTTGAAAAACAGTTTTTTTTATTAAAATATATATTTGTAACATTTTTAATTTTGTAATATAATAGTCTTGTATTTAGATTAATTTTGTAAACCATTTTGGCGATTTAAAAATCATTTTACACCATTCTAGCCCATTTGTACATTGCAATGTACACACTGTATTTTCCTAAAAAAATGAACAAAAACACAATTTTCTCGCATGCTTGTTATTCCAGATAACAGATTTTCCCCCCCTAACTGAAAAAAGTCGGGTTTAAAAGGGTCAAGAATTTATTTTCGTAAAAATTAAACATTGAATAGGTATATTGTTGATTTAACTTATTCATTAAGTCATAGACAGTTCATCTTTATACAATTATAAAAATCATAAAAAGTATATATTTATATTTATTACTTGGTATTTTAAAAAATACATATAAATATCACTGGGTTAGAGCATTAGTTTCATAACAATGATCTTATAAAAATAAAAATTCTGAAAGGAACATTTTGTATTTCTTGGGAAAAATGTGGTCCATTGATTCCATTTGCCCAAAATGACATTGTTCCTGAAGACTTTCATCAATCCAGATACGAACATTTTGCTTGAAGAATTCTCATTTATTATAATTTAAAGCAGGAACTCCTAACCTTTTTCCTTCATCGATCCTTTTTAAAGAAATTATTTTCTTCATAGACCCCCCCATACATTTTTCTCTGTATAATAAATATCATTTAATCCAATCATAACAGTAAAAATTGCTCATAAAAACATAAAGATAACAATTTGACTAAGATTATGAAAAATTTGTAAAAAGTGATTTATTAGATTGGTGTTTTATTGAGTTTGTACTGTTTTAATTTTACGGAGATAAGCAAAAGTTCAGTTGCTAAAAATAATTTAATAATAATTTTCATCCAAACGCCCAATGAAAAATTACATTATATTTAACATTAATACGAATATTAAGATCTAGTAATTATATTCCTTAAAAATTAATTTAAATTAAACAGTAAATCCCTGGAAACTGTCCGCAACAGGTCTACCTGGACCTTGTTAGGAACAACTGATTTAAACGAAAAATATATTTAGACAGAATGTTCATAAATTAAGAGATAACATTTATCATTCCAAATATATGCTAGATTTTATCGCAAAATAACATGTGTTATCTGCATAGACGGAAAATTTTGTGATTTTGCACAATCATTGTTGCAATTTTTTTTCTTTTTCTAATAATTCCACAGACGCTTCCTCTTTCGATTTATCTGCAAATAAATAAAATTCGTTTATATTTTCGTATACAATCCATTGATTTTATAGAATATTTCAAATATGGTGTCATACCTTCTTTGATCGTCGGTTTTTCGATTGGATTATTCCATGGTTGTGTTTCGCCCGAGCCGAAGATCAAAAACATCATATTTCCGAAAAAATACATAGAAGCCGATATTAAAAATACGAGTCTCCATTTTTCCAAATTGGACTGCAATCAAAATTTGAATCATCAATTTAAATCAACGCTCTAATCTGACTAAACATCATTACGGACTTAATCATACCGTATCATCGCCGAGAATGAGGCCTGTCACAATAGGACAGAATATGCAAATGCCATCTGAAATTGCACTCGCGATGCCAACCAACACCCCAGCAAAATTCGGCGACAAATCTATATGGTTCACCTAATAATCTATCAATTTAAAAAAAACCATACATAGGCACATTCAATGCTCCAAACATCGATACATCATATAATTGTGCACTTACAAAAAATCCACAGCTATTTATTCCATCAACTCCTGTCATCAGTATGATAAATCCAATCATTATTTGTATATTGTCCGTAGGTATGTACGATACGGCTATCAAGCAACAAGCTGGTCCCCAAGTGCCTAAAATTTCAACAATGAATTACAAATGACTGCACATAATATTTATAATCGATTCGGAAATAATATCCTGTAAGTGTTCTTATATTTCCCCACAGCTTACCTAAGGTGTTACAACATTTTCTGATTTTTGTAATCGAAACAACATCGCGATTCAGTAGGTAATCAGCCACACAACTTGTAAAAAATGTAATAACCAATGCAGCTACGTATCCCAGAGATGTTAATAGACCACTCTAAAAAAACATATTACACTTAATTGATGCATTCCATTTGAATTTCTGAGACCAAAAATAAATATATTATTCGAAAGACTTAATTAATAACATTTGTATTATATAAATCCAAGTTCATTGTTCATAACATCTGTCTTAGATCAGTATGATGACGAGACCTACTTAAACTGTTAACGATTTTAATTTTGTTAATTTCTACAACAATTCCAAAGAAGTTCTAATTGATATTCAGTGGCTATTCTTGCATTTAATGATGTTGCTATTTTGGCTGGTATGATACAAATTTGATTCATCTTCAGATGATAATCTCGCCAAAAATAATGTAAATTTAACAGAAATGGGTGCACTTTCATCAGCGATTTTATAGCTATTATATAGGAATATTATTAAGATTTAATCTGTTAAACTTTGAATCAGACATACATTTTGTAATTCGATTCCCAGGCCAAGTTTAAAATACGATGCACTCTCGTTGAATATGACTGTAAATCCCCAACTTCCTCCAATTTGAGCCAACAGTAGACCCATAAATGGCTTAGATGTGATTATGGACTTCCATGGCGTACTTAAATTCTAAAAACATACAATCAAGCATTATATTATACATTTTAAATTTATATCTGTATAAAATGTAATGATTGATCTACTTTAGATGGTTCGGTTATGTTAAGAGAATCTTCTATAAATTCTCTTTCTTCGATTGAAATCATTTTGTGTTCTGCTGGCGTACTGGCTCCATATATATGCCAAAGAATGCCACTAAGCAAAGATTGAGCTCCAAACATATAAAAAATCCACGGCCATCCATAAGAACTCGTACCAATCAACGCAGACAACGGTGGACTAAATATCAGCCCAAAATAGATTCCTAATTATTTTTGATCGGCATTAATTTTCGTCTACATGTTTTAGTTAATGTATTTTGATATAAATACCCGAATATGCGAACATTCCCAATCTAGTTCGTTCATTGACAGGAACCCACTGTCCAAGCAGTGTATGGACAGTCGGATACATTACGCCTTGGAATAATCCTTGCAGCCCTATGGAAAAACAAACACCTCCCCATCCTCCCTATTTTAAGGCATCATGTTATAAAACTGCGATATAAAGTGATGATTGAACATTCAAAAACGTAAATTGAACTTACAATGTGGGCACATAAAGGTGTCAATATCATTAAAATTCCAGTAACACCAGTCGAATATGTGACGAATAATTTCCCTCCATATTTATGAATGTACCCTCCAACCAATGCCTGGATGAAAAAGCTTCCCCATAAAGGTGATGATAATATATAACCTTGTATTTCTTTATTCCAATCGTATATCTAAATTTGGACAATCGATTTTTATAAAAATATTGTGTACATTTAATAGATTTAATTGACATAATTACCAATGTTTCAGTATGGTTATTGTCTTGGTTTGTCATAGCCAAAACGGCTATATTTAAACTCGTTCTTACACTCGTAGTTACAGCAATTACGAAAAATAATAAACATGCTTGTATATGTCTAAAACCCCAGCCACTTCCTAAAGTCCATGAAACATTACATCAAAATTTGTTACATTTTTTACACAATTATCCACTGCCATTCGGGACGAAGCGAAAGCAAAAGTTGAATGAGAAATAATTAACCTTTCTTCTTAGGCTCCGTCTCCACATCACTGTTTAACTTTTCCATATTACATGACATTTTTTCATTAATTAGACCTACGCTTAAGACTACCGTCTGTATGAGAATACTATTTCATTCTACAATTTTACATTGCGCAAGTAAGAATGATGCTGTTTCTGTTTACGTTGCGTTTAAATGATAAGACAGAATGAGATAAGATCAATTTTTAATAATGACAATAAATCATTTTTAATGTTTCGTTGTTTTATAATTGATGTTAAAATTCGCGGAAATCATTGCAGCTTTCAAAATATTTGATTTATCATTTGACATAAAATGATGGGTATTATGGCGTATTTATTTTATTTTTCATGCGTGAAAATGAAAAAAAAAACTTCATTCATAGGAAAAAATTATAGATTTATCGCATGCATGATGTATATTATTATACAAAGATGAAGTTGAAGTTTTGAAAGTTTTTCAGCGTCCTTTTGATCCTTTAACTGATTTAATCGTCGACAATATCGAGCGCTTCATGCTCCAAGTAGCTTTCCGGTATGATTTCTGCAGCCGAACAACGCCGCAATTGTAACTACTGCAGCGATGAAGGTAACACAGGTTTAAAAAAACCCGATATGTTACAATGTAATATCTGTTATTTTTATTCTAAAAATTCTTACGATTGAGACATCAGTTTTGTAATTTTTGAGTAAAATCAGTATTGAAAAGATTAGAAGCATCATCATTTTTATTTAGTTTTAAGAATTATTTTAGCCGCGAGCTGCCACTGTCTAATTATAATACAATTAGTCTTATCTATTCTCATTAGTCTAAAAACACAACTACTTAAAAAAAAGTCAGATCTAATTAAAAGATTTGTATGGACATTTTACAAAATCCTATTCGACATACAGAAGCCATAATGAATTAAGCACAAGCCCACAATATTTTCAATATCAAGACATATTTTTCGATTTATTCGCTTAGAATTTAATAGAAAAAGTTTTATAATATCATTATTTATTTTCCCTGGTGGTGTGGACGCTAATAGTGCACAGTTAATATAAAACACTATTAATACTCATTTAATTTATAGCCCAATCTATAGTTCTGAGAAATGAATAAAAATAGATTATCTGTGAAAAAACGCTAATTCTGCAGGATCATAATTATACTTTTCATTCAGGCATTCACCTTATCATAGACTCCGTATTAAAGAGTTTTAACTTCAGTCTTTATACTTTAGAATGGTCAAACTACACTGTTATCGAATGGATAACTGAGGCCTTTTAGTATAAGCCATACAAAACATTAGTGGCATGATTGATCGAATTCGAATAAAATAATTCGTCAAATTTTATTATAATAATCAGCTTTATAGTTTGCGGGTCGGTCTCGAACACTTCACACCACTCACTCTCATTATAACGCGTAAAATGGATGCACTTTGCGGATCAGCCAAAAATTTTAAAGTGCCAATTTTAAAATGCACTTATCTGTAGTCGCAAATAATTAACTACTTATTAATAATGGATGATAAATGCCGAGAAATGCCATTATTGATGAACCAAATCAAATTTAATGTGTGTTCCGCGCCACGGTTCATTTAACATAATTAATAATTTAAACCCTTTGTGGTTGAGCTTTCAAAAAGTTGATCACTTTCAGCAAATGAAAAAGTCATAGTTTCGATGTAGTGCTTACAAAATATTATATATGGCACATGGCCATCCACAACATTTATTATAGTATCATCTTTTGTATGCCAGTATCACAGACCTCCGCCGCTTTTTGGGCTGTCTTCTGGACTCTGGGGTGTAGTGACACATCCACGTTTCATCCCCCGTCATGATAAAGTCTAGAAAAGCTTTTCCCTCTTATGCAAAACGATCCAAAATCCGGTGCTTTGGATTGCTGCCAAAGTTCATCAGAAATTACTGAGGATCTCCCACTCCTTGCCTCGTGAGTAGGGGATCCAATCCCGGGATCCCGGACAGTTTTAGGTGCTCATGAATCCCGGGATTAGTAAACATAGTCCCGAAAAAATCGGGATTGTAATTTTTGTCTAACAGAAATCGTACACCTCACCAGCACGATGAAGGCTACTAAATTGAGACATTCCCGCCGAATTCTGAACGCTTGGAAACAATGGCGTAACTACTAATTGGCGGACTTGGGCGACGCCCAGGGGCAGTAATTGTCTAATCCATGTATGCATATTATACAGTGCATATATGTTTTTCAAATTGTTATATAAACCTTTCCCTACCGGTGATGTATTTACTACACCTCGACTCTAATAATGGGAATATCGATATGAAATATAATAGATACGGGATTCAGAATTTTTGTATTGCTCCGTAATATAATTACGAACCACATCAAAGTATTAAAGTATATAAGTATTTATCTGCAGCGACGGAAATAAATAATTTGTCGGGAAATCGGAAATATTGCGATTTTCAGTCCGTGTCTCAGCAGAAAGGAATTTTATCAGTCAAAATTTCAATCCCGAAATCCTGGGATTGTAATTTTGGCTCGGGATTGGAATCCCTCAATCAAAGTCAAAAAATGCACAGACGGGAGGTGGTAAGAGCGTGCGACGACCTCTCCATCGGAAGAATTTACTGTCAATAAACAAAATCGCCAAACAAACTAGTCATTAGGATTTTCCTTACACGCCAAGCGCGCCAATTTCTAAAGACCTTACTTTCTAGATGTCGAATAGGATCCAAAAAGCACACGATCTTACATTTAGAATAAAATATAACTTGAAAAGGAACTTGCATGCAAATATAGAACAGCGAGTTGTCATAAAATACCTATCCTACTCAGGCCATGATTTGGGCGACAGTTCTCGTTGAAGGATTCATAAATTGGATACGTTAACATGTTTATTGCAGTCTTTAGACATTCCAACAAGATATAAACCCTGTAAAAATGTTAATACAAATATAATATTTACTAAAAATTCAATTTTTTATTAAGTATCGCCCACTTTTGAAATTCCATTGATTTTTTGTAGCAATTTTAATATTTATAATTTTATGTGGCTATTTGTGCGCTTGATATTGTCGAGTCTTGTTCATTAACCCATAAATTATTTCCACATTGAAGGAAATAAAATGCAATGGATTGTGTCTGTTGTTTGACCCCCCGTCATGGAGATAGTCTGCAAGTGCTTGAAAACAGTGCAAATAACACTTTATTTTATGATGAGTCGAAATTGAAATAGAATAGTCTTTACTTATTAACGATAGCGATAAACTGACAGGAATTTAAAAAAGAAACAGCTTTTCAATGTCTAATCGCGTTATATATAGCGTTTGGTCGCTCATTTTTGTTGCATTCGGTGTGTGGTATGCGGTACCCATCCTATTGGATAACACCCATCCTATTCATTCTGTCGATGAGTTTTAAATGTTATCAATGAATTCCAAGTCTTTGTGATGATTCTTAGATTGTTTTCCACGGATCTGACTTGATTAAGAATATTAGTGCATCGTTATCAAAATTCGAAGGTTCTCTCGTTCTCACATTATCCTTTTAATTTTTTTTTTAATTTTTAATTTTTGGGACCAATATTAACATCTGCGTACTGTTACCACTTTACCATAAACATCTCTAAGTGTTTTATTAGTTTTTGTGGCATTCCAATCCAAATTTGTGTGACAATAGTTGACGAACAAAATTGATAAATTGCCAGATTTTCAATATGAGTTTCATATGCAATCTATGCAAATTAAATACAGCATTTAATTTGATCATGATATAATAAAGTTGAATAAAATCAAGCCTAGTATTTGCTTATTTGTCCATTGAAAACTATTACAAGTTCAAAATATACGTAAGCACAAACAAAATAATTAAAAATGTCTCCGTCTATATAACAAGTCTTTGAATTACGAGACTATTCTATTTGTGGCCCTTGAAACATTCATATCAAGCACACAAATATGCTACTGAAATGGCATAAATATTTGTTGGAATCCAAAGTTAAAAGTAAATTATTCATAAATTTTAAGTACACTCGCAGATAACGGATATCATTCTGCAAATATGCTATATCAACGCTATCAAAATAACAACAATATTTCTGAAAAATTGCATTCCGGTGCCCATTTAAGTTTCAATTATTTAATAATTGCATTAATTGTTCTATGCTTCATCTTGAACCTCATTTGTCTTAAGTAAACGTACATTTCATTATCAGAAATCAGCTTTTTGTCGCATTTACAATCATTTTTAAAGTGAATTTCTAACTAAATTAAATATAAAATGATTTCAACGTTTTTGTACAAATATTAGCTATAATTTTCTGCAGGAATGCTTTAATATTTTTTAAATTTGTCACTCAAAAAATCATGATGCGGTATTATCAAATAATCTGCAGTATCTAAATAATTGATGGATTACTATTTTTATCTTCATATATTAGAATCAAAGCGTTCTGTGATTATATTTCAATTGATGCGCAGGTCATATGTGCAACGTTTTCATAAAATGCATCTCCACGGCAAGACCTTTCAGTTATATTATTTTTGTATAAATGTTATAAACCATCTGTTATAAAATAACAATAACAATAAAATTTTGAATGTCTAACGTGAAAAATAATTAAACCGATATCTCTTATACTGTTTGTGTCATTCATTTTTAAAATAAGATAATTTCCCTGCCGCACCCTGTGTTTCCAATTAATCCGAGAGACTAATAGTAGATGAGATATCCTCATGATACGTATTCTAATTTAATATTCCTCAATTGAATCGTTATGTTGATTATACAATGTATTTTTTATACCGACACAAATATGCAAGCGGAGTAAATATCTTAGGGGAGCATTTGGAATCTGTGATGAAATATTAAATTTTAGATCATAATTTACAAAATAATTCCATTTATTAATCTAATTACATAATATGAGTATAAAATATTCATCAATAAAAATTTTGCTTTGTATAATTCTGAATACAAAAATTATGTATTTTTAATCTACATTTTCTATATACAAAAGCACACTGCCTTCACATTAATAATGAATACTTGTAACTCAATACGTTAAAAATATGGACGTTATAACGAGCATCATTAGATTTATATTAAATTTATAAGGCTTGTATATTAAATGCTAGTTATGTCGTCGTTTGAAAATTCCTAAGAATCATTTTGTCATATAATACTGCTCTATAATGATAATTTGATTTCAAATTTTAATATTTTGATGATCATTTTTCATACATTCAGATTCAGTTTTATATAAACCGTAACAGCAGTGTGTAGAATTTATTTTAAATTCCCATCAGCATTCACAGTCACTGCCGTATATACGATTAATTCTTCCTCGACTTCTTTTTCATTTTGTTCTGCAATAGATTTTATAACATTTTAGTCCAATAAGATTAAATAACAATAGGCATATGAATAAATGTATATTTACAACCTTCCAATTTATCCCACGGTTGCTTTTCTGCTTTACCGAAGATCAAAAATATTAAATTGCTAAAGAAATACACCGCTGCCGCTATGAAAAAGAGGATTCTCCAACGTGTGATATCAGTCTAAATACAAATATTACAAGGGATTAATACATTTGTAATTAAAAGTGTATCTAATTTCATAGATGGCATTAAACACTAACTGGATCTTCTTTCAATATCCATCCAGCGGTCATGGGTGCGAATGTTCCTATTCCAGCGGCCAAACAATTTGCTATACTCACCAATACTCCTGCATAATTAGGAGATAAATCTATATGATTCATCTGGAATTTTTAAAATTAATTTGATTTTAATTAGTAATTTCAATAAAGTACTCATTTTACAAGCATATGGCAATAAATTGGCATATAAATATTTTAATTATATTACCAAAAATCCTGTTGTATTTGTTGAATCAAGGGCTACAATACATATTATATTAATAATAGCTAGACTAGATCTTCCGGGTGGTATGTACGTCAATATAATCATTCCTGTTGCTGGTCCCCATGTTCCTAAAATAAGATATTATTATTTCAATGACCAACAATTTAAACGTGCCTATATTTTATTGAATTTATTGATCATTTAAACCGTAATACATTTATATTTTCTCACCGATTGTATTAGCAGCCTTTCTAACAAATCTAACGCTAAACTTCTTTGAGTTAATTAGGAAATCAGCCGTAAAACTGGTGCATACGGAACATATCCATGCGATTACATACGGTAGAGCGCTCATTATTCCTGACTAAAAATATAGTTATGCATTTTAAAACGTGTATTTTAACAAATGTATACAAATAGTTTAAATATAAATTTTACCTGTGCAACATTAAGCTTCAAAATATTAGAAAGAAAGCTCGGCGTTTCAGTCATCATTACAAAAAATCCCCAGACGGCACCAATATGCGCTATTAAAACTGCATAAATAGGAATTGAAGTCAATATTTTACTCCAAGGCAGTTTTAATACCTGAAAATATCTATACAAAATCGAATGAGGTGACACATATTATATGCAAATCATCGTCGATAAAAAATGAACATGTGCAATTAACCTTTTTATGGGCATTCTGCCCTAACGATGTTTCAATGAACGTCCTTTCCGTATGAGAAATCGTTTTATGTTCAGCAGGTGAATTAGCACCAAAAAATAGCCACAGCAATCCACCCAAGATGCAAATGATCCCAATTAAATAAAATACCATAGGCCAACCGTACGACGTGTTCGATATAAAACCAGCTGCGGACATGGCAGTTATTGTTCCTAAATTACATCCTGAAAACCTTTATTTATGAATATTTTATTATTTACATGTACATATACTTATAATGTTATAGTATACCTGAATATACAAAATTTACTAATCGATTTCGTTCATTGAACGGTGCCCATTTCCCCAATAACGAATAAACTGACGGAATAACGAAACCTTGACAAAATCCTTGTATTCCTCGAAGAACACATACGGCTTTCCATCCTCCCTAAATTGGAATACGTTACAATAAATACAATAAAATCAACGCAAATCATAACAATTTTACTTTAACTTACAATTCTTATTACAAACGGAATGAAAAACGATATGACGCCGTTCGTCAAAATAGAAAATGCCAAGAAATATTTTCCTCCGTATATCGTAGAAAAATGTCCGGCAGGAATTTGTATAAATAAATATCCCCAATAAAAGGATGCCATAAAATAATCTTGGATTTCCTTATCCCAATCGTATGTCTAAAATTGGAAAAAACGATTAAATATAGGGCTTTTATTAAACGATGCTCGTATAGGAATGTTTTTCATACAACCTCTATATCAGGAACAGTTGAATTTTGGTTGGTCATTGCTATAACGGCAACGCTTGCACTCGTTCTTACAATATATGCAACGCACATGCAAACAAACATCATGGCAGCTTGTTGGTATCGAGCTTTCCAAAGACCTTAAAAATTAAGTAATTTTATGAATTATAATATTAAAATATGTTTCTATTTTGATTTTTTGACTGGGATAAATCGGTTTTTGGCCTGGAAAAAGTACAAATTATTATATATTCATCTAATCTTCCTGTATTCAGCGTACAGTATTTATTTAAATTAACTTTATTATATCAAAAACGTTTTTATAATGCTCATAAACAGTTCCCTGGTGTGTCACCAAAGAAATATAGTTGCTTTAGATTAAGCCAATCAAAACAATAACTTTGGGAATCATTTGCATTACATTATTATTGATTAGATATGCTTATTACTTTATTAAAATATGTTTATAAAACTAAAAAGTATTTATTTATATTGTAGAAAATTATTTTGTTATAATAGATGAATATTCTATGTGTACAGCAAAATAATTTAATTATATTTTGTGCTACATTCTAATGAAATCCAATTAAACAGTCCCCAGGCAACAGCAAATTGGCAAAACCCTGGCAAATTTGTTTGTTGTAAGTTTCTTTCATTAAAATAAGACTGGTTCTATAATATAAGACTTAAAGTGCTTAAATGTTCTTACAATTTTTATGTTTTATTTTTATAGGGATATTACATTATGATTTTAGAGCTAGAAATTGAGTTTAAGTGGAATAACATTTAAAAAAACTTAATTTTTGTTACTAAAACCGCATTTTTCATTTAAATACACAATCCCCTGACATAGACAACAGTCTTCTGTGTCGAGTTTATTTTTATGTTATTTATTTTATAAGGCAATAGAAATATTTTTGGTTTATCTATGTTTTTTTTTTATTATTAACCAGGTAGATATATATTGTTTTAATAAGATTTGATCAATACATAAACAAAAAAGTGACCTGAATAACTTTCTTAGGATGACTTGTCCAGTTTACTGAAAAATGCTTAAATAAAAATGAATGTTTGTTTGTTTGTTTGGTATGCATATCTATACCATTCATCCATTTGCAATAAAACTTTGGTTAACTATTATATGCATACCTGTTAAGAATATAGAATTAATACAATAATTGTATGTGTACGTAATTTTGATTGCGAGACGTTTCGCGTATGCATCTTGCTGTAATTGTATATGCATATTAATCATCAAAGTTGTAACTAGGTAGCGCGTGAATCTAACCACCAAACGTTGTCGTTTTGTTTTTTTAAATCCAATTTAAATCAATTTAATAACATTTAATTATAAATCAACCAAACCACAAGTGATTGCTCGATTTTTCTAAATATCGCACAGAATAACAAAAATCATCAGCGGCTCAATGCATATACAACGTTAGCAGCTAAATACAATGACGTCAATACCATCAAGTATTGCATATAAATTATTTGCAAGGATAATTCAAACGGGGATAACATATGTTAAACTACACGATAAAAAGAGCATGAAATAAAAAAATATTTCAAGCAATTTAGTCTATAATTAGTCCCTAATTTAGATATATTACATGTGACATTTCTTTAAAATTTAAATTTGTTATTCAAAATAACGTTTAAATTAATAAAAATCAAATATTTAGACATAACGATATAATTTACATTACCCGAACACTTTGAGCTTTCGCTCGATCCACCCTCGGAATTCTTCATTTTGATTCACATAGACTTTAATTTTGCCAAATGTCTTATCACTTCGCAGAGTGCTTTTCTATTCAACCGTTAAATTTTGTCGTTAAGGTACAAAAAAAGTTATTTGCTAGCCCGTTGTTAACTATAAGCATAGATAAATCTATCTGCAAACAATTTTTGAGTATTAATTTCGTATGCGTTATCTTTTAATGCTATCTAATTATAGTAAATCATTTCGAATGGTGTTTTTCCACATTTGTCCCATATTGTAAAAATGTGTAGGACGCGATGAAAATAAATTACAACAAAATAACAATCGGTCAATAGTCTAGCTACTAGTGATTTAGTCGTTGAGATGCATTTTGTTTATATAATTGAGAGCGTTTATCTATTTTGAACAAATATTTAAATGAAAATAGAGCTTATCTAATTATGTTATGCAAACGCTTAAAGAAGTCCTCGTGGATATATTAATGTTATGCTAATTGAAATGATAAAAGACTGATTTATGTAAGACATATTAATAATTGTGTCGTTAATTAAAAAGATCCCTTTTTCATCAATTTTATAGAATGATCAAAAAGTTTGAGAAGCTAAATTTTCATTTTATAATTATCTATTATCGCTATAGATTTATTATGTTATTTATGTATATCGAATGTAATCAAGTGTCTGAAAATATAATATATGATTTTAAAACCAATATATTAGAATTTTGTTTACATTTCAAAGGTATTTCATTTTGAAAATGGGTTCTATCGTGTATTTAGTATTCTTTATATTTATATTTTTTGAGGCAAATTTGGTTTAAATATTGAAATATTCTATATAAGTAACTACTTTATTGTATGTCCTTTGTGCTATAAATTATTTCATTAAATAACCTTTTTATTAATTCGCTTAAACACGTCTCGGCATTGTCCATTTAAATCTGAAATGCCTCCAAATTCTAAATAATATCTTTTAATTTGAGCCATATTTTATCTTCGGGAAGTGCATTTGATATTCTTCTTTCATGCAGTGTTCTTGAGATGCAATTTAATTATAAATATAAATTAAGTGCATTTAAATTAGCATTTTGGCTTGTATTTTCTTAACGCGACTGATAAAGGTTTATTTGCGTTTATTGTTATTTTGAAAGGCACTTCCAGCGCTATAAATACTGTTCAATGTCAGTAACGGTAGAATTAAATCCTTATCATTTTGTGACATTTTAACGCAGTAAATAAATCAAAATACATAATCCCGACGAACGTACGAATGAATCATCTCGCAATGAAAGAAAGCAATTTTATCGTAAAATATATTTTCTTAAAATTATGGAAAAATATCATTAACACAATATATTATCACAATATATTTAATACTTAATTTAATTTTTATTTGAGTCAACTAACGCCAGATCTTTTTGTTGAACATCATCATAACGTCTACGTGCATTCCATTTGCTTCCTCAACGATAGATTTTAATTTACAGTCTCAACTAAATTCGAGTATTTTTACCATTGCACATTTATATTATTAATTTAAATACCTTACAAATTTGCATAATACTAAATTACTAAAATATTAAAGCTCTCTTTTTAAATATAAATTACAAGTTATTTATTATTGAGTATCATAGATTCTTTTTCTTCTAAAGCTGTTTTTCCACTTTTGCCGACTTTCATTTCTGAAAAATATTTAATAATGTGTATAAAGTAATAATGATATATTATGATTTGGATCCTTTTTTTATAAATATATACATACCGACATCGCCAAAAACATTTGGCTCATTCCACGGTTGCTTTTTGCTCGTTCCAAATATAATGAAGAAGAGATTTGTAAAGAAATATATGGAGGCGGTTAATAAAAATGCTATCCTCCATCGTACAGGATCATTCTAAAAATTAAATCATTTTATAATACACAATATAAATTCAATTCATTTTATTTCAATAAAACTTACGGCGTTATCTCCAAGAATTTGTCCTACGGTAATCGGTGCTAGAAATGCTATCGCGTTAGCAACACAGTTCGTTATTCCCATCAGAGTGCCAGCAAAGTTTGGAGATAAATCAATGTGATTCATCTATAATCGTACATCAATAAATATGAATATATAAGAAATTAACGATTAATTTGTCGGTTAGCAGAATTTCATTTCAAATTAATTAAACAACATGATTTGCATACATCACATGATTCACTCTATACAAAACTTGTTTTGAATAGGTTTGTTATTCAATTGATTAAGCACTGATGAATCTCGTTTTTTCTTATTATTATTAATGATACAAAAAAGATGTAGCCGATGAAAATCCAAGTGGATTGAGGTCATATAATGAACTGACTAGAAAGTTTTTTATATTGATTCGATAGCAATATTTTTGTTAAATTATTGAATCAATAAATTTTTAAACATATGCATTACCATATATCCCATATTCATTCCAGAGCACGATCCAACGGTGATGATTAAAAGTCCCACCGCATAATATTCATGACCGGGAGGAATATATCCCAAAGCGACTAAACTGATAGCCGGCACCCATGAACCTTTAATAATATAAAACACATTCAATACATTCTATAAACAATAAAAACAAATTATATATTGATTATTAAATATTTACCAATTGTATTGAAAAGCTTTCTACATATGGTCGTGGATAATATCTTTGAATTCACTAGATAATCCGATACGAAACTCATGATGATGCTTCCGAGCCACATAGCCGTATACGGTAAAGCTGATAATAAGCCGCTCTACATTTAAAAAATGCTTCATTTAATTGATATTACACATTTAAAATACAATTATGCTTGCATAATATATTAATGGTATACATACACTTTTCATATCAATCCCTAGGGCATGTTTCAAATAGCTGGGTGTCTCCGTTAAAAGAGTTAAAAATCCCCAATTTATTCCGATGTGTGTTACTGCTATTGCTAACAGTGGCATTGATGTGAAAATTGATTTCCATGGAGTTTTTAACGCCTGAAAAATTTAGCACTCAATATAAATAATTTATTATGAAGGTTTTACTCTAATATAGGGCCTTGCAATAAGGACGCTCGATGTTTAAATGTATATAAAACAAGTTGTGTGTGAGATATCTATTTAATTTTTTCTTCATTTAAAAGAATATATTATGGCATTAAGTTTGGAATATAGCATCGTTCAAATGTCCGCCGCGGCTTTGCTTGATGGCACGCATTCGGGAGGTCCAATTTTCGATGGCTTTGTCGCATAAATCTGGCTGAATTGACATTAACTATTTGCGGTTTATATGCACAGATTTGCAATTTAAAATAGAATTAAAAGAAGAAGTCTAAATGCGTTAAATCACACGATATCGGTGATTCGCGAGAGAAACATGTCCTCAAATCGCTCGTGCAGAATGTCCATTGTGGCACGTAACGCCATCCTATTGGGAATCACATATCATCCCAAATCCGACAATTTTGCTTCTGAATCAGTTGAATTTAAGTCGCATTTAGGTCAAGTTCTTATGAACGACTAAAAATTGACTGCCTCAGGTTTTCCCGTACACTCTCATGCACAGCAGCGATGTATTCAGCAGACCTTGCGTTTCGGTAATATACGGATATTAACTGGTTATTTATCGAACCGGTTAGCTCAAATTTTTCCACCAAACGTCTAATAGTCGACTCGACTAGCATGGTTAAGGTGAGGAACATTTCTCGAATAGAGTACTTATTTTTAAAATAAAATTTGATAACTTACACACATTTTTCAACGCTATAATCTTTCATGGTAATTTGCCATAAATTACTAAATAATTCACAATAAATTTGATAGATATTGCTTTAACAATATGGTCGCTATAGTCTAACATATTTTGAGCGTCTTTATTGAAAGACCTTGTAGATAACATTTTTATATAGTATATTTATAGTGGAAGATATAAATGTGTTTATCATAGAACGTCATAGCATGCAAATAAATAGAGAAAAACGTCTTCCATTGTTGATTCTTATCAAGATCATAGCGAATTTTACTAGTGATTATGTCAACACTTTGTATTTATTCATAATCCCAAGTAAAATAACTACTGCACTACACGAAACTATTATGCTAATTGAGTCATTGCCTACCTTTTTAGCTTCTGTACTAGCCAAAGATGATTCGATGTAGTATTTTTCCTCGAGGGAAATGGAACGATGAGTTGCCGGTGTATTTGCACCCAACCATCCCCAAAGGATTCCTGTTAATATGCCTAAAGTGCCAATGACATAGAAGATGCACGGCCATCCTATAGAAGTTGATGCCAAAAGACTAGATAGTGGTAAAGCTACAATCGTTCCAATTGATGTGCCTGAAGCGAAGATATACTCATATAATTGACTTCTGAATAAATTATCTTATGACCAATGATCGTATTGAAAAATACCTGTAAACATGAAATTGCCCAATCTACTCCTTTCGCTATTCGGTATCCATTTACTAGTAAATGTATGAATGCAAGGAAACAGTGAGGATTGCGCCAACCCTTGGAGTACCCTCAATGCATAGAGAAGTTTCCATCCTCCCTATATAAAATATATATATATAAATCAATCATTTAAATACAAATAATGCAGCATTTTGTTAAAAAATGAATCCACAATCATATTTCGGACATGCATATCTGCTCATGTTCACGCATGTACTCATGTGTTTATTGTGAGCCAATATCTTAACAAAATGTTGAATATATATCATAATTAAATTACGTACAAGTGTGACCATCCAAGGAGTAGCCAGGGTGATGATTCCATTCACCAGCATTGCAACTGTTAATAAAAATTTGGCACCATATCTGTGGGCCAATTGACCGCCTGGTATTTGCATTATTGTATATCCCAAAAAGAAAGAGCTGAGGATATCATCTTGGATCGACTTATCCCAGGGAAAAATCTAAATAGATAAAAGCACATTTTACAATATAATGTAAACAAACAAATCATAATGTGTGGCCTTATAACGATGTATTAAAGTTATGGCATTTTATTTAAATATCAAGCGGCAGACGCGCGCGAAGTGACCCCGGAGTTAATGTGTTGATATCAAAATGATATTTTTCGATCCAAAATTACATTTGTTCACTGTCATTCGAACGAGCATTCCTGTATGATAGTTTTAAAAACTCGCATAAATCAGTGTCCGATTGCTACAATAATGACATACTCGACGAGTACATCCATTAATTTATATAGAAGCTTGAATGATAAAATAGATGGACTGGTTGTGCAAGATGAATTGGTGTTGTGCCTTTGATAAAAGGCTCAATATATTAGGTCTTCCCGAAAGAAATCCATTATTTTCGCACATTCTCGTTTAAGTTCATTCAGTACTCGGATACAGCGAAGGAAACATTTTTATATTTGTTGCTTGTTGCATTATTTATCCAGAGCCGTAATTAGGGTATGAAGCGCCAGTGGTAAGTATCTAAATTAACGCCCCCAACCCCCTCGGAATCCAATTTATTTTTTAAAGTTAACTAATACTATTATAAATTCAATATATTCAATTTTAATGTTTGATTTAAAATAATATAGCCCTAAAAGAGGACGGAGTAGCCATAAGGTTTGTATGCTCAATCGGTCCGTTTTCCGGACCGCTGATATAACGAATGAGCGGCTCGCGATCGGATGCCATACTTGAACATAGCGATAATGAAGAAAAAAGGGATTAGAAAACTTAGCAAATATTATAAAAATGGACAGAGTCAATCAGTGTTGAATAAAATAAAAAACATGCGCAACTCTCGACCGAGACGGTATTCTGCGTTTTGCGCCCCAAGCCCAGTTGTGCCCGTGACGGGCGCCTGCTTTACCACGCGCTAGTCACGGCCCTGGATTTATCAGCTTAATTTTTTATGTTATGACATAAATATTATTCTATCATTAACCCTTTGATTAGTGAGTTAATTTTTGTAGATTTTTTTCGTTTATGTAACTTTGTTGAAACTTTTATTGAAACGATCTTGTTTCTATAAAAATGGGATAAAAACTCGTCTTTTGTAAAAAAATCGAAAAGAATGGATTTCTTTCGGAATTACCTAATATTTTAGAGGAAAAAAATTTCTACATCATTATAAAATCGATTGATAATGAATTACTTACTTCTACATCTAACGTTGTCGAATTGTCTGTCATTGCTATGATGGCCACACTCATATTCACTCTCATTATATATCCAACAGCTAAACATATAAAAACTAAAAATGATTGAAAATGTCTGACTCCGAAACCGTACTCTAAAAAAAATGCATAATAATTAGATAATGAAATAGCATAATTCATCCGTATTAATTAGCATAGTCCTTACTTTCAGGCATGTTATCCACCATATTGTATTGGCAATCGTTCGTCTTTTCTTTGGTCGCCATTTTTGCTGTTTCCTCTATCGTTAAACCGGAGCCTTCCTCAATTAATCTATGCTTGGAGAGAGCAACAAGTCCAATTGTTCTTTATTGGGTCGAATCTTGATATTATGATGTTATTTTATAATTTCATCGTGATTATAAATCATATTGCATGAGGTAGTATATCATTTCCAAGGGGACTAGTTAAATTTACTTAATGCACTTGCATATTTCTTCGTACAACAAAATTATACTATTTTAATTTCAGCAATTGAATTGCATAGATTATTATATTTATGTCTATCAAATCGATACTTAAATTAATTTAAATTTACTATATATATATATATAAATGTATCGAAAAATATTCAATTATTTATCACTACTTTGGATGATTTAACTACTTAAACTAAGCGAATGCTTTCTATTCTTTTATTTAACGTTGGATATGTATTCTTTTTCTGCTCTCGGCATCTCCTTTGCAGATTTCAAATCTTGTTTCGTCTGAATCATTTCTAAAAATAAAATATTCCATGCATTATTATGCTGACATGATTAAAATTAATGACAAAAATTCTCGTTAAAAATAATTGCGTACATATAAATTAATGCAAATTAATCACTTCGATTGATAATTTGAGCTGAAAATAGTTTCATATAGAAATAAATTTGGGGTCGTTGAAATTCATTGTTCGTTGGGTCATATTTGATACGATATCATCAATTTTCTTTGACTTTGTCCTATGTTAAAATTGCACGCAAACATTATTTAAGAATTTGTAAATAAAATACACATATCAATGCAGGCAATTTTAACACATTACAGTCCGAGTGTTCTGCGCTAAATCTAATCAATGATATCTTTCGTAAAATTGATGTAATTTTTATACCAGCTGATAGATTGACGCGAAATTTCAGCAGTGTTTAAAAAAAAGTTTATTGTATCGACATATTGAAATATTGAAGTGATTCACAATCTGTGGTGTGTGTGAAACCAGGTCAACGTCTCCATCAAGCCAGGCAACTTGCTGCTGAAAAAGCCAGCAATATGACTGATAAAATTCCTTTCTGCTAAAATACGGACTAAAATCCGCAAAAATCTCGATTTTCCGACAAATTTATTTATTTCCGTCGCTGCAGATGAATACTTACACACTATAATACTTTGGTGTGATTCGAAATTATATTACGGAGCAATACAAAAATTCTGAACCCCGTATCTATTATATTTCATATCGATATTCCCATTATTAGAGTCGATGTGTAGTAAATACATCACCGGTAGGGAAAGGTTAATACATCAATTTGAAAAAAATATATGCACTGTATAATATGTATACATAGATTAGACAATTACTGCTCCTAGGCCACTGTTTTCAAGCGCCCGAATTTTTCGGGACTACGTTTACTAATCCCGGGATTCATGAGCACCTAAAACAGTCCGGGATCCCGGAGACATTTCTCCTTATGAAGATACCAAAAAACGAATCGATATTGGATAGCCTTAGAAGACGTGTCGTTTTTTCCACTTGCTTTTTTGTATTACTATCTTAAAATAAAGGATTTATTTTCTCGAAAAACGGCAGGAACTTATTCACACACCTATTTTTAAAAAAATTGAATTCGCTATATTTTGCCAACATTACTTATTGACATATATTTTTAAATTTCTCGAAAGAAATTTAAATCTATATCAAGTTCGTACGACATATTTTCAAGCTAAAGTTAGGTCGGTGCACAGACTAACGTTTTAACAACTAAGATGTATGGGATCACATGGAAAAAATTTGATCAGTTATCAAACTATCTGATCAAGAATATAATAAAATGGATTTTGACACTCTCACTATGATGGCCCGAAGGATACAAATAAGGTTCGCAAATGCAATGTATGCATCATATTTACCCACGAAGCCTTTTGTCTTACAGTGGACTGCTTTTGGCTGTTATACGATGATGATTGAATGAAAATCGCTCTGTAATTAGACTTAAATCGACTTTTAGCTCGCGGGCATTAATTGTAAAAGGCATCAGAAGTTTTTCAATTCATTAAAATATTCACATTTAGAATTTGATCGATCCAACAATTAAAAGTCGTTTGTTCTTGTGTGACTATTTTCGACTGTTATTCTATGAACAGCGTCTAATGATGATCATGATCTTAAAGCGATCGAAACTGATCGAAATTCTATTTAAAAAATAGACTTTAATGGTTTAATAAAAGCATTTAATGTGTGGGATTCATTTTAATTTAATAATTCAAAATTTCATGAAAATATATCCATTAATTGCTTAAACTATTTTGGAATCAATATTGTATAATATGTGGTTTAAAAGCGTAGATTGTTAACATTAACCATAGTTTGTTAGTATAATATTTCTTAAATTTAAGGCTTTCAGAATTAAAATCGATGATATATTTCGTTTAAAAAAAACGGGATTGAAAGACTCACCCAGACGATTGTTCAAATAGTTTGTATTTGCTAAATCTTTCTCGAGTACTGAAGCACATGCGTATTGACTTGTTGAAGTTCTATTTGGAAAACGTTCATACAAAAACACCTTGATCACAACACTTCCTCGGCGCTTGATAGCTCAATCGAAAATGACGTGATCATGGAAATTTTTGTCAAATTTAAGAGTCGATAAATATTTAGGATTCGAGTTATGAACCTTACAGCTTCCCAGTATAGCCAGCCCATTAGCGTAGAGTTGTAAAATTTTAAATGACGCAAATCGAATGATTTATCGCCGCTTTTGCCTGTCGAATGACTAACTTGCCCGAGCCTCCTTTTTCTGACACATAAATTAGGATCTCTCGGAATAACTAATGGGACAAGTTCCATCGTTCCGATGGATGAACCCGTATCACGCTTATCGACAAAACTGGAAACGAGATGAATCACTGTCAACCTAACTTTTTTACCAATAAAATTAGCATCTATTAAGATTTACAAAACACGACCCGAGCGCACAATATCTAAAAATATAGGAAAAATTATGCGTTTATTTCGAAATTTGCATTTTGAAACACCTCGTGTTGCCGCGTCAAATCTCAGCATAAACAAAGCGAGGTGAAATATAGTTCAAATGTGACGCATTTCACCTAACACTACTTGATTCGCAGGTACGTCATAGCGTTACGAAGAAGGATAAAAAACCATTTAAAACCTTATTAAATCAGATATGCAAATAATTTCTAAGAAATTAGCCCAAGCGAAAGGTCAATCGCTATAATAGATCGCCAAAGCGACTCGTTTTTTAGGAAAAATTTGTCGCAACTTTTTATCATGCATCACAAAAGTGATCGTGTTCGCTTCAAGCAGTAGATGTTTACGCGCGTAACACCAACTTTAATCTATGAAGTTGTCGAGATTTACGCGAGTCATATTTATATGATTTTAATTTTATAACGCTTGAAAAAACGGGGGTTCGATCGCGTTTTTAAGCTTTTTAAAAGTCCGATATTCAAACCACCTATCGGATTCATTATCAAGGATTAATAGTTAATCCTTAATAACGAACCAGTTGAACCAATATATAATATTTTTACTATACTTATATTATTCCCGCAAGTGTAAACAGTAAGTTGACAAAGTTTTATTGCAATCGGATGAACGGTATAGAAGCGCATCAAATACAGACAAACAAACATTGATTTTTATAAACACTTGAGTCGGTTTTTATGCGATAGATACGTTCCACGGGGAGTCACACATAAAAAATGCGCATAAAAAAATACTTGAACCACATATAAAACTGAGGGATGGATTCCGTTATTTTTTAAAACCGCATAACTTCAAATCGATGTGATGAAATGAAGCTAAAATCGCATAAAAAAATTTACGAAGATTAACCAATAATTTTTTACGATGATATGAGACATGCAATTATTAAGCTCAGAATTTGAGTCATGTGCAATAAATAGATTGACTAGTTTCTTGTATATTTTTTACAGTAGGCAGGAGTTTCTTCCCCTTCAATATCGTTCTCTGTTTCTTTGCTGCCATATAACATCAAACCAATATCATTCAAAGGATCCTCAAGCAACTCATCGACATCATTTTAAGAAAAAATATCAAAGCCTTTTCTAACAAGGTGATTTGCCGAAGTAATGATTTCAGCTGACAATATCGAAGTTTTTATTATTTTGTCATCTGTAACACAATCGTACTAAACTGTTTTCCAACAAGAATTTAAAGTGTTTGGAGTAATCTGATCCAAACTTTTTCCAAACTTCAGGTACAGTTAATGACTGAGAAATCTTAATATAATACTTTTTAAAAGTGGAAATGATGCCCTGATCTATTGAGTAAATTAAACATGTCGTGTTGGGTGGAAGAAACACTATTTTTACATTTGTATTTCGCATAAAAAAAGTTTTGTGTTCTATAGAAAAATGAGGGAGAGGTTCCATTATTTTTGAAAATGCATAAAAACAGACTTAAGTGTATAAGACTACGCCTATGTTACTCGCGCAATTCTTAACAATAAGTGGACGAAGTTTTATCGCAATTTGATAAACGGTATGGCAGCGCATTACATACGAACAAACAGACATTAATTTTTATATATAAGATATGTTACAGTCAGGACTACGCAGCGCGAATAAAGCTTGAATGAACCTTAACCCCCAATAATAGCGTTTAAAATAGAACCATTTTTGCATCAGGCATACTTTTTGAAATAATGATTTGAATAAATAATAATCATGTATTAGAAATAGAAACATGCGCGTAGGGGTAACTTTACAGCTCTCCGTCTCTGTCTTCAATTCACTAATCTCTGCACTCAATGTGCGAGATTGCTCTTTCTATCAGTCAAGTCTGATCACAACATATGCGCGATTACTATTCGACGAGTTATTCGCAGTTCTGTATCAATGATGAAAAACTAGTTTTAGCTTATATTCATTTTTGTTTAGCAGTAATTTCTAATTATAACAAAGTCATCTAGTTTAAACTAGTTTCAACTAGTAAAAACGAGTTCTAACCAAATACAGGTTTTGACTGTAACATATATAATTGTCAATGTATAATTAAGAAGGTATAATATTTAGAACTAGAAGTTTTGGAATCCCAGATGGGAGTTCATAACATAAGGAAACAAGTTTAAATTTGGGAATTTAAACAAATTTATTGGAAGAGATAACCTAAAAGAAAACATACAATAATTACTTAAGATTTAAAGCATGAATTGATAACAATATTATCTGAAATATTGATTTAACAGGATAAACGAAGAGTAATATAATTGGTTAAGTATCGGTTTTCGTTCCGGTAAAAATAACGGTTTAACCGGTTATCGGGTTCAGTTTCAGTCTGAATCTCTGGTCTTATATTCACTATATATTGTTTATATCTAAATATTCAATCAAAACCATTATAATTATTCTAAAATCGCTAACAATTAATATAGGGGAAAAAATCAAGCAATCTCTTGAAGTGTGAAAAAATATTGAATTGAATGTATGTTTGTTCTCTTTAAAATTCTACGTCCATTGAATGATCTAAAGCAAGTTTGGCATTGTTTTTAATTTAAAAAAATATCAAATAAAAACATATTTTTAGCACAAAAACAACGATAACAAGCAAGCGAAAATTATGCAAAATAAATGTATAAATGTCAGTCGTACTATTTATACATTTCGAGCGTTCCCACAGAAGAACAAACTTGATAAATACAGTCGGATAAGTACGTCTATGGATGTTTGACTTGCATAATTGATATATAATTTAAAAACAACTGTAATGTAAATAAACACAATTTAACCCATTACAATAACGTCACTTTAATCATTCTGTATTTGGAAGGCAACGGGATAACATCACTTAAAAATACTATCCCCTTCGGAAAAATATCCTATGGAGACGGCTTAAATTTGATTCGTAGACACGGCGCAATAAGAAAATATTTTTTATCAAAATTATCCACCGCGTAATTTTTTCTGTAATCATATTTGGCCTTGTATTGCTCAATTTTTTTGCAGCTCCAAATCTTCGTCAGGTTTTTTTTTAAAACACGTGCGTTGTTAAAGCCTACATTCCTTGTTGTGTGCGTCGTTTAAAAAGTCAGAATTCACCACAGCGATTCACGTGTACGTCTTTTGAGCAATTTTTTTCCTATACGGGTCCATGCGCGCGCATCCCAATCTCGCATTGAACCGCTTCATCGCCTTAAAAAGCTCTTAGCAAATTTAAATTTAGGCAAATCGAAATTGAATAGGCTCATATGTATGATTTTTAAATTTCAAAACGCCAATACATCCGCCAGATTGCGAGTTTTTTTTTTTCGAAAATAACACGTTTTTGCTTTCGAAACATTAACAAAAGCAATTAGTCGACAAGGTTATCAAGCCGCAAATGTACAAATAGTTTCATCATTTCAGAAGCGACAATAGATTTGCGAAAACCCCGCATGTATAAAAATCCGTCAGTATGATTATCGATTATGTTGTTTCATTGAAAATGTATCTAATTCAATTATCTCAATTTACACATCGACTTATTCATGAATGGATTTTTTTTTGTTTGCGAAAATTCTCGGATTTTTAGAGAGAGTCGTAATTTTAGCACTTTGCTAAAATTACTCAAGAACGACTTATTCAATTAGCAGTTTCAGGTATGCATTTTCCTTAAAATAAAGCAAACATGAATCATCCATTAGTTTTGGATATAAATACACCATTCTGGAAAGTTTACGGTATTCGAATGCATTTCTAATCTTTAAATAAGTTTTTTTTTTCTTTAAAATACGCATGAAATATGGACGCTGAGTTGTTAATTGATGCGGGTGGCGGCAGATCTTAAAATGAGCATCAGGCGCAGACGCACGTGCCGTTCATCATAGGAAATATTTCTTCAGGGATAGATGAATTTCATTTGCTGGATTACTTTTTACATATGATTAAATTATAAGAAGGGCGTTTATTCCTCGTTAAGAATCCGTCGAAGAGTAATCACGCATATGCGCGATCGGAATCGAGTGATCCCTGTTGCCAGACATGCAAGGCAAAAAGAGTAAACGCGGGTCATTGTATGAGGACAAGGGAGTGCCCCGAATAAAGGGAGACTATGAAACGGCAGAGAAATGGCCACCATTATCCAAATTAACTTGAACGACTGCAGGGTAGCAAGAGTGCGATATGGGCTGAGGCACTACAAATTGAAAGGGCCAGGCTTAATATGGCCAGAGTCCAGAGAAGGAGTGCAATCAGAGTGGCTGCTGCATATCGCACAGTGTCGAAAGACACCGTCCTGGCACTGACTGCCATATCACCAATCGACTTGCTCCCATACGAGAGGTGAAGGCAGGAAAAACGCTAAGCAAAAGACCATGGCGGCGTGGCAGTCCCGATGGGACAACTCCGCTAAAGGTCGGTGGCCGCATGAGATAATATCGAACCTGAGAACCTAGGTAGACAGAAAGCATGGTCAAGTGTGCTACCACTTGACCCAGGTTCTCACTGGGCACGGCTGTTTTGGTAGCTACCTCTACACAAAATAGGCAAAGAGACCGACCCGGAGTGCCAGCACCTGCGAAGCGGAGTACTACGATCCTGCACATATGACATTTGTCTGCCCAGCATGAAGCACTGAAAGATACACATATGGGAGGAGCTGGGAATCAGCTCGCTCTCCCCTAGCAACATGGTACCTTCAATGTTAACAGAAGTTAGGGCATGGAACAGTAGAAGAATGACATTCGGAAAGAGATAACTAGAGAGCCCTTGAGGGACACATCGCTGCCAATCTTGTGCAATACTTAATTAGTAGCCGGGTGGCAGCTGAAGAAGAGGGGGGTTTAGTGGGTAAAAATCCCACACTTCCACCAGAACGGTGGTGTCTATTGAGGATTCCCCCCTTCGCAAAAAAAAAGATACAGAAAGAGCATTATCGCACATTGAGTACGGAGATTATTGAATCGGAGATACAATTGGGTCTGTTTTTATGCGATAGATACGTTCCATGGGGAGTCGCATATAATTTTTTAAAAGCCGCATAACTTCAAATCAATGTGATAGAATGTACCAAAAATAAAAAAAATAAAACTGAAGACATGCGTATGTTTACGCGAGAAAATGAATGAATATTGTGTGCTATCGACAGTGTTAAGGTTCATTTATTGATATACAAGCTTCATTCATACTGCGCGGTCCTAAGAGAAAAGCGATTTTTTTGTGGACGACGTGGACATACGAATGTAGCATCTATATTTCACTAAACTTAAAATTAACTCGATAAACGATAACCGGTAAAACCGGAAAAAAATCTGTAACCGTAATAAAAAAAATAACGCTTCGAAATCTTGTTAAAATATTCTCAAGAGTCTGGATTTGAACCCAATTAACTCACTATTTTAAAACTTCTGGTCATTTATTTTTTGCAATATTTAGCATAATGGCGAATATACATGATATTTTAAGCTTTTTGTGTCTATAAATTATCATTATTTAATGCAAAATCTGATAAAATAACATTTTTATGTACGCAACTGGTTCTTTTTGGTGATCGGTTTTCTTTCCACTTTTATTATTTAGTGGAATATTATTGACGTAATATTGGATAAGTCTTGTGACAGACATTGAAAAAACGTAAGTATATGTTAATAATTTACATTTGGGAAAAAAATATAACACAAAAAACCAACCAGCAGTATTTTTTGAGTGTTCAAATATTGATCAATTGATAAAAAAAAACCAAAGATTTACATTTGGATGGTATGAATTTTAATATTGCTGTGAACTTACCACTATTTTCGATATCTTCATCGGGATCGTTCCATGGCTGTTTATCGCTAGTGGCGAAGATTTGGAAAATCAAATTACATCCAAATGAAATTCCTGACGTCAGGAAGAAAACAGATCTCCATTGAGTCTGATCAGTCTGATTAAAAATATATTAAATTGATAAAGATATCAAATCAAATGTACTTAATACTGATAAACAGCTTTTTTAGAGTATTTACCGGATCTTTGAGGATATATCCAGCACTTATGGGAGCCAAGACTCCAACAGCGTTAGCAGCACAGTTTGTTATTCCCATGAGGACTCCGGCAAAATTTGGAGAGAGATCGATGTGGTTCAACTGTTATAAATGAAAATAACATACAAATACACATAGGCCATTAACCACTAATGATCAAATGATTACAGTCGTTCGAAAGACAAAAAAAAATAGAAGAGGAATGCCGAGAAAAAATGTGAAGAGTAGAACAAGCTTAGTCATTCGTTTAGAATTGTGAAATTACAATAATTATAGATCGCGCCTTTCAATCATTCTTGGTCCGTTTAATAACTAATTTTTGGGGCCCCGAAATAAATCGCCACGGTGAGATCATCGGGATGGTTTTTTATATAAATTGAAAAATACCAGAAATCCGACGTTCATAGCTGATGTGGTTCCGATCGAAAATATTAGGATGACGACCGATAGTACAACTTGTTCTCTGGGGATGAATGATAGCACAATTAATCCAATGCCCAATCCCCAAGCAGCTATAATTTAATTTAATAAATCATCAATTTATGTTTGAATGCTTAAAATATAAACGTATTAAATTAATGCATACAAACTGTGCTCGCTAATTTTCTTGTCGTTATAATGCTGCAGTATTTTTTATTGATAATGTGATCTGCTACAATGCTAGATAGTAATCCAAAGCTCCACATAGCAATATAAGGAAGCGCCGATAAGAATCCACTCTGAAAAATAGATTAAAAATAATTTCACCCTGGATCACTAATCATTAGTCTCAAAAACTACAGAATCATTCATGGCCTCTATGCCTCTATGCTAATCAAATGATAACATGATAATAAATACAGTTTATATTCAAATCAACAAGATTTTTAAATTTAAATAACGTTCAAGCCATTTTATGATCTGTTTGTTCCATCTAATCTATTGATTTATTTGATCCTTTGATAACTTTTTAATCAATAGCTTGTAATATTGTGTAATTTGAATTTAATAGGCGTATTAATATTCAGTCAGAGATTCGAGATACGGAGAATTGAGCCTTATCTTAAAATAATTTTATTTAATTGCATTTTTATTTATATTCATCAATCTAAACTAGCAATTTGTCCATACAATTGAAAGACAATCAAGCCCATTTAATATAATTAATAATTTGTTCGGACAAATTGCACGCGCTTGATAAATGTTCCGCGCATTGAAAGGATTAATAAATATTGAAATTGACCATTAAATAATAATAATAGCGACATCTATAAATATTAAATTAATTATATTGTTTTAGCAAATATTCAAACCATTTTTTAAAACCCAAGCAATTAGGATTCATCATTTAGATTTATCAAAGATATTTTATATGTTGATCAATAGATCTATTTACATATATTTACATTTTATGACATTAACGTACATTGTTGGCTATGAAGATGGACAAAATATTTGAAGTAAAATGTACCTTTTGCATATCAATATCCAAAGCCATGGAAAAGAAGCTTGGGGTTTCGAGCATCATCATTAGCATTGCCCAATTGAAGCCAATGTGTGTCAATATCAAAATCCAAACGGGTCTTGATGTGAAGATAGACTTCCATGGAGTGCTTAAAACCTGTAAAATAACACAACTATCAAATAGATCCACGAGAAATTTGATAAAGGTCGTAAAAGAAACGATGCGGACATTAGTAACAACTTTGAAACGAAATCTGAAGTGTACACACTGCGATTAAATTCAAATCTACAAAGCTGCATTTTTGTCTACAAACAGTTTACATTAATTATTGTCAAATGAAAGTAATTTACTTTCGATACAAGGTGGCTAGGGCTTCAATAGACGTGGCTAAAGTTCTAGTAGCAATATTAAATACACATTATTATAAGCAGCCACAGCATAGTTTCACACTCGTAGGTCCCTTGAGGATTCATTGCAATGCAGAACTCATTGCCTTCGTGGACGATGTTGCATTACTGGTGATAGCTCGGCATCCATGGGAAATGGAGACGACGGGCAACAAATCAAAAATCAAATTGTCAGCAATCACGAGGTTGAATACAGCAAAAATATGAGATACGCATTGGAGCAGCTGCGCAGAATGCGCAGAAGGTAGGCGACTTCGGACGGCTCATGCTCAACATTGGAAGACCAAAACCGTGCAGAAGAAGAACCATAAACGAGGTTATACATTCATTCCTTCTGTACCCCCGATATGGCATGCGTCGCTTAGACATGAGAGCTACAGAAAGAAGCTGGCAAGGGTCCAACGGCAGGAAGCGCTCCGAGCCGCTGGAATCCCCCCGCTGGACCTCCAAGCAAAGAAGAGTGCCTTGGAATTCGAAGATCCCAAAAACCACAACGAGCATGACCAGAAACTGAAGAAAGCCTGATAGCAGAGATGGGATCAGTCCAGCAAGGGAAGTTGGACCCACCGATTTATCCATATCGTGAGCCGATGGAGGGCCCAAAAACACAGAGAAACGACCTACCGCTTGATCTAAGTCCTCACTGGACATGGATGTTTTGGTACATACCTGATGCGGATCGGCAAAGAAGCATCCGCGGCATGCCACCACTGTCAAGCGGAGGTCGATGATGCCGATCACACCATCATCCCAAAGAAACACGCTGAAACAGAATTCAGGGTAGCCGAACTCAATGCTGAAAACATGGTCCACAGCATGATGGTAAGCAAGAAAAACTAGGACCTTTGGCCAGATTTCGTTGAAGAAATAATGAGCGCCAAAGAAGGCAGTGAGAGAGAGAGACGCAGAGCGGCTCTCCAATACTAGAATAGGGCCAGCTACTTAAGGCCAGACTACCTGCCCTCCTGAAGCAATGTGATAAATATTACCAGAGGGACAGAGAAGGACTAGGGAGAGGTTTAGTGAGCAAGAATCTGAAACTACCCTGGGATCAAACCCAGTGTGTCTTATGGAAGATTCCCCTCCCACAGGAAAAAAAGGTCGCTTGAAGATGTGTTTTAAATTGGTATAATTTAATTTGGCGGATTTATTTAGAAATAATAAATCTCTAATCAGGGACTCAAAAATAATCTCTACTTAAATTTAATTTGGAAGGGAAGACAGATTGATTATCTTGATTGAGGAACAACCTGTACTTACTCGATGACCAGATTTTTGACCTAGTGATGTTTCTATGAAACACTTTTCTTCTTGTGAGATTTTAGGATGATCCGATGGACGATTGTATCCCTAGCATGAACCACATGAAACCAATCGCCAAAGCCATCGATCCCAGTATATAGAAAGCCTTATCCCAACCCAATTGTCTGGATAATAAACCGGCCAACGGCATTCCGATTACAGTTCCAAAAGGTCCACCTAAAAAATGATTAAATCAATAATTTCCCTGCGGCATGCACTATGCTATAACTATACTAGGGTCATCCAGAAAGTAAAGTTACAAGGACTCTTGAGGCAGAGAGATTTTTTTTATTTGGAAGTTGGCACATCTGGCATGTATGTAGTCCTAGTGGTTAGTTTGTTTGGTCCCAGTAAATTCTTCCGCGTAGTAAGTGGGTTAAATTGTTCAAAGAAGGGCGTACTGATACCACGACGAGGCAAGGAGTGGAAGATCATCACTGATTTCTGACGAACTTGTTCAAAATCCAAACAAAAAATTCTCCCGGCCTTAGAAGCCCTTGTAACCCAATTTTATAGATGTCCTCCATAATTAGAAAACGTATATTCAAATATTACCAGCCAATATAAAATTTGCAAGTCGACCTCTTTCGCTGACAGGAGCCCATTTGCTAACGATGGTATGTATTGAAGGCATCATTGCAGATTGAGTCAAGCCCTGGAACATTCTGGAACCACAGGCAGCTTTCCATCCTCCCTGTGGTGTTAAATCAAACAATGAAGAAAACTGGTTTAGCATCAAAGTCTATAAATTAAATCCACATAATACTGTCTTGATGTTTTAATATTTACTCATGTATTTTACATACGTTACTGGACACACAAATTTAAAGTAAATAATGTGACATTCTTTAATTAGCATGTTAGTATTATCTTATGTTAATATTCATTCTATTTAAACATTTACCAGTGATATTAATGAAGGCATTGTTATTAATAGAATGCCATTTGCACCCATGGCGACAATGAGGAGGATTTTCCCGCCAAATTTATGGGCCAGTTGTCCAGCAGGTATCTGATTTAGCATATAGCCCCAAAAGAAGGAGCTGAGTACAAAATCCTTGGGTCTTCTTATCCCAGTCGTATGTCTTCAAAAAAATCGAATTTAATTAGTTGAAATACAATTAAATAACAAATTCGATGTAAATTCTCACCTCTGAATCAGTGGCGTTATTGTTCGTATCGGTCATGGCAATAATAGCGACACTCATTCCCGATCTTATAACATAGCACATTGCCATTATGGCAAATACGAGCAATGTTTGTACATGTCTGTATCCAAAGCCATAAGCTATAAAACCATAAAGATTTATGCATAAAAATTAAAAGATAAATAAACAGCTCAAGACGAAAAATTTGATCTCTCCAAAAAGGGTTATGCGATTAAACTTTGTTCATGTTTCATGGGAAAATGCATAAAAAAGACATCTTTATATGTAGGATCTTTCAATAGGGACGCTTGAATTTTGTTATGCTATGGCAACCATATTTTTAATGTAGTATCTGTTGAACCTCTTGAATATAATAATAAATTGAGTAGATATCTCATACACAACTTGTTTTATTTACATTTAAAAATTAAGCGTTCTTATTGAAAGGCCCTGTATATTTTCTGTGTTGTCTTACGAGTGTCTTATTTCGACCTGAGCGTATCCTTACTTTCCAATGGCCAATCACTGATTTAAAAAATTAGAACTTACATTTGATTTCAATTGAACTTCAATTGATTCAAACTTATGATAGGGAGCTTCATCAAACTTGTAGCTGGAAATATTTGATCTTATATATGTAGTAAGTAAACAAAATGGCAGTCTATTGCAATGATATTGTTGCTGATTTTTACAATAACTTTTAAGACCTGTAAATTAATATCTTATTTCTATAAGACTGAAACATTGTTGTAGCTGCTTATAATAAATATTATATACACTTAATATTGCAATGCTTTGAAAGTTGCAATACCTCAATGGAGTTCCCACGTTACAACTTTAGCCACATCTACCAAAGTCCTAGCTATCTTGTATCGGAAGTATGTGATATTTATTGAATAATAAGTAATGTAAACTACTTATAGACAAAAAAGCAGCTTTGTACATTTTAATTTAATGACGTTATTTGCAATTATTCAGGTTTTAAAAATTATTATTATTGTCAGCAACTTTGAAAACTTGATAGACTGTAACTTGAATCCTGAACACTATTAATGAATATTTGGTCGTTCTTTTAGGACGTTGGAAACAAGTCCTTAATAAAGGATATAGGGAAATTTAAAAAGTTTACCCTTGACTGGTGATCCAATCTTTGAGTAGTCATTCTGTTTGAAATCTTCCACCATTTTTCACTATGCTGGAATGGAGAGACTTGTCGAGTAAAATGCAACAAAATACTACCGTTTGTCTTATCTTTCGCACTATATAAGCATAGAAATATTATCTCCAGAGCAGTGGCTGAGTACAAAGCACGAGACAATATACAAATATCGTAAAATTGAGTGATCAACTGAGATTAAAACTTAAGGCAGATGCTGTAACAGTATTAAAGTTCTAAATATAATTTTCGATCGATATTGTTTGATATAAAGCATTGCGCTTTTAATCCAATTATTTCGAATGTGCGCATGCGTCATTCCTGCCATTATTATATTATCAACCCCTGGTCAAACGCTCCGATATCCTTCTACTCTCTATTTAAATATTTTTTTAATAATGTATTATTCCATTGGCGCCAAAATATAATGTATATCTTTGTGTGTTCTATGTGCTGTTCCTATGGAAATAATTTAGTGCGATGCTGTTAAATAAGATAAGGTTATATCAGACTTTGCTATGGGTTTTTATGGTGTCTGATGGATTTATTGCGAGAAATGTTTTTTATCGCTCTTGATATTTTAAAAAAATGTATTTTTAACAGAGTCTGGATACAAATTCACATATCAAAAAATCGCGTTTAGCCGTTCAATGAGTATGATCGCATATAGGCGTGCGCACTCGAGTGATCCACATAGAGTATCACCGCACATGTGCGTTCAGCGCTCTATAGCATTTTATTTTCAATTCCATGGTTATATTTCAAATAATTTTTTTTATTTATTCAAATTATCAAGCGAAACGTTGCATTTTCGATCTGTTTTATTGTTTTGATAAATGACGAACATACAAATATAGGATCTAAGTTTATCATTATTTTAAATTAGGTCACTACTCAAAGAGCTAAACTTTGCGGCGATTTAACCATCCATTTTTAACGGAGGTCGTGATATGGAAACATGCAATTCTTAAGCTTTTGAATTGCCAGATTTATAAACAATTCCTTTCGTCCATCGCCCAATACACATTCACACTATAACGGGTTGTAACTTGCACAAGTGTTATTTTTAGATTTTTTTATGCGCATTCGCATAAAAAAAGCTTTATTCTCTATAGATAAACGAGGGATGGGTTCCATTATTTTTGAAAACCGCATAACTTCAAAATCGCATAAAAAGATCCGCATAAAAACAGACCCAAGTGTATATACATAAAACTTCTAACCAAAAGTGATCCAATTTAAAACACTATTATGGGTACCAAATGTGTCTACTTCAAGCTTGTTTAAGATTCCCTTGTTGCCTTCTCTCCCTTGTTGTTTCTAGAAGAGTGACTGAATATTCTGAAGGAACGTTTGAATATTCCTATATAAACTCGAATAATAATAAAAAGATCAATTTATGAATAAACTGTTTGAATATGATGTAACATTGTGTGTTTGAGAGAAATTTTCGCCAAAAATGCGGCGTGACGATATATAGACGTTGAACAGACAGATTATTCCTAAAAAAAAAGTAATAAAATCAGTTCAAATTTACTTTCTATAGCGTTTTCTTTCTAGCACGTGGTCCATATCTAGACGCTATAGAAGGTTTGAGTGTACTAAAAATTTACAGCATTTATTATTGCATGTATTTTTATGGGTCGTTTGATGTTTAATTAAATTTAAAGCAATGAAATCGAAACGACTGAATCTTCTTTATTTAAAATTTTTTTTTTAATATCAATAAAAAATGGTAATAAATCAAAGTTGACTAATATTGACACGCCAATTAACAATAACTTAACAATTTATACTTCTATTAACTTATGATCTAATATTCCATAAAATGTTATCCATAATAATCGCAAGACGCCCATGCCGATTAACAGAATCAAGGTGTAGTGCGCCATTACTAGAAGACGATATTTCTTCAATGCTTCGTCCAGAGAGTCAAGAGGATCCTTCATCAGATAAACTCGTACTCCTCTAATATAAGTATAGAAGTATTCTTCCCATCTCAATTTCGAAATATCAAAGTCGAAGATCTCTCGATCTCCCTCCGTCTGTATCTTGATCAAATTCTGGACGTTCGTCGTGTCGAACGTCCATTTTTGGGTGCAGAAATATGATATGACATTGGAGAATTTGTGGATTTTCTCATAGGCCTTGATTAATCTAAAAAAATCAATACAAAATATACAATGTATTCCAAATAGCATAATGGATTTATTCCATGAACAAAACTCACTGTGGTTTTTTGGCTATACAATAACAGATGCCATCCACGATATACGCAGGGACGATGTGGAAAAAAAAGGCACAGAGCATATGCATGAAGTAGGTTTTATGTAAGCTAAACGAATAAGCCCAAATGCAATGCTTCGTCGGTACTTCTAATCCGTATATTTCAATATAATGCATAAACTCTTCTGAAATTTATAATAGCAAATATTAACAATTTTTTAACATTTCCACAAAGTCAATTTTTGCTTGAGTCAGTATTTATACAATATAAATCAAGAAAATTACAAACTATCAAGCTTTCAACTTTGCAGACATTAATAAAAATTTTCGAAACCTGAATAATTGTACATACCGACGTTGAATTAAATTCTACAAAGCTGATTTTTTATCTACAAGTAGTTTACGTTAATAATTATTAAATCAACGTCGTATCTTTTTGATACAAGGTGGCTAGGGCTTTAATAGACGTGGCTAAATTGAATTATTGCAAATTTCAAAGTAATGCAATATTCATCATCTCATCTAATTAGTATTTTAATTTACTATAGCAATTTAAACAAATATAAAAAATATATTTACTCCATTTGACTGGCTTCTGTGTGGAGCTGACAAAATTGTAAATGGGAATTTCACTATCTGAAGACTTTGCATCGTCTTTATTGTCAATTTCTAGTAATTTCTCTTTGTTGGGTGTTTCACGAACTCTGGCCGTCTGAAATATTTTAGCTGTATTAAAATCTCACAAATTAATTTAATGCAAAATCAAATGTTGTAATACAAACCTCGTATGCAATAGCTAAACAAGCATTGATAACATAATCGACTGGAATAATATCGGCCAATGATTCGGGATCACAGTGAAGCGAATGCAGAAGACCTACCCCAGCTCCGACTACAACCTAAATATTTTTACATGGTTGGATTTAGATCTAATTTAAGATATTTTCATTAAAAAATATCAATATTTAATGTTACCCCTGTCGGTCCATAAACGTTATCAATCCATCCCTGTACAGGTTCTTTCGCTGTTCCAACAACTGTAAAAAATAAAGTTTAATAAACGATCTCGCTTTGGAATGATGTATAAATTAGCCCAAATATGAATAACATCTATTTTGAGACCAAAGATAAAACGTTCTACAAAAAAGGCATCGAAATATTAAAGAAGGGTTTGAATAAATTTAAAACTCTTGAAGACTGTTGATCGACTTTTTAACATTTTTTTATGCGAAAAATATTAAATATAGAATGTTAATATTTAGTGTGGTGACTTGGCATTATTTAATGAATATAAAAATATTTTTTAAAATTTAATAAAGTATGGTAATGGGAGTGGAGGGAGTCACGTATGTCGGGGCGCGAGTGATGACATTCTTCACCATGGAAGTCTTAAGTCCTGAACAAGTGGTTTTCAGCAAAAAAATTAAACATATTTTTAATTTGTATAATATTGTCTATAGCTTAGACTATAATTAAGAAGAAATATTGGAAAATAAAAAAATAGTGAGCGATCGAAGAAAAGTGTGTATTTTTATCAACATTTTCTGTAGTTTTTTGTTGATTAAATGAAAACTTTTGAATATTTTTGGATAATTGTAGTCTATACGATGAAGACGTTTATTACACATATGTCTGCCAAATTTCATAAATAATACTCATCTATGGCGTGTGGGAGCACTTCCATGTTACCAATTTAACTCCATTATGACTGTTCGAATAGCCGATTTACAGCTGGTTTGTTTTTGATTATTGTCAGTTTATTGCATCGTTTATCATATGAAACATTCTGTTCCAATTTTAGAATAAAACCAGATATTTGCAGTTATTATAGAGGCCGATAAATCATTGAGAATTAATGAAATTATCGTAAATTTAAATAAAAATAAATACAAGGACATGTCCAGATAAGGAAGCTAAATACTTTCGTAGCTTAATTAAATTTTCTATATATATTATTATGTTATATTTAAATAAAATATTGTCATTTTAGAACTGAATGTTATTGATTTGAATGATCAATACTAACTGATCGAAGGTCTCAAAACGGCCACTGGAAGCCCTTCGCCCATCTCCTTGGCGACATTTTCAGCTGCGACTTTTGTGTAGGCATATGTATTTGGAAAATCGCCTAATAATCTGTAAAATAATTAATCAGTAAGTTAATAAATATGATTATAAAAATATAAGCCTTTATAATCATCATTGTAACATAATATATTATGGGGGCCAAAAAGTATTTGCGTATTTTGAAACCTTATGTTTGATTTCAGTCTGTGTCTGTAACCGAACACAGTGACGGAAACATCATTGGAAACTTTTTTTTGTAGAATTATTTTTGTGCTATAGATTTTTTTACTATTAAGGGTAAAATTTTCAGACCCGAAAATAATGAAATCTACATCCAAAATTCTATTCTGTTTTTTTTAATTGAGTTGGAATGCCACAAAAGCCGGTAAAATACTCAAAGATATTTATAATGATGACAATATTGCTTCCAGAAATTTAAATCAGGCAATAGGCAATTTCGTAATAAATATATTGTTATAGAAACTATTATTTTGGTCAGAAAGTTCAAGAACAACAAAACATTTGGAAACCAAACCAGATCGTTCGAAAAAACAAACAAATATACATCTGAAAACAACAAAAGCAGTACAAGTGCATCAGCTAAAATACTGAGTTGAGTAATGGCGCAAATATCGTGAGGCTGATATTTTGGAAGATTGTAAAGCAAAAAGTGGCTCATAAAAATACCAGAATGGAAGAAAAATAAAGTTACGAGGAAGCTCAAAGGATACTATTGTATATGGAGTAGGCATCGCTGATTAAGGGTAAGAGGCTATTTTTTCCCAAAACAATGTAAAAATATTATATTTTCGGTATATTTTAGAGGAAAAGAAGTAAATCACGTTTTTTTCGAAACAATATTTTTTATATCCTCGATAAATAAAAAAAATATCTATCCAATTGAAATTTTGTAGGCTGATTCTACACGTTTATATCTATCGTGTGAAGTATTTTTAATAATTTTTTTATTCATATTTAATCCATTATTCAAACAATTTAAGTTCAAAAGAAAAAATATCAAAAAATTTAAAAGTTTGCCATTTTGTTTGTAAATTGTGTTATTGTGTGTAAATAATTTTATTTCAGAAAATAGCGACAAGTTTATTTTTCACTAATTTTGTAACTTTTTTAATTCAGTTAAAAAAATTATTTGCAATGCACTAAAATCCCTAATCAAGTAAAATCCACAGCAAACAATCAAGGAGCTATCGCAAAGACTGAGATCGCCATGGACCACTATGCAAACACATTTAAAATTCATCCGAAAAACGAATAGGATGGGTGTTATGGGATAGGATGGGTATCACACGCCGTCACTAAAAACAACAAAAACAAACGACGAAACAGGTTCTTGCCAACACAAAAAATAGTTCCTTTTTGAATAGCATTATAATTGACGATAAAAAATGGCTCATTTACGATAATATACAACGAAAAAAATCAATAACATTCTCAAGTTCGTATTGACTATAAAAAAAAGGTTATTTTGTGCATATGGTGGGATATGTGGTTCATTATGAATGAATGTTTTTTGCTTCCAAATCAGATTTTTTTTTACAAAAAAGGGATCAAATGAATATCAAAGCGATGTAAATTTGTGTCCAATAGTGTAGGTAATTATATTTTATAATTCGAACTTTTTTTACTAAATACGCGAATACTTTTGGTTACCCTAATACATTGAAATAAAAGTGCAAATTGTTTTCACAAATTTGGTCATGGACGTCATGACATTGAAATTGACATATCGACTTGATTAAAAAATAAACTATTTTATTTAAATATCATTGCAAGATTCGTCATAATGCATTTACAATACAAATCATTCTACATTAGTATGCAATAAAATATCTAGAACCGTCATCAACGATCTCTTTTCGCGCATTTGTTCGTCTTTTATTGAACCAATTAACGCAGTGAATCTTGCAGATGCACATAAAAGTGATCTCTGTTTAAAGAGCATCGTTGAATTTGAATAAATATGTAATTTATAATGTGTTTTTGCATTCATTTTACAGAAACTCACGTTGGTGTTATCTTATGAACAGTCTCTTCGTCCAAGGATTCCACGAGGTTGATCAAATTTTCAGCCGAGACGGGTGGGTCATAAAATCTGTAAAAAAATAATTTACAGATATTTTTATACGATGCAAACATCGCCAGACCAAGTGTTGCCAATTTCACTCAAAACGCCGATCAAATGACTTAAAAATAAATATATTAACAATGAAATTATGGAATCCAGGGATGATTAATGCATTTGAATTGCGCCCCAGATCCATGACATCGTGGATCATCCAAAAACGCTAGTCTGATGATGTTCAGAAATAATGCTTCAGCTTCTTTTGGTCAAATTAATGGCGGCAGATTCTTACTTCTCTTGAATTTCATTGATGACGCAATTGGAAAATGCAGTTGACACGTATAAGAAGGATCGAAGCTGCGTTGCATTTTTGGCCAGAAGAAACATATCGCGAGTTCCACGGACGTTAATTCGGACGGCCGCCTGAAGACGTTCATCGAATCTGACGGTGGCAGCCATGTGGAAGATAACATTAACCTTCGAAAGAAGGAAAATACATTATTTTATTAGGAAAAAAAAAATGCAACAAGGTTATTTGTGAGCATACCTCATTGCAAATAGTTTTGTAATCGTCCTCGTTGAGTCCCAAATTTACATGGCCTATATCCCCAGTGATGAATGACAGCTTCGACATGAAGTTGGGTTGTTCTGTTCTCAGCTTTTCATATAGCTATTGAAAAATGTTATTTTATAGCATTCATTTCATTTTTTTTTTAGCTCATGCCAATCGATAATTTTTACTTACAGGATCTGAGAATTGTTCCTCGAATCGTTTGACTATGTCCTTTCCTTTCTTTGCCCTCGCCAAAACGTATATTTTCTTAAGTTCTGAACATGATCTGTAAGAAAAAAATAAAATTTTAACATAACACCTCAATTAATAAGCTTGTAAGATGACTAATAAAACAACAACTTTACGGGAGGTTTCTACCTTGTTGGATCAAAAAAAAAATTTTTTCGAACGAAAAAATTTAAAGTCGATATAAATAAAATTCGCAAAGCTATAGGTCGACGAGAAATTTTAAACGCGTTTTTTTTTTTCGAAACTACTTTTTCCATGCTCATGGAAGTGCTCCCACATGCCTTAGATGAGCATTCTTTATGAAATTTGGCAGTCACATGTATAATAAGCGTCTTCATCGAATAGACTACAATTATCTAAAAATATTTAAAACTGTTTATTGAATGAACAAAAAACTACAAAAAATGTTAGTAAAAACACACATTTTTATTCAATCGCTGACTATTTTTTTATTTTTTAATATTTATTTCTAATTATAGTCTATACTATGCACGATATTATACAAAGTAAAAATGTATTTAATTTTTTTGCTGAAAACCACTTGTTTAGGACTTAAGACTTCTATAGCGAAGAATGTCATCGCTCGTGCACCGACATATGTGACTACCCCCACATCCATTACGATACTTTATCTTAAACTTTAAAAAATACTTTTACATTCAATAAAGATTGCCTAGTCGCCACATTAAATATCAACATTCTATATTTAATACGTTTCGCATAAAAAAATTGATCTCTTTTAAGCCCAACAAGGTAGAAACGTCCCTTAATCATCAACAGTCTCCTTTAAGAAGTTTATATTCATTCTAACCCATTTGATATTTCGATTTCATTTATGTAAAACGATTTATCATTGGCTTCAAAATAGGCTTCAATTTTAGCAATCGCGCACCAACAACGCAATATAACATTATACATAACATCCCAAAATACGAAACCTTAATATTTGATATTTGCGTTTTAGCTGCCGATTTGACTGGAGTATAGTGATGGATCTATGTTTCATCCATTGTCACATACCGCATTAAAAAATATTTTTATTGCGCTTAAACAACTCTAAACAACGCTCTGAATTATGGACGTGTTGTTCTTTTCGATCGGCTGTGAACAAACGCGGTACCCACATCGAATTGAGCTTTCCCATGGACAAATAATGATGCAAAATAATGAATACACTGCCTTCTGATATATTTTAGGTGTCAACTTAAATTTACGATCGATCAAAACTATTTTGTGGAGTTTTCTAGAATAATTGGTGTTTATACGGCCGCGTTTAAAATCAGCAAACCACTTCTTTACTATTTGTTTTGATGGAGTAGAGAATAGATTTGCCAATATTGGCACCAACTATATGTCATCCTACGAATTTATTGAGTGATGTGCTATATTTAACACCTTCAATCATTTCCGTTTGACATTACAGTCATGTGCTTATGGATAATTCATGTTTGAAACATTTAACAGTATTGAATTTACAATCGAATGCATTTTTAAGTTTATTGACACAATTCTAAACAATGGAAATTTCTTCGCTATGGTAAAAAAACAACACTTCTTGAATAATGAAATTTACATGTACATCAAACAAAAATTATGTATGCAAAAATCTTCTATAAAAACTTAGCAAAAGGATCAAAAAGGACCTTATATTAAAAATTAATGATTTGTCACACTACACTTTAATAATCATTATGTCAACGCGATGATCTTGATAGCTAGCTAGCTAGCATAAAAGCAATGCAAATCAATAAAACTATTCAGAGCGAGGCAAACTTGTATTTTTTTTTTTCACCATAAAAATAATCATTGGCATTTCATTAGCGTCATATATTTAGAAATAGCTCTTTGCGCAAATAATTTTAGCAATCGTTTAAATTCAGTGTCTTTGACCTTAGTAATTTTTCTATGAGAATTTTTCCCATAAATCCAGTAGCACCGGTGATGAAGATTGTGCTGTCGTTGTAAAAGTCCTTTATTGGGGAATTTGGAATGGGTCTTTCCACCATGTATTGGTACGAAATGTCTCCTCCTTCACGGTCCTCCATCTTGATTTTGAATCTGCAAAAATTATAAAATACATTGATCATCCAATTTATTATTAGAACTTTCGAATATCATAAATTAAACATTGCCATTCATGATGAGTTTTCAACGTCCATCAATCTATTGTTAAGTCATTAAATCCGCACAAAGGCTCAAACGATATGACGATACGATGCCACGTATTTATTATATTATACCAAATGGGGACAAAAGTTTAGTCTTTACCTTCACAGGTAAAGACTAAAAATAAAACAAACGAAGCGTATGTCGTCGCTGGACTTCTGAGAATTAGGGTTATTTATTGATTAGGATTCATATATTCATCCGAAAATCAAACAAAAATTAAAAATGCATACCCAAATAATATTTAAATCCGTTCTAGTTTTAAAAAAAAGGCCCTGCCCTCTCAAAGTCTCATCCCTCATTGCGATGGATTCCAGAAAAGCTTCTTCTTCCTGTGCAAAATGATCCTAACTCCGGTGTAGGCATTCTGGGCACTCATTTCGTATACAATATCTTGTAACCAAGTTTTTCAAGCACAATATAACCAAGGAGACTCTAAGAAATGCCAGGAAATTCTCAGTGAAAGTTGTGAAGCATCACACGGCGGTCATTTTGCACTTGTTTTCCAATATTTTGCACTAATTTTTCAGAAATGACTGATGGTCTCCCACTGTTTATTTTTCGCAATGAATTTGGATCATATCCTAGACGCGTATGTCGTACATCCTCATCAGATTTTAAATACCAAAATTTCGACGTTAATTATATGCTTCAATGAATATTGTGATTGAAAGAAAAAATATTCCTAAAAAAAAGCAACATAATAAATATCGGCGTTAATCGTATGTAAATTGTTGTTCAATGCAAGAACAATTTATTTCTTACCGTGCAAAATTCATGACGGTTATTCAATTAACCACGATATATAATTGCTTTCCAAAAAATGTGTTACTACAAATGTATTAATTGATGGCATAAAAAATATGACCACGGCTCAAATTGAATGCATTAACAAATGAGCTATAAAAGGAAACCGTCTTGATTGTACCAATATTAAAACAGGATTTCAACCACGATCACGGTCAACATTTTTTGTAGTTTGATGTCATAACATCTAACCGATTTTCAAATTATTAACGCTCAAATCCTTGTACAAAACTCATTTACATTGAATTTGATTTTATTGCACTTTGGAAAAAAAAATAAGCCCGAAACTAACAATTATCTTTTATGCGCAATAAGAATTGCAGTTTAATCTGCATCTTTAAAGTAGAGGACAGATGGATGTATTGCCTAGTAATAATAATGTTTTTCTTCTTTTATCTATGGAGTTTTGATATTTTTTTTACAACTGGTTTGAACTGTTTTTCATATCATCGCTTAAAAGCTTCACCATTCATACAGGCGTTTTTCTGATGTTCATATTGATATTTGTAAAGCATCTGGGGTTCTTTGATTTTCCAATGACAAGCAGTGGCAGTCTGTGTTAGCTTGCTGCGTTTGCACACACCATTATAATGACACGTTCTTTACTAATGCTGTACCCAGATGAAATTTTTTCACGTCTTGATGCTAAAGATTTGTTGAGTTGTTTTATCCAATTTAAGCTGGTCTCATCAGCATTGTAAATAAAGTCTTCGTCAAATTCGTCCTTCTCCATAAATAGCTTCAATGTGTCAATGAACGTGTTTGCTGAAGGTATGTCAATAGAAAACTTTTCCCCGTGAATTTCATGTTACCTGATACCATGTCGTCCTTTGAATTTTTCATTCTTTTTGTCAAGCCAGTCCAAACATGCTTTGAAGATGAAATCTCCATTTAATTTTGTATTGAAAAATATTGTTTTTTCACACAATAACGGATCTGATATTGACTGTCAAGCTGATCATCTTTGTATGAACCACATAAAAATACACTCTTTAAGTTCTGTATTTCCTGATTTTCTCATAATTTTTCGCTCTGACTTTCCATCTTCTGATATTAAACAATTAGTAAACTACGTAATATGCAATCCTTCACGTACGTGAGCAATAGTGGTACAATTCTCTGCGTGCAAATCAGCAAATTATATATTTTTTTGTTTTATTTTGAACAATCCGGATAATTGTAGTCCGGATAATCGAGGTTCTATTGTATATGAAAACTTACTATAAAACATATTCTAGGATTTCTATAAATAAATTGTAAACCCATAATTCCTACGTACGAACCCGCTGTTGAGAGCATCTCAGCGCGATGCGTGATCGATTGCGAGAATGGTCCCGACCTGCGAATCGGCTGCGATGAACGACGGAACACGTTTATGATTTCATTAGCTCGGTGATAGAGGTCGAAATGAGACAGGCGCTGCAGGTGATCAATAAAACATCGAACAATCGGCACAACGTATTTATTCAATTAGTCCAAAACAGGAGAACCAGAAGCAAGCAAGCGAACGTGCGTTATACGGATCAAGCAAGTGATGATCCACCCGCTGATATACGCTTTATTGTAGCGTCTTCTCGAAATTGGTCTTCCATCGGGGGTGAGGTCGAAGAGCTGGTCGTCCGAGGAGATCCTACTCCTTCGGGTTCTGGTAGTCAGCCCGGTTGTCCGAAGAAGTCCTTCTTCGTCTAAGTGTGATCGACGACTCTCTCATACTCGTACCGGTAATGGGTGCCTTTCCTTCCCGGCGTAATATCTTCTATTGCGTAGCAAAATCCCGGCGTTTGTTTTGGTCGTCACTTGTTTTGATAGTTAAGTTTAATCATGGCTTGATTCGATCACCGCTGGGTCCCTTTTTGAAAATTTTAACAGTTGACTGCTGTTTTGATAATTCGCTGCTGATGTGATGACACCTCATGGGAGAATGGCATCATCTGATTATCACTACTCCTTTGTAGAAATCTCTTCTTGAAAGTAGAAAATCCGAATCTGATAAGCTCGCAATTTTCCCGGGCTGCTTGCAATTTGGCCAGTATTTTTGACTTTGCAAATAATACTACCGCGAATATCCATTGAAAGCTCGTGGAAGTTTATAGTAGTGATGTGATGTAGTGATGAGACAACATGCCAAGAATTAAGTTGGGTTGTTCAGAGAAGGCCGTACTGATACTCACTTGCCTCAGACGAGGCAAGGTGTGGGAGACCATAAATCATTTCTGATAAAATTGTGCAAAAAATTGAAGGACAAATGCAAAATGATCACCGTGTGACGCTCGTAAACTTTCATGACAAATTTGCTGACATTACTCGAAGTCTACTTGGTGATATTGTGTTGGAAAAACTCGATTATAAGAAGTTGTGTGCTCCATGGGTGCCCAGAATGCACACCGTTCAAAAGCACCGTCACAATTACATGACAACCGCGTGTGAATTTCTGGATCGTTCTGCACAGGAGGGTGAAGCTTTTCTGGAGTCTATCATGATGAGAGATGAGACGTGGGTGTGTTACTACACCCCAGAATCCAAGAGATAATGCAAAAAAAGCTGGGCGCAGAAATCTATAACACTGGTATACAAAAGCTGGTACCACAACTACTTAATCGGGATATCCAAATTGGCACCCTGGAGGAGCTACGTCAAGGAATAAAGCGTGGAAGGTCCTTGGGGGCACACTTATAAGGCTATTACCAACGGGCCAATTAAGATTCTGGCCGGAATACGAAATCCCAGAAACAAACAGAATAGCCATAGACATGACAGAGTCCATGGAGTATCTATTAGATTCTCTGCTGCTCCATGACGATCCCTTAAAAGATACGCCAGCACACAGAACCATCAGACTGGAAGCAGATATTACAAAGTGCGACATGATTCCAGACACTGCAGCATCCAAACTTAGAGGAACTAAAAGTTCTTGTAAGAAACATCCGCCCAAGGAGATTTCCAAGGTAACCTGGAAGTGCAACTACTTCACCAAGCTCATCCAAATCTTCGACGAATATCCGCCCAAGAAGATTGTGAAGTATCCTGTAAATTTCAGATAAATACAAGCATTTTTCGATCCTACATAAATGTTGTAACCTTACTTTCTGGATGGCCCTCGTAAGCATGCTAGAAAATATTTTTTAATACAAACAAAAACACTTTAAAAAAATCAAGAATGAATCTCTGAAGCGAAATATTGTAAAGTAAATCTACATTATAATTGAACGATGGACAATGATGAATAATTTTTCTAGAAGATTATCATTTATAAGTCAATAAATCGAGTGGATGAATATATTTAAAACTATTCAACGCTTGATGAACCAAGCAATGTCCACATTTTAAAAACTATTATACTTTGATCAATGAAATTCCATCGAAATCATGCTGACGTTAAAAATTCAATCACAGTTAGATGTGTCAGCATTTTTAATACAAATCATTTACATTGACGTCGATGTTTTGGCCATATTAGACCTTCAATGAATCTTAAAAAAGCAATTGAGGCTGTTTCCTTAAAATTAAATATAACTATTGACGTACAACCGTTCAACATTTGTTTAAGACATTTTCCATGAAATATGTACGTTTCTCTTTCAAAACGAACGTGGCGTATTTAAAATGCATCTGGTGATTTATTAAGAAATTAACACATCTTTTGCGGAATATTGTGACGACAGTCTTGTTTATTTTAATACATTTGTATTTTAAGGCAACATTTGTCAATATACACAAACATTTCTGAAATCGAAATTCTATGTCTGCCTCTTTTCCCTATATGTACATAATTTCAACCCAAACACATGAATGGAAAATATTACCTAGGAAGAATTTATTTTTTCAAACAAACCAGATTTGTTTTGGAAGCCCTTTAGCCCCTTTAACGAAATTCCGTTTTTCTTTCAAGATGTAATTTATTGTATATGTTTTTAATACCATGAAAATTAATTCAGACAAAATAAACTCAGAATTTTCGATTGAAAACATCCAAATATTGATTTTAAATTTGGAAGAAAAGTTGTATCTATGATACTTCAATGATTTATATTTAAAAAATGAGCAGTGACAGATTTTGTCAAATTTGGCACGCTTGACATTTCTCTGATAATAAATGTATAACTAATAAAGAAAGACAGTCTAAATATAATCTGACCCGACTAAACTGCTGACGACCGACGGCTACAAATATAAAGTTTTATTAACTGACCCCGCTTAAAATGTGTTACAATCAGAATGATCTAATGAACAATTCTTACACACTAACGCATTCAGTTGACATACGCTCTTGCATATAATCGAGAGTCAACATTACCTTAGGACCGGTTGGCAGAATTACGCACAAAGTGGGTCGACTTATATATCCGTCAATCGCTTAAATAAGCAAAACGCTAATGTATAATTCGCAAGGTCATCGCCGGTTTAGATTTAATAAAAGCTATTTCGCCATGCTAAACAACCGTAGCTTTTTTTATATTAATGATGCACCTCAAATTAGCCCTAATTATATTTTTTCAGCTCTTTTAAATGATTTTTTTTTATAAATGCATGAATTTATATAGGCGTGAGGTGAAACCGCTGATTTTAAAGTCGATTACAATTAATATGGATCAATTTACTGCTAAATAAATAAATTGAATGCAAATATTTTATTAAAAACGAACGGCCGTCGCTTGGCGAAATATTTGACATGGCCGAAAAAAAACATCTTAAGTCCAAATTATAAACATGAGCTAATATAATTTTGACGTTTATATAAAACGTTCGCTTTAACGAGATTAGATTATGTGTTTATTCAATCAATCACATAGTTATATAGATAATTTAATTTCATTAAAACACACCCCGACTGTTTTCGAATTTAATTCGATACGTCATTTGAAGCTCTTGTAATATTTCTCAATATCGATCGTACAAATAGCGTAATGTGTCAATCGCGTAACGCGCTTGCACCAATTTAGCTGATGTAACGAGCAAACTGATGATATTACATGAAGAAATGCTTTTTATTATTAAATAAAACAATAATTATGATGTATATTTATCATTCTAATCTAAAACAAATAACATCATCACTCATAGCATCTGTCAAACTGGTATGCGATTCTTGGGGATGCCATCACAAAAAAAGCGGCTGAAAACCCCACGTCCGATTTGAATGTCAAAATAAATTAAAATAAGATCGTACATATGAAGCGATGATGCTATAAATATTCTTTTTTTATTTTTTTATATCGATAATCATTCATAAATATCAATTATAATAAATCAATGTTTTAATACATTCAATATTGGTATGTGATGCTTTTCTACGCATCGCTTTTTGCATACATTTATATAGCGCATATATGCATAATTGTGGACAAAACATGCATAACAATTATTGTCGTCAACATTGTATTTATAACGACTTGGCATCCATCAATAACGTAACTTAGTAAAATGTTCTACATTTCATCAATTATTTAAATAGACATTCTTGTATATTATTTTAATTTTATTAATAATGAAATAAGTAAATGATATATTTCTCTAAACAATTTTGAATAATCTCTTTGAATACATCGATGCGCTTTATTAGCAGTTCAGTGCATTAATCAATTTCATTGAATAATTATCCCTCTATTTTTCTTTTATGGCAACCCAGCAATTCACACGATGACGTTTTGAAAGGTACGCCTAATTTGCAATCTATATTCATTCCATACTTTTTTTTCATTTTAATAAACATGTATTACACATGTTATTTATATCGTACAAATATTACATTTATTTATTTTTATAAACATATTAATACGTAAACAAAACAAAATTGAACTCTACGATCACGAAACAAAAGAAATCGATCAATTCAAATTTGAATATTTTATATCAAAATAAAGTAATAATCGTCATTTAAAAAATAGTCTTTGTATATTTTTAAGATCTAAAAATCAGATCTTAAACATCAGACAACGCGATGTGAATTTTAAAATCAATGTCCTTGATTTTACAAATAAGTTGTTATGTTCCTACGTACATGGGGAACGAACTCTTGATATAAAAAACGTGAAGATATTCATTCATTGCAGTGGTATATAAAGAAGATATAACGTTCTTTAAATATATAACTGGATTACACTCATTCAAACGGTCAATATACGCAATAATAAATTTGACAAGTGAACGTATTATTTTTAAATTAGCATTGAAATTAAATATAATCTCATTGAAATGACATTGCCTTGAAAATTAAGAGCATAATTAACTATCTAATTAAGAGCATGGCCGTTATTTTAAAAAAAAATCTTAGGATCAATCACTTCATTCGTGATTAAAATATATAAACAAAACAATGTTGATTAACACATTAACTGCGGGGACATTAACGCGCGCAGTCTGCCCCCTGACGCGAGCAAAACTTTCAACATCGCGCGCAAAAAAACGTACATCCATATAAAATAACCAAAATATTTAAATAATTTTTCAAAGATATTAATAATTATTATATGATTTTTGTTGAGTAGTAAGTATGAACATTTATGAGTTTCTATAAAATATATATTGAAAATGTTTAGACGTGTAGGGGTACCTTTACGGCATGAATTTGCCATCGAATGCACGAGTATATGATGAGACGCAAGACACCCGTCTCTGTCTCACGTCTTTCATAGTTGCAGTGGAGGAGTTAGTACTTGAAGCCAAGAAAACTCAATGAATAGAACAAAGACAAGAAGCAAAACAGGTCTTAAAAAGAGACAATCGACGAATATCATTTTGCAACGATAATAACACTGTCTTCCGTTAACTTTTTATATCGTTTTAAAATCACCGAATTGAGGAGGGTCAACATGAAATAAGAAAGTACCCATTATTGAATTCGTTTGGGTAAGGTACACAGTAGATGGGAAGACATCCTCAGTTGGTGTAGGAGCTAATCCAAGATGCACTTAAGCATCACGTATGTACGAAGTCATCCAGAAAGTAAGGTTACAACATTTATCTAGGATCGAAAAATGCTTGTATTTAACTGAAATTCACAGGATACTTCAAAAATATGTTAAACTATTTTTCAGAATAATCAGCCGTCGAGGATCGAGACATTTCTGTAGTCGTAGCACCAGCTTTGTATGCCAGTGGCATAGACCTCCGCGAAAAGGCTCTTTTTGAATTGTCTTTTGGATTCTGGGGTGTAGTGACACACCCACGTTTTATTTCTCGCCACTGATAGAGTTCAGAAAAGCTTATCCTTCCTGTACAAAACTGATGCAAAGCTCCAATGTAAGCATTCTGGACACTCGAATGCTTACACCCGAGCTTCCAATGGATATTCGCGGCGGTATTGTGTTGCAAATCAAAAAATGCACATACGGGAGGTGATGAGAGCGCGCGACGACCTCTCCATCGGAAGAATTTATTGTGGCTGAACAAAATGGCCGATAAACACACGGAACCAAACACTGACCATTGGCCATTGGCCTCTAAACGTCAGGTGCACCAACTCCAAAACCAAAAAACCCTGATCTCAGGAGCCCTTATAACCTTACTTTCTAAATAAATATGCCAAACTTATAGTTGTGCAAACATTTTTGCTGCCCAGCCAAAACCGATCAAAACTAAAGACACTAAACTATTCAGAGCGATAAGGGTGAGCCTCGTGCCTTTACTATTGTACCAAAACAAGCGGTTGGTCTCATGTCTTAATTACCTTGTTTCTCAAAACAACCGAGCAAAGGAATTCAAAAAAACTCGTTACAAGACGCAGATATAATAAAGAGTTTAAGACTGTAAAAAAATATCCGAGATGATAGGAGCAATACACATAGTTTAATGACTAAAACATTAAGCAAAGTTTGTTTGAAAATAGTCCATTTTTATTTCTGTAACAATGATGGATTCACCTGCATGCGAAGATGGCGCGCGCTTCGGATATCAAAAATATTTCGATTTATCCTAGGAATCATACACTTAAACCTTTTTTATGCGGTAAATGCGTTCCGCGGAAAATCGCACAAAAAAAAAACTATGACTTACATAGAAAAAGTGAAGATGCGTTCCATGGATTTTAAAAACCGCATAACTTTGAAACAGCTTTATAAAATATATCCAAAATCGCATAAAAAAAGTTAATAAAAAACAGGAAAACAATAAGGCAATTATTTTAGTTCTGGGTATATTTTCTCTTTCCAACAATATAATTTATAATTTGTAAAGATGTCACTATAGTCCCTAACTCAAAAAGACATTTTTTAGCCTTATTTTGACTTTTTTTTAACTAGTTAAAAAATAAATTTTGATATAAATCGGGTAGGAATCATCATCATCATAGTGCAGCCACTGACAGTCCACTACAGAGCTATGGGCCTCTTCAATATCCATTCACAGGAAGGGGTTACATCCATTTCGTCTGTATCATACATTCACCTCCTCATTCGCTCGATATTGAAGGTAGCATTACCACCGAGTTTTATTTCGAACGCTCACCCAACGGGTATCCTGAGTGAATGTATTGACGAACGCTTTCGCGAACGTCTCGATAGGAGTTTGGGGGGTTTGTAAAGACTGAGTAGTTTTCATAGGGAGATGGTGGAAAACTACTCTAGACAACCTTTTTGGCTCTACTGAAAAGGGCTTTCTAGAGTACAAGGAGTCCAGTCCCCCCTTTCCTCGCTAGGGCGTTGCCGGGGTAGGGTGAAGACAGACGTGACGCTTAAGTGCATCTCGGATTCGCTCCTAGACCAGGGTAGGAATAATAGAGGGTTATATAGAAAGGATTCTTACCCAGTTTGAAATAAATTGATTAATTAAAACTTCATATATGATGTTAACCGTGTTGAAAAAAGTAGTTTCGAAAAAACGCGTTAAAAAATTTCATTATGGTAGGACCGGCCGTGTTACCGCGTCACTAAAATAGCTATAACTCCGTAAGCAGTTGGAATTTTGGAAATTCCTTTGGAGAATGTAATTTTAAAAGTCAAAACATTGGAAAAATGTAAAAAAACGAAATCAATTTTTTTCAAAAATCTAAAACATAATAAAGGGCGTGGTCGTAATTCAACGATTTCAGATGCAATATGATTTACACAGTCCCAAATTATAATTTTTATTCAAATTTCGGTTAGTATCGATGATTTATTTCTTACTTTATCCGAAATATCTCAATACGTACTTTTTTTGAAATTAAAAAAAAATGCTTTATAAAAAACGCATGACTTCGAAATCGCACAAAAAAAAGTTTGAGCGTACTTGTGAAGTCGTAATATATTAATCGTTACATACCAACACAAAAATCAATCAAAGCAACAAAAAACCGAAAAAAACGACAATTTCGAACCGGTTTGACCGTTTTTAAATTCGTCATTTTATAGTCTATAACAGCTTAACGGCCGCGGACTCGTATTTGAGTCTTTGAAAAACTTCGGTTGCTGTCGTGGATTCTTATATGAATCCTATATCATACGTTCCATTCTATTGAAAAATTATTGGGTTACTAAGAGATCTAAAGTGGTTTAAGAAACATAGTTAATTTAGTAAAATGACAGTTTATTTGTTTTTTTTGCAAAATCGAAGACCGCCAGGCAAAATTCATTAAAAAAACATGCGGTCGTTAAGCTGTTTTAAGACCATGTTCAAAAAAATTCAAACTCTCTTTCATGCTTAACGAAATTGAATAACATTAGATGATACTTGAACTTATATAAATAATAAAAATGCTTGCACTCGGCAGCTTTGACCGTGAGTTCTGACTACGTGAATATATTTCGCATTTATAAAAGATCTATATCTATGAATAAACGATCGAGCCTAACCATATGACCATAATAACCATATATTTTTTATCCTCGACCTAGAATTTTTGGACTGAACGTACGCAAAACAAGAGCGTTTTCCTTTTATGTTTTATTACAAACTGAAGGACTTTAGGCGCTATAACCGCCCGAAATTTAAATGTCAACATTTGGCAGAATAGAGTCAAAAAAAAAGCTGTTTAACATTCCGGGTATGTTGTGGGCAATTTCATACGATTACGACATGACCTCTTTTTTTAGAGGCGTGTTTTGACTGTGAACTGTCAGAATTTCGCTAATGTCAAAATTGACCCTCAACTGCTTTTGATTCATTATCACTGCAAATTATTTAAAAATCCAGTTATTGTGCTATAAGATACTTATATTTAATAAATGGCTTCAATAGCGATAAATTTACATTTTATAAAAAAAGCACAACGTGCATATAAGATCGCAATGAGAGATTATTTAACCTTTTAAGAGAATTTATTTGATGACCTCTCCCTCTTTTTGGTTGGGTAAATGATTTATTTACGCGGAAATTAAAGACTGTTCGTTATATTAAAATACAAATTTTGTTGTCTCTTCCTCAGTATTATTTTCCTGGTTATATCGCGGATCTAACCGGATCCAGGAAAACATTGAAAATATGTGCAATGTTAACGCCTCTACGTACGTAAACACAAACAAATTATTTATTTTAATAAATGATCCTTCAGCAGGATAAATACATCTCGAGACTATTTCCATTTATTTCTATCCTTGAAAAAAAATTCAATAAACCCTCCAAATTCCTCTGATTTCATTCAAGCATCTATTTAACATGTGGTTTCCTCGGTCACATCACGTACTTCATTCCTACACGACTTTCGTCCATTTTTCATCCAATCACCATAGCGCAAGACCTGCCCGTCTCCATTTCAAACTTTATTAATGCTTTCATCCTTTTGGACAATTTTTTAATCAGGACAATACATCAAAGCCACTTGTTGTGTTAAAGTCGATAGCTAAACACAATGAATTCAGGTATGGCATCATCGTTTTTTTTTCTTCTTCTTGCAATCTTGATGATTGAATATATATAGTAAATCATTATAAAAAATATGGCTTTGAACAACGTGTGCAAATCATCAAATTTTATTTTCAAAATCCGTTCGAGAAATGTGCCATTCGCGTTTGATGGTCAAATTTGATCAGCCAACATTCGTACGTCACCGAAATGCAAGGCTTGCTAAAAACATCGCTGCTGTGCGGGAGAGTGTACGGGAAACCCCGATGCAGTCAATTTCTCGTCATTCACAAGAACTTAGCCTAAATGCGAAGTCGCATTTAGGCTAAGTTCTTGTGTTCTTGTATGACATTGTCATAACCGTCAACGGATCGTTAATAAGCAGCTTTTTGTGGTCTAAACTGGATGATATGGATACCGATGACAGATTTTTATTTTACTTAACCATTCTACTTTACATGCATCAATACTGATTGACGTCCGTTTTTATAATATATACTAAGTTGTCTAATCAATATTTTCTTCGTTATCCTTATGTATACGTATGGCATACGCGATCGCGAGCCACTCATTCGTCATATCAGCGGTCCGATAAGCGGACCGATTGAGCATACAAGACTTATGGACGCTCCATCCTCTTTTAGGACTTTTTGCGGCATCGTTTTTGATTTGTACGATCATGGAAGCAACGTAGCGTCTATACCAGCGGCTCTTAAGCTTATGTAGTCCGCTCAACCTTTGTGATTTAACTTTTCAAATAAACAAACATTTCTTAATCAAAATAGATCTTATCGTATAATATTCTCTGTAAATAATTCCACGAAAATATCTTGTACGCGTATAGATTTAACGCCTTTGGACTTCTTCCTTTGGGGCCATCTTAAATCGCAAGTATGTGTATAAACCGCAAACCATTGATGCCCTCAAAGTCAACACAACGAACGCCGTCCAGCAAATGCAGACAAATTTATGCGATAAAGTCTTGTTGGAAAATTGAACATCTCGAATACGTGCCACCAAGCAAAGCCGCGGCGGACATTTGAACGACGTTAAATTCATTGGCGGATTTAGCACTTGAATGATCCTTGGCGCAAAGTTTGAAGCCTCTAGACTTTTACGAAATATTAGAGCATAATTTTATGAATCCCTTGAATTACGCGGTGGATCAAAAACTTTATGCTTTATGCAAAAAAAATAGTAAATATCTAAAACACAACTTGTTTTATTTACATTTAAAAATGGAGCGTCCTTATTTAAAGACCCTATATATTAAAGCTCGCTTAATGACGACACATTTTATCGTTTATATTTCCATGGGAACGCTCGATAAATATAAATTCGTCATAGGCATTTAATAGCATTTGGAATTGCTTGGGGTTTTACGGTGGGTACAGGATGAATAATTCAAACTTATTGACACCGTGGAAATTTTTCCATGGATTTGAAGCCTAGTCTTGACTATGCAAACTATGTCAACATTTGGTCATATGTTTGTTTGGATAAAATTGAATTTTAAAAATACTTTAACATTTGCATAACAATGGACTAAAGTTTTAAGTCTAAAGTCTTGTCCGTAAATCCTGCTCTTTAGCATTATAATCAACAATGGACAAAAGGGATGTTGATGGCATGCATTTATTATGCGTAATTTGTACATTTTTAAATAAATGTTGACCCTCACCTAAATATGTTAATTTTAATAATATATTTTTGAATAATAAAAGAAATTGATTCGCATGATAAGAAAAGATTCTATAAAACTTACCTCGTATTTCACTATTATATTACACAAAAATGATCAAAAACACCCCTCGATTTAACACCTTGTAAGCGGACGACCAAAAAAATATTTGTGTATTATTGCGTAATTTTCGCCTATTAACCGATTGTCACACACGCTAAAAGACATTAAATGGCAATGGTAGTGTTATTCAATTTACGTGTTTCCGGTTCTTTTAACTTCCTAGTTCCGTTGCTGAGACGAAGAGCTCGCTCTGCAAAGACAAGGTAAGACCACGACGGGTGTATCGATACTGGCTCAAATGGTCTTTAGTATTCCAATGCATTTTCTTGAGCAGAAAGCCGACGATCAGGCCAAAGGCCAACAACTTCATTTTTTCAAACGAAACCTTATTATTGACCATCAGAGGCATTCCACTTTTCGTGGGTTAGTTTTGCGCAAAACCCAAAAGTCTCGAAGCATCATCATGACTATGGTCAATGTTTGCTATTGAATCGAGCAACCTTTTCAAGGTAAAATGATTGACGTACTTAATTAAAATACTTTTTCATCTAACAAAGTCGGTTAAAAAAATAATTTAAATTAGTTGTACTTAGCCTTCGATTTTTTTTTAATTTGACCATCAAAACTTCAAAAATATAGTTCAATGCAATCGATAATGGATACTCTTAATCAACAAGCCTCGGGAGCAACAACCCTATAATGCAAACCATTCCAAAAATATTCAAATTTTCAGGATATACTGTGGAAATTAAATTATTCCACGGCGTAATCGATTCAAAAATGACGAATAAATCTAAATACAATCATCCACCATGATTTACCATTTATAGAACGTAATTTCATGTTTAATTTATCATCAATTCTTCCAACGACGCATCTATTGATGCACAAATATTATGCCCAAACAAATCGATATAATCTATTGATGCTTTTATTTTTAATGTACGAAGGGGTTCAAATATAAGCCGGAATTTGGTTTTCTACAAATTTATTAGCTTGAGTCATAAATAGTTGCCGACGAAAATAAGCCGTTATAATTATTCGGTTTTACCCTTGATGAGTCATCCGTATTGTTGATTATAAGATATCATAGGCAAAAAATTGAGATATTTTTAAACAGAATGCCATTTTTAGAGCACTGGAGATGAAAAAAGGGTAACTTTCTATAATGTTGTACGCAAAATACAGTGGCTTGATAAAGATCAACCAACTTTATCGGATCCTTAAGCCAAGCACAAGATAATGCAAAAACACATACAGCAAAGTTGACGCAGCAAAAAATTCTGGAATTTGGGTGATCTGTCTTATCACTTCCTCATACTTCCCATACCTTGCCCCAACTGACTACCACCTATTCTGTTATTTGCAGAATTTCTTAAATGGAAAAAATCAATCAAAATCAAATGACGAATTTTATAAAGAGGGTATTGATAAATTACCAATAAAATGGGAGAAAGTTATCTCTGATGATGGTGAATATGTAATAGGGTATATTGCTTTGTTATTTTGTTAAAGCTTAATAAATGTTTGAAAAAAAATCGGCAAGCATTTATGACTCGACCTAATATTAGTGATATAGAGACTGACCCGAGCTGCATGTTGATCCCACTATTTGGGACCATGCCAGACCGCTCAACAAAAGTGCACAGCAAGGTGCAAAGCCTGAATTCAATATCCATGACCGCAAGGACACGCTCGTTCTCAAAATTAGCTTAGATATATACATATATATTATGAATTAGGACTAGATAAAATAAATAATTAAAATAGATATATACGTTTTATGGGTGAGAGGAAGTCCATTCTCGCTCGCGAACTCATTTGGTGCGAGCCACCCATGTAAATTAGCCTCTGGGGCGGGGGAGGGGGGTTCGTAAACATGGATATCGTAGAAAGCTCCGGGGATGTATTTATCCCCATAGCTTAAAAGATGAGAGAGTGGCCACAAGATTTGTGTGTCCAACCGGTCCGTCTTTCAGATCGCTGACACTTCGAATGAGCGCCTCGCAATCGGACGCCATGCCCGGACATGTCCACAGTACGTGGTCTGCGTCCATGACCGGACCTCCCCATGGACACTCCGAAATCGGGGAAAGTCTGAACCTAAAAAGCGAAGTCCTAAAGCGCCCATGCCCTGTGAGGAACGAGACGTCCAGTAATCCGGAACGACCCAGCGACATCTCAGGCGGTTCCTAACCGAGGGGAAAAATCGATATATGTGGCGGCCGGAAGACGCGAACCACTCCTCCTGCCAGCTATCTAACGCCGCCTCCTTAAGCGCGTCGGCGAAGATCTTCGAGAGGAACTTCGCTGCACGACATTGGATCTCCAGATTCAGAGGCAAGACACCCGCCAACACTTGAAGACCATCAGTGGGCGCCGTGCGGAACGCTTTAGATATGAGTATCAAAGATGCCCGCTGGCCCTGCCACTGGATAAGTTGGATGCTGCTTCTGTGTACCCACGTGCCCGCTGCGCAGGTTGGGATGGCCGCAAAAATACCCTTGTAGGCAGTCAGTACGGGGCGTCCTCTGATTCCCCAATCACTCGTCGAGATCCTCGACATTTTGCCGAAGGTGTCCGCCGCCTTCTTCAACGCGCTGCGTGCATATCTCATGAAGCTCCGCGAACTACCCAACATGATCCCCAGAACAGCTCACACTCCGCCTGGGAGCTCTAGCTGGAAGATCCAAAAGGACGTTTCACAAGACTGGCTCCAAAACAGAACCCTGAGGGCACCTATGCTCAATTTTCTGGCGACAATCTCTGCGAGACTGCGATCCCCTTGGATCACTGTATAAATTTAAATTCGGCAAAATGAATAGGATGGGTGTCATGGGGTAGGATGGATGAAATCAAAAATGAGTAACGAAATACACGCTACGATTTTTGACAACACAAAAAATAATATCTTTTTGAATAGCATGACTATAAAAAATGTTATTTTGAGCATATAGTGGGATATGAGGGGAATAATTCATTATGAATTAACGAATTCTGAAAAAACGCATAGCTGGAATTGCACACAAAAACCTAAAAGGATAACGATTCAAAAATACAACTGAACCTAATATTATGGAATCGTGTATTCTATGATCGTTGTTAATGAACAGAAACCGTCATTTAAATACTGCTGCGCACAATTTGTAGCCCTGCCCTCAAGCGGAAAATAGCATACAAATGAAATGCTAAAAAGACGTTTCAAAATATTATTAATTTTAGCATATAGTAAAAATTGTCATTGCCGCAAGTTTGATCCGCAAAAATATTTTTTCAGCATCATAAAAATTATTTGAAATGACAAATCGTTAAATTTAATGACTCGACGATATTTGCCTTGTGTGATCGAAATTCCTTGAAATTTTTAGAGGAAAATAACATCCATTGTACATATTTGCTCCTCATATTTGCGCCTGGACACGTTGTTAAATTTTATAGTCGTTCTGAATTTGTTCGATATTTTAATTTCAACACTACTCTTTTTGTAAAAAAAATTTCAGCGTTTCCACATAAACATAAGCGATAAACAGTATTATTGGAAAATTCAATGGATTGTATTTCTCCTTGTTGCTGATATTTAATTGGGATGTTCCTTGTTTATTCACTTTAAATTTAAACTATATTAATTTTATCTACAGATTCATAATCAAATCCAGATTATTTCGCATTGTCTGATTTCAAAATCACATGACAATTTAGGCTTATTGCGAGGATGACACGGGCAAATTTTAATACATTAGCTTTAATTTTCCGTATATTCGACCAATTTTTAGATGCTATTAAAGGTGTGAATAAGCTGTTTTTGGATATTCGAGGACACATTTCAGCATTTTTGATTGTTGGCGATGTTTTCACTGGATATTACAAGAAAAATTGGTAATTTGTTATTTAATTTATAAAAAAATTTCATGATAATATCAAAAATATATGTTTTAAATGCATGCATATTTTTGAAATACTGTAGCTTGTCCATCGTTATAATATTTCTGACCCTTTTTCCAGCTCTTGATTGGGACTCTCGATTCTTGTGGTTGATTTTTTATTGCCACCCAGAGAGAGTATTCTGTGGTTTCTGTAGTTATTAGACTTTTTAGGTAGTCCTGGATTGATTTATTTCTTATATCGTTTGACAGACGTTTTAATAATTTGGTCACCTCGTTAAGTTTCGACATTTCAATAGGTGATTAAATATTAATAAACTAAATATTAACATACTCATATTATTTTCGCATCGAAAAAAATAGACATCAAGATAGTAAATCGAAATTTGACTAATCACGCATCACTAATCATTTTTTTGCATGTAACAGTACTCAATTTGACCCCAAACTTATCGGTTGCTTTGAGCATGCAAATAATTACATATAAGCCTCATTTTAAAGAATATGGAAGTCTGTTGTTAAGATTCATTATATTCTAAGCTTCAAAAGGCAGTGGAAATAATATTCAAAAGATTTAATACATAATTCACGGTTATAACGAGCGCGATGCAATTGAAAAAAAAAACGTAAAATTAAGTAATAAAAATGAAAATATTTTTCATTGCTTCGAACCGTTATTTTTTTAACACTGATTGACGTCCGTTTTTATAATATATACTAAGTTGTCTAATCCCTCTTTTCGTCGTTTAGGTAATGCATCCAATCATTCAGCAGTCTGAAAAGCGGACCGATTGAGTATAAAAACCTTATGGCCACTCCGTCCTCTTTTAGGGTGTTGAGTAGGCTAGCATGATCCTGAATAGTGGGACCAATAAACAGCTCGAATCGTTTGAGGATTTCCATATTCCTTTGTCTCGTGTGTGAAGTGATGGACTCATATCTCATCCATGGTTATGAATCTACTTAAAAACTTGGCTTTATCACTGTGAAACTTTGCCAAACACTCAATTAAAACATCTTCACGACGCTGTTTTTGTTTCATTGTGAATAAACACGGCACATACCATTTTGTGGATTTTCTTCGCCATTTATGGCGTCATCACCTCACTTGGTCGATTTTCGTTTTCTTTATTTATTCCAAAAATTACACTATAAGCAGATTTCTCTAAATATTTAAATTAAAAGAATATGATTGCATAAAAATAGATTAAAAAAACTTTTTCTTGGGTCGCGAGCCGCTCATTCGTCATATCAGCGGTCCGAAAAGCAGACCGATTGAGCATACAATCATTATGGCCACTCTGTCCTCTTTTGGGTCTTTTTGCGGCAAAAAATGTATTGATATAAAATAAATATTGTATAATATAATAACAAGGACTATTATTTAGAGCCAGCTACAATATGTATTGCCTTCTGAAGAGTGTTAAATGGTTTTTTGATGTCTTGAAACTTTAAAAGCATAGAAAACTAGTTACTTTATATTGTATATTTCATGCAAATGGGTACATTTGACATTGAATGCTTTCCAATTGCCTTTGCAATCATGAATATGTGAAAATTTTCAATTTAAAAATTAAACTTTAATCCTTAATAAGCTCCATCAGATTGGCGGGCAAAAATACAAGCCCGATCATTATAAAGCAAAATATCGTTTCATCAGCAGACCTTGACCACTCGCTCATAATCACTCATATTAAAATGATTCGAAGAATCATTGCTTACCATTGATAATCTATATCAACTATAAAATAGCTTGACATAATTTTCTCGTTCTCAGTAACGACGTCAGAGGAGAAATCTCATACTTCTTAAGCCAATGGAAAAATTGAAAACGTTTCCGTGAACGGCATTCTATGGACGCTTACCGTCTAACTGGACTCTCGTTCCAACAAGACCACATAAAAAAGGACTACGTAGCACAAAATGAATAGCTACCATAATATCATTATCGAAACATATTGCGATCTGAACTTCATTTTATGACACTTCGCGTTCCGTGCTATGCGAGTATTTTGCATATTTAAACTGCGTATATACATAATTAACCTTTACTTGGTATATGATTACATCGAAAGATACTGGATTGATGTAATATTGGAATAAATTCACCTCGATGTTGGATGGAATTAAAAATAAACCAATCAACAGGAGCAAAGTTCCTTGCCTTCTACTTATAAAATGTCATTAAAAATAATTGTGAATGCGATCTGTGATTACTTCAAACAAGTTTGATTCGCACAATCATTGTAATAATATGTTATTCTTTGAGCTTTTGAGAACGCTCACTTTGTATACGATCAAGGCGAACGTGTCGAAAACCGCTTTTTCTGCGAACTTTTCAATCTTTATTTGATTTAGGATCTATTTCAATGCAAAAAGTCATGCCTCATTTCTCCCTAAAAAATATCCTTTTTGAAAATTGTTCCCCTTTTGAAGTTCAATAAATTAATTAAAATGCCGCAAAAAGCCCTAAAAGAGGACGGAGTGACCACAAGACCTGTGTGTTCAATCGGTCCGCTTTTCAGATCGCTGATATGACGAATGAACGCCCCGCGATTGGGCGCTATACCTGAACATGTCTACAGAACGATTACGAACTATCATTACATTACAAAACAAAGTTGTCCGAAGAAGGTGGGTGGGGTGTTTAAATTTTACAATCATTTGAAAATATTGTTGTCTTTATTTTATTGCGGGCTTATACCGGCTGAGTCGGTCCAATATTTAAGCGATAACGAAGAAAAGATGGATTAGACAACGTCAATCAATGTTTATTTATGTAAAGTAGAACTCTTGACCGGGTCGGTATTCTGCGTTTTGCGCCCCAAGCCCAGTTGCGCCCTTGGCGGGCGCTTGCTTTACCACTCCCTTGTTACGATCCTGGTGAAACATCGCCTAAAACTCGATTGATACACAGAAACACACAGATTTGTGCGAATCGTATTTATTACAGTTAACTATCAAAAGATCAGTTTGTTTTTGAAACAATTTTATTCGATTGCAAAATTTACGAAAAAAAACATGCATTAATTATGCCAATATAATGATTGACTTAATAATATACATCTAAAATTTCGCACATGTGCCGATTACCCAATCATACGTCAATGGTGAGGTTTTTCGGGTGATAATGTTGATGTAAGAGTCCTCGAAAGAAATTATTTTGTAACGAGACCCAGTTGATTAAATCGTCAAGGTTTTTTACGTACATAAAAATTCCATTCCGAGAATAAAAAAAGAGCAAACTTCAAAACCACATAGACACCATGCAGAAAATCCCATGTGAATTGTGTTCAACACACGACATGGTAAACGTCTGGGAAGAAAATCTCGAGCAAACACGAATTTTTTAAACATAGCATATTAAAATAATGCTGATCAAACAATGTAGGATTTATACGTTTTGTTGTTTGATGGCAAACAAGTGATTTCGGTAAGAGATTACCAAAAAAAATATTCAAACAGATCGTTGATGCTTTCGTTTTCGTGGTATTGTATTAGGAGGACCAGAAAGTATTCGAATATTTAGTTAAACATGTTTTTTTTTTATATACAACACTATAAAATATCATTCAACACAACTTCTTGATATAAAATTGTTTGGTATAAAATCACAAACGAAGTGCGATCTTTGATGGTTACACGACTAAAATCATGACCTGACAGCTCTTAACTGTAATAAGATCACTCGCTGTTCCAAATTACCGATGTAGTAAACTATAAACGAGCATTATTTCGATCGGTTTCCGAAGAACTTGGTGTTCATAACAAGCATGTTAATAACATTTGATCTGATGTACTCTGTATATAAGCCTTTCAAATGTTTACAATCTCCTCCGGAAACGCGATGCAGTTTCTTATGACGGACTATTTACAAATGCAGTTGACGTCTGTGATGCAATAGCATATGTAAAAAAACATTCTTAAAATAAAGTGTTTAACAATATTTGCAACGTGCTAAGTGCTTGCATAAACAATGCGAAATATTTGAACAATATTATTAAAAAGAAGTGGTTCCAACTAACCATTGTTGAGTAGTCCTTTAGAGATTGTTAAACCACTGCACTGCCTTGAATATCATTGAAAAAAAACTAATCATTAACCTGCAGTAATATTCATAGAGATGCTATCACAATAAATTGAGATTTAATGAAATGAATTTAAGTAATGAAACATGGATGCAGATTGTTTATCTACATTTCTATGCATTTCTGAACCTGTTTTATACATTACCGACATGATATAATAATTTATAACCCTTCCGCGTAATTTTACCAGTCTTCGACTTTCACTTGTAATCGCCGTCGATGGAAATACCAGTGGGCAATGAAATGACAATCGTGAATTCTTTGCATGTTATATTTGAAATTTCTGGAGACTTTGTGGGATGTTTTATTTCAAACGGACATTCTAAATTCATTAATGAATAATCGTTTTGGCAATGACCAAGTAAACAAGCAGCAAGACCTTGTAATATACGCAAAATACAGTTCGCATTAATCGTCATGCGACATTTAACGAGAGATTGCTCATTTGTTGTATCTTAAAGCTGTTTATTCAAGGATCTACAAAAAATATCAAGTAATTGATGTTCAGGAAGATTTGTTAAAAATTTTCCTTGTAATTCCATTAAAGTGTAACCCATAGATATCAGCACTGTATAATGTTTACAAGTGCCATTTTGTCTTAGTAGAAGATACTACAATTTTGAGCAACGAAGAATCTGTCTTGTTAGAAGATGCCGAATTATAAGAGCCCAAGGAAGAGAAGATACAATAGCATGGAGAATAGAAAATATAAGAGCAAATCAATCATCTCTTCACAGCCACGATAGCAATACTACCAGGACCAACAGCAGAAAGAAGAAGACCAAAAGAAAAAACCTCTCCACCATTCAACAGTACGGAACTGCAGCGAGCATCAGGCCAAATTAAAAATGGGATAGCTCCAGGGCTGGACGGCATGCCCTGCGAGATCATCAAATTGATTATTTGCAAGTATCCAGCTGGGAGCGTTAAATGCCTGCCTGTCGAAAAGGTTATTTATCAAAAAGTGGAAAACTGCCTTGCTGGCACTGGTGCCCAAATCAGAAAAAAAACACAACGAGAACGTTGTATATGCTGGATAGTCTTGGGAAATTAATGAAGAACACGATGCTGCAAAGAATCCAGCCAATAATAGAGAACAAACTGTCTGAAAAGGCAATGTTCGCGGTTGAGCTCATCAACGGTTACCCCAAAGATAGGTATGTCTATCGCAAGGAGTTTCACGGGGATCTGTACTGGTACCAACCCTATAGAACGTCCTGTACGACAATCTTCTCAGCATGGAGATGCCAATAGGAGCAGAATATACCGCCTTCTCTGATGACGTCACGCTGTTGGTGACAACTCGCCACTCGTGAGACCTGAAGATGAACGCAAATAAAGCCCTCCGCAGAATTAGCAAATGGATGCGGAAGAATTGCCTACAGCTAGCGGTGGAGAAGACAGAGACGATGGTCTGCAGTAGGAGAAAAAAACCGGGAATAGATCAGCTTGCCGTCGACGGCCATGAGATTCCGTATTCCAAAAGCACACGATACCCTGGGGTTCGGGTGGGTGTTAGACCCCACGATGCCCACCCATAAAACCCCTGAGGGGGCAACCTTACGCCCATGGGCAACGTCGAACCCTTGAGGTAATGATGTGGAGTAGGGGTGCGCGAAATTAGCCACGTCGATTTGCTCATCAAACACTGCTGGGGTAGCCCAGCTAACATAAGTTGGATACACAGCTTACTCTGTATTGTTTACCCGTAAAGTAGAATGTGAAACTCTTAATTACAGAAGTAGGTGGAATCTGCCTTGTACATACAGGAAAGAACGGCTTTAGGCTACTCGAACGGCAACTCGTCTTCATGGCTAGGTGCTACAAATGACCGAACCGATACGAGCACCATGGAGAAGGGGTAGCCCCTGCAGTCCGTCATCTGCTGTAGCCCCCTTCAAACTGAGGTTGGACTCGTGGTGGCAGTGACTTCGTATAGTAGGTATTTTGTTCTTTAGCATCATCTTTGTCCTTCCTCCTTCAACGTACCTTCGGGTGCACGTGATCTGAAGCCGGTCTTCCTGCGGGATGTTCGCCTCCTTTGGAGGGCGTAGAGTGAAAATAATGGGCACATTGGGTGGAAGACATTATTTGTATGGCTAATCCGGGGAAACCCGAAACAGACAGCAGCGCCAGTAATAATATCTGTTTTTTAAGACTCTACACCCGTATGACGTTGACCTGCAATACTTTGAGGTCGTCATGGACTGCAAGCTGGCCTATAACAAGCATACTGAAGCAGCTGCATATCGCCAGCGATATTGGACGACTCATACCCAATATTGGAGGGTCGAATTCGTCATTCACTCAATCTTTGTACGGAGCCTCGATATGACACGACTTGCTGAGATTTGAGATGAACAGAAAGAAGCTGGCAAGGGTTCAACATACAGAACAGTATCTGAGGACGTGGTGCTCATGATCACCGGAATCCCCCCGGTGGACCTTCTGACAAAGAAAAGAGTCTTGGACTTTGAAGATCTCAAGAGTCGCAAATCGCACGAACAGAAAATGCAGGAAACCTGGTAACAAAGATGGGAAGAATCCAGCAAAGGACGACTTATATTGATCATAAGTCGGTGGAGGACCCAGAAATGCAGAGAGACTACCTTCCGTATAAAACAAGTCACGAGCCTATCTAAAACAGATAGGCAAAGAGACAACCACATCTTGTCACCATTGTAAGGCGGAGATTGACGACAAGAAGCACACCATCAAAGATTGTGAGACTTGGATGCCCCAAAGGGGTGTGCTGAAATAAGCACTCGGTCCACAGCATGACGGTGAACAAGGCGAACTGGGACTTTTGGCGGGAATTCGTGGAGGAAGTAATGGCAGTGAAAGAGGACAGAGGGCAACGCAGGTCGTCTCTCCAATACTAGAAGGTACCTTACAGGTTAAACTACCTGCCTCTTTGAAGCAATGTGATAAACAATACCAGGGAGGAATAGAGACGAATCAATGAAGGGATTCAAGTCAGTAAAAAACAGTGTCAGGGATTTCTTGTGCAAGAAACCAAGAAGAAAGTACAATTTCAACCATGGACAGATATACATTGCAACAACGCATTTACATTACTATTGAACAACGAACGATTTGTCAATAAGCAAAATTGTCATATCTGGGGTGGTGATGATGCTCGTGTTATTCAGGAAAGATGTCTACGCTCAAAAAAAAGATACTGTTTGGTATGCATTTTGAGCAAATGGAATCATTGGACGACATTTCTTCGAAGATGGTGCTGGAAAAGCTATTGCTATCCAATATCAATCAATGTTGAGTGACTTTTTATGGCCATAATTGAATCATAATCTATTTTCAGCAAGACAACACTACACCCTATTTTGTATAATCATTATGGCAATCCTGTTTATTGAGGTGAATTGCATATGAAATTTTACTTTCAGTCATATAACGCTATTGAATCAAATGCATATCTACCATAATTAGATTCCAGCTGTATTTTAATTGAGTCGTTTTTATTATTGTATATATTACTTTTTTATAGGACATCAATAGAATAATTTCAGCATAAGATTTATTGAAACAAAATTGTTTGTAGAGGTCATCGATGATCTTTCTCTTGCCAGTATTCAATATCCTTTGAACTTAAAGGCTTGCGTTTAGTGTGCAAAATTAATTTAATGTTATTTTTAACGTCACCTTTGACCAATTGCAATACAATGAATGTCACATATTTAACCTGAACGTTAAAAAAAATCCAGCTTATGCAGTTATTGAGCACAAAACATTAATCGATTCAAAAAATACATAAACGTTAAATTATTATTTCAAATGACGAGAACTAATAACGTATCACAACTGCCCGTCGCTTAAAAATTAAATAAAAACACATTTTATTACATCTAAAACTGTTATATTTTATAAAAATGAGCAAACGTATATTATCACAGTTAGAATAGGCTATTTATCACGTCATACATGCACATCGATGTGAAATAAATCGTGCTTTAAATTACATACAAGCGCACAAAATTGCATATAAAAAGAGCGATGAGATAGCACATAAAAATATATTATTTGGAATGATTTCGGCGAGTGATTTACAAAGATTCTATACGTCTATAACAAAATTAAAATGTATCTTATAAATAGTCAATCTTTAAATGCTACATTTATCCTATTTAAAAGTATACTTTATATTTACCCTGTAAAATGAAAAGCTTCTGTTTATAATTTTTCTACTTATATAATATGTATAAGTTTAAGGCAGATGTTTTTACACGCTTTAATCAATGTCGTCTTTGGCATAAAGGTCATTCGATATATCATAAAAACGCTACAATCTATCTTATATGTTCACATTTTACATAGACGTCAATTTAATTTTTGCTTCATTTGCTTCATTAACTTCTAATGGTAAGCCCCGTGTTGATTTATTAATCTGAAAATGTTTCTCTATGTTTGCATATCAGTTGTATTATTTTTAGTGAACATTATTAATAACGAGGCATTTCTTATTTGAGTTTTAAACTATTGAGCAAAACTTAGCAAATAACTTCTATTTCTATACATTTGGTATGCTTCAAATTGTTTTTTATTAAAACTTTGGAAATTTGCATATGCTTACGTCGAGTCTAGATCATTTTTTGGTAACAACTTATTTCACATATTCAATGAAGCTTTTGCTTACATTACATATAACGTATTGAATCAAATGTAATATGACTTCTCAAATATAACTATTAAATTTCATTAAACAATAATGCCGTCATTTAATAACAGACTTCTTGCACAATTTTCTATTTTATGACAGTCATATAAAAATTATTAAGGCACTGTATGTGAAATTTCTGATAATTATAATTTGATATTGTTTGTGTTCAAATTAAAATAGTAGGTTTCTTAATTATTAAGCGCCAGCAACTCACTAGTAAAACACTCCCGCAGGATAGCTTATGGTATACACGTATATACTAGGACCTAAATATACTATCTCTAAATTTGCTGGCAGTTGTAAGGTTAATCGATTATGTTTTTTTCCTTATTTTATTGGATAGTCTAACATATATTAGAGGTATGAATGATATATGAACAGAAGCCCTTCCAAGACATTTTTCTCACGTATGAAACACTGTATTTTATTCATATAACGTCTGTTTCTTTCTAAGTCGAGGACTAAAAATGTTATATAACAATTCGACATGCATCATAATTATTGTTAAAATAATTTATATTTATAGGTGACATGATTTACATTTTAAATGTAAGACCTTCCATAGGAAGCAATAGTATTCTCAGATGGAAATCATGCGTTAACCGTTCGTATTCTAAAATCATTGTCATCTTACATTCGTGGATTCTTTTTCTAGAAAAAATTGTTTATTAGCCATATTTTCTATTTTGATTTGGCTGTGTTTCGGTAACGATTTATATTTGCACGATTTCAACATTCTAAATATAACCAATCCGCCGTAGATTACAAGCGCCGTACTCATAATCGCTTGAACAAGTGGCACAATTTTTATTCCAAATATAACCAATCCCCACACATACTCCGGTAATGCAAACTCACTCTGGAATATTGGAAATATGGAATTAAATATAATATTGAATCAACGTATTTATAACTAATAAATTTTGAATCAAAATGTCTTACAATTTCCATCCAGAACATCGGCATGGTCATTTCGCTGAACCGTTGTATATCTTTATGATGACCGCTTAATTTTTTAGTATGAATGCTAACTTGTGCTCGAGCGGCTGATTCCAACGGAATACCGGATAACTGGAATTAAAAAATATATTTAACGATAATTTAAATTAATAATATCAATATTGTTTGAAAAAATATTTACCGGATTTACAATGCAATAAGATCTGTGCCTCTTTTTACTGGGATTAATTCCAGCGATTCTCGGATAGCCTTTTGGATCCGTTCCCCAAAAATGTGGATGCGATGATACGATTGGGAAATCTGAAAACGTATAAATAAAGTTATAATATCGATACATATGAATTCATGCATAATATAATTCAAAGCAACTTACTGTAGTAACATTGTGATATATCGCTTAAACCGTCGACTAAACGCGGTGATCCCGCATAACAATCGTCAGTTTTATTCGCGTGACTGTACGTATCTTCAGTTACTACAAATCTATATCCTGATACACCGCGCATTTTGACTTCCTCTGAAATGATTATAAATCGCTACTAAATAATATTTTTATAGTATTTTACAAATAAATCAACATTATTTACCTTCATAATATAGTTGAACTACTTGACATAGTGATTTTCTCCAAAAATAAAGCACACTCTCTTTAGTAAGATATTGTGAATATATTAATCCCTCTGTGGAATTAGCGAGAGAGTTTGCACAGGCTTTATCTTCAAACCCAGGAACGAGATTCGATCCATGAAAGTTGTCTATCATGAAAAACTTCGTATGTCCCCATTTAGGTCCGATGAATACCGTTACTTGATCTATGGGATCTGCAAACATCTATAAAATATACGTATTTTAGTGCCGTCTAATTATTTATATCGTCTAATTTTGTATGTTAAAAAATAAATACCCTATGTACGATCCCCAAATTATCACCTGGAATTAAACCGGGTGCAACTTTTTTAATGGATTTCAATAGCGGGTCAGAAAAATTCCAAAGATAATTGTAAATCGTAGTTTTAACAATAGTAGGAGAGTCCTTAGAATTTCTCATAAATCTGAATAAAGATTTTGCAATTATGTTATGATCAACGTAGCTGGCAATACCCTAAAAATTTATACAAAGATATTAAAGCATCAAAAATACTTATTTATATGTTTATACATTTTTATTCAAAGCTCATCTTCAAATCCTAAACATAATATTACTTGTATCTAATTCATATTAATTACCACGGATGCAAGATTGACCACATAAATCGTGGCGTTGAAATCGATGTGAGCATTATATTCCGGAATATCTTCGCACCATCTTTCCGTCCAGTACGTCATTGTGCCGTTTTCGTTGAATGTTATATTTCGGTGTTTTAATTTCTCTCTGAAATTATAGAACAAAAATATAAATTTAATGATTCAACCACATTATTTATAATCGAGTTTCGATGAAATTACTTGTATATGACGGGGCCGACTTCTTGGTATCGTAGCGTATCATCCGATCCGTTTATGAAAGCTTCTCCGTTGGTGACGTTGAATACGTACACTTTGAAAAAGACATTGTCGGGAGGATCGGCCCACCAATCGAAAGCCGGCAATCCTATAAATATAAAAATGCATTAATCGGTTCTCTTTAACGGAATCATATCATATGATCAAATTAATACCTGGACGCATATTCAAGCGCTCCCGCATTAAAAAATCTAGCGGCGTGTAGAAGTATGTTAAAATTCCTATTATTAAACATAGAATTCCGAATGTTAATTTAACTTTGGGACCTGTAAAAAATAAAATAAGTTATTGATATCGGTATATTATGAGCACGTGTTGACCCTTTGATTTCATTTTAATGTAGTGATTTTTCATTCAAGAATTTATTATCTTTATAAACACTTTATCAATAATAGCTTATTTATAAATGCGTAGTTAAGATTTACTATAATGGAAATACAGCGGCACTATTAATGATTTACCCAAATGATGTAACATTTTTTATCATACGACAACATAAATACTACTTGAATATAATTGTTATTTGATTTTACAGCCTAGTAAATATATAGTTTTTCTTTTTATTGTTTTCTAAAACTCCCTTAAGTCTGATCTTTTTTATTTTTATTCAATTGCTTGGATAAAAGTAATTCTTAAATAATGTTAGCAATAACCCGTTGATCCATCGGCTGTTGAATGCTTATAATATTGGGAGGTAAATAAATTATTTTTATGCTTGAATAAGATTCCACTAAATGTGGAGGATGATCCGGAGCATTATCAAGAAGCAATTCTTTTTTGTCACAATATTTTTTTACTTCTAGAATAAAACATTTATCAAATGACGTCCGTGCCCTTTTGTTCCAACGATAACGTAACGACACATTATTGATTCCCTTAAAGATTCTTAAGTCTTTTGAACCATTATATAAATCAAAAGAGGCTTCAATTTAAATCCAGTCAAATGATCTTTGAAAACTTTAAATCCAGGTATTTAGCAATTAATATTCATAATGTGTTTTTACACTCAGTAAATATGACGAATCAATCTAATAGTCATTAATCATTACTAATATGCTAGGAGAGAATAATAATTTATATAATAGCTACTGCATAATAGACGCAACAGTTCAAGAGCATCGTATGAGCAATACTTTAATACGTTTAATGTGAATAACAATCCTTTAATGGTATCAAGTAAGGCCAAATGTCTATAACCTTCATTGAGACATTTAAATATTTACTCAATACTTCAATATGGAATTCCAAAAACGACTTCAGCTTAAAATAAATCAAATTATGAGATAAATATTTTATACAATTATCATTTTGTGTCTGGCTTCGCAATTCATATCTGTGTTTTTATTTCATTTTTGATAATATAATTCTGCGACGGTTTATCGAAATTCATATTTAAAATTCATTATAAACCTAGAAGATTCCGAGCATTAAAAACGTCTAAACGACACAAATAATCCAATTTGTACCTTATTTAAACACTTGAGCACATATTTCTCGTTGCAATTGTAATCTTATTTATCAAAAAGTATATTTGATCGATAGTTCCATAAACGTTGCAACAAGCTCTATAAAATAACAGCGTCCTGATTAAAAAGCTTCAAAGCAAATAAGATTATCATCGATTCAAACTCTAAATTAAGTCAACAAAGCGCTCAAATTGGATAAAAATATACCTTTTTAATTGATATATTACCAAATATCAAACCAGCGTTCAAGCAATTAAGCGTTTAATACAGCGTTTAATTGTGTATGCATTATGAAATGTTATTATATGTTTGAATTTATTACCCAAGTATAATATTATGCAATAATCAAATTAATCCTTTGATATTGCAATTACCTTTCACTGCGTTGCATTGGATTTGACTTGTGATTGAAAATGCATCCGGCAGCAATTGGACGTCGTCACCCCGTGATCTTTTAACGTTATTTAGGATCATTTAAAGTCGATACATCACGTTTAGATGTAGTTTAATAGTTTTAATTAGTACAATAAGTGCCACGGTCAATAGTGGCGTGATTTTAAATCATTTACTACAATCAGAGATCATTGAACCGTTGAAGTAATTCATTCACGTGGGAATTGATTCTGCATAATCGCTGCCACTGGCAGACATGCACTAGCAGCCGATGAATATTGTACATTCCATTCTATTACATCTTACAAATGGAGAATGCCCTAAAGACTAGGACGTCAATTGTAATTGGCAATTTAATAACTTTTGTAATGCAAGCGTATTTCCAAGCATATTTTGATATGAATCGAGAACAAAATTGGATAGAATTTACTATTCCTTTGATGTCCCAATATGATTATCATGGTATTTAACCCGTTTTTTATCAATACATTCGAAAATTGTTAATAAAACGATTGCAAAATACTAATCATTTTGAAGAGATCTTGAGTCAACGATCGCACCACTCTGTTTTTATCGTTCGTTACAAATTTCGGAATGAATTATCAGAAAGCAAACTCCTTGACCCTATTGTGAAATGAAGATAAATTATTCTGATAATCAAAACTGACTTCCTCCAAAATAATGATATTATTTCCACGCAATTAATACGTGGAATCATACGACTCGTAAAAAAATGATATCTAGAGACACGGAAAGGTTAAAGGCAATTCAAAACTATACTAATAATACAAATTTATATAAAAAGATTATAATGTTTTTGCAAAGTTAATTTACATAATGGTCATCGTTTTGATTAAATAATTTGGCGCGAACTAATATCTTTTATTCCAGACACAACGGCAATTTAAAGATTGACAAATTGGATCTTTTGATTGAAGAGCGTCAAAGGGGTTCAAGAAAGGTTAATATGATCAAATTTCAAATCAAATCTGCAGACATAAACAAACAAGTTTTTTTATTAATACATCCATCCCTCGATTAACATAATTTTTGTGCCAAAATTATATATCAGTACGATTAATTGTACTATAAAATGTATGGTGATGATTTAACCACAACTTTTCGCAAATATTAATTATTACATGAACTATTATTGTATGCGACACATAGTAATTAAGCTTTTCAATACAGAGTTCACGAATGGTATTTTTGACCTTGCTGATAACCGATGCCTGATCAAAAAAAGCAAATTATTATGTCTAGTTTAGGTTGAACTTCCTCAATTTTAAATATTTTAACTATAAACATGGTGCTGCGGTTGTAAAATCAGCAGAGGATATCTAAATGTATAAAGGGTCATCGAAATGTTACGTCTAAATTTTTTTTTGTAATATTTTCTCGAGTTGTGTGACAAGAAATAGACATCAGACAAATTAATATGATTCAATTATGGCCATAAAATGTCACTCAACATTGATTGGTATCGTTGATAGCATTTACAGTAACAGTATCTTTGAAGAAATAAGACCTAAGTATTCCATTTGCCCAAAATGCATACCAAACAGTGACAATTTTTGGGCGTAGTCATCTTTCCTGAATAATACAAGGATCATCACCACCCTAAATATGCTTAAGTTTTAATGGATCTTGGTGTTTCCATTTTATTTTTAAATAAATTCAACAGAGGCTATCTAGGTGAGCTATGTTTTAGCAATCCTGAACAAAAAATACTCAAAATCATGCAGAAACCAATTATTGAAATATAGTTTTGTATAGTTTGTTTTAAAATTTTAAGTTGGTAAAATGAGTGAAATCAAACTGTGGCTCGCGTATCAAAAAAAAAGTAGAAATGCTCTTAAAAAACTGAATGCACATATTTATTAAATATAAAAAAATATAACTAACCCAAGAATATCTTGAGAAATTATAAATTTGCATACAAAAATGGATTGATTACAAGAAATTAGCAAAATGACTAATAAAAGAAGCTGATATTTGTATGCACAAAAATAATTCGTATGAAAATATATTTTTGTGCAAATTTTAAATGAATATCTTAACTCGAAAGCAGATTTTAGAACCAGATGAAATTTTTTTTTTTTATAATATTTCAGTTAAATAAAATATAGATTGCTTCAGTATACAACTCGTTTAAGTAAGTATAAAGTTTAACACGTTTTTTGTGTTTATAAAATTGTAGCTATGAAGCGCTCAAATCAGTAAACACGGTATTTATGGGGTTAAAAATCTGCGCAATTCGAACGTCTTTTTTGAAATTGATTGATTATTTTTTCCGCCGTTAAAGTCCTGGCAATTTCGTAGGAAAATCATGATTTTTTTCATAAAATTGATTTCATTAACCTTTCCCTTACGATGCTATGTATTTAGTACACCGTATGACATTCTTAAACCCCGTCGACTCAGTGTAGTAAATACACAATAGTAAAGTAAAGATTAAACGAAGGATGATGAACAACACACAAGAGAATATCTATGCAGGTCATTTTTATGAGGGTCGTCTAGAAAATAAGATTACAAAGGCTCCTGAGCCCGGTTTAATTTTTGTTTGTGTTTTTTGACTTCAGATACATAGGAAACTCATGGGAATTTATGATAGTGATGTGATGAGTCGACAGCGTGTCACGAAATGGGTTGGGTTGTTCAGATAAGACCGTATCTCATGACGAGGCAAGGAGTGGAAGAATAAATTGGAATTGAATAAAAATGCGATTTTCCTGACGTATATAGAAGTCTCCTTGATGATATTGTGGCAAAAAAACTTGGTTACAAGAAGTTATGTGCGAGATGGGTGCCCAGAATGCCCAGAATGCCAGGATGGAGAAACTTTTCTGGAATCTATCTTGACGAGGGAAGAGACGTAGATGTGTAACTATACCCCAGAATCCAAAAGACAATCTAAAACGAGCTGGCGGCGAAGGTCTATAAAAGAGGGGTCAAACTCAAAGGCGAGTCAAAATATTTTTTTAAAAAAAACTTAAGGGATGTTTCTACCTTGTTGTGCTTAACAAAGATCTTTATTGAATATAAAATTATTTTTTAAAATTTAATAAAGTATGGTAATGGGAGTGGAGGGAGTCACGTATGTCGGGGCGCGAGTGATGACATTCTTCACCGTGGAAGTCTTAAGTCCTGAACAGGTAATATGCAGCAAAAAAATTAAACATATTTTTATTATGTATAATATTGTCTATAGCTTAGACTATCATTAAGAAAAAATATTGAAAAATAAAATAATTGTAAGCGATCGAAGAATAGTTTGTGTTTTTATTAACATTTTTTGTAGTCTTTTGTTCATTAAATAAACATTTTTGAATATTTTTGGATAATTGTAGTCTATACGATGAAAACGTTTATTATACATATGTCTGCCAAATTTCATAAAGAACGCTCATCTAGGGCGTGTGGAAGCACTTCCATGAGCTTGGAAAAAGTAGTTTCGAGAAAAACTGCATTACTACTTTACCCAAATACTATTTGTTAAGTATCCTGTGAATTTCAATTAAATACAAGCATTTTTTGATCCTACATGAATGTTGTAACCTTACTTTCTGGATGACCCCCGTACAATAAGGATCAAACTTGACAAATGCATTTCAGCGGATTATAACATTTCAAAATTGCATTCATCGCCAATTATGATTGTTAAAAATATAAAGAAAAAACGTGTGAGAATTGTTTCTCAATAAAATTCGCGAAACAATGCTAATATGGCAACAATTAAATATAAATTTGCGATGTTAACAAATCGCTTAATTACCCTTTAAATTATATTTCATGCTTATGATTTTTTTATGTGCACTGATTGTTGCAAAGTAGCACAGATAAAGATGTCCAAGAACAAAGTCAGTGTTGATTAAATACGGCCTGCTGATTGCATTAGCACGCATGATAGGTGGTGCCACCTATTGACCGATAAAAAACTAATCGCCCGTCCAAACAATGAATTAATAAAAAACAATATAACCTTCAGACGTCCATTTTTAAACACATTAACGTGGATGTGATTATTTAATCGGCTACACAGATAAACAAGTGGCGCTATTCGCACTGCACTTAATTTGATAATAAACGATGCGAATAATGGCATGTTGAATCGTTTGGGTCATCAGACATATTTTCGGCGATAGCTGTTGCCTTAATTAAAATTAAATCATTTTCGATTAATTTTTTTTAAATTTAAATTAAAAACGTGTCTGATTACGAATAAGCGGGCGAATAGGACGTCCGAGTTTCATTTTGAGCTATTGTTAATTTTCATCATATTGCCGTTATTTAAACATGTTTATTAGCCTTTTAAATGCCGGGCGTCGATATATCGTCGTTGTCAACACTCGTGAAAAGTGTCAACGACGATATATCGTCGTTTGTGCGATGGTGCCTACTATTCGCATCGCAAAAAAACTGTCACAAAATAATTTATTTATGAGACTATAAAAACGTTTAAGAACTATTGCTCTATAAAAAAAAAACGATATGAAAAATATGCCTCCCAAAAATAAATGCCTAACAACCCAAATCTGGTATTTTGTATTATCTACATTATGATTGCTTCAATTTATATTAAAATACACGCGCACCGAATTCATACACTTATCCTGACATTGATAACTTTTACCACACCTTTATATCTCTCTCTGGTTTTTCTCAAATTTATTTTCAATTACCGCGCATTTATCTTTAATTTATGCCGTCTAAAGATTGGATATATTTGTTGTATTATTATGCGAAATAAATACATTTGCAGCCAGAGCATATGAAAGTTCTTAAACTACTTTACTTACTACTAGCGATTACATTCTTCACCATGGAAGTCCTAAATCCTGAACAAATGATTTGCAGCATATAAATTAAACGTAATTTTACTATGTATAATATCTTTTATAGCTTAGACTATAATTAAGAAGAAATATTGAAAAATAAAAAAATAGTAAGCGATCGAAGAAAAGTTTGCGTTTTTACTAACATTTTTTGTAGTTTTTTGTTCATTAAATAAACATTTCTGAATATTTTTGGATAATTGTAGTCTATACGATGAAGACGTTTATTATACATGTGCCTGCCAAATTTCATAAAGAATGCTCATCTAGGGCGTGTGGAAGCACTTCCATGAGCTTGGAAAAAGTAGTTTCGAGAAAAACGCGTTTAAAGTTTCTCCTATCCTCAGCTTCGCAAAGCGCAGCTTCTCCTCATAAATTTGCGAATTTCGTTTATATCGACTGACACAATGTCAAAATGACAAAATGTCTTCACATTCTAATGGATTTTAGTGTTTCAGGGCTGCCCACTGAACGATCTTTGCTACAATCTCGCAATCTTTGTGACAATCCTGAAGAAAATATAAATTATCCCGCAGGACATATGCTAAGACGCACGAGTCGCCATTTAATTTTCTGATCCTGGCTTTTTGCCTGATCATATATTGCTTCGAACTGACCTAATATTAGGTCATCCCGAAAGAAATCCATTATTTTCGCACGCTCTCGTTTTAATTCATTTTGTATCCAGATACAGTGAGGGAAATATCTTTGTATTTTTTTTTCTTGATGTATGATTGTCAACCTTTTTGTGTCATCTTACTGTATATATATATACAGATTATCTTGCGTACATCGTACGATTGTATAGATCGTTAACCCAAATTTATCGATTAATAATGATATGTGAATGACATAATGCATCGATTCAAGTGTATTGTTTATGTTTATTCGAAGAAACGACCGAATACTGTGCGCTATCGACAGTGTTTATTTATTTATGTACAAGCTTCATACACACTGCGATGGTCCTGACAGATAAATGGATTTGTACGGATGATAAGATAGCATCTATGTTTATGATGATTTAAAATGAGCTCACTACAAAAAGGGCTAAATACTTCAAATCGGGCGATAGATTATAGGATGTCCATAAATCAGGACGACACATTCATTTAAAATGCATTGGTAAAGTAAGCAGTATAAATATTCGGATGCCGCACGAACTGTACGTGGATAACAAAGCAAACAAACAAATGATATAAAGATGATTTAAAAAACAAAGTTTTAGGCAGGGCTTCGAACCGAAACGAAACCGATAACCGGTAAAATTGTTATTTTTACCGGAACGAAAACCGTAACCGAACCGATATAAATGTTGATCTCATATAGCCTAATATACTATAATACTGGTTTGTTTATTGTTTTATTTTCTACGCATTCCCATGGAAACACACATTATAGATAGAGTTTAAAAGTGATATTAACCTTTCCTTGACCAAGATGTATTTACTACAACTCGACTCTAATAATGGGAATATCTATATGAAATATAATAGACACGGGGTTCATAATTTCATATGGTGTATCAAATACATATCATGGTAACGCGTGGGTGCTTTTTAACGTGGTAAGAGATAGTTTATTAAATTGACTCACCACAGCATGATCTCTTTCCTTGTTTCTCACCCATCTTAGATTTGTAGTGGTTGTTTCTTGGATAACTAATTTCGCTTATGCAGTGACTCATTTTGGAAGCATCAATTCGATCCCCAATATCCTTATCCTTGAAGGAGTAGCCATCGCCGAGGAGATTTTGAGATTGGTGATACGTTTCCTGATTCTCCTGAAGTCTGCCATTGCAGAGTTGAGTGGTTGAATTTTTTAAATCGTCCGAGCTCTCCGACGACTTATCTTCGTCCGTGGAAGATTTGCTTGAATTCTCGCTAGTCAACATCCTCTCTTCGATCGTCTCCGTAGTAGTCTTCATCGTTGCAGCTCACTCAAACTAAAAATGAATTATAAAAGAACGCGTTAATCAAATCATAGTCGGATTACGTCGACAAGGCATTTGTTTCCATTTGGACATTTGATGCGTCTTGCACGATTATTCGTGCTTCGAATCGTAGGCAATTTTCAGTTCTGCATCGTCCCTTCAAGAGATGATCTTCGAGATTTGCGTTTTAAATAACGCGATTGTCTCTTCTTGAGCAAATCACATTCATTAAAGCAATTCAATGTCGTTCTTTATAAGCGGCATTGAAAAAAACACCCATCAACATTAATTGTTTGATTACTCATAAATAATGCTGCGAGACGTGGAACTGATTTCTTGCACCCGAAGCTGTTTGTAAAAATCCAAGATACTAATAGTGGCAACATTCTTAAGCTAATCCTGTCTAAGAGAATCGACGCTATGGATGTCAATCCTTTCAATGCGCGACACATCTATTGATGCACATACATTTTGTCCGGAACAATTAATCTATTTATATAAAAATTAATGTATGTCCATTTGTTAGTTGTCCCGTATACGATCCTATACTATTCATCTAATTGCGATGAAATTTTGGAGAATTAATGTGCGCATTCCCTTGAATATTTTTGAATTAGTACAAACATCGTTTGGGAACGAGAACGGGATTGCTTCAGCCCGTACTACACGTGGCTTGAAGCAATAAACCACGTAACTATACTACTGCATTTCTTCATCTTCATTTCTGCATTTCAAATCATTACTAAGCGCGTGTGGCATTGCAACGCATGCTGGGTACATTTAAAAAAATCAAATTCTATATTTGTGCAATGTTACCGGGTCGATGATAATGAACAGAGCATAGGTGATAGCCCTGCCCTCGAGCAGATAAGAACGAATAAACAAAATACTGCTCTCATCCACCATTCGACGTACGTTATATTATTAATCCATTAATACCTCATATATAAAGAGTCATTGGGAAATTGCTAATCAAAATGAACACAAAATATTTATTCGGCGTATTTGAAGAAACACATCCTATCGTGTCAATTCTACGTGTGAAAATTTGCATTGTATAATTTATCGTAATTCTATGAGATATTGCAAGTATGTCTGATGCAGCTCTATGCAATCTATCCAAGATAGGTTTGGAGTTAAATTGCAGTTTATATCGTTGCAATAATTCATCTCTTTTAGCTTAAATTACGATCTCAATCGGAAAACTAGAATCGGGCGAATGCACCAGCATGATAAATATAACAATGCCAGATTTGATTCTACCAGTTATATTTATGATAACAATTATGCAATTTATATAGGTCCTTTCAATAAGGATGCTCGAAATTTGTTAGGTTATAACAGCCATGTTACAAAAGCAACAACTGTCAAATGTATTGTAAATTGTTCAGTAGTATATGGCAAATTATTATGGTACAATGGGGGCTAAATTCGAGTCATCCGGTTCGATAAAATACCTGTACGTCATCGAAACGCAAGGTCTGCTGAAAACGTCGCTGCCGTGCGTGAGTGTGTACGGGATAACCCGAGGCAGTCAATTTCTCGCCGTTCACAAGAGCTTGGCCTAAATGCGACTTCAACTTGTCGAATTTTGCGTCCACGAACATCCATCAACAAAATTGGGCTACATCAATCGTTCAGATGTGTGGCTTCCTCATTAACTGACTGACTCAAATAAACTTAAGCGTATTTCAAAATGCCATCTTCTTCTCCAACAACATAATAGCCAACCTTTTTTGAAGAGACTTGTCACTGGAGATGAAAGTTGGATACTCTATGAGAATATCCAACGTAAACAGTCTCGGACCAAGGGTATAGAAGCTTTAACTGTAGCTAAACCTGGCCTACATAGTTTATTATGAGCTACTTTAGCAAGGTGAAGCAATCAATTCAACAAAATATTGTTTCCAAATAGACAATCTAAAGGATGCAATTGTCAGAAAATGGCCAGAATTAGCGAACAGACGGGGCGTTGTTTTTCATCACGATAACGCCAGGCCTCAGAGATGGAGAAAGGTAATAGAACAGAATGGATCATATATTATTCAATAAATTTCGATGTAATACAAATTATTGTTTATTTTTTTCTTAGTATGAAAACGAAAGAAACTTATGGGACACCCTAATAAGATGTAAAAAAAACAATAATTTAAAAAATACCTTGTGAAACGATAATTGCAGAGGTGTACTGTTATCAATCAAAAAAGTACAAATTCAAATATAATATACTCAAACCTTTGTGCGACTTTTTTTGTGCGATTTCAAAGTTATGCGGTTTTATTTCAGGCATTTTTTTTTTCTTTTTTTAATTTCATAAAGAGTACGTATCGAGATATTTTGGATAAAATAGGAAATAAATCATCAAACTAACCGAAACTTTTTTTTAGTTTATAGTGACATTTTTACAAATTGTGAATTTTAATGTTGGAAAGAGAAAATCTATACAGAACAATGATGACATTGACACAGGGTATACTATTTCTTCCGAAGAAGAGAGCGATTTTGAGTCATATCGAAATACGCAGCCAAAATTATCATACAACGATGATTGTTTGTAATTAAAATAATTAGTATTTTTAGTGAATTTTTGGCATTTGAGATGCCAGATGACAGACATTCTTAAAATTTTACCAATGATGCAATACGTCCTTTAAATGTTACCAAAAATGTTATTTTTTAATTGTCCTATTGTTTTCATGTTTTTTTATTAACTTTTTTTATGCGATTTTGGATATATTTTATATAGCTGTTTCAAAGTTATGCGGTTTTTAAAATCCATGGAACGTATCTTGTACTAACTTGGTTTAAGTGTACATGAGTTAAACTGGGGGATTAAATCATTCTTATTTTCAGATATTTTAATTTTAAATCATCCATTTTTAATAAAAAGTGGATGGATATAAATGTTAGAAACGTAACCGAAACTAAGTTCAAATAATGTATTGATTCTAAAAGTGCAGAATTTTATAAAAATGCATTAATTAATTGAGTGTCTCGTGTTTTGGAAAAGTAAAAACGCTTTAGTTCCCAACTATGAATACCGAAGGTTGATGTGTAACGCCCTAGTATTCGATACTTTTAGTATTGTAAAATATAAACTACCAAAAGCAGGTGACCTTTGATTCGGATACGTTTTGCCTCGGTGCAAATTTGATCCTCCACACGCATTAGCAGAACAAAGAGGGTGGCCGCACGTTCAAAGCAATTCAATCAGAGCCAATTTTGCGCGATGCTTCAGAAGACTCTGGATCCGCCCGAGGACGATGAGGAATTCCGCACCATTTGACTGCCAAGGTCGATCCATGGCATAAATTGAGTGGACAATCATCAGACATTCGAGCTGCTGTATCCATTGCGCAAATCCGATCCATGAAAGTAAATGGGTGTTGGGATTGTTTCGCGCGTGCACCGGCACTGGGTTAATCGGAACAAGATTGCGTCATTCAAGAGTGCATTCGACTGCAGTTGCACCACGAGCCGTAGCTTTGCAGCTAGCCCTATTCGGCGGAAAACCGGTAATCGGAGATCACTCGGCCGGACGCAAAATATATCTTCGGCCAGAGCACCGGGTAACCAAATACGACAACTTGCTTTCATATTTCACAGGTAATCGAGGAGCAAAGCCGGCTTCGCGACTGGGATGTCATGCTTCAAATATTTAGCAATTGTAAATGCAAGCTCTGGTGCTCGATATGTCCTTGGATCCTCTATAAACGCCTAAGATCGCAAGCACACAATAAATATTTGTACAGCTATAGCCCGATGATGATTTGCTATGCACCGGCTCTGAGAGCCGGTTGTTAAAATACTTTTGGCTGATAGAGTTCATTTCTGAAATACATCAACATCAATAACTATTATAGTACAACTAGATATAGTTCATACGAGGCTAAGTACCGACCTGACGTATACATGGTGGTTGTTGTTGTGTGAACAATAGTGAACTTTCTCAGTGAATATTTTTATTTGAAAGGTCTCAATCCAACCAATATTAAAACCGAGCTAAATTCTACTTCTGGGGGAGTCTGCTCCTTTGTTTATAACAGTAAAATATTGGGTGGCAGATATGGTAGGCATTTCAAAAAGCGTTGTACATCGCATATTGACTGAAAATTTGGACATGAGAAAGCTGTGCGCAAGATGGGTGTCGCGTTTGCTCACATTGAAACAAAAACAGCGTTTCAATCGAGTGTTCGGCGATGTTTCACAGCAATAAAGCTGAGTTTTTGCGTAGATTCATAACCATGGATGAAACATGGATCCATCACTTCACACATGAGACAAAGGAACAGTCAAAATAATGGCTAGATGGTAAAAGATTTGCCAATAACAAAGAGGTGAAGACAATGGTTGATGGCTATTTTAAGAAGCTCGACGGTTCTCACTATAAACAGGGTAGCGGTAGATCATTTTGGTTTTATTTTCAAGAGTTTTCTTCGTCGAGTCCAGTCCCTCGTGTCACTTAAGAAGTGCATATTGATTTCTATTTTTCCATGGTTAACCAATTAATTTATTGCTTGCCCAAATATAATACGGAACATCTGAAGGCTGTCACGTCATTTTAGCCACAAAATATAGATAAATCGTTATCTTCTCATTCTGGCCAATACCCACTAAAAAGCTTTGTTATCACAATAATAATTTGTAACATATGACCTATCAAAATCCCAAAAAAATATCTTCTACGCGTTCTCAAAACATAATGATTGCCATAATTGAGCCAATGTTATAAATTCATATTTGATCGCATGCATAAATTGTTAAATTAGAACATATTGAAAACGGAAATGGGCAATTAAGACAATTTCAAAAGACAGCATCAATGAATTAACTACGTCTTCTTTGACACGGCTAGTGTGCAAGTGCATCAAGATTTAGTGTGTAGGATATGTTTTAAATTCATAAACATCGAGTCGTCATGTCGCCGTCAATTATTTGGAGCAACAAGTGGCCATAAAAAGGCAAGGATATGCGCCGGTCGAAGGCGTTATTATAAAATTGAAAATTAGCCATATCGTTATTAATTAATAAAACCTGTTATTGCAATCCACTATAGAAACAAACAATAGTTTATCAGCACATCTGACATCATAAAAAAATCACAGTGCAATAATAGCAATTGAAAGGTCGCCAAAGCGGTGGAAAAGTGAAATTCAATCGCGATAAGGATTTCAAGCTAAAAATAAAATAATGTCAAATAGCAATGCAGAAGTTCGAATATCAAATCGTATTTAAATTTGAACCGATATTGAAAATATCAAGATTTTGCTTATTAGACATTTTGCTTTCAAATAGGGGATGATATTCTGTAATTTCGATTTAAATCATTTGCGTGGGATTTGATGATTTTATAAAAATATAGACGGTTTTATAGAAACAAAAATGAGTTAAAATATAAATTAATGACTTAAAATATTTATAATAATTATTAAACCTTTTATTATTTAGGTATATGCCAAAAATACTATATATAAATAAAAATATTTTCAAAACAATTCGAAACTCGTTTTGATATTTAATTCATTTATGAAAATAATTTTAAAAAGCCGATATATCAGCCCGTGGTATTTTTGGCATGGTCCCATGGTAATAAAAGAGTTAACAACCCCCACTGGAACATCAATCGAACAGCGGATATTATATTACATTATTGAAATATGGAACAAATACCGTACCTATCTATTTATTTACACATATTTTTATTATATAATATCACAAAATGAACACTTTTCCCAATATTGATTCAATTTTAAATTTAGTCAGGTGTATATGGAGAGTGCTTTGAAGCGATCGTTTGTAAACGAAGCACGCCAAAGACTGTATTAACAGTCGGTACGACCGCTTGAGATTGACTAAACTGATCACAACTAAGTTGTCCCAGTTATACGTAACTTAACTCTATGTCAAGGGTCACTGATGCTTGTGAATTTAAGTTTTGACATTATTTTGCGAAATACGTGAACCCTGCTAATCGCTAGCTAGTCAGGGGAAATAAACAAATTGCATTGTTTTTCGACTTTCATAGCCACACAAGGGCAAAATTGACACGTTGCGCATAATAGGTGTTATTATTGTATTTTTTTATCGAAGGGTTAACGAGATATGAATCTAGTGCGTGTAAGATGACGTCTAAACTATTTCTATGATAAACCTATATATCACTAAATTACAAACAAATCTATGATAGATTGAAAATTTTCCACGATGCAAACGCATTTAAAACCCTTACTACTACCCTAACTAGTTTTTTTTTAATATAAAAAAATATAAAATTACATATTGCATAAAACAGGGTGTTTGCACATGGACCGACAAAAATTTTAAGGGAGTTATGGGGAGTATTTTGCTACGTTTCACACATAAGCTCTATGTCTTAAGTGTCAGGGTTGTCGAAACATATTTTTTTTGAACATTTTGAAAAATATTTAAATTTCACCTTTAACCCTATTGGACCAAAAATCATGAGACAAAGACGGGTGGGTGTTTTGCACCTCATCATACATTCGTGCATCGACGGCAAAGTCGTGCCGTAAAAATACCTCTACACGTATAAAAACAATCGTATTCTAATGAATCTTTTAACCGTCATAAAATGTAGGTATAATTAACTGAAATCGCTGTCGCCGGATAAGTTATTAAGCTCTTTCAACAAAGGTAAGACGACTTTCGTTCATGTTGTCTTGAGAGCACGCGTTTGTTTTGATAATTAAGACACTCGCATCATTTTTATCGTTGACCAATTTTATTATTCCCCTTTGACTGTTCTGGAATGGCGTCATTAGCCGAGTATTACCACTCTTTTGCAAAATCTACTCCTTTAGAAGTAAGCTGGTAGGCTTGTATGGTAGCCCTATCCTTTTATTTCCCTCACAACATATTAATAGGGAAAAATAGCTTAACAATAGAAAGCAGATACCATGCCAGTTGAGCATTAAGTTTTTTTTTGCGTCCCATCACGTACTTCTGTGCCCACACTGTGAGCGAATTATAACGGTAATGGGAGACACACACTTGCAATAAACAAAAAAGAACGCATTAAGCGTAGAAGTCAGTTTTAACAGGGGGTGTTGCTGGGAACGTACTCTTGCTCCACCGTAGCTGCTGCAAGTATTTGCAGGGAAATAGGGATTTGGACGATTCATTGCCGGTTCTGACTGGAGCTGCTTTACGCCGGAATGATGAATCTATTATTATATCCAGATGCCAATCAATTGTCCTGAAGAGTCTACATTAACAAAAATGGAGGGAGTAGACTACAAAGTTATTCCCCGTAGCATCCACTGATACATCGCAGAAGAACTATCCGATCGGCCTCCGTGCCCGGACATGACCATAGTACGTGATCCACTGTCATGTTCGTATCTGTGCAAGGATACACCAAAAGACTTCCTAAGCCAAACCGACGGAGAGATGCCTTGATTCTAAACAGCCTGTGACCCCAGGCTCCCACAGCGTAGCAAGCGATGCTAACGAACAGGGCATCGTACATCAAGCTTATAGACTTACCCCCGATTCCCCATTCTGATCCCAAGATAGGGTGATTTTAGCGAAGGCCGACTTGGTCCTCAAGGTAGCATTCTTGATGTGCTCTGTAAACCTGCAGTGTTGGTGATCGCCGGGACTATTCCCGTTGACTTATTAGCGATCAAACGCAATGCTCGATATGACGGGACAAAGAAACAGGAAGCAAGGAAGACGACCATGGCCGAATGGTAGATACAATGGGACGGTTCAGAGAAGGGCAGGTGGACTCACACCCTCCTGCCCGATGCAAGGAAGTGGAGTGAAAGGAGACACGGGTGACTGAGCTACCATCTGACTAAGCTCCTCAGTGGGCACGGCTGCTTTGGAGCCTATCTGAACCGGATATCACTGCGGGACTGAGGCGGATGACGTAGATCATACGTTGTTTGAATGTGAAGTGTGAGAGGAAGAGCAGGGAATTCTACGCGCCTCCACGGAGGATGGGATAATAAGCAAGGCGAGAATGATGAACTCTATGCTTAAGAACGATGAGGAATGGACAGCATGGGGAGAATTCGCCGCCAAGGAGGACGCCGAAAGAATGAGGCGACGAGCTACTGAAACGAGAAATCACTGAACGGTAAGCATAGAAGGGTCCACCGAGCCTGAGTGTTGTGTCTGACGAGAGACGGTCAAGGGGTTTTAGTGGTTTAAAACATTTCCCCTCCTTGCGAAAAAAAATTGAGCATTTATTGAGCCTGGTTCATTATCAAGCTGGATTTACATTAGAGCATAGCGTGTATGTTCTCCGGTTTGAAAGGGTTAATTGTCTATTAGTGTCAATTCTCAGAGTAATAGAAGTGAGAAGCACTTGTTTTCAACCTTTTTATTGTTGCGGAGGATTGTATTCATTTTTTATTGTATTATATTCAATTCGCATAAGTGGATGTATGTAGGGTGATTCTGATGTTTACAAATTTGCGAAAATTACACAAATAAAATCAACTGTAAAAATATGTATATAGTAAGTATGTAAATGTGACTAAATTTAATATAAAAATTTATTTGAATATTTTTGTTAGCAAAGCATATATTCTTTATTATATTGACAAAATGTGCCAACCCTAATTTTGAACCATGCTCTCAGTAATATCAATAATTTACTATATAACATGGCATATCTTTTGGAAGAATATAACGAATCAATAAATATAAAGATATTCTATTATAACGAATATCAGTAGTATTATCGTTTCAATATATTTAAATGGCGTACGTACAACACACTGACTTAACCCTTTTAATTGACAAATAATGCTTAAATAACAATTAAACTAAATCAGTAAGCAACAAATGTCCTACACCTAAATTTAAATTATCATTAAGTCAGCTCCATATTTTTTGTGTTATACTATTTACAATTTATGAATGTAAACACTTGACCATCATAAATATTCCAATAATTTCAGTATACACAATAATAAAATAAGCACAATACCACATGTGTATACAAATTAAATTTTTAATGAACATGGACATGTGTTGCTATTAAAAAATATTTACCATATGGTGAAACAGAACAATTAAAAAAAAACCTTCGGTGTAAATGAGCACCATGTGTCCCAAATAATTTTTATTATTTCAAGATATTAAAGCAGTTAAAACGGCAAATCCATCATGAATTTTCAGCTAGTATTTATGATAAAAATAAATATAGTACAATTTAAAAATTACTATAAATTAATGTAACATTAAAAAAAAACCTACTTTCATTTCAATAATTCATTATTAGAAATTTTATATCAAAAATGTTATTGAATATTTCAATCATTGCCGTGTGCTTTCTATAATTCATACGTTAACTTAATTTTAAAATGGTAATTCATACACCATGACAATTTAATACAAACTTGCACTTTGATATTATATCGATAAAAATCCTTTGCATAAAATTCTAAATACAATTTAAATAAATGTGACTGTCAAACTTTAAAATACTCCACAAAATTTCAAGTTAACTAGCAGTCGATACTCCACCTCTGAAGTCTTATTATTTCACCTGTTTTAAAGTATTCCAAATAAAAAACTCCACACGCAATCATACCTTACGTTAACATATTAGCGGCCAAATTTTGCAATCCATAGCAATCTAGACGCCTACTAGACGGCCTATTAAAATTAATACGTTAATTTAATTCCATCAACAAGTCTTAACAAACACTTTGTATTAATTAAAAATGCATACATCCGTTTCATATAGTATTTATTCTTGATTGAGTTGGAGAACCAATTTATCGTTTAAACCTCGCTTTAATCATTTAAATGTATGTTCATACCTTTAAAAAGCTTATCACTTTTTAAAAACGGATTAAACTCAATTACATGATGTAAAACTAATTTGAATACGAATTTACTTATAAATCTATGACTATTTATTGGCTTATTTACATTTTCAATGATGATACTGATGTCTGTCAGCATTTCAGCATACGACTCACAAATGATTTTATTGACCTTGCTGATAATCAACGTCTGATCAAAAAAAAGAAATAATTAAATTTACACTTCCTTAATTCAAAGTAATTTTATTCTAAATAAGATAACATGTGCGATACAGATTTTTCTGGAAATATGTTCCTAATGGCGAGATAAACTTGCATAGATCTCATCCTCAACTTTGAATCTGTAGATGAGTAATTATTTATCAGTTTGTGGTAACTTCAAAGATCAAATTTAACCCTTTGCACTCCGTTGTCCCCTCTCGGGGGACAACGTAATTCTAGCATATCACTCGGATGTCCCCTATGATGGGACAGTAATTTTATGAGAAAGTTTTTGGGGGTTGAAAATGTGTATTATCAACTCTTACATAATTTACCGCATCTTAAAAGAAAAAAATAAACACCAATGACATATTATAAGTTTGTCAAGACTCTTATGGATCAGTTGAGGTGATTTTCGGCAACCAAGAGCATGTCTTCGGCGGACAATAGACAAAACAATAAATTATATATTCCCAGTATGGGAGAAATTAAACGGGACTGTATTATTTGTTCTAACAGAAAAATATCAAATGGAAGACTTTAAACTACTTGGTACTGATTGGTATTGGGCCCGCCAAACGGATGTGCGAAGAGTGCGCGAACACAACGAGCAATCAACTCATTAATCCAAGGGTTAAACGACAAACAAAAAATCTGCATGAAAATATTCCGATTTATACCTGCAAATTAGTCATAAGAACCTCATTTAAAAAATATAAGATGGGATAATTTTTGTTTGGATATAATTTAAAAGTGCATGTCGATTAATATTCATTATTTATTTAGTTTTCAACTTACACACATATATACGCATTTATATATTTTATATATATATATGTGTGTGTGTATATATTTATGTTACTCAAAGAATAATTACAATATACAATATTTATATTTAGTTATATTTATTCAATATATTCATTTATATTTATATGATTTTATTACAATAGGTTTAAAGGTAATCAATTACAAATTCCATACATAGATAATTTTACTTTATACAAATCACAGCAGTCTTCATTTAAAAATTAATTAAAATACATTCATCATAGTTCACAGTTATATTCAGACAAGAGCGGTCGTAGAAACGGCAACGTTCACCGCATAAGAATCAACGGAAAATATATATTTATTTGAATACCCCAGAGTCGTGTAGATACAATCGAAATATTATAATGTTGTCGATAGTTAACTTTTGCATAACAATGCGTTAATAGAATAAACTGCAAAACTCACTCGTATATATTTTTTTAATAGCGATCAAACTATGTAGAAGCGATTTTATACCATTGTTCTTTAATTAAAATGTAGGTCTATTGCGATCAATAGAAATAATGAGTATTGGAGATTATTAATAATCATTAGAAATAATTTGTATTGCATATATAATATGCATTGCGGGTTAATTGAATATCGTTTTAAACAGAATTGTCGTCATATTACATTGGATTTTAAAAATGTTTTTAATAAAATTAATCATACGCCTAACATCTTTCAATGTTTGAAAGAACGGCAGAATATAATACAATAATGTTATATTTTAGATCAATACACAGCGGATACATTTAAAGAAAAATTTAAACACATATTAGCCATAAATCAAATCGATACCATTTTATACACAGAATCATCCAAATGTAACGCGTGATAACAGCACTGCTGAACGATAGACATTTGGATCATCCTAAACTATTAGATCTGTACGCATAATTATTGCATGCTTTTTAAGAATGAATATTTCAGTTGAAAATTTTGATTAAAACAATTGCGCAGCAAAAATTTGCCATTTTAAAATTCATGAAATATAACAAACAAATAAAATGTCTCATCTTTCATCCAACAATTTGAGCATTACTTGATTTATTTTATCACACACATTAAAATGTAGCGTTTGAAAATATATACGTAACATGCTTCATAAATCAACTTCTCGATAAAATAATATTAATTTATTTTACTTTGGCACGGTAAAATATTTTCAAAATTAAAAAGCACCAAATATTGCACTTCGAGAGCGTGTCATCGGCTCTGATCGGAGTTGTCGTCAAGGAATATCTATAGGCACAGTGTATAGTTTAAGAACATAAAAATAAGAGCAATATGAATCAACATTATTCAACCCTTTCCAAAAAAAAAAATATTAAAATTTATCTATTTAAAAAACAATTTTTTACTACTCAAAATATAAAAAAATTGCTTAATATATTATTTTAGAAGTCTTCTTCATTTTCATTAATGATTGAAATATTTTTCTGTTCTATATATTAGAATGTTTGAATATTCTTTCGGCAAAATGAAAAATCATACCGGGTGTATCCCAAAAGTCATGAAATATGATTTTTTGATACGCTCCTATTAGTCGCAGCGTGTTCGAATCGGCTGGATGAGATGGGGGGCACCTTAAGCTTTACAGCGCATCAAAGTGCAATCTGCTGCGAGCATTGGTAAAATCAGGATAGCTGATTTAATGCACCCTTGTTTCGAGACCATGTCACAATGGCAACCTTTTTTTGTGGATCATGTTATGAAGTGTCGATTATCACAATGTATTATATGGTCTAACACTCTGCCTTCAACGTTAGTTCGAGCTCAACTTTCTTGACAATCAACTGAGCCTAATAAGCATGGAACACGGCGTGATGAAGATAGCAACGACGTTAGAGGTGTAAGATGAAAAATCTGAATAATGGATAGTGAATCTGAAAGCCATAGTGATTGTACAGAAGAGATTGAACCTTCAGAATGGACAATGTGAACAGAATCCGAAGAAATCCCCACAAGAATACCGTTTGTATCGGGTGAACAACAACCTAACACAGCTTCTACTTCGCAGAGCAGCTCTGAAGGCATCCGACTAAATGGGAAGCTGCATGTTATTTTGATTGGGCAAAAATGGGATTGCAGGTTTGTTCTCAACGAACCAGGCCTGGCCAAAGGCGACAAACTGTGTACTACTGTGACACTTGCCCCGACGATCCAAGAATGCACCTTGGGGATTGTTTTATAAAATACCATAAGAAGCCAAAATATAGAATGTAACGTTTAACAAATATCCTTCAATGAACTATGAAAATATGTATAATATTAAAATATACAAATTTAAAGTGTTCTATTGTGTCTAAAATTATTTTAAGTTAACTATAAAGAACTCATTAAATAAGTGTAAATTGCTGACTGCTCTCTAGTTGCTGGTTCGCCTGAGCGAAAAGGGTTAAAAAGTATAAATTTCATAACTTTTGGGACACATCCTGTACTATAACTTGTTAGAATTTACCACATTTGATTGAACCAACTTCACAGAGTGAGAAAAATTCAACAACATTATATTAAATGTAAGATATAATGTATAATAAGGCATTACATACAAACTTATCTTCATTGAAGTCAATTATAATATATAGAAAAATCCGTATTTTGAAAAGAAAAAAAAAATAAGAAAAAATTGACTAGCTTTAAAATTCAACATACTAAAAAGCATAAATTTACTTTCTACATGAAATAATCTGATTGCGATAGCCATCGAAAGGTTTTATCGAATTTACAATAGTAAATATAACAATAAAAGGATTTACATCCAGACAATGTTTCCTAGTAACAATCTTTAATTAAAAAAAATAGACAAATCTACTTTACATTTTTTTTTAGAAAAATAGTTACAAATGGTAAATAGTTGAATTTAAAAGGAAATCTTATTACAATAGTAATCATTATATACTTGATGAAAAATTAGGACCAAGTTTTAAAATATTATTTTACAAAAATTTAACAATACAATGATGTTGATGAGGAACCAAGCGTCCGAAATAGGTTTGATGCAGCTTATCGTTTAAAAGCTTGTTACTCTTTGAGGTCGACGGTGCAACATATGAAAAATGAAAAATTGGCAATCGAATCAAGCATTAAATGCGTTCAATTATCGTAATTTCTTTGGCATTTTCACAAATTTCACAATAAAATATATTCATAAAGGCATAAGTTAAATGAGTGATAGAGCATATAAAAAATAAAACAATATCCATTACGACCACCTCAATAAATGCATGCAGTAACAAGATTTCAATTTATGTACCACAATAACGCGATGGAAACGGTGTGAATAATCTTATACGCGAGAGTAAAGTGATGAAAAATATTTACAATTTTTGAGTGAATTTTTAACATAAAATCACTCGATTAATCTAAATCTTGGAATGGTGCATTTAAAAATCACGATTTTTTTTAAGAAACACTAAAAAATTAATCTAAACAGTCAAACTACTTATCAGCTGTTGGCACAGTTTGCCGTATTCATGCTGATCTCCTGAAATTCTTCTCATTTTAAACCCTTTGTTTTCCTTCGATTTCCCCTCGCAGACTACCAGTTCAATTTGTACGCCTCCCGAATATTCAAGACTCAGGTTTAAGGTACCGGGTGGAATTTGTTCTTGACAATGCATAGAAAACGCGTCCGAATTTGTCTGAAGAAATCCGCTGTCGGCGACACAATTTTGACTAGGTTCAGACATATCAGTAAAATTTTCCATAGAATTCTTCATAACGAATATGTTTTGCGGAGGAACCTTAGAATTTATAGTCTCTAATATATGATCTAAATCCAGCTTGGACACCGTTATTTCAAAATACTCGTTTAATTTTTGCGAATTAAAATCGGAAAATTCCACCGGTGACAATTCCGTTTTAGTCGATGCACTTTCGGCGCTGTCACTTATCCTCAGATCTAACGTCGATTTTTGTAATTTATCTATATCTCCCTGCATGCATAAAGAGTCCTCTTCTTCACATTTTTCTAAGGAACATAACCCTACCCTACTACTGTCTCTGCTCATGAAAGATTGGAATTCTTCATTTTCGCCGATGGTAGACGAAAAACCGGCACCTTGTCCCGAAAAACTCGATCTTGGCGTTTCTCCCTTTTCGGAAAAACTTCCCCTCGTTCCAAAATCACTTTTTTCAGAAAAACTTGCCCTACCAAAATCGCCTCTTTCGGAGAAACTGCCCCTGTCGGAAAATGAGCCTCTGTATTCGCTTCCGGCTCTTTCCGAAAAGCTTTCTCGGTGTTCGGAAAAGCTCCCTCTATTTTCACTAAACCCTGAACTGACTGATACAATATTTGAATATATCGATGTAACGTTGTGTTCACAATTGGGCGAGGCATTGGCCGAAGGATTGGAGTCATTGCTCAGTGAATCGTCGCTGAACCCCAACGATTTATCACTTCCTCGGCGGGTGAGCTTTGAATCGTCCGGGTTAGGATTCTGCGCCAGAAACAATTGATTGCTTCTGTCTCCGTCCGGACTGACTGCGTCTTGATTTATTGCACTAACACCAAAATTTGTAAACGGACTATTTATTTTATCAGAAACGTGTTCTATCTGTCCTTCTAATTTGATATTGGTTTTATCCGCATTATTCTGACCGGTATCAAAATGACTGCTGTGAGGAGCAGGCGAATTGTTGGAAATCCCTACTTTATTGGCAGTATCGTTTTCTTGACTGATCTTTCTTCCGATACCTTTCATTATCGAAGGGCCAAAATCAGACGGTTCGGATATAATAAACTGAGGTAATAAATCTGTGGTTCTAAATTGAGAATATTTGGGATTATTTTCTAAAGAGTCCATACTGTCTTCAGAAGAAGAAGCGACCAAAGTTATTTCAGATCCTAGACAATCAGTTAAACTTATTTGTGGATGATTTTGAGGATTTAGCAATGGAAGAGGAAAATTTTGATTAGAAGGAAATTGAGAATACTGATTTTGAGAAAACTGCGGAGTCATGAGATTTCCAATATTTGGAGGTAGTATTATTTGCGGGAGTTTATTACTATCAGAACCATAATTATTTAAAAATGACTGTTGTGATTGTGGCTGGGACTGGAATATATTCTCATGGCCTCCGAATTGACTTGACATTAGCTGCTGTTCGATAGATGCAGAATTCATATTATTACCACCACCGTTATTACTTATTATTTCCTCTTGAATCATATCCAAACCTGGTGATCCAGGATTAGAAATAGGAGAATTATTCAAAGATCTATGATTGCCAGTCATCGATACCATATGAATTTGTGGATGCACCAGTGGTAAAAATTGACCAGTGGCGTTAAACTGTTGGTTGGGTGATGGTAAGAACTGTTGATTTTGCCAGTCAGTTTGAGAGTTCAGGCCGAACATAGGAAGCGTGGTATCCATATTAACGTCTATCGTTTGATTTTCAGTCAGGAAAGGCTGCTGTGGTGCAGAAGAACTTCTTAAATCCAAAGGCATGGTATTTTGTTGTTGAGGTGTGCCTTTAGTAATGGAACCGCTCATAACATTTCCCGTCGTATTTAAGAAACTTATTCCTTGTGTTATTTGATGTAAAGGAGAATTAACCATACGATTGGCAGTATGCAGTGGCGATACATTTGCACTTAAACTTTGATTTGGCGTTGATATTCCAAACATGGAATTTCCCGAATTCATCGATACAAGTGAACCATGACTAGACATATTTAACGGAGAGTTACTAGCACTAGAATTTGTTAAATTTATAGGAGACGCATGCCCACTATTAACTAAAAGATTGTTCAAGTTCATATTTATATATTGTTGAGGTTTCAACTGGCTTACGTGAACTGGCGAAACGTTATGACTCTGAAATGGAGATTGTGGCGTAAATTTCAAATTATCAGCAATAACGTGTGGACTCAATCCGATTTTCTGTATTAATTCTTGAGGTAAGTGTCCAGTTTGCGATACATGATTTGCAGCTTCGGGTGAAATTTGTGATTCTTTGCAGAGTTGATCAATTGCTTTTAAAATATTTTGTGCCAAATCCGGTTGTAACGCAGAAAGATCTATAGCGGAAGATGATTGTATTACAGCTAACAAATGACTTTGATCGATTGCTTCCGGTGCTGAAGGAAGCCTTTGATATGTTGGCTGTAATTGAATTTGCTGGAAATGTTGATAGTTCTGATGAATAGGAGAACCTTAAAAAAAACATCGGTATTAGTAAAATAATTCAAAGAAAAATCCAGTCTCAATCGAATTATTCATAGTTCAATAGTTCATACTTGGTAATAAATTAGCAGCACTAGGCGCAAAATAATTTATATTAGAGCTAATATTTGTATCGAGAAGTGGCGGAGAAGACGTCACTTGCGCTTGTCTTTGTTTTTCAATACCTCTCTATAAACGAAAATCGATATTAAAACATAAACATCATTAAAATTAACAATATAACAACATACAAATGAAAACGGTTCCAACCTGTAAAAGCTGATATTCTTGTCGAACATTACGCATACTAATATCAGAAGTCGAAGAATCGGCCTGACTCGAACACAAATCTTCATTAGTATTGCTTCCGCGCAATCCAGAACAGAGAGAATCTGAGCATCTTCTGACGGGTGAATATCGCTCGCTGTGTTCACGGGCTGCAAACGAAAGAAATCACGCAATGTTTCATTTCGTAACAGATACAAATCCGACCTAAAGCTAAATTCTACACGATAAAGCATGCAAGTTTACAAAGATCAGAAATATTTACGCACAAAAACACACATTCAAATGCATTGTCAGTGTTACATTCTAATAAACCTTACCTTTACTGGCAATTATTAAAATTTAAAAAATACTTACGGCTAGCCAACCTTTATCTATTCCGAGTGTTATGAATGCATAATAACAAAAAAATGTATATATATATTATGTATATTTTGAATAAATAAATAGTATTAAAAATTATAAAAATCAAAAATTAAATCCACATTTATTGCAATATATCCCAAACGATTTTTTTAATTTTAAGTTTAAAATAATCAATTGCACATTCCTCATATTTGTAAAATATATTCGCACCTTTTGATTTAATGTATTTTTTTAATCGTACACGCGTATTTCATATCGTAAATAATATCATATTTAAAAATATACTAATCGTGATTATAAAAAAAAAATTATTTACCCATTTCTTGAACAGTTGCCAGAGTTTGCGGTTTACATCGGTGCGGACCATGCATTGAATATTTCCTTTGCGGTTGCATATTGCCACTTCCAATATTGACATTGGTTCCAGCCGTATTACTTCCTACGCCGGGAATTCCTCCGTAACTGTTGTTTGCAAAATTCTGCATCATCATATTTTGTTGCATGCTCATATTTTGGAACATTCCCATCGGAGGTGTAGAAAAATTGGGACCCAGATTGTTTTGCTGGTTGTTATTTTGCATTTTTGTCATTTGATTGGCGTATTGTAATGGTTGATAATTTTGTAATTGTTGTGATTGTATTTGACTATTTGTATTTGGATATTGAGATTGAATTTGGGAAGTGCTTGGCCCTGGCTGCTTAGGTTGCATAGACGGTGGCAGATAATTTCTCTTCATTCTCGCTTCTACCTCCATCACCAACTCGGGACTTATAACTGCATGACATTTTTATAGATATTAAACTAATTAAGTTGAAAATGTGTATGCAAAAATGAACTTCCATCATTAATAATGGCAATAAAATAATGCTAATTTAAAACATCAAAAGCATTTATATTACTAATCCTTTGAGCAGTATGATAATACTTATGATGGCTGCAATAATATAATAAAGTATAATCGTCTTTTAGGGGGACCGAAAAGTAATCAAAATGTTGATGCGACAACTCGTGCGTCGGTCAGATTAATGCGGCAAATTAAGCGATAATGATGTTTATTTAGGTTTGACCTAACGAATATCATTTCACGAGTCTATTCCTAGCCTTATATGGATCATGTTATGAGGTGTCGAGTGACACAATGTATTATATGGCTACAAAGATGTCTTATCTCATAAACACTCTGCCTTCAACGTTAGTTCGAGCTCAACTTCCTTGACAGTCAGATTATTTCTCTCAAAGTTACTGAGCCTAATAAGCATGGAACACGGTGTGATGAAGATAGCGATGATGTTAGAGGTGTAAGACGAAAAATCCAAATGATGGATAATGAATCTGAAAGCCATAGTGATTGTACAGAAGAGATTGAACCTTTGGAATGGACAATGTGAACAGAATCTGAAGAAATCCCCACAAGAATACCATTTGTATCTGATGAAAAACAACCTAGCACAGCTTCTACTTCGCAGAGCAGTTCTGAAGGCATCCGACTAAATGGGAAGCTGCATGTTATTTTGATTGGACAAAAAAGGGATTGCAAGGTTTGTTCCCAACGAACCAGGCCTGGCCAAAGGTGACAAACTGTGTACTACTGTGACACTTGCCCCAACAAGCCAAGAATGCACCTTGAAGATTGTTTTATAAAATACAGTGTCTAAATTTATTTGAAGTTAAATAAAGAACTCATTAAACAAGGGGGAGCGGCTGAGTGCTCCCGAGTTGCTGTTTTGTCCGAGCGAAAAGGGTCTCGAGCGCAAAGGGTTAATAAATAAATGTTTTTCACCAGCAAAAAAATGTTTGATTACTTTTCGGTCCCCCTAATATATTTAGTCATACACACTTTCAATTTTGGTACTGTAATTATATCCCTTCATATATCCTAGATGTTTGGATTTTTTTAATTGCAAATTAAAAATGTTAGATAAAAATAAGATTAAATAAATAAAATCAAAAAAATATTTTATAAAAAACACACTACTCAAAGGGTTAATATAAAACAGTTTATATAAAATAATTGAGCATTAAGTGCTTGTAATTTGTTTTAAAACAGCAAAAACACACATGCAGTTTAGCAATATATCAAAATTTACATTCTGAACTTTAAAATAACAATTACTTTTACTAGCACAATTTTTTATAACAAATTTTATTAGTAAATACTATTTATTGCTTTTATTAATTCAATGTTAAATCTAAAGTTCAGATTTTCTTTTTTAATCAATAATAATCATGCAACAATAGAAGTGATACATTTATATCTACAACATCGAAACTAATCTAATATTTGAGATATAAATAAGATTTTAAAACACTCGAGTATAAGAAAAACCCATACTAGTTAAATTTTATAAAAGAAGAGGCAAAATTATAAATTTGCAAAAGTGCAAAATGATCTCAGTGTGATGCTTGACGACTTCCATGAAGAATTAGTCGAAGTTTCCTTGCTGATATTGTATCGGAAAAACTTGGTTGCAAAACGTTATGTGGGAGATGGGTACCCAGAATGCTCACACCTGTCAAAATCACATGACTGCCGCGCGTGAATTTTTGGATCATTTTGCACAGAAAGGAGAAGCTTTTCTGAACTCTATCATGACGGGAGATGAAACGTAGGCTTGTTACACCTCTGAATCCAAAAAGATCTGGCGGCAAAGGTCTATGATACTGACATACAAAAGCTGGTGCCCCAACTACAGAAATGTCTCAATCTCAACGGCAACTACGTTGAATAGTTTAATATAATTGTGAATTTTGCACAATAAAAAAAACAATAAAAATCATGGAAATTCAGAAAAAGTAACAGTATGGGTTTAGCTTTTAAATACGTAACTAAGTAACTCCAACTAACTATTACATAAAAACTGCATTGAAATAAATAATACACTACTCCCCAGTTATGATATCCAATGTCAGACTTGAAATTTCCAATCCGTAAATAAAAATTTGAAAAAAACTGGGGATGTAGTATACCAAAATTTCCTGATATTCAAGCATTATTAAAAAAAATAATGCTCAAATAAGAGTTGAAAAAATCTAACGATTAACATTTATCTAAATAAATTATATAAAAATACTTTAATAAGTTACATTTACTAAGTAAATTTTTAAAAAATTAACCAGTATTTTTATATAATTTAACTTTGCAACTAATAGTGAATACATATTGAATCCTTATTTTAAATACCTGGTGGTCTATCAGTCACAGTGTGAACGCCTGATTTTCTCGTTCTGTTTGAAGAGGACGATGGACTCGTACTCTTCTATATAAAAATAAAATTATTGAACTGTTAATTCATCCATTTTATTTTTTAAAATTTATTACATAATGAAATTAAAGACTACATTCTCACCATAGAGTTTGGTGACGGACTGTGCGAATGCGAAAGTGCTACAGACACAGAGTTAAAAGCATCTTCGGGAGTAGCCATCGTATGTCTCTTAACACTGCCACGATTTAGAATATATCTGTAAAACATTATTGATTACTTTTTATGCTGCCAAGAAAGCAATAAAATTTCACATACAAAACTAAAAAATCTACCTATTTAAATTCGTATTATAAGCATCGTTCCCTTGGGAATCTTCAACGGCAATAGCTAGCGTATCTGTTGATGAAACCACAGTTCCGACAATATTTTCAGACCCTCCTGATGCACTGACTGGTGACGCCTAAAATACAAATACATTTATAAGTATGTAAACATGGCAAACAATTGCAACTGTATTAAATTAATCCGAATATAATCTAACTTATTGGGTGTGTGAATAAGTTAGCGAAAATAAATCAAGTCGATTAAAGTATTGCCCATTGCTAGCCAATACTTTTGCCCATCTTTCTGGAAGCATTTGAAATTCCCCATCGAAAAAATGGCACGTATTTTGAGACTATCCAAGATTCGACCCATTTTTTGATATCTTCATAAGAAGTGAAGTGCTGCTCAGCCAGGCCTTGAGACATCAATCGATAAGGGATTATCAGAAGGAGCAATGTCGGGAGAGTACGGCGGGTGGTGTAAAGCTTCCTATTTCATAATTTCCAGGTTGACTGTTGACTGCTGATGAGGCGTAGCGTTGTCATGTTGCAAAATAACCTTGTCGTGCCTATGGTGGCCACTTTTCCTTCAATGCTCGGCTCAAATAGAGATCTCTTGTGTGTCTTGGTGTCGAACCGAAAGACTCTTCTCTAGATGACTCTTTATTCACACGAGAGAGATCCGACTGTGGGAAGGACGTCTTCCCGCAACCAAGGCTAACTGATGACCCTTTTCGATTCCCACCTCCTGCACGTCCCCACCCAACCGGCAATGATGCACACACAAGAAGCGATCAATCGGTATTGCAGATGCAATGTCCCCACAGCGCCACAGAAGATGGCAAATGCTAAAATAGCACATTGCACCTAAAGAGAGATGGAAGATATCACTGTTAATCTGACGAATTAAATCCGCTCAGACTAACAGCGCTATTGCATAGGGATAATAAATCGCCCACGCTACAACACTATGCCCAGCTGATCCCACCAAATATAGAGCATGAGCTTGGAACTATGGATATTTCGCTTTGGCATCAATGCTACTGCTTGGCCAGGACTTTTTGGACCGTCAACACATATACTGTTTTTGTGAAAATTTTACCCGAAATTTGCTACAACTACAACCAAAGTGAGTTAATCTAACGCTTGGGATTATCATAGTATATTCGCTTTTTATCAACAGTCATGACACAATGTAAAAAACACTTGTTTTATGCCATAAAAAAATGTTGTTTACACTTTAACAGAATGACAAACACTGATTTTAAAGCCAGATTATAGTACGCACACAATTGTTATACTGCCATCCAAAGGTAAAACGGCAGGAACTTATTCACAGACCCAATATTCAAATTTGCGAAATGATCGAAAGCAAAAATTACTTTAATCTAGTACTTAAAAGAAGTGCAATAAGACTTTTTATGGAAAAATAATTTAATATTTTTAAGCTAATTAGAACTTTTTTTTATGATAAAGTTAAAAGACAATATTACAATAAGAAAAAACATACATTGTTAGATGGGTTGTAAGGGTTTTCATTAGAACCAGAAGGGGGTGTTGGTGATCCAGGTTGATAGCACATATGTAAGTTAGCACCTCCATCTGAAGCCCTGCGTCCAAACGCGCTTACTAAAAATAATTTAAGGATTAATAAAACAAAGTGATCCAAATGCAGATGATATATTTTTAATTTTGAATCGGACCTCAATATTAAAAATAACATACCTTGACCCATAACTGGAGGCGGTTTTAACAAATGATGATCCTTAACACTAAAGCTATGAGGCGGTTGATGCTGCACAGGTGGTAAGTTTAATGGTAAGTTAATATCAGGCAGAAGAGAATGGTAATTACCAGGACGGATATTTCTTCTACCGGCGTATTGTGGACTTCGTAACTACAAATAGCAACATAATAAAATAGATATTAGTAATGAAATAACAAAACATTGCACAAACAGAAACTGATGTATGCGACAAACAAATATGGACATAGTGTTAGAAACAATATGAAAATTACATTGATTGCCATTTACATTGACAATTACTGGATATTGGAGCATCCTACGAACTCATTGAGTGACGTATTGAAACTCATACTTACGAACAAAAATTACTTTTGTTCGAAATCTTTTATAATAGAAAATCTCGAAATCATAACTACGCTTAATAAGCTTAAATCATAATTACTTTGCCGCCTCCATTACTAAATGCACCCATGTTTTCTTGTTGATTCACATCAGCCGTCAACGCCATTCCAGTTGAGGCCGACACTTTATTACCACCCGGTTGAGGTAACGGTGGTGCCAATAAATAATGACTTTCCAGAGCCTGTAAAATAGTAATTTGTTGATTAGATAATTGTCGAAATAATCGAAAACATTATTAAACCAAAAAATAAATACCTGCGTATGTTTAGAATCTCCCGGTCCTACGGTATGACGACGAGCTGTAGCGTGAGGTCCGTCTGTCTGATTCGATCCATGCGGTCCTAATAGATTTTGCGTTTTATTTTCTTGAGGACAGCTTAGCACTTGTTGGGAATCCAACTCCATTTCACCAAACTAAAATTAAATATTACATTTAAAAATGTGAACGGAAAATGTATATATTAATAAATATTAATATCAAATACCTTTTCTAGGTTTAAAGCTTCTTCATCTGCCAAATATTCCGACATGGGTATAGCCGGCATAGATACAAATGGTGATCCGACATCCCTCGATTCCATGTTAGATTGAGATGATTCATTTTCAGATTTTAAACTGGTTTCGGGAGATAAATGATCACTGCTTTGATCGTCAGTATCAATAGCTATAGATGACATTTGGGTTGCTGTATTTGTTCCAACCGGAGGCTAAAATAATAAAATTATGTTTTAGTAACATTATTTTTAAATATATTTAAAACAAAACATTTTAAAAAATTGTTTTCATACTTTCGGAACTTCATTGATTCGACTTTCCCCTGAGCAGGATTTTCTAGCACCACCATTTCTTTTACTAAGTTTTTCTACTAATAGATGATAAATAGCTGAAGTATGATCAAAACGAGCACCTTGCACTGACTAAAATAATCATTTTACAATTGTTATAACAAAAACTGGTTTGACATAGTTATAATGTTGAGAAAAAAATGTGTAATTAATGTATTACCCCTTTGATCATATCTAGTGTCAAATCCGGTAATGTTAGCATATGTTCAATAACAGTTCTATTCAATTCACTATTGGCACCAATTGCAGCATTCGTATCACATGTACTTGTACAGCACTGGCACATAACAGTTTCTAATTTTTCTTTAATATTCACAATGTCTTCATTTCCTAAATGCCGTAAACATGATGTTTGCATCCCACAACAGCAAAATGAAAGATTTTCTATGACAGGACCGTCGATGAAATCCTCAGACTTATTACTAACTAATTGACTATCCGCATGAGTAACCATCCATTTGTGTTTAATAATTTGTTTTAGAGATAAACGTTTCTCCGCATCTACTACTAACATATGCCTTATAAGTTGTTCGCATTCTAAAACATAAACAATTCATTTTATAACAATTATTACACGATAGAAATTACAGATTAAAAATAATGCTAAATGTATTCACCCTGCGACATGAAATAAGGTATTCTAAATTTTCCTTGTATCACAATATTTCTGAGATCGTGTAATGTATTTCCGTCGAATGGTAAAGCTCCACACACGAGAACATATAAAACGACGCCTAAAGACTGAAAAATTAAGAATGATTGATTTGAATAAAACTCCACTGCCGGTGATTATTCGTAATGAATCAACGTCATATAAAAAGTAAATCTACCCAAATATCGGCTCTAGGACCATCATATTTTCTTCCTTCAAAAAGTTCTGGCGCTGCATATGGCGGACTTCCACACCAGGTCGACATAAGTTCACCCGAGTTATACTCATTACTAAATCCGAAATCAGCCAACTAAAATGTTAAATCAAATCTTATGCAACGATTAAAGAAATATATATATATACATATTCGAATTTATCAACATCAATATAAACCTTAATGTTCATGTTAACATCCAATAATAAATTCTCAGCTTTTAAATCGCGATGTACAACATGATGCGCATGACAATATCCAACAGCAGCTACCATCTGTCGAAACACCCGTGCGGCTTCAGATTCCGACATTCTACCACGATGCACCAAGTGATCTGAAACCAACATAACAGTATTTTACAAAGATAATAAATCATCGGTATTTTAAATTTTCGACGATCATCGAATGCAGTCTTACCGAATATTTCCCCTTTTGGAGCATATTCAGTAACGAGATATATCATATTGTGCGTTTCCATGACTTGGTAGAGTCTGATAATGTGAGGATGTCGCAGTCGTTTCATTATGGCAATTTCCCGGAACGTTTTCTTCAAATTTTCTTCATCTAGGTAAGTCTTGTCAATTATCTTTATTGCTACCTGTAACAATAAATAAAGAGCAGAATTAAAATTGTGTAATGGACTTGAAATTAATAGTGACATATGGATTCATTTGGTTGGGACATCATCAACCACCACACTCACAGCCCTGATCTGACACAATCAGATTTTAGTCTTTTCACCTTTCTGAAGTTGTTTATGGGTGGAAAAAGGTTTTCTACAAATGATAAGGTCCAAAATACCGTCAAACAATAGACCAAAACATCGGCGGGAGAAGTGCATTAAGAAGAAAGGTGACTATCGAAAAATTGTGTTTCGTAGTGCCTTATAGAGTAAACAGACAGACTTAGTATCAATTTTATACATATCATCATCATCATCATCATAGTGCAGTCACAAATAGTACACTGCAGAGCTATGGGCCTCTTCAATATCCATCATAAAGGAAGGGGTTACATCCATCTCGTCTGTATCATACATTCACCTCCTCATTCGCTCGATATTGAAGGTAGCATTACCATAGAGATTTATTTCGAACGCTCACCCAACGGGTATCCTGAATGAACGCATTGACGAACGCTTTCGAGACTGTCTCGATATGGAGCATGGGAGGTTTGTAAAGACTGAGTAGTATTCTTTGGGAGATAGTGAAAAACTACTCTAGATGACCTTTTTGATTCTACTGGAAAAGGCTTTCTGGAGTGCAGAGTCTAGTCCCTCCTTTCCTCGCTAGGGCGTTGCCAGACTACGCTTAAGTCCATCTCGGATTCGTTTCTACACCAACTGAGGGTGTCTCCCCGTCCAAATTAAAATTGATAGAACGTGTGTAGTAAGATATGCACAAAATAGAATTTTGTAATGGAATAGTTTTGTATGTGTCCATTAAATTTTTTGTGAATTAAGTATATTTGCAGATAAAAAGCATAAGCTTTATGATCTATGCCGATTTAAGAAGATATGGCAATTAGCCGCCATATGTAGATAAAACCAATTTATTGCTGATAACAATCATGACTAAAAATTAAAAGAAAATAATCAAATTGGCTCTTTTAAACAATCAACAACATTAGCTCGGCCATATTATGAAAGAGATATACGATACAAAGTGTCTTAATATATTGTATTACATATCTAATACGTAACTAACTGACATTGTAGTACATACAATAGTAATTGACAATCAAACAGACTAATTGTGCAAATGTTCCATGCAATCAAAACTGTTATTACATTATATAATATCAATAATGTTATGAAAGCTGGTGAACTGTGTGGTTATGATATGTAAAATGTGAACCACATTTAATATTCTTTGATGATAAAATTGCAAAAACAAAAGGATTAACAGCTCAAAGCCCATTTCGTATTACATAATAAAGCAAATATCGATCGACGCTACAATAATCCATGTATTTCAGCTGAAGCGTCATTCCTAGATTATACAAATTATGAAAAACATTTCTTGTGTTTACAGAACGTTTGTAAATAGAGAGCAATGTGATGCCATTCGCTTGTATGCTTATTCATAGCTCGAACAAAAAACAATTAATTAATAATTACTACGCTTAGAAGATATGTATGTGTAAAACACATATAATTAAGACATAAAAAGAGGCGTAAACAATGGGCGGAATTGAAGATTCCTTGATCTAAATTGGCAATCATATTCTTTTTAATTTTTCGCACTATCGTATAGATAGGAATGACAAATATAATGTTTTGAATTAAATAAAAACAATAATATTCAAAATGCGAAAAGTATTTTTTCCAGTCGATCGTTAGGGGCTAAGTATTGTGAAACAATTTAATTAAATGATAGTGTATGAAATTAGCTTCATTATACGGGAAGTGCAATACGGGAGTGGGTGTAAATGCAAAGGTCAGCCGACCCCTGACCTTTCTTCACCTGCAGTGCAACGCCAATACTACCTACTTATCAATACTTCAGCATTCGTATCCGACAAGAGGGCACAAATGAAATTGAGCATTCGACTTTGTAAACACCAGAAGCAAAGCATGCACTGTCGAAATTCACTTCAAGAAAAACTGTAAATATTTACCACCGCCCCGTTAAAATTTCATTTGGATTGCCAAAAAGCAGCTGTTTCAATATAAATGTCCAATTACATAACATGCTGAGATTTCTCAAATTACCAATAAGCCAATACGAAAGCTATTGTTCGCGGATATATAATTTAATATCGACTTTGGGAACATCTGATCAAATAAATATGAAATTGAAAATATTAATCGGGCATCCTCGGTGTGTTTTTCTTGAAAATCCACTGCAATCGGAATAAGACGCCTTCGACCAGGACGATGGCGTTGAATCTGGTGATGAACGTATCGCATGCAAACAATATGAGCGCATCTTTTAACACTTCTCGGCTCAATAAAACGCGAGTCAAAACCTTAAGCTATAAAGGCTGAACTCGCGACCCGGGCTGGTCTTTGTTTTCTTGTGGATACTCGGTGTTCCATTTTGCATCCAACAATTTTTGACGGCGGTAATAATTATACTAATTATACTATTACGTAGGGAGCGGGGGCGCTCTCAAGGGCAGAGTCCCCCGGGCAGCTCCTCACTCCCACGCGCTCGCGGGGATAGCCGCGCTAAAGTATGGATTCGTTTTTCTATCGGATCACATACAACCGAACGAATGGTTGGGAGTGGACGGGCGAGAGAGGGATTTGGCTGCGGAAAGGACGTCCTCCCGCAGCCAAGGCCAACCCCTCGATTCCCGCCTCCTGCACGTCACCACCCGACCGGCAACGGTACACGCGCAAGAAACGATCAGTCGGCAATTGTAGGTGTAATGTCTCCGCAGCGCCACGGAAGATGGCGCTGTTAAAATAGCACATTGCACCTGAAGAGAGACGGAAGATGTCGCTGCTAATCTGGAGAATTAAATCTAAAATCTTAAATCTATCAGCGCTATTGCATGGAGATATTGAATCACCCACGTTACAATACGATGAAAATGTTTATAATGGAAACAAACAATGATTTATTAAGGGTACCCATAAGTAATGTCGTTTTTTCGATGCATCATTTTCAAAATTGTCTCCTTTAGTCTGTTGAGCAGTAAGGACGTGTTTTGAAGTTTCTCGTGTGAGTGTCAACCTCTGTTCGTCGGGCTAAGACAATAAAAATCGATCCCCTTAATCCTCTAATGATAATGGGAGAGATGTGGCCGTCAAAACAACATCTGCGGAGTATGTTTTTTCAATACCATATTTAAAAAAAGCGACAGAGACTACAAAGAACATCTGCGATATTTATGGTGATTTCAAGAAATGTCAATCATTTAAAAAAATAAAATCTAGCGATTTAAGTATAAAAGACGAGCCACAAGACCTAAAGGATGAAGACAACAATTGAGGACAATCCAATAATGCTGACCATAAAAAAATATCAGAAACGACCGACACATCCTGATCCGATACTCAAAGGATCCTAAAGAAGTTGGACTAGATTCAAAAAGGTGTTTGGGTCACCGCACGCATTGATCAACAACATAACCCAACAGATTCTTGCAAGAAAAAGAACTACTAACCGATTGGTGGACAGTCACGTCAAAATACCGTCATCGTTGGAATACATCTGTGTCTGCATCTACAGATAAATTTAGTTCTCGCGCCGGATTAGTATATGGTTAAACCGCGTACAAAAGGCTATTTCAACCCCTAAACTGTCATTGTATTAAAAATAGTGCTTTTGCGTGTATGGTAGGTTTCTAAAGGAATAATTTGATTGGAAATATTGGCACAATATCATGTTATGAAATTGATGAACGAAAAACTTAAGAAAAACCGCCTTTTCAGTCTAATTTCAGTCAAAAAGCGCTGGATTTTACGAGAAGGGCATACGTAATTTAAATGAATGATAGCAGAAGGTGATAGATAACGTAAGAAATTATTTTGTATAAGAAAAATTCAATGAACACCCAATAATCGAGCGAATGTAAATAAATTACTACCTAAAAAAAACTCTTTTATAATTGAATTCCTTTCATGGTCGGGGTTTCCTTTACCCTTTCCCCGCACAATGATCGGTCCAATCTAGAGGGATGAAAACGTGGCTGACACCCCATCAGAGAAATGAGCGGTCACGTTGCTATACACGGGTTACGAGGTACGTTATGAAAACGTAGGAAAATTTCAATCGTTGAAAACACATTATGATGCGAAATTGGATTTCGATATTAAAACAAGAAAACCTCCGAAAATAATTAGTCGATTAACAACAACAGAACAATTCGAGGAGGTATTTTCAACGTAGCGTTGCGTAAACGAGGAGAACCGAAGAAAAATATAAACTAGACGGATTTTTTCTCCATTGTAAAAATAGAAAGATAGCTGACGAGGTTCAGAACATATTTTTACCATCGAGAGCCACCAAGATAGTTAGCGAATGAATAAAAACAGTGCTATCTTCATATCTGACCGCAATTAGGTTTTGCTGAAATTTGAATACGATAAGAATGATTTGTCAAGCTCACAATAGCGCTATCGAAGATAAGGAAGTTGTGTGTTGAGCGATATCCTATGTATTTTCTCTCCCGAATGAGAGACCGCACCACGTGCGGTCAGACCGTCACCGAAAGAAACTAAGCTCCGACATTTCGAATTAACGTCACATACAAATAAATTAAGACCCGTGGCAGAGCAGAGAAAACTCGGCGTAATTAAAAAGTTTCGCCCCCGGCGTACCCTTTAACGAATGAAACGGAGAAGAGTTAATTTCACGCTAAAAAATCAAATTTAAAATTGCGTAATTCTTCCGGGACACTGAATCGGGCACAACTTCTTCAAAGCGAATTTCGTAAAATCGGGCGTACAAATAGCAAGTTTATCCCGTTAATGAGTAATCACGCATATATGCGTTCGGACTCGAATATACAGAGCTGTAAAGGTACCCCTACACGTCTAAATATTGCGAAAAGCGATCCATAGCGCTTCATTTTCAATGCCGTGTTCTCAATTCAAAATCACTAATCAAAGTGTCAATGTATACAAGCGTCGTTTGCACTGTTTTATGCGCTGGGCAAACAAAGCGTGCGAACGAAGCGCGCAGAAGAGCAGCGATTCGATCGATAAGCAATGCACCGAAGATCGAATCTCGAGATGAATGTCACACAACAGGCAAAAAGAGCATTCGTAGCATTCGAGAGATAACGCACCATGGTTTCCACCCAGTGACGAAATTCGGAGCGACAAACAAAATAATAAATTCATACATCTGAGCGTGTTACTATCTTATCGCGATTTAACTTAGAAATCAAATATCATGCGGAAAAACTCGATAAAAAAAACATAATATTTTTCAGCTCCCACCGTTTGAAAGCGCGCACGAAAATCTCACGACGAATTTGAATCGATCTCTCTAATCTGAAAACGAATATTGCACATTCGACCCCGCCATTAGAATGATTTGTAATTACACATAATAATGAGACTTGATTAAATTAAGGCTTGCGTATATGGCATGCATTATTTAGTACGGCACACGCCGCCTACGGGAGTGCAAAAAAGATCAATAAAAAATCCAAGGACGATTATTTAATCGCTTTTATTTCGAACTCCCAACGGAGACGATAAGGATCCCTAGACAGAATGATCTCATTTCAGGCAATTTAATCTTCAGGTTCACAATCGACGTCTGAAATTGAGCCGAGATTTAAGCAGCGAAAGATAAGTGGCTGTGGTCGAACTTAATCCCTGTCCATTAGCACAATTAATTCATATCGTATGCAAGAATTTAGCGTCGCCATTGTGGAAATGATTGGAGCGCCATTTACGCAGAGTCTGCGCATGCGCTCGATCATATACAAAAATGGTGCCCGTCTTCGCTTTCGGACTGTCTGAAACGTATCCAGCGACGAAGGCGTTAGCATTGACAAGTCTGCCGATGGATAGCTGGAAGATTGATGTCGAGAAGAGCCCCCCGCATAAATGAACGGTGATGAACGCGTAAGTCGAAGTGCTAATGCGATGACAATGGCATGATGATAGTGATATCACGCTTAATGGCCAACTTATATGCTAACGCAGTGATGGTCGAACTTTTTAACTGGCAATTCACACGAGTGTTCGATTCCCAATAACGTCGGCGCGACCAAACTCGTTTTTGCCGCGATTTGGCAAAACGTAGACGGAGTTAGAAATTGCGATTCAAAAAATAATGGATGGATGAAATTTAAAAACACAATTGATTACATTCGTCCACGTCATCGGGCGGTCATTGTGGAGCAGTCGCAGACACTCGGACGACTTTTTGTCGTACGACAGTTTAGTCGCATACATTAAACCAAAACTATCTCAAAGAAGCTCGCGAAACGACCTCATGACAAACGATTCCATTGGAGTCCTTAAATTCAGTCGCACGACATAAACAACTCCTAAATCTCAATCATTACAGTTTGGCAAAAATAACTACTGTTTAATACATTGGTTCCTAATGTGATCCAGGTGGACGCCTTTGAAGTTTTAAAAAGATATATAATAATGATTCTCAAACTTATTATGGCCTTCTTATAACAAAAACCTAATCATAAACCCGCCAGTGAAATAACTCTACATAACTGCATAATAGAGAAATTACAAATTTAACGACTTAAATGATAAATTATGAAATTTCTATATTCAGAGTGGAGAGACGGGATCAAGACGGGAAAGCAATCAACAGCTTCTGTATGGTAACCAGAATCTGTGCTATCCTTGTTCAAATATTGCTATGATTATGAATATATCCAATTTAATAGATTTACTTGCAAAAGAGTTCAAAACCCAATCGGGGATAACGAAGTGAAGAAAGTCTTCAAACCTTCGGCTGAGGTCATTACTAAGAGCCTTTGAGCGTTGATATTTAGATTTGGAAATGGACGCGCCCCTGAGTCAAAAAAATCCAATCTTGAGTCAAGGTATCGTCTTCAGATATTTAAATGCTAGTTCGAGTTGATGAACGCGTGAGCCCCCATTTTCGTATAACACCATCAATGTGACTGATAAAATTCCTATCTGCTGAGACACAGACTGAAACTCACAAAATTCCCGATTTCCCGACAAAGTATTTATTTCCGTCGCTGCAGACGAATACTTATATACTATAATATTTTGATGTAATTTGTAATTATATTACGGAGGAATAGAAAAATTCTGAACCCCGTATCTATTATATTTCATATCGATATTCCCATTATTAGAGTCGAGGTGTAGTAAATACATCACCGGTAGGGAAAGGTTAATATAACAATTTGAAAAACATATATGTACTGTATATATGTATACATAGATTAGACAGTTACCGCCATTGGGTGTATTATCTTTATTTGATAATATGCATATAAATTACCAAGGTTTCGCTCCAAAATGGATTTGTTTAGTTCCACTTTATAATCGTTGTTTTGAATTTTTGTCGTTGAAAAAGTTTAATACTGGATGAAATTCAAATGTTCACAATTGAATGAAGATATCAATGTCCGTTATAAAGATTTGGAAAGTTCAGCTATCCCGTCTTGTCGCTATGTTTCTTCACCAAAAAACTTATTTTTAATACCTAAAAAATATTATGCTATGGACACATATTGGTGAATCCAAAAATTTCGCTATATATTGTTAAGAAAAATATAAGGGGGTCGATGAAGAAAATAATTATTCTAAAAGCGGTCCACGTAAGAAAAAGGTTGGAAGCCCCTAATCCAATGTATTCATTTCATATTGTATCATATACCTCTATATATTCTGCGTTTTTAAAGTGAACCGGTTCGCCGAACCGGTCCATAATCACTCCAGACCCTTTATGATTCTTCTATAAATGCGATATCTCTGAATTTAATGAATTTAAAAATTGGCAAAATAATTCTAGTATTAAAAAAAGATGTGGATGATGAGCAAAATGTCATTTGTAATTTCACCAAGTGTTGATATTATAACAAATTTGGAAGATCTGAAACGTCAATACTTTTGATTATATCAGATTTAGCATAAGTTCCTGATTATACATAGTAATCAATAATGTTTGAATGTGATCAACTGACTTTCAACAATAGAAGATCATTTAAACTTACCCGCATTATAATATTTAATCCCTACAAGTCTTCTATAGAGATCTCCTACTTTCGATAACAAACATGACGACCTTACAAAGAATCTTCGAATGTGCTAATGAGAAAGACCTTGCTAATAGCAGAATAATACAATTATTTGGAAGTTATCTTCCTATTTGAATCGGAGTTTTTCGCAAATTTTCACGAATTGACACGAAAGTTTTATTGTTCAATCTGAATCCCTTCACAAAATAAATGCAAAAACTAATCACTAGGGGTAAAGATGTGGAGTAGAGGTGTGCGAAAATAGGCTCGTCGGTTTGCTAATCAAACGCTGCTGGGGTAGCCCAGCTAACATGAGTTGGATGCGCTGTTCAACCTGTGCTGCGTACCCATAATGGGGGGTGTGGAACATCCGATTACAGTAGTTGGTGAAGACTGTGTCAAAGACTCACCACTATCCTCAACAGCCTAGGCAAACAGAGGATAACGGTCTTAGGCTATTCGAACGGCGATTCGTCTTTGGGGCTGGGTATTAAAAACCGATATGAGTACCAGGGGGAAGGGTTGGTAGCCCCTGCAGTCCGTCATCTGTTGCGCCCCCTTCGAACTAAGGTTGGACTTATGTGACAGTGAACCCGCGGAAGTAAATCCCTTGAATTTAGCATAACCTTAGTCCTTCCTCCTCCATCGCACCTTCGGGTGCACATGGTCTGAAGCAGATCTTTCCCGCGAAACCTCCCCTTTTCTGGAGGGCTTGAAGCAAAAGAAGTGGGCACAGTGGGGCTAAAGGATCAAATGGAAGACACTCTTTGTGTGGCTAATCCGGGGTAACCCAACCTAAGCTACATTATAGCAATCGGCTTATATCAGTTGTCAAAGAGAGGGAAAATCGTTTATAATGTGTCCGTGCCCGTCGCAAGAATCATGAAGACGCTACACGCATGCGCCGCACCGCCTATGTGTGTTTCTATACGTAGCATAAAGCAACCACTGCACCTATAGCAAAACTATTTTAATATATATTACACAACACTTAGCTACATCATTTAGCGAACAATTTCCGAACAATACGCTTATGTGGGAAAATACAAGTTTTTATATATTTTAATGGAGTTGATCCAATTTTAATATTATACATCGTTTATTAACGTACGAAAGTATGTCGTGCGAAACGCTCCGTTTTTATCCATTAATATTTGAAATATGGATTTGCGAATTAAACTATTCACGGCGAATATAATTTTTAGCTGGACCAACTCGTTAACACTTTCGCGTACAATCAGATTCTGATTACCTTGTTTCGTAAATCCGATTGACGACATTATTCAAAGAGTAACAAAACCATCGCTAGAACACCCAATGAAGGGTCGGTTATCCCGTCTGAGACGGGCCGTCTCCTGTTATTTTATTATATTTATGGGAGTCGAACAATTGTTCTCAACATTTTTATTTTTGCCAAGGATCGTATTCTATTTTTATTGTATTATATTTATTTTTCGTATGTGGATATATATGGGGTGATTCTGTGGTTTACAAATTTGCGAAAATTACACACAGTACACACTTTTAAAAATACACAAAAAGGGTTTACAAAGCTATAAAAAATAATAATATAGGTCATAAAATAATTTTATAAATTTACAATTTACAAAAGAAAAATCCAAAAAATTAGTATCTATAAAAAAATTATTGATGAAAATAAATAAAGCAATTTCCACTACATAGAGCAGGATTTTTATTGCAGGTTTGGCATCTCCATGTAGTGTTGGCACGTTTATTATTTTTCAAACACCACCTGCAGCCATTTGATGCCATATTTAGCTTTCTTCCCTTTCATGTATTGCCATAACCACAGTCGCCCTCGACGAAGAAGAAGATATTCATCTAAAGAAATTTCTTCCGATGGAGAATATATATTTTGAAAATTCGAAACAACGATGTCAATAAGTGGGCTTATTTTTGACATCCTGTCATTATTGTTTAATGTACAATTCAAACATCTCAATATTTTTTCGAATCATCTACCCGAAATTATATAAGAAAATATTGGATGATAATACAACGGAGCACGTGAAAACATTTTTCTTAATGTTGGAAAACCTATTTGCCCACCGAGCAGACACAGCTCCAAAAAATTATCCAATTCCATATCATTTATTTCATTGAATTTGGTCACCGTGTAGTGTCTTGTTTTTGGTAATTTGTTTTTCAACAACTTTTTTCCATAAGCATTCGTAAATTTTATCAACAGTTTTTTTAATTTCCTCAGTCCAAACACTTCTAAAAAATTCTATAGATGTATCTCCAATATCTTTTTTAATTCCTGAAGATGCAGAATCAAAACCAAAATCTGATATTGTTTTATGGCTCTTTGTCCAATTATCATTTCCTTGTGAAGCATGATTATCGGTCCAGGCATTATCCAAACTTCACGATCAACAAAATCACTTTGATAGGTACTAAAAGAGGAATGCGAAATAATCCAAATACAAAACGAAAATGTTATACACAATTGAACTCAACGAAAGGCGAGAGCGAGTATCATATATATATATGCAAAATGTTTAGAAGCTCATAAATGACAAAAATGAGTATTTATAGATAACGAAATTGCTCTGCTTACTTGAGTCATTGTAACGGCGATCTTCGGCGAAACTAGAAAAGAAAGTCTAAACAAAGAGACCAGCTGCTAAATTTACGATGCTTTTAAGATTTCGTCAATGGATCGTAAAATGCTTGATAAAAAGACTACAACAAATAGCACCGATCCTATTGTTCATAAGAGGGATAATATACGTGCATAATACGATGGTTCCACATTTTTCAATTTAAAAATCTTCTATTAAAAATAACTATTCTGTTGACAAAATACATTATTTTATGTGATTTTATTTTATTTTGGCGAAATTGTCGAATACGCGATAGTGAGCGATGTTTATAATATGTATTATAGTTTGTGCATCGCAAAAATCGAATGATTCACCAAAATTAATTTATCTTATTCGGGAAAGTTTGAGAGTCTTTGAGCAATGTTTTGAAAATGGTTTGTTTTTTTTTGTCTTGTTTTTTTGTGTCCCCGAAGGCGGTATACAAAAGACTAATCCGGCACGAGAGTTTTAGCCGAGGAAGTTTTGTCACCAGATGCAGTTAGAACGAACGTAAGACTTACGATCGACACGCCGCAAAGCGTTAATGGCGTAACCCAATAAGCGGATGAGTTCGGCATGAAAGCCTTTAAATCGCTGGGCTATTCCAAGCATCGGTGAAAAATATCCGATTACGAAACTCAACGATGGGACTGAGATAAATTGTATATTGCGCATATGAGAGCATTGTGGAAATTATACAACCTATTTACGTTGGGAATATTGGAACTGTTGCTTCGGTCCAATTTCTGCACGGGGCGAGAAATCCCAGTAAAACTTCCAAGGCGAACGTGGAATTTCGTTCATCCGTCAATTTATTTTAGAGATCATTTCGGTAGTGATTTATTACTAGAAAATCTCGGCGAGAAACACATTTTGCCATGATATTTCAGATGCGAAACAATTTCTTCGTAATTACACGAGGATGGATTGATCCAAGGTGGGCTTTTTTTTGCGCAGCATCATTCCATTGTGTGGGTATTCCTCCCTTCTTGTGAATGCAAAAGTGTGGCCCGTACACGTGAATTCGCCATTTGTCACGTGTCCAAACAAAACACTGCGCAACAATTTAATTTCTACGATTATTCCGTCAATTAATAGTGTTTCTAAATATTCTACGAAAAATATCTGAAAAATACTAACATAACATTTGGTTGAAGTCACGTTGAACAACACCTGAACAAAAATGATATAATGGAGCGACAGGCTACACAATACATTGCACAATCCATTTTTTTGTTGTAAATATAATTGGGGATTGTGCAAATTATTACAGGGAGTGCTTAATCAAAATGAAGCACTACCAGTATCTTTGTTCTCCCTCAAATGATTCCGTCGAAAATGAGAACAATCAACCAGGGGTCGTTTGATGTTTTGGTAAAACGGGCATATGAAAGCCGCCTTTCAAATACTATTAAAGGGCTTCTCTTATGTGTCACGTCGACCTCCCAATTTTCGCTGCAATATTCGCGATCGAGAGTCCCTGCTAGATTGTATCCTGCCATTAATCATTTTGATCAAGTCAATAACGCACAAGACCTCGATCTTATTCCAAGCAATTGCATATAATGTAAATCTAATTTGGCGAAACCAGTATTTCCCAACATGGGTTGCGACCATTTCCATGTTAAACGAAGTTTCGCAACGCAAAAAAGATCGATAATGACTGATTCGCTAACGAACGAATTCTATTGTCGTGATGGGTCCATTTGCCGAAAAATACGACATACACGAATTCATAAATTAAATGATGTGCAAATTGCTGACGGAGTAGACGCGTCGTTGAAAAATAATTTTCCCGTGAAAAATTCGAACAACACGATCGAATGTCAAACTATAATCGGAAACCTAAAATTCGAAGCCATAAAGAAGTTGTCGTTAGACAATTTTGTCGTATAGGCTATTCGTCAATACGACAATTCTTCGGACGCTCTCTTGAGTAACAATGGAAAAATGATATTATACATGGATAATCCCAGAAGTACCCAACCTGACATATAGATGGCGGTTGTTGTTTTAAAAAAACACTATAGTAGAAAGTACCTATAAAACTTAAGTTTCAAGTTTAAAGACACCATGTTGTTTAGTATTTGTTTGGCACTAAATTCTACTCTGGGAGGCGTCTGCTTCTTTGTTTATAACAGTAAAATATTGGGTGGCAGAATTTAAACGAGGCCGTACGAGATGACAAGACGAACATCAAGGATCGACCAAATGAGGTTACCTACGCAAAAAAATCCACAAAATGGTATTGGATGACCGTCGATTGAAAGTGCATAAGCTAGCAGACATGATAGGCATTTTAAAAAGTGCTGTACATCGCATATTGACTGAATGTTTGTATATGAGAAAGCTGTGCGCAATATAGGTGCCGCGTTTGCTCACAATGGAACATAAAACAGAGCGCCGTGAGGATGTTTCAATCGATCGTTTGGCGATGTTTCATAGCAATAAAGTCAAGTTTGGGCATAGATTCATAACCATTTCGGTTCGGTATCTAAATCCTAATGTGAAAGAAAGTTGCATTTTATTTTGTGTTGAACTCCAGCAATAAAATTTGGAGCCTTTTTCTAATTTATTCTACGTACCAAGAAATAGTTCGGAAGATATTTTTTATAATTAGAGATTAACATTCATCTTTATAAATAAACCAATGAATACCCGGCATGCGTTGCAATGTCACGTCTCGCATAACAAACTGCGTACACAAACAATATCTTTACTATACCTATGTTATTCCCGCAAGTGTAAACAATAAGTTGACAAAGTTTTATCGCAATCGGATGAACGCTATGGCAGCGCATTAAATACGGACAAACAAATATTGATTTTTATACATCAGACTATGCCTATGTTACTCGCGCAATCCTTGGCAATACGCGGACGAAGTTTTATCGCAATCTGATGAACCAACCAAAAAACCAACTATGTATGTTTAATTGACGAAAACATGCACTCAATAATTCAGATCAACGAGTGCTCACGAACGAGCATGGAGCCGGACAGATCATATAAAAAACAATAATTTTTCATCTACAAGATACTCGATGAATATTAACATAAAACATATTGAACATCACCTTCTGTTCATATGGATTCGCTGTTGTCTTTTTTGATATTCAGTGCCTTATACTAAATTTTTAGTGACAGTTGCGATGGATTCTAGATTAATTTATCGGTACGAATTGATTTAGGCCCGATAAGCTTTATCCAATTTAATCTTTCATCTATGTCAAGAATCCCTCAGAATATCGTCCAAAAGCGATAAAATTAGATCCTCCCGAAAGTAATCCATTATTTTCGCAAGCTCTCGTTTGAGTTCAGTTTGTGTCCTCATGTATGTTATCGTCACGACATGAAAAAGACCTCGAGTAAGATTTTCAAAAATAATGGAAAATAAGCTTATAAGATCCACTAAATAATTTTCGGTAGCCTTTTCCTCACAAATGTTTCTGAAGATCGAAATTTGATGATATTCGAAACAGAGCCCAAAAATATGTATCCATCTCGCTGAAAGTATCGACAAGATTAATTCACCATATGATTCAAAGAGTATAAACTACCGCATAACTGTCTTGCAGCAGTCTCAAAGATGTTCGCACGCTCTTAACCAATTCTAAAGCTATCATCACAACATGGCTGAATTTATCAGCCGAGAAAATGCATCAACAGATGAACGGGGCCATCAATTCGTCACGCTTTGACGAACGAAAGGATGAAAAACGCCAGCGAAAAATAATTAGATTGGTATTCGGATCTCTCGGAATTGAATGGAGGAAATCGGTCGTTTTAGAAATGCACATCTTCGTGATGATCGATCAGAGCCGCACATGCAGAGAATTCCAAACGAGATGATTGCAATTTTTGAAGCACCTCCGAAAGAAAGTAGTACACGCGAAAAAGTACTCGAGCCGTTGATTACCGCGAATAATCGATACACGCCTGCATCCGTTCTGAGTGCGATAACACTGATTAAATTTTGACATAATCGAATAACGATAGTAAATATTTTCAAAATAACAATCACTCAGTATTCCGATCGGGCTGTCATTGTGTACAAGTTTTTGCGCCTAAACTTCACCTGTCTAAACAGCGATGTGTGCTCTTAACCCTATACAGCCGCATTCATGTTCATCAATGATATTTTAAATGGAACGACTGACAGTCTTCAACGACAGATGTCGATGACATTGTTGACGAAATCGCAAATTGGCGTCCACAAGACGGCGGAGATGCGAAACGATGGATGAATCAACAGATGAGATTTGAGGGTGATATTAGAGACGTCATGCTCTGAAATCTGCTCACCATTTCACATCTGATGAAAAGGAACATGGAAACCCTTCGCTAACCCGAGGTGTTTATTGGTTCCCCCGCTATTCGAGACCATGCCAATCCATTCATCGTGCCGTACAAACCCCTAAAAGAGGACGGAGTGGCTACAAGGTCCAACCGGTCCACTTTTCGGACCACTAACATGACGAATGAGCGCCTCGCGATTGAACTCTCATTACAAATCGAACATAACAAATCAAATAAAAACAATAAAAACAATACAAATCTTAAAAATCGAACTACAACGCGACGAAAGATAAAAACGCTGTTTTCGACGTTAATTCACATGTCACAGACATATCGCGATATTGTTGCTTCGATTATATGACAGTTGAGAAATTGGAGCGTTTCAAATGGCAGTGGGCAGATCGCGTTCGACGAAGTATGGACGAATTAATGCAACGATTTGAAAAGCCTAACGCGATCGGAGTGCTTGGATTTTAATACGAAATATATTGTTTTCGGAAGCAGCCTTCTCGCACTGATAAGAATGATTTAATTTCAAACTTTTCCTATTATTTTGCCGAATTTAGAAACAATGGGCCCCACAAATATCCGGGGAACCGATTCATCGCGTTTGCGGTTACGGAAATTTATGCTTGCATGATACGAAATGAGAAAATTCGCAAAAGGTTCGCCGCTCGCGGTATGCGTTTACGCGCGCAACAACCTGTTTCTGCGGACGCGTTCTGCTCCGCGTATCTGTTGCGTTCTGCTTCGTTCAAGATCTGAGGGAGACTAAACATGCTATATCCATATTTAAAATGCAAACGTTCATCGAATAAATATTATAAACGAATCGCAGATCGCAATTAAAATAATAAACAGAAGACGCGAGTGCCGCAGATGGTGAGAGATAATTATGGTGGTTCGTTCGCGTTGACATATGTTAACATGTCGATCGTCACCGAACGTGTTAAACTCTCAATTTGTCCCATTTGCATTCGCAAGCTAAGTAGTCCCTGAATACTAACATTGAGTAAATAAATGGGTCACGTGATCGAATCATGAAAAATGATCATCGGCGACCGGTCGATTGTATTCAAATTGCGTGTGACAGTCGTCGTGGATAACCGAGAATGGTTACACAATTTTGTGGTTTTTAGTGTAACTGCGGCATGGCGTAAAATATAACATTTAACACTGCAAAAGCGACTGTGTCATTTGTACATGGATACATCTTGCGATGGGTCGTTCCAGAGGAAAATGTGACGCAATCCGGTCAGTCGAAAGAAACCGCATGAGGAATATCTCGTTTCGGCCTGCACCGATGAACGAGGAAAATTGGAAACGCTTCTTCTGAGAAAAATGAATTATCCGCATGGGAAAGAGTCGGACGAGGTGATGAGCCAAGAGGAATGGAGGAATAGAGGAAGGATGTTGGAAAATTACATGAATGAGGGGTGCTCCCCATTGTCAATCCCCATTCACGGGGAGTCCATTCATGAGATGCGGCGGCAGTCTGGGGATCGATACTCCACGCACACTCCACTCCACTCCGCCACTCCACCATTCCACAACTCCACCGCTCCACAACTCCACCGCTCCACCCGGCGTTACACTTCAATGAAAGAATCGGTACACACAGCATCGCAACCCACTGTCGCCGATCTCACCCCTATCGATCCCAAAGATCTTGCCTCTAGTGCTATACAACCCTATACGACATAAACATACATAAAGTTGACCTTCCAAATTATTGCTTTTGAAATTGTAAAGTTGTTATTTAATTCCCTCAATGGCCATATGGACACTCCCTGGCTTACGTATGTGGATCATGCCATACAATGCCACATAGCTAAACTTAAAAATAAACCATAACCAACATAACTGCGACTACATTGGCGCGAAGAATCAAATTGTCGAGAACGTTAATAAGATGTTAGTCGAATCGACTAACATTACACATTATAGAGTTCGTTAACGCATCTACAAGTGTAATCTTTGATTAAATTGTCTCCGCATAAGACGAGTTAATCAAAAACACCCAATTAGAATAGCACGTGCATTAACAACACTGCAGTAAAGACCGAATATGCAACGTCATGATGCTTATTCGTCATCAGGGAAACTCCTAAAATTCATATAATTTACGCAAACTACGTACACGTAACCCTGTCAATGACAGCGAATACGTTCTCGGAAAGGTGGCAATTAACGGGGAAATATTAATTAATCACTTGATGCATTGCAAAAAAAAAATAATCTAGTATTCGACAAGTCAATAACTATCTTCATTGCTCAAGGGTTCGCCGTATCGTTTAAGCAAAGCTAGCATGTCTCCGAAAAAGACTAAAAGACTGATCATGGGCATTTGTTGCATGACAAATAAATAAAAAGTCGATGTCTCCCAACGGACGTAGGCGATCCCATAGATTTTCTCTCGGAATGGGGGAATGGCCACCCACATAAGTCGAAATAAGTCAGTGGAAAGGATCTGCGTGTAAAAATTGTGAAACTGTATATACATCTGAACAATATAATAGTTATTGGTGTAAATCAGAGCCAATAAATCAGGATGGAAAATCAAACCATTATCATTTGTCTTCGGCGCATTTAGCTCTGGTTAGACATATCTATAACAGCTCTTTTGCGGATGTATGTCGAAACACAGACAAACGGTATTTAGTCCAATAATCAATTGAGCTATGGGGTTCGAGCCCCATGACTGAGCGATCAAACGTGCGCCTGGAGCGCGAAAGATCAATCATTGAATTCAATGATTGATCATCAATGATTGCGCAACACCCTCCCAATAAAATTAATGGAGCCATCAAAACAATATCGATGCGATATAGGCATTGTTACAAACACAATTAGTCTTCATATATATTTATGTAGAAAAATATAATGAGGCAATTGAATGCAGGGCTTCGAACCGAAACGAAACTGAAAACCGGTAAAACCATTATCCCGGAACAAAAATCGTAGCCGAACCGCGTTTTAGCACTGTGCTGAATTTGTATAGATCGTTCGCATCCAGACAATCCTAAATGGCTAAGCCGAAGGCCGTTTGGAATTAAATTATTTAGACCAGCGGTTCTTAAATTGGGGTTCCTGGACCCCTGTGGGTCCCGCTAAGACACTGCTGGGAGTATGTGGAAACAAACATTATAAGAAAATATATTATGATCAGGTAAAATTTATTCAAGAGGGGGTCCGCAAAAATATTTTTGCTCAAGAGAGGTCCATGGGACCGCTACGAGGATCTGTGACAAATTAAAATTAATTTAGGGATCCACGAGTTAATAAAATCAAAAGTAATGCCTTAACGGGCGGATTCCACGAACGTGGTTTCTTGTGCATGGTTTACTAGCATACCCATTACTGCAGTGAAGTGATCACACTATTAGGCTAACGATCACTTGTGAGTCATCTTTTCAACACTAAATAATGTCTTTGTTATTAATAACAAAGACAATGATTTGCGGTTCAAATTAAAAAAAAAAACTAAAAGTAAAGAATCTACACTTGTTGCAGAACTTTTTCTATACCAACAAAACGCGAGGAGAGGTGAATGCTCTAAATTTTCAAATCATTCAAAATTGTAAAAACATAATGAAAATTTGCTTGCTTATTGTCAACTTGGCCAAATAATTGAAGATGTTCACACCCACAAACTCAGATGAAACCATGAAAACACGAATGAGGAATCGGAACGAATATTTGAACAAGGATTCCACAAATTATGATTATAAAAATGGATACCAATTTTATGTCATGCCTTTTAGGTCACTGAAGCTTTCAATTCGAATTGTTTTCTCATATTCTTATTTAGTAGAATGTGGATTTAATGCAATTATGAGAAGGTTTCAAATCAGATCTGAACCCAAAACCGATAGTCAGTAAAACCGTTATTTTTCCAGAACGAAAACCGGAACTGACCCGATTCGAAAATATTGTTTTTTCGGTTATATACACGTCTCATGTGAAATAATTTGCTTGATTATTGTATTTACAAGGAAAAAGATGTTATTCAAAAACGTATCACCAAAAAGAGCTGAACCGAAAACCAGAAAAACCGTTATTATTCCTAAAACGTAAACTAATGTTTGGAACTGAACCGGGACGGAATCCGAAATGTAAAAAAAAACTATACGAAGCTTTGATTGAGTCTCATCACGAAAAAAGAAACCGCCTGGAAATAAGTGCTCGTGGAGACTTAACAAATGCTGTCCATATCCGATCCTGGCTTCATCCATTTCATTGTGAAAAAGTCTTTGTATTTTAAAATAATCTAATATACAAAAAAAATATCTCTGTTTGTTCGTATGTAATACGCTCCCATGCCGTTCATTCGATTGCGATAAAACTTGGCCAACTTACTGTTTACACTTGCGGGAATAACATAGGCATAATAAAATTATTGTATGGATGCACCATGTTGGCGCATATTGGTCTGGTGAAATGAAGTTTGGGCTGCGGAGACAGGGAGAGAAAGGATGCGAGCGCAATACGGTGGTTAAGTCGATCTTCGAGACGAGAGCGGTTGTGCCATGAAAATTTATTTAAGACAAAGTTAAATGTGGGTTTTTTTCTATTATTCAGCTGTGTAGTTATTTCACTTCACTACAATAAGAAGTAGTCCATGGGAATAGCAAGTTTGGGAGCCACTGGTTTAGACGTATGGATTTATCGAGAAGTAGCCGTAGACTTTCTCGCTGTTAATTAGCACACATTTAATTTTATCTGCTAAATGGGTCACAAAACAAATGACGGAGTCCGGCGTATTTGGGTACGCATTGGCACCCCCGCCGATAGTGTTTATTGTGCAGGACGGAGGCTGGGAGAGGAAAAGCGGATGGCGACAGCCGGAAAAGCCTGCCGTGTCACAGAGCGGATGTCAATATGCGTTGTGCGCATGCGCACGCGCTCCACTCGCGTGACGTCACGCCTTTATTAAACATTTACTTTGGAGAAAGCATCAATGAGGAAAGGCTTTTCCTTCTTTCCCTTCGCATACATATATTCGGGTGGCCCACTATTTGAATAATGCTCGCCGTTCTCGAGCCTTGAAATTTTCCTTGGGCGTTGCTTACACCCCATATCATTTAGCCAGCACATTCACTATCTTGCAGCCGCTAATTGGACAATTAACACATATAAAACTGCATAATGCCGCTTCGTTGCGAGCAGGTTTCAGTTTCAACGCCATATTTCAAGCCGCCGCCGGAGATTCTGCAAAAAACGCCTTTAAAAAATAACAAGCGAGGACGTTACAGAACACCACGCAGACTATAATAATTAATAATATACGATGTCTTTGACCGAATTCGCGAAATTCGCTACCACTCAAGACGTTGAAGGCTTCGAAATTTCAAATGATTTACAGACATCCCACGACTTTTCCGGCACGAACTTTTCAGTTCAACGCACGACATCGTCCTCACGAAGGGTGTCAAAGACGACGACAAGGCTCTCCGGCTAGTATTAGGAAAATATTTGGATTCTATTTGGCCATCAGATTTGAGTATTGTGACGACTCTTGTTATGACCTGGGCAATTCTTCGCTTGCTCATAGCCACTCGCCGCTCCAAATCATGTTGACCTTTTTAAATCGTTTGGGTGCTTCAAATTAAAATACTTTTCAATACACGGCAAATATAACATGGTCAATAAATACGTTACATTCGAAATATATCTCCCTCTTCCCACATTCCTCATTAAATTCATCGGTGTCAGACCGTTAACAAACGATAGCTTGACAACCAATTCATTTAATTATCATCCTTGAATGCATCGCCATATTTGTTCATGTAAAAGTATCGTAATTGTAATGCGATCCGTTGTTAGCTCCCGTTACAAATTAATTCCAATTAATCCCGCGACATCCCGTCTCAATACAAGTGAATGCCTTCTGCGAATTTTTGTCATTCTCAATCTAAAACAATATAAGATATGAACACACTACAAATACATACATTACTAATTCAATTTAAGACGACTGCTATAAAGATTGCACGATTTTTCTGGGAACATTACTCATTGATAATCCATTACGACAGGGAACTATAATCATGAATGACAAGTACTATTTCTAATATTTTGGACCAACTGAAACAAACATCAAATTGCTCTTCGATGGAAAACGGTATTCTTCGACTATAATGAGCTAAAATGATGATGAATTGCTTTTTTGAGGGGCAATTCTACAACGGGATCAAAACACTAAATGTTAGATCGGTTTCTAAAATAATAATTCCTCGGCGAGTTTGCAACATGTTCGCAATATGAGGCGTGCGTTTACGCGCGTAACAAAGACATTAACGTCATCGATGCACAAGAACAACAGAAAGTCGATCGAATGAAACATTTATTCGCCAAGGATGAATTCTAGCATCAAATCTTAATTGTTCGCAACTTCCGTCTTTAATTTGAAGTGCGATCCATCAAGGATTTTAAAGCGGCCAGATTGATTCAATATCGCAACGGAATGCACATGGATGCCTTCTAATAACGCAAAAACCAAACAGTACTTTCACCTATCGACGGTCACAAAAACAGAATTATCGTCGATTAGTGCACGTCGCTGATTTGGAGCGAACTGATAACACTTTTAAGTTTTTGCACTTTTCACACGAGCATCACAACATCGCTATCGTGAAATTTGACTAAATACACGCCGAACCGCACCGAATACAGTTTTTCTGTCACAGTGAGACTTTGTTGATATTCTATACTTTAGCACTTTGGAACGGTAATAATAACTAATTTAAAAAGTGACCTTTAAGCAAGACGAAATCGTAATCTTCGGGTCCAGAGATTGTATTTCTTAATCTCTCCCTTAAAAAAACGATCGACAGCGATTTGTACGAAGGCATGGAACGAAAAGTAGGCACTCTCAAAAATTCACATGGACAAATTACACACGCCATATGGTCGAGACCTCGACAATCAATCGACGATGAAATGTATCCTGAACAAAATGGTAAGTAGTTCCGACTGTTCAAACATCAGAAACTTGAGTTACGACCGAATACAGAAGCGTTCGAGCCGAGTGATCCTTGAAAGATTGCCCTTAACCTAAATAAACATAGCGCTTTATTCAAATTGCTCAATGTCGGTCAATTTTTGCACAGTCATGCAATATGGATGCTGTTAGCGTATGAAACTTGCCAGGAGTTTAATGCCAAAAGACAGCCATGACGCGATTTGGAGTCCTAAGCTGACGACCCGGGACGAAAATCATTACACATCACTCAATAAGTACGTAGGTTCGAGTGATGCTACTTTTGTAATGCCACCGATGATGCTGAATGCTCAAATTCGACGTTTGTTCTAGAAAATCAACATTTGTCCATGAGAAAGCTGTGTTCGAATTGGGTACCGCGTTTGCTGTCAAGCTACGTGGTCAATTCAAAGCGCTGTTTCAATGCAATAAAATGGATTTTTTCATGCGGTAAGCGGACAATGTATAAAACATGAAACGTGATTGTTCACCACAATACATCCGTGTCACAAGTCGATCACAACAACGACAAAATTGCACAAAATACACTTTGAATTGCTACCCCGTCCATCCATGGAATACGATATTCCATGGATCTGGCTCACAGCAACTAGGGCTGTAACAAGGAGGTGGCAAAGCAGGCGCCCGCCTATGTAAGTTAGCCTCTAAGAGAGCTTCCATGATCCAAGAAGCCCTAAACGAGGACGAAGTGACTACAGAATCAATGTGTACAATCGGTCCGCTTTTCGGACCGCTTATATGACAAATGAGCGCCTTGTAATCGGACGCCATATTTGCATCTGTCTACAGAACGATTATGAACTCTTATTACAAAACGAAGTTGTCCGTGGAAATTCCGGTCCCCATGTTCCTTTGTATCAGATGTGAAGTGATAAACCCATTTTTCATCCTGAATTGATGCAAAAACTCGGTTTTATTGCTGTGAAACATCCCCAAACACTCAATTGAAATATCATCACGACGCATTTTGAGCAAACGCGGCGCCCATCTTGCACACAGCTTTCTCATATCCAAATTTGCAGTCAATATGCGATGTACAGCATTTTTTTGAAATGCCTGCTAGAATCTAGCTCGGATTTGATATTAGTTGGACTGAAATCTTTCAAATAAAAATATTGTATCACTTAATGATAACCAAATTTTTCCATGTTTACAAATTCACCGAGAGCGTTCACTATTGATGGCCCCCAAACAAATACTAAATGTAGCGTCTTGAAACTTGAAATTTTACATTATAATATTATTTAATATATTGCATTTATAATAGTATTAGGGAGGGCGCAAGTTAGATACTTGGCACGGGCGCTTCATACCCTCGTTACCGCTCTGCCAGCAACTACTACCAATTTGCAGAACTAAAAAGAATGCTCCAAAGAATTTGAGACAAAAGATATAACGTTCTACAAAAAAAGCATCAAAACGATGCGTAGCGTTGAAATTAAAGTATCACTCTTGAAGGAGACTATGTCATGTAAATGTATTGTCTTATTAGTCATCCTACAAATTATTGAGTAATGTGTTAGATTCCGAGGGAACGATTGTAAAAGGTGCAACCAAATTCTACCCAAAGAAAGTAGCGAGCAACTTTTGCTGTTGCCAACAATGAAATAATTACAAATCATTTTCGACTAATTATGAAGACAAAAGCCAATGCCCCATTAATATTACTATGCTGAGAATTTTTGCATTTAATTGTTCGAGATCAACAAAAGCGTCTTGATCAATGACGAAAGTTTGCGATGACACGAATTTCAATTTAATATGCTAAAATACATTAAATCCATCAATCAACAAATAAAATCGCCCATTTTTCATCCGAATCTATTAAAATTTGTCAAAATTTGAACAATCGCACAATAAAACATAATAAGACTGTGTCAATTTCAAACATTCCAACACCAAATAGATAGTATTCGAAAGTAATTAGATTTGTTGAGAATGTCCAAAGTCTGCAGTGACCAATTTGTTTTCAAGCCCGCGGTATCGACGCATCTTTCGACACACTTTAATAGTGCATTTTCGCATTAATTTTAGCGCACAAATCCGAAAATTCGAATGACACAGCGTTTCAAATTATGAGCCTGTGTGAGCCTTTGTTTTATCGTGGCCACTTGCCGTCCCAAAATATTTTTGGAGCATACGGGACTCCATATAAATATCTTATTTGTCATGGATCACAGAATTGTTATCGTCAACCATAATAGGCAAAAGCGTGCATTATTTGGGGTTTTATTCTTAAACGACGGGCGACTCATATGTGCATCATTTAATTCCTAACGCTTGGCGACGGAAGACACAAATATGAGTCTTTTAGTAATCTGATTTTAACCTTTTAACTGCCAGAGCGTCATGAGCGCGTACAAATGCGACTCGCCGGTGAGTCATTGGCATTTAAAATTTTAAATGCGTCTCAGACTATCGCGCAGACGAAAATGTTTTGATTTATTTAAAGAAATGTCACTAGAAAGATTAAATGAATTGATTTCAAAATAAATTATATGAATATGAAAAAATATAAAATAATAGTCCACAAAAAAATGTAACACTATAAAAAAAATTGCATTGACATTCACAGCAGAATTGCTCTTTTTTATCTTCTTGCGTGTAGTAAGATTGGAATTTAAAAATGAAAAAGTATGGGTACTGTTGCGTTTTTTGCTCGGGACGAACCAATCTTAGGTCGGGAGGAGTGTTGCGTGGAGGGCTAACATTCAGCGGATGGCAATTAAATTAAAAATATAAAATCATCGTGCTTGAGGCGAACTACAATTTCGCAGACGATAAACATCTGGGACCGACCTTATCTAAGAACAATAGAACTTGCATTGCGAGAGTGGCCAATTTGTGGAACCGGGGGCTAATCCCTGGAGTTTTAAATCAAGACGTCTGATAGGTGCATTGTTGGATGTCAAAGCGTCTGGAGGGTGCGGTAACATAGGGTCGTCCGCCCCAGTACTAGCGGTCTTCAGCAGTTGGTTATCGGGACTTGTCATGTAAAGAACCTCCGCAGATTTAGCCTGATTAGTCATATTTTCCGCCTTTTTTCTCATGGCCACTCATAAACACCGTCTACTTCGCTTATTTTTCTTTCAATACATGCGTTGCGCCAGCATTTTGTCTATTAATTTAATCTCCCTGTGGAGCTCCTGTTCCTGAATCCTATCACCGAAAGTGATAAAGAATCCTGACCTCCATCGTTAATCAGAGCCAGAACAACGAGTTTTGAGCGCCTCTCCGGTGCGAATCTCGCGTCTAAAGAACACGGTTATCAAATCGCAGCGACGAAGATAGCGAACCACCTTGTGTCAGCAAGGGGTTTACTTCGCAGTGCGATAAATTATTCTATATTTTTTCTCGAATTTATGGCATTTTTATGAACTTAACCCCTTTTGGCAAATTCACTCCGTCAGAGCAAGACACAATATCAGCGCAATAATCCGAATATTTCCTCATTTTGCAGCTCCAAATTCAAGACAAAACTCAATTGGTTATTACAACCAAATCAATAATTTCATCGTCGACTTCAAAATTTATTTGGCGAACGGGATTCGCGCTCTGTTTTTGACGTGCGCGCGCATTCAGGTTTCAAACAAAACGCAACCATCGTACGAAGGGCAAAAATACTTTCCGATTTTAACGTTTTTTGTCTTAAATTTTGCGCATCGTCGACGCGTTCTCAAATTTCTGCAATGGCCTCTGCTTCAATTTGCATACATTTTTTTAGCACCAGCAAAACGATCAATTAGCGACACCCGCATGTGTAAACGTGATAACGTCGTCTGTGTTGTAAGTCGAACTTGGAAACGTTGAGAGGTGCACGATACCAAACCACCTGTGGGCTTTTCAGCGCAAAAATGACGCCGTTACTTTTCGATGAACGAGATAAATCTAGATTTTTCTCACGCGGGCGAATCAATAAGTCACGGTTTTATCAATGCGTTATCTATTATGTCATTCACGATCCATCTTTTTTGCTTATCTAGGCGCTGAAGTTGCTCGTGCATTCCGAAGATTCTGGGAGCGAAACTGAACAAGATGAGTAATCAGACAAATTGAGATTCATCGTTTCGCAAGTGCGCCGATTCCTATCTTCGCTACCTTAAGCAATCTATCGACAACGATGGCAATGGTGATATGGTTCAGAAGCCACGATATCCATAATCGATATCAATTCTCATTCGAGTGCCGCGAAATAAGTTTTCCGATGGGGTTTTTTTGTGATTTTTAATATTTAAAAGCGAATCGAACGAATTGTTTTGAAAGATGTAGATTCGTAATCTGCGAATTGGACGCGGCCACAGGAAGGTACATCGCGATCAATCTTATCTCATTGCCAACAAGCTATTCGCTAACGAGTGGAGTCGGCGGGGATTTTGATAGCACATATTTTTATAAGCTTGATGAAATCCTGTTAAAACTAGATTTGGCGGCAGGCCGAGGCACTTGCGTACCGAGGGTCTCAGATAAGAGCGGATTCCCATCGACGAAAGCATCAGAGGAGTCGTCGGCTGGAAGAAGAGTAGAGCAGGTCAACGAGGTGAATGTCGAAGATGATCTCTCCGCGCGTTAACAAAAGACGATGCGAACAAACGATCTGCTCCAGTTTGGCCGCACAGATCGTTTTTAACCCGTGGGTCGCGGGCAACGAGGCCGAGCGACAAGGCGAGAATATTTCACCATCGAATACGGATATATCCATTGTTCTGAATATAATTTGACTTTTGTAGGTGTGCCGAGTCGAATACGTTTCCGTACGAGGTGGGTCGCTCTTCAAAATTGTCCAAGCGAAGCTTGCAGACTTAGGGCTTTTGCGTGAATATTTTGCAACACATCAACGAATTTATATTCCGATCATTAAACATTAAAAACAAACGTGGAATCTGGTCTCCAAATTGAAAACACCTCAAGCGCAACAAGTACAACCGCGCGAAGATCCAAGATCAAACGATGTCTAATAAAATATGGCATAGATTCGAGAAAAGCATTAGATCAAACCGAAGACCGCCTTAATGACTTCCGATAAGATATGCATCTGAAAGATATAAAAATCAACGTTAATGGACGTTATTTGAATGATGTTCCCTGTGAAGATACTGAAATCTGCGCCTTCCACTTTGTTTCGAGATAAACACTTTTAATCTATCTATTTCAACAATACGGTTGCAAGACATGGAGAATGAGCGTCCAAGTGTGACTTTCATGCGATGAAAAAAATAAGATAAGACGCGACTATACGATCCCAAGAATTTATTCTAGACTCTCGCCAACTAACGAGACAACGCTTCCCTCGGGATCCAAGCGACGGAGGAAAATTTCAAGCAAACTGCGCGCTTCACTTTATAACAATGGGCGAAGTGTTGCTACTTTTTAAAAAGGCTGGCTGTGTATTAAAAAATAACCAAAACATGTCGATGCTTTCGCACATTTGTTATTCATGCGTACTCCAAACTCACCGTTGAATCGATACCACCTATAGTTCTCTAGTATACTGCTAAATGTTTATCAACCGGCTCGCACTTCGGCGCACATTCCTCCCCAATCCACTTCAAATATATTCATTGTGTTGTACACAGGGTTTCAAACCTTTATTTTTTCATTTCGGTTACGTACCTAACATTTATATCGGTTGACTTACGGTTTTCGTTCCGGAAAGAATAACGGTTTCGTTCCGGTTCGAAGCCCTGATTGTACAAATCTAAATCTTCGATAAGCATCCAAAAAATAGGAAAGTCGAAATTCTATCGTAATTCAGGTCGAGATAGGGTTCGGTCTGGAATCCCTTGGAAGTGCCCCCTACTGAGTCCTTCTGCCTGACTTGGCAGCCCGTGGATCAGGGAAATATCGCCCCGATGATGCTGTCACCTGCTACAGTGGCTATGGGATTGCAGCCTGCGACGATGATAACTGGCCCCCAAGAATTCCGCCAGTGGTCTCCATTCTGGTTAATGCATCGAGTTTTGAAGCTTCTCACCAGAGTGCGGCAGGGAAACTTCCTTATTTGAAACACACGCCCTGGAGCAACAGTTATTCCGAGAAATGTGGGGTAGCGCTCATTCGAAAGAGCAGGACCTAACGTGCGACTGTTTGATGGTCATTATCCAGATACACATTATAAGGCCGTCCAATGACCCTGACTCAACTGAAAAACAATATTCAATCTGCTATCGACAACATACCCGTCGAAATGCTGGAATGATTGAAGAGAAGTTTCATAACTCGACTATCTCAATGCATTATTAACCAGAACGGAGGCCACCTTAAAGAAATAATTTTAAATCATAAATAATAACACAAGCTTTAAATGTCTCTCTATAACATACAATAACGAAATAAACTAATCTCTCCTATGCTGTTTGTATTATTCATTTTTAAAATAAGGTAGTTTCCCTGCCGCACCCTGTACATATATGGCCTATCATCTTGTTAGTGTATAATGAAAGAATTCCCGCACAACAAGAACATCCGAAGCTTATGCGGATAGACAGTCATGTTTACTTTTAAAGGCTTCGTATCGGAGTTAATCACAAGCATTGCGAAACTATTATAAAAACATGCAAGAAATTGATCTTGGGATCTATGAACTGAAACTATTTTATCAACCGGCTCTAACGAGCCGGTAAGCTATCATTAAGGCTCGTGCATTGCCAAATTATATGATTTCCATTGAAAAGTCAATTGATAATCGTTTAAATATTTACATAAGACCATTGCAAATTTGGGTCCAAAACGATTAACTTACAAATCCAGACACTAAATCGCGGGGGACTACTTACAGACTGTCAAAATGTTTCCAGTCTTCCCTGTCTACTATTGTTTACATGATATCGATGAGAATTGTGATCAAAGAACTGCAGGAAGCAGACGGTGGAGAATCTGCTTCTTATTTAAGCTCTCAAAGAAAAGACTGATTTGATCCCTTGGTATATTTTAAGAGCATCTACCTTGACACTCTATTTTTTACTAAGCATCCATGCATCCGATCAAGGAACATGCTAAGGTTTGTACGAGGCAAATTTGGTTACATTTGAGACGTTGCTATTTCATGACATGTTTAGCCATTCGGCCACGCCTCTTAACTTCTCTGCCACAACCGCCCCGAGGTGATAGACTCGTGCACCGTGTCAATGTTATACCAGTTTTGGATGATTAGCAAGAATCCTGCTCTATCAGTTATCATTACTTAAGAATTTCCACATATACAATAAGAGCCCCCTTAACGCGAGGGATATGTTCCAATAAGTTCCAACGACAAAAAGGCCATCGTTACATCTCGAGGCTGTGTGCAAGTATCAAAGCAACAAAATCTTGCGCGATTTCAGGGAATACCAAGACGGCGTGCAATTAAGGGGATTTCCAACACTGCAACCAATGTTGGTATCTGCAAATCTTAAAGCGTCATGCCCGATTCGAACGAGGACAGTTTTCAAGCTAGTAGAACAAGCTAGTGTAAACAGAACTAGAAATAGCAGCCTGGCAGTACTGTCTTGCTCAACTTGAAACTAGCCTCGTCTAAACTGAGTTTCATTTTTTCAAACATCCAGTACCTTTTTCATGATGAAATTTTATCACGCTTAATGTCCTGCATAGACAATCTGATATTTCAACACACAAGATACGATTTAGGTTGAATTTTAACTATGGCCACGAAACCAAAGCTCGCAATCAGATCTAAACGTTAAATTTAGAAGAAATGTCACTTCGTCGCCAGATTAATGTCTTTCATATCAAATTTGACAATGCAATTGGTGAATATGAAGGGATTTGAATCGACGGGATAGAAAACTTTAGTCGAGATGCGTCACGAAACTCTTCGCGCGAGAAGAAATCTGAGAGCGTCGTTCGAGTGTCTGCCGTTCTGGACGATCGAGGATCTACAAGTGGCATTAATTGTTTAAACCCCTCCATAATTCCAACCGACGTTTCGGCCTATCTGACGAAAGCGGGTTAACAAGTTGCGACTGGACATCCAAGGCGATATTTCGGAACAGAATAACTTGCTAACATCTGTCGTCCCTTTTAGGCCTGATCCACACTATGGTGCCAGTAACGGTTCGATCTCGCTCCGGTCTCGGTCCGATCAAATATACCGACTTCCTCGGGAATAATCGCATTTGACATTTAAAAAAATAAAAAATATATAGACACAACTAGGGAATCCAATCCCGGGATCCCGGACAATTTTAGGAGCACATGAATCTCGGGATTAGTAAACGTAGTCCCGAAAAATTCGGGATTGAAATTTTTATCTAACACAAATCGTACACCTCACCAGCACGATGAAGGCTACTAAATCGAGATATTCCCGCCGAAATCTGGACGCTTGGAAACAGTGACTTAATTAGTGATTGGCGAGCTTAGGCGACGCCTAGGGGCAGTAACTGTCTAATCTATGTATACATGACATACGTGTTATTCAAATTGTTATATTAAGCTTTCCCTACCGGTGATGTATTTACTACACCTCGACTCTAATAATGGGAATATCGATATGAAATATAATAGATACGGGGTTCAGAATTTTTGCATTCCTCCGTAATATTATTACGAATCACATCCAAGTATTATAGTATATAAGTATTCATCTGCAGCGACGGAAATAAATAATTTGTCGGGAAATCGGGAATTTTGTGAGTTTTAGTCAGTGTCTCAGCAAAAAGGTAATTAAATGTAAATTCCATGTGTCTAAAGTATAATAAGGAGAATATAAAAAAAATATTTATGTCTACAATTGTGCACGCCAGGTCTGAAAGAGTAGAATAAATAAAATTCTTTCGCCTTCAAATTATTTTTTATATTAAACAAATGGACTTATTAGTAATCTTTGGTCACATTTATCAATCTAATTTCTTTAACTATTGAAAAGCCCGGTCCCGAGAGCAATTCGCCGATATGTAACATGTTATGTTCTTCCTCAGAGTTTATAAAAGTGTCGAAGGTCTGCGGTCAAGATAGTCGAGATGGCCGCGTGTAGGAAAACGTGTTTGCGCGTCTTCTTCGTTCGCAATCTCAATTGAAGATGGGAAGAATCGCTTTGGCCTTTTCCGACGGAGGACAGATCCTCAAACTCCATCGTCTGCCTTATGAAAATTAATAATATAACAAGGCGAGATATCTGCGATGCATTCGAACGGACTTATCAGAGGTCCGTCGAGCGCTTTTATCAGACGCTATTTTATACGACGTCTGATTGTCTTTATATCCTTTTACGAGCGGCAACGATGCCATTAAAGGTAATGGCTGCAATCAACGGCACCTTCGAAGACACCAATTAGACATCGATGCATCGTCACGGCGCAGCATCTGATAACAAATTCTGTCAAACGTCGGTCTGCATGCACATTCGGACGCCGAACTTATTCGGGGAAATCTCAATAATCCCAAAATGTTACACAGCGATCGAAATTTTGCACCCATTTCCACAAAGCTAATATTTGTTTCAGTCAATGTTTATGCAATGCAAATCAGGAAAGTTACAGTCTACCAAGCTTTCAATGTTGCGCACATTAAATACATGCATGGTACAGCAAATTTACTATTATATAGCTACAACATTTCAATCTTGTATGTATACGATATTTATATAATATTTATTTATGGGTCTCAAAAATTGTTATAAACGTCGACAACAACATAATTGCGGTAGACTGTCGTTTTGTTTACTTACAATATCAAAACAACAAAATGAGAAAGAATCAGCTTAGTAGGAATAATTGCAGATAATGTCGCTACGCATATTACGAAAACAAGGAAGAATAAATTGATCCCAATGGTATTCCAACATTTGTACAAGCCAGCTTTAATGTTTCTTCCTTCACACAATTTTTATGATTTTAACATATGATGTCCGATTAGGTTTCCGTTTATAAGTTTACTTGCTATGCATACATTCCCATCCGCATTTTGTGAGACGTTTAACGGATGCACCATTTAGGCGCATATTGGTCTGGTGGTTGCTAAGGTAAACAAAGCATAGCAACCGTCGATTTGTTATGTACTTGCCAAGCGTTCGGTCTTCGATAGACTGCCATGAGGCAGATCGACACAAACGCCATCATTTCAATTCATACTTGGATCGATTCATTTGGCGACAACAACACATCTACACTTTACAGTCCGAGATTCTATATAAAATTATCCACCACATATAGCAACGGTATCGGACTTTTAACGTAAAATATGATGAATAATATCACCGAAGCTATAGTTTGAAATGTTAAATTTCAAGAAGATATTGTGTCCCAAATATTCCTATTGATAAGCTATTCTAATTGAATCGTGTGGAGTTTCCGATGCGAGCATCAACAAAGTACAGAAACACACAGGGTTTGCGTGCATGCTTCTCATATGGATAGCTGTATATGGGCTGCTCACGCTCTTTTTTTTACTACCAGACGGTATGCATCACACGAAAAAATATTGCTTATCCAGCATCATCATGATAGATAGATCGCCACAGTGTGACAGATTATCAAAATGCAGTCTTGCAATTGGATTACAAATCGGCAGTAACCGAACATGTTATGAAAAACTATCATCACATCAATTTTGCTGGTACAAAAACCATAGCAGACGTCGAAAACTTCGGCATCAGAATTGCGATCAATCTCCAATGAAGCGACGACAATGCATGACCCAACATCGCGCAGAGAGCTATTCCGCGTCCATGAGTCCGACAGGAGATTCGAAATATTGCAGAGGTACATTTCGCTGGTATTATCATATTTATAACCACTTATGATTATCATCCTGATCATATTGCAGCTACAAATCCATTCATCCAGGTGCCCAAATACTTATTTTGTCCACCCTCGCAAATTTAGTGTCAAATCGGCACTGATGTCGGCAATTGGATATTGGCTCACTCTCGCTATAGTACATTCAAAATAAATGCATCTACTAAATAAGAGTTTCATATTAAGCTATGTGAAGTTATTTTGAGACAGGGTTGTCTCGCATAATCGACGATATATCGGCGTTAGCCCTTTTCGCAAGTGTTGACAATGATGGCATATCGGGGTCCAGCACTTAAAGAGTTAATGCGTATATTTCCTTTATAAATCGATGAGATGCATCAATAAGTGACAGGTGAAAGCTGTTCCATCTTGGCGATCGAACAGAAGACGAGCCTTCTGTCGTCGAAGGTTGTAAAATGAAATTTGAAATAATAAGATAAGCGGCGCTCGAGGTTTGTTTTTCTTCTCGCCGGAAGAACTGGTCGTCCCGAAATTCGTCCGAGCGTACGATCTAAAAAGAATCCGTATACAAATTTGGACTTCGGACTGATAAACGTGTTTATTTGCTTATTAACATGGAAATTTTACCATAAAAGCGTGAATTAAACGAGCGTAGATTGCGCGGAAAGATTTCGTAGATTGCAGCGTCGAAATGCGGCGACGTTCCGCCTTTGCTCACTTTTCGATTTGAAAGTTCCCGCCAAAACGGAAACGCTGAAGGGACGAAGCGCGAAGGAGGCGCCTTTTCGCATTTAAAAAACGTATCGATTTTGAAACAACGGCCGAGTGACGTTTTTCCTCCTTATCGGTGACGTTTTCGCCGAACGGCCGAGCGCGGTCGGAGCCCCGCGATTTCCAGACGGGGGCGCCCGAGCCCGAGTCCGGCGCGCCGAGAGACCGAGCTGGTCGATTTTGACGTTTGGCGCGCGTATCGGCGCCTCCCGTCCGTCGGTGTCGACGAACCGCCGGACGGGGGACGTCGGGGGTCGACGGTCGGCGATCGGAGGCTCTCGACCGCCGCGCGAGCCGACGCCGCGGCGGAGGCGGGGGGCGGGGGTCGGGCGCGCCGACGGGGGTGAGCGGCCGCCGCGTTTTGAGGTTAGGCAATGGCGGGCGGTGCGCGATGGCGGAGGCGGAGGCGGAGGCGAAGGCGAGACGCTCACCTTGGTCTTGGTGACGACGTGCGTGGCGAGCTTGACGAGCGCAAAGTTGCCCTTGCCGATCGTGTGATGCAGCTCGTAGTAGCCGACGCGCACGAGGCGCCGGGCGGGCGCGGCCCCGGGGGCCATGTGTGCGCGGCCGCCGCCCGCCGCGCTGACACTGCCCCGAGCCCCGAGCCCCGAACCCCGAGCCCCGAGCCCGGACGACCGACCCGCCTCCCACCTCCCGCCGCGCACCTAAACCCTCAAACTACCGACCATTTTTACAACACTCATATAAAAATATTAACACTCAGGGCTCCGCTGAATTCAAACGATTATTTATTCCTCAAGTTCTAAAAACATTGATTTATTTATATTTTTATCTGAAAAACAACATAATTAATTTTTTTTTATTAATTTCACAAACAGAATATTGTCGACATCTTTAGAAATCATTTTATACGATGCCACGTGTTTATCATATTGAGCGACTGTCAAACTGAAGACAAATATATATGAAATGTTTCGAAAATACATTTAGCACGGCTAAAGATTAAAAATAAAACACACAAATCTTTCATTGATAATAGACTTCTGAGAATTAGGATCATTCATTGATTGGAATTCATATCATCATCATCATAGTGCAGATACAAACAGTCCACTGCAGAACTATGAGTTTCTTCGATATCCATTCACAGGAAGGAGTTACATCCATCTCGTCTGTATCATACATTCACTCGATATTGTAGGTAGCATAACCTCTGAGTTTCATTGTAATACTGAGCAGTTTTTCCTCAGAAGACCGTGGAAAGCTGTTCCAGACAAACTTGTTGATTTTACTGGAATACAAAGAGTTAATTTCTCCTTTCCTGGCTAGGGCGTTGCCAGGCTAAGATGAAGACAAATGTGACACTTGGTGTAACAAAGCGCATATCGGATTCGCTCCTACAGCAACTGAGAATGTCTCCCCGTCCACGTACAACTTACCCGAGAAAATTCGAGACTGATTGGTTTCCTTTTTCAGGTTGACCCTCTTAGTTCGGCGATTTCAAAACGATATTTAAGGCAACGGAAAAAAGTTTAACCTTAATATTTTTTTAAAAAATCCATTTTTACTTTTGAAATAAATATATTGCTTTGCATTTGATTTTTTAAAACTGAAATAAACAATGGGGAATTACACAAATAATAAATAAAGTTTGGTACAGTTTATATATAATTACTAGAATGTTTACGACCAAACAAAACACTTTTTTTTTTCAAGAATAATTTTAAAGAAAAATATTGTAAACTATTACAAAAAACAAGTGAGATTATAAATAATACTACATTAAGTTTTTAACTGGCTAGATGTTAAGCGCTTACGCTCAGCGATATTTCAGCGATAATGACGGTGAAGATTATGTTCCTATTCCCGAAGGTAATATTTCTGATGCGGAGGATTTTTACTAACGTAAATATTCTAAATTAATTGCACACTCAAAATGACGAAGGTCGCTGTGAACAAGGAGGATAATTATTCGAAACAAGCGCGTGATGAAACTAAATAGTTCACGCAACCACCAGCAACGGGACGCTTAAGAGATCGCAAGATTCTTCGAGGGATTGAAAGAAGCGTTAAACGGGAGATGAACTTACATTAAGTATTGCATTTTTTATGGAATTATTCAAATGAACGTTAGACCTTAGATAAGTTTGTGTATTATGGGTATTTCATTTTTTTAAAATCTGATTGTATCAATTCGTACAGACGCAACGTTCTATATTTCTTTTCTGGGCGATCGTCCTAATCTTTGTCAACCCCGACGGTCGTGCGATGGTTAAATTCGCGAGAGAACTCACTTTGTCTCTTTCGTCGCAGTCTTCGTGGCGAAAGAGAGAGCGAGACGGGCGATCTATCGACGCGCAGACCCGTCCCAGTGCGGAGCGGCGTTGACGTCACGGTTGACGTCACACGCGCCAAATTTAAAATCAATTAAGAACGTACAGTTCGTCAATATAAAAGATAACGATTCAGCTGTCGGTCCGAACGAAGAATCCCGTTCTGAGGGTCCAGACGAAGAGATGTATCTTGCGATACATCAGCGATATTCGCATCTTCGCCGACGACAAAAGCGACAAGACGTTCGTCGTCTCGACGATTGTACGATGACGTCACGGCCCTACGCCGTTACGCCGCTGCGTCGCTATATATGTCGCCGTACCTTTATGAATTCGACCTACGTCACTCGGAATATTATGCTCTATAAATAAGAAATATAGGGACAAAAAATAACCGAGATCGAACCTTTTTTGGACGTGTTCCAAAAATAATTATTACAATTACATTGTAAATTACATAAAATGCATTATTACTCATTATTTAAAAAAAACTAGTTCAACCTAAAATTATTTTTAAAAAACTATATTAAAGGGTTTATTTTGTATCCTATAAATTAAGTGTTTTTATTTAATCATACAAAATTATACTTAATAAAATAATAACAAATTTACATAAATAAAAATATTAACGATTCTTTATTAATTTTAATTAATTGCTGATAGTATTCTGCAATACAAAAAATGGAGCGTGCGATCAAATGCATTTAAAAATCCGTCGTTAAATTTGAATGTACATTTAAATTTTTATGCTGTCCACACTTAAAAGCAACATGGCTGCTGTCAGTGTCAAATGCCAAAATGCTGTTGTATGTAAATATTGCATTTTTTGAATGAAAAAATCGAAATCAACCCGTCGATTATCTCGGCATCGTTTGTCTTATGCTTAGTCTTCATCATAACAATATAAACGACGACATTGCTATAATTTGTAAATAAAAACATGCCATTGTTTACGTTCATACAATTTGTCCCGGTATTGCCATAATAAAAAATATGCCTATTTAAAAAAAAAAAACATTGTATGAATTCAAAATTTTTCAGTATTATTTTTCGTCAAAATTGCGTTTTTATGCTGTAAATTGTTACTTGAGTCGAATAAATCTTTGTTTTTCTTTTGTAATATTCATTTCAGATAATATTGTTCTGCATATTTGTAAGAATTAACGCTCAAGAAATAAACTTTGATCAAATCTCATTGCATTTGAACAATGGAGCGGCATTCATTGATATTGAGCGCAAGCCAGCCCAGAAGACGCTCGGCGAGGACAAAGGACACATTTTGCGGAAGATGTTTATCAATCTAACTTCTATAGGTCTCAAAGTAGAGCCCGAAGAGACTTGGCTGGCGATCAATAAGATCAGCAGCGACTCAGAAATGGCAGCACTGGCTTCGGGAAACTTCAACGCTAAAATATTACCAAATAAATCTACAGACGGAACGTACATCAAACCAACGAGGGACATTACACCCACGGAGAGCAAAAAATTAATACTTGCTCTCAAAATGTTGCAGGAACACGGTTTTAAAATCGATACAAACTTTGTATAATTTGAAATGATTCCGTTTAAAAGACTGCCCTATTTATTATTAATTTATACATATTTTATTGGGGGGAGGAAATGCAAGATTTTATTTGTTGTTAAAAATGTATCTTGCATTTATCTGATTTTTATGAGGCTCTTTAATGTAATATATGGCAGCGTTTTTCTTTTGTAACGTGTTAATTTTTTTTAAAGCCGATGAAATTTTTATATGGGTATTTTTGATGTGTTTTTAATGTTTTTGTAATTAATTCTTATGTGTATGTTATCTATGAAATATATCATTATATTTGCCTTAAAATAGCTTTATTTCTTACAATTTCAGCTGGATGTATAGCATGATTTATGCAAAGTTCATTGACGATAGAACTTTCACATCCAAACGTTTTAATGACATTAGCACCATCAGTCGTTGTTGCTACTATTTCATGTTCAAAAACAATTCCAAATTCACTCAACTGACTTTCAACAATTTTACGAATTCCAAAAGAATTACATTTTACTGAAATGTAAACACGTCCTAGATTAAATATATTGTTTTCAAAACGTACTATAATATTAAAATATCTTCCATTTTTTATGCTCATCCACTCATCCATTGTCAGGCATTTACTTCTTTTAAGCCTTTTATATTGGAAATTACTTCACTTATTTTTTCTTCATAAAATTTTGAGATCAATCTTGTTATGTCGGACTGATTTTTTGGTAATGAAAACCCTTTAAGTGTAACATATTCACAAATGGAATCACTATTCGTAATCTGTTTTCCTCTTCACAAAATTTATTATTGGTGGTTGGAATATTTTAATTCTTTCCACACTGTTTGAACATTCCACATCGGTGATGTCTTCGTCGGTGTTTTTATTACAAATAAATCCGATGTACCCTTTCAAGATATGTGTTTGACCCTTTGCATGTGATTTGTTATGGACAGTGGGTGCATTGGACTATCTCCTCTTTTGTAGTTTTTTTGTGATGTTTCCATACTTCTTATTGACTTCTTTCCATTATAGACTACAATAATGATAAAATATATATAATAAAACGATACTACTTTTTTGTTATGAGATACATAAAATAAATTAAAATAACCTTTGAAAAATATACTGGAAATTTTTATATTCAAATCCGTAAGCCACCCATCAGAGAACTGACACAAGAACAACACGAACTAGTTCCAAGTTAGGAGACAAACTGATATTGTATTTACAAAACATTGTTCTTTCATTTACTCCTTCTGATTTTTTTTACGAATCAATCAGTCCCAGCTGTTGCTATTACATAGAAACACTTGGAGCAAGCATCCTTTCCATTGTTCTTGGAATTCTTTTAATGGAATTCTGCAATCTCATACAATATCAGTTGGGTGTAGATGTGTTGCATTTTTTTATGCCTTGTACCCTGTTATATCTGCTTTCATTCAATACAAATTGGACCTTTCGACGAATTTCAAGGGTTTTGGGGGCATAAAAATATATTTTCATAATTAAAATGTACAATTATTGGATTGTTTGATATGGAAAAGATAAATATGCATATAAATTTTAACAATTCCTTTAATATTATAACCAAAGAATAATAACTATTGAACATTACAGATGTACAGAATGTGTAGTGTATTCATAAAACCAAATCTATCGGTAACAATTATAAATAATAATAAAACGATTAGATTAACACGTCTCATTTGTATGGTCAAATTTCAAAAACAATGCGTATTGAATGTCTAAACTTCGGCGAGAATGTGACAACCAGATCATATATACATCATATTATAAACGCGACTATACAAATTAAATATTTCAGTATAACAATTTCATAACAAAAAATGCTATTCACTATTTTACACTACATACTATGTAACAATAGATCACATTTAAGTCGATATTATTAAAAAAGAAACTTTTTATAGTCATTCGTTAGCAGACCGTATTTTATAATTTCTATTTAGCAGCTTTCTTCAAATTTTCAATACATTATTATTGCATGTTCTTATACAAATATGGCAGTTACATTGTTAAATAATAATCAACTTTCCCGAGACATGATAGTATGTAGAATATTATATATTAAGGCCACAAATATCTTCAAATCATTTTTGAAAACACTAATTTTTCGCTTAATATTATCAACAAAACATTTACGAATAATCGAATTTTGTGCAATAATTAGCCGTTTATTATTTGCTACAGTATTTTCGTAGAGCGAACGATTTACTATACTAATATTTCTTGGTAAAAATGCTACTGTTTAACACTCGATTTAATAAGGTCAATGAGAAACGAAGAGTATTATGTATCCATTTTAATTTTATCACTAACCGTTTATTCCTAAAAATAGAAATATAAAAAGAGATTTATGCTCGAGCAACAAATATTGATTTTAGATCGTATGCTTCTTTGGAAAAATTGAGATTTTATTTCGTATCTATAATACTTTGATACAATTCAATGTTAAGAAAAATTAATACACCTAATATTTGGCCTTTTTAACGGTTCAAATGGTTTATTTTATTCAAATACTATTTTAAAATGCCTCAGGCTACTGATAGTTTCTTCTTTATTAAAACTAAAATAAAAAACAACTAATTTTTCGTTACATTCGGAGTCAAAATAAATACATAGCTGGACGTATAATCAACTGTATAATAATAAAGATTGAGCAAAAAAATTATTTAAATACCCTATGTATATCGAAAATTTTATATATTATCAGAATATGCCTAAACATATAAACATGGTTCAATATTACGGCATATATTGATATGAATGTCTAAAAATTAAAATTATAACTACTTACGTATTAAGAATGAAAACAATCTATTTAATTATATAACTCAGAAAAGCAAAAAACCTTAATCTTTCTAGTTATTACCAAAATATCAACATTAGGGCCACAATATCATTAAATTTAAGCTATTGTTAATAATATCTTGCAACTGACGTTAAGACATTTTAAAGGATTTTAATTATTATAGATTAATTGATCGACTCATTTTATTAGCAATATAAATTGTTTCCATTTTTAAATATTAAAACGAATTTCTACCGAAGATTAAATATGTATAAATTTACACGGAGCTCACGAGTATACAAATTTATTTGAATTTAATTATCGTCATTGATCGAATATACCTTTGTCGTTCCATAAAAAATAAGGCCTCTGAAGACATTTTTCTTCTTCGTAAAACAATGTTTTTAAAATATCACTATTTATTTATATGATTATATTTTGCTAATTTGAGATTTAACCCTTTCGAACCGGAGAACAGACGTTACGCTCTAATGTAAATCCACTTTTTTGTCAGCTCCGCCGCAGCATGTGATAGGGTTACCGTGCAAGCTTGCCAGTTTACTTCTGAACTTCTCGGCTAATGACGCCACTCCAGAACAGTCAAGGGGGAATAAGAAAATTGATCAACGATAAGAACGATACGAGTATCTTAATTATCAAAACAAACGCCTGCCCTCAAGACAACACAAACGAAAGTCGTCTTATCTTCGTTGAAAGAGCTTAATAGCTTATCTGACAATAGCGATTTCAGTTAATTATACTTGTAGACGTGTAGGGGTACCTTTACGGCACGACTTTGCTATCGATGCACGAGTGTATAATGAGACGCAAGACACCCGTCTGTCTCACGATTTCCGGTGCCAATAGGGTTAAAAAAGCAGCGTTCTTTAGCGTAGAATAAAAGATTGCACCAAATGTTAAAAGAAATGCCAAAGATATGTGCGTTGAAGTGTTGCATATGGTGAAATTAGAAATTTAGTTGAAACGAGTTTTAATGAATTGATTTGTAATGCCAAAATTAAACTGCCTTAATTTAAAATTGTTGCATCTTCCATCAAGGGAAGATACAAAAAAAATTCATCCTAAAATGGCTTATACCTAAGAATTAATCCATAACAGAAGACAAAAAAAAAACAAGAAACACTGGATTTTAATACACTCATTTGTCTTCATATCTAAAAATTGGCACATATTTTTGGCATTACCGATAACGTGTTTTAAAAATGTTGGAAGAATATAATATTAAATAAGTTTTATTAATATAGTTGATTAACAACGTTTCTTACGAATTGATAAACATACAGAAATAATATTATTTCTTAACGTTTTCGCGCACACTTTAAAATTATTTACATCTCATTTGGGACATAAATTATTAATGAAATTCATGAAAAATTAGAAAAAAACGGGCTCAATAAACAACTATTATATGTGAGTCTGCATTTGCAAACATGTCCCATGCAATATAAAATAAATGACTGCAATTGCATAAGTGTCCACGAAAGTGTTAATATTAAAATTGTCATATCTGTTTCTTTTGAAAGTATTGGGCAAAAATGTTATCGCACGTCTTTTCAAAGGATAAAACTTACGTTTTCATACTTTTAAATGCATACAAGAGTATGCTTACATGATATATATTACAAAAAATTCGTTCTATCAATGTCTTGTGAAATATCTACTTATTTTTAATAAGCCCTTAATTTAACTGACTTGAATGCGATTCAAACATTTCTTTCTATATAAAACCTCCATTTATTTTTTGGATTGTCTGATGTCTTCAAATGAGAATTTAAATTGTAGGCCAATCGTACAAACATGTGGCATAAATCAAGTAACATTTATAAATGCAAAATTACTACAACTGAGCACCTTAATAAAGTATAATATATAGTAACCACATTACATGCATATCGATATTCTATTATTTTTTGTATAGATTTAAAAAAATTACTAAAATTAAATAGTTTCTTAACATACTTGTTATGTCGATTCAACTAATTAACAAAAACACGCCTTAAAGAAATATGTAATAAAAAAATGTTGTAACAAATCATTGTAAACTTTACACATTAATAGTAGTTTTTAATTAAAAAAAAAACCATAAGTAATACCTTTTAAAAAATATCCGTTTTTCTTTAAAATTAAAATCACATAAAATGTCTCCATCACCCGTTTTAACAAAGTTAACAATTAAAAAAATACATGAATACCCAACTGCAATTAAAAAGATGATTTGAATTGTAAAATAGATAGGCGCTCTAAGAAAAACAAACTTTTTGTGTCATATAAAATAGACTTAATATACTAGATAACTCACATTTTACCCATTGAATGGAATAAATTATCAATACATCGTATAGTTTTGCTGTACAACATTTTCAGTTATGAATGATAAGCGTCGATAATTAAAATACAGACTACGGAGTAAAAGAGAGCAAATGAGGACTTGTCAAAATTATGTGCGGAAATTAGTTCAGCTGTGAAATCATTCATTTATATACCACTTGAAATCTGTATTGATAATTCATAATTTAAAATATCTACTCGACTATTTCATAATAATGAACGAAAATCACATCTCTATGCATAAAAATTACGGAGTGTCTATTATTAAATTAATGTGTACATTTTATAAAAAATAAAAATTATACTTTGTCATGGTTTTGTACTCTTTTATTCATTCATACTTTTCTAATAGCGCTTTTGCTTCTGTGTCAACGACACGATCCTAGAAATAAACAAATAATAATGAGATCTATTCAACGACGATGGACATTGAAAAAGAATAGTAAATTTTAAGCTTACGTCTGACGTGATAGTTTCTATTCCAATTGTTGTTTTGAGCCACTTTACAGCTTCTTTATACTTTTTCTTGTTGACGTAACATTTTGCTATGAAAAGTCTGAAAAAACACAAAACATAATCAAACTACTAAATATAATAGAATATTAATTGATGTAATATATATTAATCTACACATTAAATGAACTTTAAAATTTCAATGAAACCTCAGAATACATACAAAGAAACTCACAAAGATGTAACTAAAAATACATGAAAAAAGATTGGAAATTTTTAATCTATAATATATATTACCAGCACACAATCTACAAGCGACCCGATGGAGGTCATAGAAAGCCCCAGAGATCCATTAATAGCCCGCAAGCCCTGGGGATCACTAAATGCTTTAAAATTGGAGGGAGCGGTCAAAATGTTTCCGTGTCCAACCGGTCCAAATTTGGAATCACTGACATATCAAAAAACCCGAAAATATTCGCCAATATTGAGACCTTATGTATAAACTCAGTTAGTGTCCAGTCCGCAGATGTCAATATTGGTTTCAGAAATTTAAATCGGGCAACAGAAGCTTAAGGGATGACCCGAGAATGGGGCAATATTCGAATTCGCAACGACTCACCGGCGTGTCGCATTTGTACGCGCTGATGAGTCAGTGGCAATTAAAAAGTTAATATTATTTATAAACATTTTTCCAAAATTTGTTTAAGCTACATGATTTTTTAAAGTGAAAATATCTTCTTTTAAATTTAATAAACAGGTTATATAGTATTAAATCATGGTAGCATTTTAGCATAAATCATCATAAACGTCAATCATCAACAGACTTTTTGGAAAACTTGTTTCAAGAGAGACAATGAATGATGAATTGACAATGAAGTAAAATATTCAAAATACATTGTAACTAGCCAGTAAACTTTCATAAAATTGTGAAGAACTACATTTACGCATATATAAAATAAAATGTGTATCTATGAATACAAAAATGAAATTTTACTTGTTTTCTTTCCATTCTTTAGGATAGAGTTCATCTGCTTTCTCAAAATCTCTCAAGGCATCATCGTATGTCGCAACAGGCAAATCTCCGAAGAGTGCAGACGCCGCTTTTCTTTCAAACCACGACAACGCTGCTATCTATTTTTAATTAAATAAAAATTGTAATACAAAGATACTTATATAAAGACAAGCTTTATTACATTACAATAAAAAATATATATACCTCAAATTTAAATCTGCCTTGTAAATGATACAAACTTGGCTCCGTTGGATTCAATTTTATAGCTTCCTGTATGTGATGAACATAAAGGTTACCATCATTAATTCTATCAGCAGGTCCTGAAAAAAATACAGTTGTTTAGTCATATTCACATCTTAAATCTCTGTGTTATAAAATGCACGAGAATTACCTGAGTTTTTACTTCGCAGTCCAATTAGAATTGCGTACCATTTATGGGCGTTAAAAGATTCGGGGTTATTAAGTAGAGCCTCTTTGCCAAATTCAATACCTAAAAGAAAAAATAATGCCAAAATATATATTATATTAGACATAGCGATCAAATACGGATTTTTCACCAAGGACAAATTATCAAATCGAATCAATCATGTGAAAACTATCAAATTTTATTTTCAAAATCAACGCGCCTGTCCATGAAACATTTTACCAATAAAATTATCGTCTTTTAGGACTATCTTAAATCATAGATCTATGCGTATAAACCGCAAACGATTGATGCCCTCAAAGTCAACCAACAAAATACCATCCGTCTAATTCAGCGAGTCATCGAATATTGGATCTCCCGAATACGTGCCACCAAGCAAAGCCACGGCAGACATTTGAACGATGTTATATTCTAAACTTAATGCCATAAAATATTCATACAAGAAAATTACCTTCATTAATTAAATCCTTTTTTCTATCAACATCGTTATTTTGTTCACAAATATTTGCCATGCGTTGACAACATCTACACAATCTCCATTTTAGTTCTGACGTTTGATATACAGTGAGAGGTTTTTTCGATTCGCTCAACTCGAGAAGTGCTTCGTAAGCTTCTTTCACTTCGGCATCAGAACCATTGGTCCACAGAATATCAATACTATCTAAAGCCTAAGAAGATAAAATTAAAAATGAATTTTACCATAAAATAATACTTAATCAAATCAATTATATAATAATATTTAAATACGAAATGTACCAACCTTTTTTAACCAACCAACTTGATTCTCAGAATCAATTTCAACATCTTCAGTCAACGTAATATCTTCATCGGTATCCGAAACATCAAAATATTCTTCGTCAGATTCAACATCGGTTTCAATAACAGATCTGAAGTCTGCGGTGTCGGTGTCACTTGCATACGATATGCTTTTATTTTTCTTTGCGTGTTGACGATTTCGTTTCTTCTTTTGAGCCCTAAAATGAAATTCAACATTTAAAATACATTACCCAATATATTTTTAATGACCATGCATAAACTTATTTATTCACTTACGCTTCTTTTTGCAACTCGCGTAAAGCTTCAATTTCCTTTTGTAGCACTGATATTTGATTCCGCAAGGCTTCAGAGTTGTCATCTAAATAATACAATGCTGAATTTTAAAAGGCATTCTAAATTCTATCGTATTTTAAATTCATTTTCAAAGAAATAATTTGATATAAACAAAACTCCTATTCCTGGTAATATCACATTTTAGGATTTCTATACTTTTGGGTAATTTACAATATGAGACACCTATCTTCAACACTTTTATCAAGGCCCGCTGGTTGAGCATTCAAAATAAAGCCCAGAGGTTATAGGTTCGAAACAAAACAGTTTTGGCACCGAATGTGCAGGAGGATTCTACGGGGAATAACTTCGTAGTCTACTCTAGATATAATAATAGATTTATCATTCCGGCGTAAAGCAGCTCCAGCCAAAACTGGCAATGAATCTTCCAAACCCCTATTTCCCTGCAAATACTTGCAACAGCTACAGTGGAACAGGAGAATGTGTCCAGCAACACCCCCTGTTTAAATGACTTCTACGCTTGGTGCGTACTTTTTGTTTATTGCAAGTGTGGGTCTGCGATGACCAGAATAATTTGGTCACAGTGCAGGCACGGAGGTACATGGTGGAACCAAAAAAAAAAAGAAAACAAAGACTGCAAAAATCTGCAGACAAGGTCAAAGCGTCAGTTTTTGTGTGAGACATTTTTCATTAATTATCTTCAAGAAGAAAACACAATTAACATATGGATGGAATATTATGCAAATTTATTGCAACATTTGAAAAGGTCGCATTTGGCTAAAAAAGTGTTATTTCATCAAGATAATTCATTATCGCGGTCAAAATAAATGAGTTAAAGGTCAAATTGCTTCCTCATGCACTCTATTCACCAGATTTAGTCCCCTCAGATTATTTTCTTCTTTCAATGTTGAAAAAAATGACTCCGCAGTAAAAAAAATTGCCAACAATGATTGGAATCAATGATTTTCACTATAAACCGGATATCAAAGCTATTTAACATCGCTGGGAAATCTGTTACTTATATACTAAGTATAAGATTTTTAATAAATCATAGACAAATTTGCGGTTTTCCTTCATTCTCGATATAAATAAATAGTTTTGGGTGTTTGAATCTGGTAGACGAATTACATCCAACAGGAGGTTAAAATACAAATCATTTTTACTGGATTTGTCCGTCAATTGATCTAATTAATTTTATATTCTACAAAACAATAATAATTAGAAAACCGTAACATATTTAAAATAAAAAATAAACATATTATAAAGGCTCATTGCTAACATTTACATGGTTGAACTTCGGACTTTAGACTTGATTGGCATACCAAAAGCTATAAATGTGAAGTGAAGGCTAAGCACACACACTCGCAGGCTAATATTTTTTATACATAATTATTGGCCTAATCTGTTTTTAGTATATTACACTTGTTACAAAAAGTTTGCCGAAAGCGATACTTACTCACATTGTGTGCACGGTGCTCTGTTCTTATTTGAGATAAAATCACCAATCCTGCTACGCCTAATATGCCTGCTACAACGGCACTTGATACCCATACAATGCTATTCACATTTATCGGTGATGACATCTTTTAATTAATATTTGGCACCTAAAAATTTTCAAAGTTATTAAAATAATCGGCTTATATTCTCTGTTAATTTAATTTTGTCACAGACGTATTATATTTAATTAACAAACTAATCTTAATCAAACTAAAGTTAATATTACCATGCTAAAAAATATCATCCTGCCTTATATAACGAGAAACATTGTCTTAAAATTAATATACTAATACTGACTTGTGTACTTTAAAAAATACATTTTTGATGTGATTACTGTATATTGGAATCGAAATGGAATTTAGCTATAAATCATATTTATAATTAAATAGGTTGATTTACAAACTAAAAAAACCAAGGCTTATGATTTAGATGAAAACTAAAGATTAAACCAAAGATCATAACAAATATAACTGATATGAAACAAAACAAAATTCCAGATTAATCAGTCAATTAGATAGAAGAATTAACGATAAGATATACTATTTATTTATAATAAATAAACGTTGAACGTTAACAGTATTCATAAAGAAATACTGCATTTTTATAAAGGTATTGAACAGATTTGGGCGTGCCGATTATTTTCAGCATGTTAACGAACAGCCAAAATGCAAATAAAAGCCGATGCAAATGAAACAAACCGTAAAAAAACAACTATAGCCGTATTTACGTAATGCATTCAAATATTTATGCAATATTCATACCTCAGTTTAAGCACCAACGGCAAACATAAATGTTCTTACATTAAAATCGACAAAATAAGAATCCCGCATTTAATATTCAATTATTTCAATTTATAACGATTGAATAGTCTGTTTGAGAATCCCATTACGAAGATATGGAGCACCATAAGCGAAATGAACTCCGAACGACAACTCGCGAGAAAGATTCTAGTTGTACTTTAAACGTACATTTTACGACCATAAACTATCTGACAAATCATTTTTATCGCAATTCATTGTTTTGTATAGAATTGCTCCAGCGCTTGTGCTTGATTTAATTTTTTGATTTAAAAATATGTACATTAATAAATGTATTAATTTTTTTAATCATAAATTAAGCTGTAAATAATACATTATACGAGACGGGCTTTTTTATTGTTTTTTTTTTTACACTGCTCATTTTAACTATCGTATAAAAATGGAAACTAGCTTCAATGATCATGATATTTCAAATATGTTTTTAATAATATATGTAAGATTGTCAGTATTGCATGGACCGAATATTCCACCGTTTAGTCGTTTTAAAGCTGGCTGGATATTCGGTTGTTAAGACTCAAATTTGGCCGAAAGTTTGAAAGCTGAACGCTTGATTTTGGTCCACGAACTGGTCTCCGCTTTGCATCGATGTCGTGTGCCTCATGATCGGCGACAGTATCGAAATGGGTAATTAAATGATATATTAAATAATTCAATATTTTAATTGTCTTTCCATTCCATATTTTGAGCCTTCTTTTTTGATGCTGCCCGGGAAATACGAACCGCCATCGAGGATAGTCATATGAAGCGCCCCAGCGCTTCTAATGACCCTCCGGTGCGGTCTCCGCAACTGACTATTGCAGCGGGGACTATTGCAGTGACAAAGGCAACAAAATGGGAGTTTGAAAAGTCGGGCAGGGCCCCCAAAATGTTGCAAAAGTAAAACTACAAAACTAAGAGAAAATGCACATGTGCATCGCATTAATCGCAGTTTAATTTATTCAAAGTTAAGATCTTTACATATGTAATAATGTATTATAATGAATAAATATGTACATATTAAAACTATGTTTTATATATTTCTATCTAATATTCCGTGAACTTGAATTCGATAAACACATGTATAATTATTACCCCAATTAGAATGAAAATCAATCTGAACAATATTATAAGAACGTTTTGCTTTATTATTTACTTCAAAATATTGATTTGGTGCGTGGTCAATGTCGTATGTAAATTTACCAAAACCATGTCCATCAGAATCGGCCGCTGATATCAAGCCCTGCAAGAAATAATGGATTTTTAAATCAATCATAACAATTTACAATGTCAATATTCTCAAAGATCTGACATATTTTATTCTTACCATTACACTAAATTCCTTAGGTGCTGATGAAATTTCATGCGTTGGTGAAACGTCAACAGATATGTGTTGTAATGTCACACCCGAAATGAAAACATTTCCATAAAGCTTGATAATTACAGATCCTTCGGAACCATCAAACGCCCAACAATTTCCTGGTTCCATTGATGGCTGTAACAAGCATATGAAGAGGTAAATGCATGTTTATAATAGCATCGAACCAGAATTACAGTGAATGCAATACTACCTGTAAAATGACACGAGCATTTTCAGTAGAACTAGATAAAATATTCTTTATATAATGTAATAAGTAATAATATAGACATTTTCCTGGGGTGCTATATGGCTTAGTAAATCGAATGCTTAGAACTTCCCCTCCTAAAGTGAGAAAAGCAACAGATGTGATTTTCGCTAAACACAGTAAATAATAGAGAAATAATTTTAAAAAACCTAATGACTCTGAAGCAAAATCACAACTATTTGGGTTGATAACTGATCGTACATCCAATGACAATTCATTTTTCTTTAAATTCTGCGTATATATTTTAAAATATGCATTCCTTTCTCGTTGAGCTGTTGGAGCAGTGACTTCGGAATACTGAAAAAAGTCAATTATAAAAATACGAAATTCTTATTCAAGTTTTAAGCACTTAAAGTGTAAAATGGTTTTCATACTCACATATCTTATTTTCTGCAGCGTTTCAGCATCTTTATTTATATAACAATATATAATTATGTATATTAAAAAAACACACAAGTATTGAACATATAGCTTTAAAAGCATTTTATTTAATAAAAAAAACAAAAGAAAGCGCTTGGTGTCGACATTTTTTTCATGAAAATTCGAATTTTGAATTATTTTTGGCATTAAAAGCATAGTTTTCAACCAGCTTTCTTTAAATATCAATGATGGGGATATCATTGCTCCATTCGGTTTTTCCAATTTGTTCTCAGTGTTTTTAACTAAAATATGGTATAATTATGTTGAGATAAAATAGCCATCACATTAAAAAAAATAGAATCATATTTATGAACACAAATTAGATCAATTTAATTTATATTTTAAGAATAAATTCATAAATATTTACTTAAATTAAAAAAATGAAACACTGAATAATTTGCACATGCTTGCAAGATTTTTTATAACCAAACAACCAAATAAGGTAACCACTTCAGAAATAGTGAAGAAAATTCACAAAATAGTATTAGATGACCGTCATAGGCCTTTCAAAAATAGTTGTTTGTACATCGCATATTGATTGAAAATTTGAATATGAGAAAGCTGAGAAAACTGACGCTATTAAAACTAAAAAAAAACTAGCTAAAATAGCAGCATAAATTAGTAAGATAGATAAATATAGTTTTATATTTATATAGTACAGATCAGGTATGCATTTATTCATTAGGTGTCCAACCGGTCCGTTTTTCCAACCGTTAACATGAAGGTCTTGTGTCTCATCATACGGTGATATATCAGTGGCAAGGTCATGATGTAAAAATACTCTACATGTTTAAATATTCTGTGTCGAAAAGGCGCCATATATATCATGACAAAATGTACTTGTGCATAATGTCATCTGTAGCACAAACATGGGACAAATTAAATCACAAATGACCTTAGATACATATAATGAGCACTTCAGTCAATGGCCATATGTAATGTGTAAAATGTGCAATGGCCAAGAACAGCCGTTCACTTCTCACGACAATTGGACATTCGTAAGAGCGATATGTAAAATTCAGAGCAGATTTAAAACTGCAATCCAGAGAGCATTAAGATAGCCGAATCTGAAATTTTGAATCATTATTGTTCCAGTTCGAAACCCATTTCGAATTCCGTTCTCAATTCTAGAATCGGACATGTATTCAATGTTTTAAGCCCGGATGCAAAAGTTTATAATGAATCAAACAATATTAAATGAGTGTTATCATTTATTGGACATTTTAAATTTCTTCTCACATCACATACATAAAATTACACAAATACACTACAGTAATACATTTCAGTAATCTAATTTAATTCAGCTATGAAGTTTTAAATTTGCTGCAGTTTTACCATAAATTACACGTCAAATAGAAATACATAAATTAAATTCGTACACAACAAAATACTGTTGGATGATCAAAAAATGAATTCTCGCACAATGCGGGGTGCTCGTTCAGCAATAATCTACGGAATATTAACTAGCGACAGATGAATCCCTATCGTTTGTGACACAAGTGACAAGATTGTTAATTTAACATTTCAATTACTAAATCATTAATATATATTATATAATTATTCACACTCTTTCATGACATTTTTTATTCTAAATAAAAATGAAAATTCTTCACATTTAAAAACCTTTGTTCAAAACTGCTTCGATTATAAGCAGAAAGCAAATCATTTAAATAAAATCAATTTTATCTTATTACGTAATGGTTTTTTAAAATCATATACTTAAAAGACACTACAATACTTATTTTGCGTAGTTTTTCACAAAAGATGGTTTGTGAAAAAGAAAAACCCCTCAGTTTTGATAAAACTTACAGCTTTTTAAAGCTATAAAAATAAATTATTTAAAAAAATTGACACTACACATAAATTCTAATTTTAATAATGTAGTTTTTTGTGTACCTTAAAATGGATATCAGACGTTTGTTTTTAAATGAGTACTCATGGCTACAGCTGATAATTTAAAATGTCTATTATTACAACTATTACACAGGAATCTATTTTTAAAATGTTTGTAAGCTGCATCAATATTATATGTACCTCCTCCTCCAAGAAAAAAAATTGGAAGGATTATATCTAAAATATTTGAGATGAAGTAACAAATAACGTACTAAAATAGTAAAAATTAAATCATTTGAACATTTATTACTTTCATCCACAACTAAATATTCTAAAAATGTCTGTATTGCCATTCTTTTGATTCAGAACTAAATTTTGATATTTATAAATTCTAGATATCCACGTACCCGTAGTCGTGCTATCAGATTTTTTTTATTTATCATTAAGGTTTATTAAAAATTGAATCAAAGTGTAATCACATCGATCAATTCATAAGGAATAAATAAACATACATGTAAAATAATAAAAAAGTGATATAAACATAAAAAGGAATCAGTTAATAAAGAGTTTTTCTTTAAAATATTGATAGATGAGATACTGAATGTTCAATATTGGTAGAGCCAGTCATTTTTCCTCCTTTTGTACGGCCTCTCGTCCATGCTGTTATCCCTGAAGTTGCCGTTGCCCTATAAAAATATATTTGTTTTAGTATATATGCTTAATATAGCGGTGCCTCTCGGGCACCACTCAGATCGATACAGTAAATTGAATGATAACGGTGTTTATTAACGAATATCACTTAACCCAATAAGCATGGAACACGACGAAAAGATTACTTCTATTGAAGATGAGATTCAATTTTTCGGCGATAACAAACGAAATTACATCTCTACATAGCCAGCTTGTCTATGGGAACAAAGACGGAAACGATGAAGATAGCGACTACGTTAGAGGTGCAAGAAGACGAAAAACCGAATAATGGATAGTGTATCTGAACGCCTTGTCATTGTACAGAAGAGATTAAACCTTTAGAATGGACAATGTGAACAGAATCCGAAGAAATCACCACAAGAATACCGTTTGTATCTAGTGAAAGACAACCTAGCACAGCTTCTACTACGCAGAGCAGTTCTGAAGACATCTGACTAAATGGGAAGCTGCATGTTATTTTGATTGGACAAAAAAGGGATTGCAAGGTGTGTTCCCAACGAACCAGGCTTGGCCAAAGGTGACAAACTGTGTACTACTGTGACACTTGCCCCGACGATCCAAGAATGCACCTTGAAGATTGTTTTATAAAATACCACAAGAAGCAAAAATATAGAACGCAATGTTTAACAAATATCCTTCAATGAACTATGAAAATATGAATAATGTTAAAATATACAAATTTAAAGTGTTCTATTGTGTCTAAAATTATTTTAAGTTAACTGTAAACGGGAGCGGCTGACTGCTCTCGAGTTGCTGGTTCGTCCGAGCGAAAACAGTTAAATGTTTATTGGGACTACAAAGGGGTAATCTTCCAAGAAGTCTCTCCATATGGTCAAACCATAACGAGGGAAATTCAATATTCACAATTAGAAAGTTTAAAAATGGCGTTGAGTACGAAGAGGCCAAATGTAGTCAACCCTTGGCAAATTCTTTAACATGATAATGCGCGACCCTATAAATCAAAGATGATCGAAATTAAAAGAACTCTTGGCTTTTGCAAATGGCAACTTGGCAAATGATTCCACAGATAATTAAATTTTATTCTTCCGGAATTAAAAAAAATATTAAACATATGGGAAAAGGTTGTATCTACTGAAGAATACATTGTATTGATGAAATTAATTATGTTTTGTTTGAATTTAACTCTTTTTATTTAAAAAACGACATTCCTAATGGGACAATCTATTAAGTTGTTATACCTTGGGAAAATACAAAAACTACAAGAAATGTCAGCAATAAATTATTGACGTTTAACACCACGTAGGTCACCGGTTTTTCAAAGTTATAAATCTTAATTTATGAAGGCTATATATGCATACATAATATACACTATAATTTATTTGACGGCGCATTGGCATCTAAACATGCCTCACGTAAATCACGAACTCTATTAAATAAGCGTTGACGTCTGATTATTTTAAATGTTATAATAACACTCACCCAACTATTGTACGAGTTACCGCCGCTGTTGCCACCGTAATTGCGGGGTCCCCTGAAGCCCATTGGTGGACCGCCTTCCCACGGTTGGAAGCCACCGCCCATCGGTTGATTTCGAGAACCACCGCGGCCCATACCACCTCTTCCCCCGCGCTTGAGTCCGGACGAGCTCCCGCGTTTATTACCACCCGTCATACCCTTCTTGGTTTTCTACAAAACAAAAAATTAAATCAAATACACAATAGAATCAGCACACAGAAAAAGCTTTACATTGCTGCTAATCTACGCTTTATAAAAGAAACGAAAACTATAAAACGAAATTAAATTGTTGCTCGATAGTTTTAAGCAAATAAGACGATGCTATAATTACCACCTTTGATGGGTTGTCGGGTCCTCCGCGTCGCTGTAATATCACCTGAACATTGTTTATTAGTAGGGATCCGCTTAGCGACATTGCTTTTTTAGCACCTTCTTCGTCCTCAAATTCAACGAAAGCTGAAAAATATTTAATAGCCCCAATGAAAATGCATATAAAATGATAATAAATACACTTTTAATAAGATATTTTATAAACACGATTTGATATTTTGCAAATATGATAAAAATCATATTGTACAATAAAAACATTAATTTCAAAGGTATATAACAATCTATCTACTACTTTATCGAAATTAGCATTTGTTTAGTAAACTAAAAAAAATAAAGGATATATACGAAATATAACTTTCATAAGTTAGTTTGGATTCATTCATACATCAAAGTAAGAGAGCATTACGTATGAACTAAATATATTTCGTAGTTAGAAATACAATACTACTACAAGGAAATTAATATTCTGCAATTTTACATTGTAATCATAATTAAAATGATGTTTAAAAATAGCAGACGATTCAGTTTGAATTTGAAAGAATTTATATTTGGACTCGAAATAACAAAAAAGTAATCATATGTTATACGGGAATAATGTCATAATGAAACAACACGATATAATTCGATTTTTATATTAAAAAAAAAAATCAGCATGATTTATTTATTTAGACAAAGTGTAACTTAAAAAAAATTAAAAAACATGCCCAATTTTTTTCTTCGATATAAAAAGTATCAGACACCAAAAACATATTGTTGAGCTATGAAAATGGAGTTATTAACCCTCACAACTCCTATGGCCACACATTATGGCCGAAGACTTTTTCCCACCAACTCCTATGACCACTACGTGTGGCTATTTATTTTCGCGGGTAGTTTGTATCAACTTCAAATAAAATAAAAGATTTTGATAATTTTTTAAACGTAAGAATCAAGTGAATACTTTAAAAATACCGTCTTATTGTCTGACCATTAATTTGTCATCGGGAATATGGAAAATAATTGGTTCAGAGGAATTGAATCGGTGCAGGTAAAGAGCATAAAACAATAGTCTGCGTCGAGTTGTGGCGCAATGAACATCTTGAAAATTATTTGTGTCCAGTAATTCAATATTATTTTGATAGTACGTATACTTTTTGCGTTTTATTCGTTTTACGTTCTACACCTTTTTAATAATCTACAACAGGCGAATTAAGTCATAAAAGGCTATCATATATTTATGGATAAGTTTTACATCAATGCTCAGTACAAAGCATACGTCAACTTCCCAATCAATGAGAAGAAGAACAAGGACTATCCCATATCAATCTAATCAAGATGAACTAATAAATAAGTCCTACTTAAGAAAATCCTATTTTTTAAATTTATAAATCCCCAATTTTCTCATTATATTCTATACAAACATTTTTTTAATACGCAAAAAATGGCTTGGAGTTGGTGGGAACTTTTATAAAAAAATCTTGGAGCACAAAGGGTTAAACACAGTACAAATTTATTATACGTTGTTTTTTTTTAAATTTATTTAAGAAAGACCTTGTTTAAAGTTATTTGTTTATAATTTAACTTTAAACAATTTAGAAAAAACATTTTCAGATGTCTTGACGCTTGAGCAGTGCACATCACCAAATAATTATTCCCCTTCCCCTTTTAATTGACGAACTGAACGAGGAACAAATGTCCTGAACGATGATTACACGCATTAAACATAAAATATATTTTCAGAAGAAAAATATCCACAAGATGGCTAGAAACTATCAAATATAACGAAATTTGGATCAGAACAAATGCTCAAGTGTTAAGAGATTATTTTCAATAATAATGTTATTAAAAATAAGTTTGTATGAGATGATTCCTTGAAGTGTTACAATGCAAAGGATTACACTTTTCTTTCATTAAATACGGATCATTAACATTTTTCAAGTAATCCAAATTAGCATCTAAATAAAATAATTTACAAGCAATTCTCATGAAGAATCTACATTGCTATTTGCATACACAAATACATAAAAATGTCTAATCATGAAGCATTACGTTACTATGGTCGGGAATCGTAATCGACGAATGTGTTATTAAAAGCACACTTAAATAAAAACATTTATTCCGATTAATAAAAGGTTTTAAGTCTCGTTAATTAAATGAAAATTGCTTGCATTCAATAAAACGTAGCTCAAGTAACAATATCCCGATATTACCTGACTGCTGAAAAAGAGTTAATTTGAAAACAATTTCCTCTTAGTAATCTCAAAAAACAAGTATGCATCGACTCACACATTTTATAGCAAATTAGTATTAAAATATACCCAATTCAATCACATAAGAACCATAGTGTTGGCACTCGTTCATCACTATCTCAGGGTAGGAAAATTAGAAAACAAACCATTAATGAAAATTAATAAAAATCTATGGAATCTGACTCTCATAAAACATTCTTCATACGCATACATATCCTTCATCCTCAAAATTACAAAAATGTTCATATTTCTTAAAACGAAATACAAGTTTTCCTACAATTAAAATAATGAATAAGGCAGTAAATAAATTGAAGATTTGCAACGTCTTCAATCACAATTAAATGTACATTTAATAAATAAAAAAGAATAAAAACAAATTATATTTAAGTGAAAGACACATATTATTCTGATTATTTATTTCAGAAATAAAACTTTTTAAGAAAAATTTTGAATAAGTGAATTCAAATCATGATACCTGTGGGGCGAGCTGGTAATTTTACTATATCTTTGATGGCGCCACAAGGAGTCAGTAGTTTGTAAAGGCACTCCTTGGCTATGACGTAAGGGAGGTTGCTGATCACAACTGTGTGTTCACCTGCCCTCAGAATGTCTATTTCAATAGGGTTACCACCCAACAAGGTGCCCCTTTCAGCCAATGCCTGTGGTTTGTTCAAATTTATGTTGATAATAAATATTACTACAACTCCAACATATGTGCCCGATGATGAATACGTACATCAAGCAATCTAAATGTTTGGAGCTGTAACGAACTGCTGTGAACAGCTCGCATAATTTATATGGTATAAAATTTTTATACATACCGACATCCTTCCGTTAAAAAAACTGTTTTGTGTTAAAATCAAGTTATTTTACATACGTCCGCACACATAGTTCCGCAGTCGTGCCACATAATTATAAAACTTAGCATATAAAAGTATCAAATCGTTATAACTAGATTAAGACTAAAATGCTGATGACTCAAACTCGCTCTTCTATCAAGAGCGAAGACAAAGTATAAGACTAATCTTTTAAACTGAACAAATAGATGTTTCATCAGCACATCAATAATTTAAATTGCATACTTGATCAAATTCAAACACTCGTCATTCCTTTCGTCTCTGTTAACATTGACAAGATCATCGAATATTAATAGACGATAATAGAATCACACTTAACTCAATTCATATCGCGTCTTTGACTCATTTCTCATTCAATCAAACAATATTAAAATGTCTGAATATACTATGATACTGTTTTTTATTCCAATTTTAAAATGTACACATAATCAATTGAGACTATATATCTATTAAAACGATGATTAGTTCCTGATGCATAAAAGACAAAATTACAATAAAATAATCCTCTGTACATTTTATTATTGGAAGCTAACACAATAGCATATGCGAAAAACATATTGAATAGAATCTCTTTAAGTTTGAAATGAAATTATCAATACGTTCACACAGTTCTGTTTTATGTCTTTCGACAAGTTGTAATCTATGATCTCATACTTCAACTATCTCCATAGCACAAACTCTTTTACGCATTACTTTCACGGTCTGTTCAAAGATAAAAATTATAATATGACATTCAAAAAAGTAGGAAAGACAAGGCGTTGTATCGATTTACCTGCTCCGAAGAATCGCTGCTTTCAAAATTTACATAGGCAGAAAGAGTGGGCTCTACAGTGTCGAAATAAACGGGAATGCCGCCTCGTCTGCCAAAAACAACCAAAAGGATCACAAAAATGTCAACAGGCCATAACAAAAAAAAAAATTATTCAACTACCCTTCAAGAATGAGGTAATATTTTTATTTTTGATGAAAAATTAAAATAAATTTTGCAATTTAAAAGTCAAGCTTCTAAATGCAATGTCTAATGAAAATAAAGCACTTTAATTCTGTTATTAAATAAAAACTTTCTAGTTATTAAATTAAAATCTGTATAATTTAAAAAGTTAAATTTAATAATACACGAGCCCTCATACTTGATGTATGTGATTTGTCCATATTTGCTGAACAAATTCTTGAGTTCCTCTTCGTAAGTGAATAGCATGCTGGCAGGCAAATTCTTGACGATCATAGTCTTTCCGCTGGGATGGACTTTCTTGGCTTTGACACCGTCTCCTGCGTCTGGAGATGCGTTCGCATCGTCCCCGGTCGCATTGGCATCCCCTTCGGCGATGCCATTCTTGTTTTCAGTCTCGCCGGTGCATTCACCGTCGATCGGCTCCACCTTGACGTCAGACACTTCGGTAGTCATCTTACAAACTCTTCGCTAACTGAAAATACATAATTTTTTAATTGCAATGATTTCAATAGATCAAGTAGTTAATTAATGAAATGGGAAATTGGTCCACTATATCTTAGAAAAAATGCATTGGAGGAAACGCATCATACATATACCGGTGCAATCATTTATCGAAGGCAGTGTGTAAACATGAATGAATAGAAACAATGCCATTTGGAATCGTTCTTTAAATTTTTTTAACATAAATTTAAATCTTACCTCTCAAAATGATTACTAAATGCAATCGGATATTCATTTTTAATCTAATATATAAAAATTAATCTTTGTTTGTTCGTATGTAATGTGATGCCATACCAGTCATCAGATTGCGATAAAATTTCGTCCACTTATTGCTAAGGAGTGCGCAAGTAACATAGGCATAGTCTAATATATAAAAATCAATGTTTGTTTTTCCGTATTTGATGCGCTTCCAAACCGTTCATCCGATTGCAATAAAACTTTGTCAACTTATTGCACCATGTTGGCGCATATTGGTTTGGTGAAATGAAGTTTGGACTGCAAGAACGGGGAGAAAGTCTCCAGTGAGTCGCTAGGTTTTTTTTTGTAGAATAATAAATATTTTTTAATATCTAAAAATTACGTTACAGACACATTGGTGAATGCATTTTATAGCTGCCCATTAAATGATCTTTGCTACGTAACTGAATGTATTTTGGGACGTATTGTTCAGAATGCCTCGTAAAAACTGTACTTATTAGTAAATTTAGGACATACTAAATAAACAATCAAGTTTAATGGCATTTATACAATATAAATGACAAATAAAAATGCTGAACAAGAAATGCTCAAAACCCGTAAATGATCCCGCAGGACAGGATGTGGTATACATGCATATATGCTGGGACACCCAAGTCGCATGTAGACAATAAAATATAAATCAAACCATTTTTATGCAATTTCTAATTTTTCTAAAAGTTATCAATAAATCGGATATCATCCATATATTCATGTTTTATCAGAATTATGTTTATTTTCGTCGTTATATCTAAATTCGAGCAATTTTTCTTGGAAAGTTTTATCAGCCTCTTGAATAAATATGAAATAAAAAGATCTTTCATCGAATCGTACATCGTCAAGCTCAAAATGTTTTCAAATCACTTTTCCATATCCAATTTAAGTTCGTTAAAACGACTACTGGATCTTTTAATCTATTCTGGCGTTACATAATTTTTCATAGACGTAACATAACAAAACCCCTAACCGCCCACCAGAAAAGCTTGAACACTCACAAGTGGGCGCGCTAACAACTAGATTTACTACAATTACTTTACATTATTCTTCTACAAATTTGGTTTTAGTTCATTCAATTGAAAACGACGTACAATATATCGTTGGTCATGAAACTAACGAGGACTGCAAACGACGATCACTATTGGCTCATTGATAACTCCAAAATGCTCGTACACAAATGATTTCTGTTTCAGGGAGTCAGCCAAAGGGATAAAGTAAAAATTGATAAATTCATGGAAAATACAATTTTATATTGAAAAAAAACCACCAAAATTAGCCTGTTGGAAAAATTAGCTTATTGCAAAAAAGAAACAATTGTGTTAGTTTGGTGAATTACGAGAAATGTAACGATGCTTAGTGCAAAGCACATATCGTCATCACAGTTGGCGAGGAGAAGTCCCCATAGGAAAACCCGGTAATGCATTGATAATAAAAACTAAAAAGTGATTGAAAAGCCAACAGTTATTCAAAATTACATAAAAAATATGGAAAGAGTAGACATTACCAATCAATTGGCAACGTCATATTGTTTTATGCGCAAGTCATTAAAATGGTGGAAGTAACTTTTTTTTAGGATGTAGAAACCTCAATTGTTAATGCATACATTATATGAGAGAAAAAGGAAGGACAAAAGCCCCCCCGAGTCATATGAAATTCCGCCAAATGTTAATGCAAATCATCGGGAATTTCTGTGCAGCCAAAAAGACAAATACCGAGCGTAAACCGACAACGAGGAACGATTGAATAGAAATCCCCATTATATATATATATATATGATTCTACAAACCACAAAGATTGTATGGTGTGTTTGTACTAAATACATATTTTTTATTTATTTACAAGCGAATACCCAGCATGCGTTGCAATGCCATAAGCGCTTAATAATAATTTGAAAAGAACCGCAGTACGTGATTTATTGCTTTAGGTCACATGTAGTGCGAGCCGAAGAGTTGGAATCCAAAAGCATACGCACACTCGCTCTCGTCTCGAAGACCTTCAAAAAAACAAACTTCATTTCACCAGACCAATATGTGCAAACATGGTGCATCCATACAATATTTTTACTATACCTATGTTATTCCCGCAAGTGTAGAGTGAATTGACAAAGTTTTATCGCAATCGGATGAACGGCATGGAAGCGCATTAAATACGGACAAACAAACATTGATTTTTATACATAAGATTTTAGCATGTTTTCACCATAAACATATATTTTTTTAAATTCACTGAAAATGGCTTGGACCTGGTGCAACACTTTGTAAAAAAAACCCTTGGGACTGCAAAGAGTTAAAAGTGAGTAAAACAGGTGCGTCTTTGGCACAATACGATTGCAACATGTACGTTTACTGCCAAGCGTACACGAACAGCTATTTCTAGCGACATACAAGCTGGCATGGACGATCTTCGTTTCGAACACAAGGACAATATGTTAAATTTTCAATTGAATTGCAGAACACGTAATTGAGGAGAAAAAAATGTTTTTATTAGTACTTAATTTGTGGAAACCGAAAGATTCACGGGATGAAACCGGGCGATCATTCCAAGCATTAAAGCTCCATCGTTTGATACCTTTAAAGTTTAACGCAACAAATACTGCTAATAATTCAGTACGAATAAGGTTTTTTGTTACGAAAGCACAAGTCTTACCGTCAGTGAACATTAATAATACGTTTACAACATCAGTTCTGCAGAAAAACCTTGAAAAATGACGAATCTGCATGCAAAAGTAAATTGATGGCATTCAAATGCACAAAATACACCAAAATTATTATATGCGAAAAAAAGGTGTACAAATTTTAAACTGCATATTTGGCTCAGAAACAATTTTTTATGCAAGTTTTGGTCAGTTAGTCGATAATTTTTGTTTTCATAGTATTTTAGTTAAATATAATAATGGTGATAGCTTTATAAACATATAAAATTTAATATGTTTATTGAAAGCCACATTTAATTATAACAATGTTAAAATAGGTCAAATGCAGACGAAGTCTGCCTCTGGACGGATAGGACTAATCGTTGACAATTCTGATGCCATCATATTGAAAGGCGGGATTTTGGATATTTTTATATGGAAATTATGTTTATTTTTGAACACAAATCTATAGAAATATAATCGAAAGCGTTATTATGTATGTGTTTAGTATGATTTCGACACGGATCGATTGAATCAACATCTTATATCTCGTGCGCGCTAATGGCGGTAGTGAGGGGATGTTATTATTTTGATCAATTGGTGGCGAATTCGCACAACGTATAATAAACGACGTTGTATTGTGCGGTTATGAAATATATTACATCGATTCGCAACACAATCGACGAGTTTGAGTGGGAATAATTTCAAAATTAAAAAATATCGATCGAGTCGCGCGGATGCGCCGCGCGCTCGCATGCATGGGGTAGCGTCACTTCGAAGGGCGAAAAATGGACGGGACGAGATGAGACGCGACGCGCAGGAGCGCTCCGTCCGAAGCTCAATCGAAACGAGGCGAGGAGACGAGAACATTCGATGAAGGCGGGAAAATTATACGGAGACGGCGGCGGCGCTGGTAACCGGTATCGGCACCAGTACCGGCATCGAGTACAGACGCGCCATATCCGACCCTGCCGCGGGAAATCGCTCCGGAGCGCGCAGAAGGTCGACAAAATCACTCATAGAATATCGAAATTTACCTGCTCGCTCGCAAAGTATCGGGAGTCACCCGTCGAGAAGCAAAGCGGCCGAGGCGGAGAGGAGGCGGCGACGAGCAGATCGGCGTGCCGGCGACAGTCTGACCAACCGAAGCAGAATAGCGACGCCGTCTCGCCGCCACCCCCCGGACCGGTCGAACGCCGACGCCGTCGTACAACGAACATTTTTAATATCAATATACGCAAACAATCCGAATTTAAATAACAATTACTATCTCCCAAGCGATGACGTAAAAATATCCATTCAATCAATATTCTTAAAAAAAATAAAAATACAATAAAATATTTTTTTAATCATTCACAATGAATCATGCCAATGAACGCAATTTTTTAAATTTATTCCAAAACAATTAAAAATATAATCTAAATTTAATAAAATTATACAAGCTTAAAAATATTCATTTGAGTGGATAAATAGCATTGAATTCATTGTAAAATATTTATAATTGATAGCTACAAATTTATTTGAAACATGGCCGCTCAAATTCAATTGTTTCGGCTTACAGTGTATATGTCAGATGTCAAGCTGTGGTGTCGGATCGCACTGTGGAACAAACGGTTCGATCGCTTTGTCGTACTTCGATGGAAGCTCTCTTTGACGCTGCTTCCCGTCGAGATCGATCTCAAAAGTGCGTGACGTCTTCGGACGATTTACTATTGAGAATTGTTTTTTTAGCATATTCCAGCTGGTGTGTGTCGCCGTTCGATATTATTCGCGCTCATACGTCCGATCTTGGCGTTCGGTCGATTGAAATCGACTCGTTTCGACGCAGTTCATCGATTTGTTTATTTTTAAAGTCGGAAGGGTTCAAAGATCGGATCCTATTTATTTACCATATGATACGTTATATAGGTCAATTCAATCGTAAAACTCAATGAGAAGCATACGAATTGTATTAATATTGCCATAACGCTGTTATTTAAACGGTATTTATTCGCGTGTGAAAGTGGAAAGTAAACAAATTGGTTTATTCGGTTTGACATATTTTTAGGTGAGTCGAATAAAATAGAGCAGAATACAAGTCGAACACATTTCAGCTGAAAGATGTTATCTGTACTGAGTCGGTTGACGAAGCCGGGAGATGGGAAAAAGCTCAATACCCCGACGCCCATGTCGTCTTCGTTGCAAAAGAAATTTTCAAGAGGCGTCGATTATAACAGTGAGCATTATTTCAATTTTTAAAGATTGCTAAATCTCTAATTATATCTTTTTAAATATTGCCTTACTGAGCTTTTATTGAAAATAGTTTTTGTTTACATGGATTTGTATAAGAGTTATAAATTTTAATGATCATCGATTGAATTTTCAGTGAAAATATTAATAAAGGGCGATAGGAATGTGGGAAAATCTTGCCTTCTGCAAAGACTGCAAGGAGGTCCTTTCGTGGAAGAATATCTACCTACAGATCAGATTCAAGTTGCGCCCATCCATTGGAAGTATAAAGAATCCGAGCACATTGTCAAGGTGAGTAATCTTATTTCAAACGCCATGTTTGACTTTGTCTGTTTGATTTTTGATAACTGAGAATTATCATTCAAGGTCGAAGTATGGGAAGTCGTCGATAAGGGACGCGCCAAGAAAAAAAGCTCAGTGGGACTGAAGTTTGATAATGCATCGATTCCTGCTGTCGATTCAATCGAGACACCTGCGCTAGATGCTACATTTTTAGATGTCTATCAAAATGCCAATGGTGTAATTATGATGATGGACATTACAAAGGCTTGGTGAGTAAATGTTGGAAATTTACAATCTCTTTGAAAAATAATGTATTATAAATTTGATTTTTTCTTCAGGACATTTGAATATATCAAAAGAGAAATTTCAACAGTGCCTGGTGAAATACCCATTATAATATTGGGAAATCACTGTGATATGCATCACCATAGGGAGATAAATTCTTATCAAGTTGAAATGTTTATAGCTTCAACGAGGCAGACTAGGTATTTTTGTTTTGTGCTTTTTATTCTAATATGACGTTTAAGTTAAAACTAAAAAAATATGTATTTTGACCAAGATCTGGACCTCTCCGATATGCCGAATCATCTATGAGAAATGGTTTTGGATTGCGACTTCTTCACAAATTTTTCAATGTTCCGTTTCTTCAACTTCAAAGATGTACCCTCTTGAATCAGTTGTCGGTTAATAATCAAGAAATGAAAAATGCTTTTCAGGAGTTGGACGAGTTCGAAGTAAAAATAGTTTTTTATCTGAGATAATTCAAAGAAACGTATATTATTTTATTTATAAATGTAATACTGTTTTGATTTTGTTTATTTAAGAAATCGGAGGTTGCTGATTATGAAGTCTTTTTAGAAAATTTGACATCCAAAAGAAAGCAAGAAAGTAGTAATTCATCTATTGTTCCTCGAATTGCTTCAGATAAATCTCCTTCTATAGTCTTGGGGGGAGGAAAACCAATCATTCCGCCGAATGTAAATCCTCTTGTAAGTTTCTCAGAATCATAAATAGTTATTGAGTGTGTGACTAAGTTTCTGCCGTTTCACCATCAGATAGAAGTACTATAACCCAGCTTTAACCTATTCCGTATTAAGAATACACCTAGCGTGTTCATATGCAAACCCACTTTTCTCTCAGCTCCGCGCAGCATGTAACAAGCTTTTATATCAATAAATGCCCCTAAACACTTTTGATATTGTTAGTTTTTTGCATTAGCACATGATATTTGTTAATTTAATAATATATTTTTGTGTATGTCGTACTCTCTCAAATAGGGATTCTCAAGTATGGGCTCAGCCCGACTGGATTGGAATAATCTAAATCTTCTTCAGTTTCAATGTTTTCTGTTTGATTTTTTTTTATTACTTTTCTAAAAAAAAAAAAAATGGATTTATATTCACGAAAAACGCCGAGAACTTATTCACACACCCAATAGTTTCATATAAATATTTATAGTTATATAATCAACTGTATACAACATAGACCAAAGGTCATTAATTTATGTCTTGTTTGTTGTAATTCAAATATTTGTGAAATAAATGTAAATTAATTTATTGCAATGACAATAGTAAATATTTCGTATATTAGAATAATTTTTTTTTTTTGAACAGGCACATGCAAATTTAAGTTTAAAGGCAAGCAAGCCTTTCTTAGATTCTACTCAATCAACAAAATTAGAATCGCACACTAATCTCAGCGGGGAAATAATGAATAACAATAATAAACCTGCAGCTATGCTTGAATCAAAGAGTTCTTCGAATCAAAAATCTGGGTAATCTAAATACTTATTTTTTTAATTTTACTTTAATATAATAATAGTAATATTAATTTAAATATTCAATTTATTTAGAAAAATGTCATCAGTGCCTCCTTCTACTGGTTATAAACCAAAAGATGACATTGATGACTTTTGTGCCGGGGTTCTAGATCATAGCTTTTTAGATGATATATCGCCAACGTCTAGAAATCATGCAAGTAGTGGAGTAACAGTGCCAAATTATACTAATCACAATAAGCAGAGTCTAGATAGTGACAGGTATATTTTAAAATTGAATTTAAAATAAGAATTTATTCCAAATTGTATTTATTTTATTAATATGTACTATATTTACAGCGATGGTGAAACTGGAGCTAATCCACTAGTCATTGGTGTTCAAGATGATCTTGATTCAAGCGATGATAATGAAGACAAAAATATATCAAAAATAAAAACATCCATAGCCAAATTAAATATAGATATAAACGATACTGCCAAATTTTCTCTTAATAATAATCCTGATAGTACAGCAATTATTTACGATAATTCTTCTTTAAGCGATTCAAAACCATCGTTCAGTTCGTACAATGATACGATTCCAAATAGAATCGCTCAAACATATTCGGAACCCGTCAATGAAAACTACAAGATCGATGGCGATTTTAGAAAGAATGTGTTCAGCAAAGTGAATAATTATCATTCATATTGTGGGAATAGAGTGAATATGGAAAATGATCAGTACGACAGTGGACCAGAGCTGTCTCAACCGGTTGGTTATGATTCTTCACCCACATGGCCTCTCGATGCGAGTGTACGTAGATCGCCCGAAGGAGGCGAAGGAGCTTCTCCAGATGCTGAAATTAAAAAGGAAAAAAAGGTTTGTCAATAGAATATTTAAATGAACAATATGCGATTTATGTATGGGAATTGTTAAATTTATTGTCTGTGCAATCTTAAGGGACGTTTATACCTTGTTGTACCTAAGTATCGATTTTTTTGCGAAAATTATTAAATATAGAATTTTGATATTTATGTATGTTAACTAGGCGATCTCTATTGAACATAAAACTATTTTTAAAACTTTTACAAAGTATGGCAGTGGCAGTAGGGGGAGCCATATATATTGGTGGGCGAGTGATGACATTCTTCACCATGGAAGTCCTAAGTCATGGACAGGTGTCGTGATGTAGTTTTGAGAAAAACGCGTTTAAAATTGAACTGAAGTTTATGTTCGAATAAAATGAAAAGTTCAATAGATACACCTAATCTGCTATGCCAGAAGCATAGAGTATACAATCCATTTCTTCAAAAAAGTCTTCTTCAGCTGATCTCTTCAAGTCTTTGAGCTAATCTTACCTCTTTTGATGCTGCTGAATGTGTTAATAATGTTTAATAATAGTTTTATAAAAAAATAACTCGCAAAGATATTTCCATCACTGTGTTGGGATACAAACTCAAATCTCAAAATGTACAAATACTTTTGAGCTTCCCCTAATGCAATTTTAAATTATAAAATGAAATAGTAATACTCAAAAACAATTCTATGTTTAAAATTTTTTTTTTTCAGCGCAAAGAAGAAAAGAAGCATAAGAAATCAAAAAAATCATCAAAAGATAAAGAAAAAAGCTATAAAGACCGCGATTTAGACAAGGGCAAAGATAAAGAAAAAAAACACAAGGAGAAGAGGCATAAAAAAAAGGATTCTAACGAAGGCTTAGAAGATTTCTTGGACGGTCTGTCCAACAGTAGTACAACTAAAGAGACATACGAGGTTATTTAATACAGGATTTAATGATACTTCTTTGTTTTACTTTAAACTTATAATTCTGATGATTTAGTACTTACTCTCATTTTTAAAATTACAAATACTACTACATATATTACTTAGTCATACAACTAAATAAAAATATTTTTTGAACGGAAATTGTATTATATTTTAAATTTAATATTAACTCCTTAATATTCAGTCAATATATTTATCTACATATCAATATAAATGAAAGAAATTTCATTTACGCTAATGTTCAAAAATACGAGATAAAACAATTAGAAAATCGCATTTGAAATAGTTATTTTTGATTTCGTCATCATTTGTCTCATTTAGTCGCTAGAAAATAAAGGGTAAACATTTAAAGCTCAATATTTTGAGATTAAATTTTTTTCACTCAATGTGTTCGATAACTGATACTCTTTTAGAACATTTTGATTTTTTACTTATATATATCGAGAAATATAGAAATAATGCCGCATATAATTATTTTTCTTTTTATATTGAATTTGCATGCTAATTTTGTTTGAGGGTGTTATTTTTTTAACACAACTCGATGCGTTCTTGGAATGTAATTTCGGATTTTTTTTATATTTGGTCCATTTCGTTGTTAAATATCTCTTATATTATGCTTTATAAATCGATTACTATCTACGTTAATAGAAAATAGCTAATGCATTCAAAACATGCAAATTGAATAAATAATAAAAATACAAAACATTGAAATTGTCGAATATTGCAACTTAATTTTTTTATTTTACAATTAAAAATTATATGATAGCAATCATTTGCATCCCTTGCACTTCAGACCTTTTTTGTTTCACCAACCCCATGCCAAAATATGATCCACAATCGAAAGATCTGATTCATTTTCAGCATCACTGCTCAAAATTCTTCAAATTCTATGTCTTCTCATAAAAACGTCACCGGAGGATGAATCAAAATATGTTTTGGTAATAGTTGATGGTCTTGGATCAAATGCATATTCTCTCCTTTTGGAAATCGTTGGCACTGAAGCAATATTATTTTTATCTTCCGTTGCGTTTCAGCTTCCGTTTTTATTCCGACTCGCACAAAATTAACACCGTATTCTTCACAAATTCACAATCAAGTTATATAAAACCAAAATTACACATTATCCAAACAAAAGCTCCAAAAATAAGAGGTATCAGTAGGAGAGAGGTACTAGACGTTAGAGTGGAAAGGGTTAATAATACCAAGAATGCCTACTTTAGGATCATTTTGAAGCTTACTTAATATTTTAATTGATTCCAATAGTGATTTTTATGATATTGGTTACCGCATTATCAATACCAAGATTCCACTTTTATTTGTTAATAAAGAATGAAATCATTTATGCTTTGGATATTGCATGATTTAATTATTCAGGACTTACGAACGGACAGACATAGTTATTATTCAGGTATATGATAAAACTACTCTTTAAAAAAGAGGAGCAGTTTCAGATGTGTCTGCCAAAATATAGTATTAGTCATATGCACATTATTAGTTAGGATTGTCGATCACATTCTTTAAAACTGCAATTTTATGCTTACAATTAACTGAAATAATCCTATTTATTTACGTGTGAACCGTTTCGTCTTATAAAGGCATTCTTTGCGGCATATCCGTCATGACTGACGATCGTGACCCCGATTTATGTCAATCGTAGTGCTGATGATGACCTTCCAATATCCTCTGTGACCTGCAGTGCAAAGGCTCGTGGCACTCCTGATCTGGTCGAACCAGCCGACCTACGTCTTAAGCATGTGTTTGAGTCTTGTTTCTATTTTTAACTCATCCAGGATAGATGAGTTGGAGCGTCTCAGCATACGTCACCAGCAGTATATTATGAATGCGTCTATACATCTCTCGTTTTTCGACTCCATAAAGGCATTCTTCGTTTGATTGCCAGTTCGATAAAGGCATTATCGAATTGTTTATTATTAATTTTTCGCAAATAGTGAGTGAAAACAGTATTATATTTTGCATTCCAAATTTTCAAAAATTAAAACATCGCTCATTGCATTTATAATGTAATTTTTACGCCAATCCAGACAATCTGTGCTATATAATAAGTTATGTAACCGCTGTAATATGTAAAAAATTGTAGACGGTAATTCATTTAAGGCTATATTTTAAATAACACATGTGCATTGTTAAAATTTTAATTGCCAATATAAATTGCCGATTCAATTTCATACAAGTTCAGCTTTAATATTAAATTCAAATTATTGCATTGTAAAATAATTTAGATTAAACATGTATTATAAAATTGTTATAAAGTAAATATAACAAAATCATAAAAAATTATATGCATTAATGTTTGTTAAATTATATATATATATATATATATAGTTGATAAATATATCCTATAATGCTATGAAGTGTTTTCCTAGATAAATTATATAAAGTTTTGAATTTATACGCTGTTGAGAGGCTGCCGTCTTGAAAGGTGATATGAACGCATTTGCGTCGTTAAATAATTTTATAAAATGTTGAAGATCTTGAACATTTCGTGAATTCAATTTAGAATACAACGAACATGTGTTAAGATCCAAGCCTAAAATTAATTTATGAGCTATTGTAATTCAGTAAGTTGTGTAAAATTGCATTTTGTAAAAACATTTTCAGAGATTATTCTGCATTTACTAGTATATTTCTATATCATTGTAATTTTGTAACGTTTCAATAGTCGAAATAAAAATATTTATAGTGTTTTGAAAGACTTTCTTGCGAGGTATTATAATAGTATAAAAATGAACTTCCATCAAATGGATATTAGGTACATAATGTATTTCTTTGTCTACGTGTGAAATTATTCACGATTGAAAAACATACAATATACGGATAAAATCTCTCAAATAAAAAAATTATGTATTTGATGTTAAATGTCCATCATGAAATTCTTTCTTTGGATGAATGTTAACACTGTGATATGTACAAAATGCCACAAAAAATATGGTATTTTCTTTGTCAATTTATGCTTCCATAATTTTATTTAGATGCTCATTCTTATTCTAATATATTACTAAGTCTTATACATTGTGATTGATCTTTATCAAATTATACATTTTTATTTTATAACTATTGTGTATTATTTTTTATATATGTAATCTAGTTTATTTCGAATGCCTAAACTTTTAAAAATATAATCTTTGATGCTGAGTGCTCTTAACTATATTTAAGGAGCTCATAATCTTTGTAATAATTTATGACTGCTATAAAAAATAAATAACTAAAATGTTTTTTGTTTAATTATGTAAACTCCCTGTTACAGCAGTAGTCCCAAAAGTACACAATCTAACAAAGAAAACACAAAAAAATCTCAACAGAGTCTCCTTTCAGCTCGATACACTTCAGATTGTCTTAGATGAAAAAACACTTTATATTTTGATAGTAATATTTTCAGTAATATTTCATGTATCCATCGTATTCGCCAGATCTGGGTCCCAGCAACTACTAAGTGTTGGCAGACTTAAAAACAATACTCTAGGGCAGCGGTTCTTAAGCCGGGGTTCATAAAGCCTAATTAAAAGGTCTATTTTAACCAATATTTGACCAAAACAATGTAAGATGTTTGGATGAGATAAAGTGTTGGGATGGGATTCGTTAAAAAAATTTTGCTCAAGAGGAGGTCCACAGACTACACAAGTTTAAGAACCGCTGCTCTGGCGAAGGAGATTTTACGTGATGCAGAAAAAGCCTAACACAATTTTCAGATTATTTACGGAAGACTATTTTGACGATTATGGCGAAGATTTACATATCAGCATGCTATGTTGTTTAAAAATAAAATGTAGCATTTTTATAATTATATATATTTACAATATAATACAAATAAATATACTAAAATGGATGTACAAAATTTTTATAAAATCAAGCTATCGAAATAAAATATAAAAAATGCACCTCGCATTACTGTAATTTGCATAAATATGTACAATAATTATAATAATCTGCCTGGAAAGAATTTCACCTTGTATTCAAAATACGAGATAATCTAACCCAGAGGGCGACAAACTTTTTATAGAAAGGGTCAAATCGTAAACATTTTTTCGCTGACCTAAACAGATTTTTTAATGTAAGTGTATAATTAAATTAAAAATATTTAGTATTGAGATTAATATGTATTAAATACTAGGCTAACTTGTCCAATCAGATCCTTTTTGTTTAATATAAATTACTTAAAATCATTTGAAGATAAACAATTCAATATCTTAAAAATATATTGGCACTCGTTTAGTTATAATTATAACACATCTTAGTCCTCCTGGATATGGCACTAGGAATTACAGTTGGAATGACTACGGTTTAATATTTCAAATATAGCATCAATCGATAAAAATATAACTAAATGACCTATTCACTTAATATTAGTAATAATAAATAATATTTCATAAGTTAATAATAATAATGTACTATCTCTTACTAATCCATTATATGATCATAAACATCAATGATTAATTAATGACAAATAAGTAATCCGCACTAAGAAAAATAAGTTATATAATACAATGAATTTACTAACAGTGTTAAAACTGTTAGAATATTATTATTTCTAATTAATAGGAATGTTATATAATATTTTTTCACATTTATAGCTTATATATCATACATTCATTGTGTAATGTTTACACACATTTGTGATGTTATTAAAACATTTATTATATTTTATTTTATCTAAAGAGGATGTAATTTATTTTATGGATAAAAATGATAGCGTATAAAAACTACTGGGGGGCAAAAGGTAATGGGAAACCACTGCACTATCTTCCCAAGAAAACCACAATGACTGTCAATCACATGCTTAAGACGTGTCTTACAATTCTTTGAACAGATTACTCGCAGAGAAGACGATTATCTCGAAAGGCTGATGGTAACCAGGCTTAATAGAAGGTTGCCGTGGAAGAGGAAAAGCTATCACTCGATGGTACAATCAGATCAGGAATGCCATCGGCCTTTCATAATTACAAGCATTTCAACTGTGGGTCATAGAGGGTATTGAAGCACCGTCATCAGCAATATGATTGACACAAACTGGGGTTACGATCCTCAGTCGTAAGGGACATGACACAAATGATGCATTTATAAAACGAAACATTGAAAGACAATCAATGCAGAGGTGACATCCCTCCTCTTTATCAGCCACCGTTGGTTTGGTCTGAAAAATCATAGTTTCTGTATTTTGGTACCGTAAAGGGATTTTTCTAATTGAATTTTTACCACAGGGGAAACTATAAATACTGCGAAATACAAATAAAAACTAAAGAGGATGATGCAAAGCAAGGGGAATGTTAATAAAGAGAGTGTGCTGGTGCGTGATAATGCACATTTTCAGACAGCCAACATCACAACTCTTCAGGATTCATTTGGTCTGATCTGTGATCTGTCACTCACAGCCCTGATCTGGTACTTTCAGATTTTCATCTTTACACTTCTCTGAAGTTGTTTATGGGTGGAAAAAAGTTTTCTACTGACGATGAGGTCCAAAGTGTCATGAGCAACATGCAAACAATGAGCCGAAACATCGGCAGGAGACTTTTTTGCCAAAGGTATAAGAGAGCTTATCCCTCGGCTCATAAAGTGCATTGAGATTCGAATCCTATAATTGTTTTTCAATTAAAACTGCATATTGTAATTATAATATAATATGATATTTCATCAAGCATTAATATTAATTAATCCTCTTTATCATTGATGGGGATAAAATTTAATACGTAAAGTTTCAATTATTGACGTTCAAATAGTTTTAAATCAGGATTTTTTTTAGCAACTTGGGCTAAACTAGGATGTTTTTTAATCATATGCTTTTCCCATGAATGATAATTTAAGTAACATTTACGACAAAACTTGCAGTTAAATGGCTTAGAAACCCTTCCTGCATGCATTTTTTGATGATTTATAATCGAAGCTTTGAAATTAGTTCTGAAAAAGAAAATACACAGTTGTATTCCGATTTACAAACAAAATAGTTTAAATGATTAAAAAAATAGATACCTAAATTCGCATTCATTGCAAGAAAACTTTTTATTTGATTTGTGCTGAGCCGTATGTCTGACTAAGCCTGTAGTACTTTTAGCTGCAAAGCCACAGTCTGGAAATTCACAGTAGTAGTAAACTACTTCGGAATGAAGTTTTATGTGGAATCTTAATTCATTAGTTGAATAGCATCTGAAAAAATTCAATTCAAATTGCTTAAAATAAATTAAACAAAACTATTTGTTATTTCTTTTATAACTCACGTATAGCCACACTCGTCGCATGTCTTGGTCTTATCGGTTTTATGCTCTAAAAGCTTGTGTCTTTTCAATTGAACAGGTTGATGCGTTTTAAAATTGCAACCAACTTCTGGACACGTCAATGGTGGGCCTATCGGGTGATACTGTTAAAAATAACAATGATTCAATATTGTTTATGCTGGATGGTTCTTCATGGAAACTTTTTTAAAATAACATATATATATTACAGGGTCTTTAAATTAGGACTGCTCGATTTTCAAATGTAAATAAAACAAGTTGTGTGTGAGATATCCACTCATTTTTTTTAATTTGAAAGAATATTTTATGGCATTAAGTATGGAATATAATGTCGTTCAAATGCCTGCCGTGGCTTTGCTTGGTGGCACATATTCGAGAGGGTCAATTTTGGATGACTTTGTCGCATAAATCTGGCTGAATTTACTGGATGGCTTTCATTATGTTGATTTTGATGGCGTCAATTTTTTGCAGTTTAAACGCATAGAGCTGTAATTTAAGATAGCCCCAAAGGAAGAGGTCTAAAGCAATGCTCTGCAACCTAAAATTTGATGATTTGCCTACATTGTTCAATACCTTCCATGATGATTTCCAATACACTACTGAAAAATTCACAATTAAACTAACAAATTTCAAGCGTCCCTATTGAAAGACCCTATACATTTCAAAAAATACCTTATTTTTATGATAATCATAACTACTGGAATGTTTGCAACTAAAAGAACAGCCTTCGAATTCACACTGATATAAATTCACACCGGTATGTTTAACGTAGTGTCTCCTGTAAAAACGCAAAAAGCTTAATAAGCTTTATAACATGATGATTAATTAATTTAGCATCCATTAAGAAAATACCTAAGATTTATTGGTTGTGCTCCGACATAATTACATTGATCACATTTATATTCTTTTTTTCCATAATGAGCAGCATATTTATGAGCATTCATATCTTTTAAGCCATGGCATTGAAACATGCAATTTGGACGATTGCAACTGAGCATGTCATCGGGTTGTCTCTTTGTTCGCTTTATTCTTGGAGAATATTCAGCCTGCGATGCAATTTCTAATTCAGGAGAACTCTCTTGAAGAGATTCACCATCTTCGTTATTTAAGTTTTTGAGTTTAATTGCGAGTCTTTTAGATTTTCTTTTCCCTGGTTTTCTTTCGGTGTCGGTTTGAAAATTTTTTTTAGAATTTTTTTCAGATTTTCTTTTTCCCGGCTTTATTTCTGAATCATCCTTGGATTTTTTTTCCAATGCTAATTTTGGCGGTGCTTCTTGAACCTATTAAATGTTGATGGTAAATTAACGTTTAGATTTAAAAAATGTATTCCATAAAAATGAAGCTAAACGTACGGCTTTGAAAACGAATTTATTTTGTGATAAAATTTCTTCCTGCTCTTTGTATTCATCTTCATCATAATCTTCATCATCGTCTTCTTGACTATCTGAAGTTTCTTCGATGTAATCCAATTCATTATATTCTTTTATTTGCACCTGAGGTAAAATGAGATCTAAGCACATTATTTCTTGCTCAGTATATTTTAATTCATTTTCCTATTATTATACAAATAACAAAAATAAAATAAGCATTCCTAATGCATGCATTTAAATTAATAGAAAAGTATAGAAATAAAGATATTGCTCTCAAAATGAAATTAAAAACAAATAAATATTTTACGTGTTTACTATATTAGATTCTAATTGGAAACAATAAACATGTTTTTATACAAATAAATGTCAGAATGATGAGGTTGAAAAGGCAAAACTAAATCTAAGCAACTAACAAACTCTCTAATATAATATAAGCATATATATTCGATGATAGCACCTCAGAATCCATAATAATCGCGCGGCGAAGCGGCGCCGCGCACCGCTCGCCGCACAAATGTCAGATAATTATGCTCGAAATAAAGATCATTTGGACCGGCATAACAAATAACAAGTTCTAAAAATGCATACAATTATTTTAATTTACAACAATATTATATTTAATAAATTAGGACTTTCGTCAATTAATGTTTTTTATTAAATTGTAATCATTTGACTCTTTCGTTATAGAATAGAAATTTATAAACTTAAGTTAAGCTATATATTATTTATACCTATATCATTTAAACGCTTTTTTAGAATTTCGTCAAGTAAAATAAAATATATTTTGTACATCAAATTTACAATTTTATTAGATCAAAAAGCCGTGCGTAAAAATAAACTCTGTTTAGGTATAGCCATAAAAAGATCTGTTATTGTATTAAAAAAAATGTGATAAAATCGATACGTTAACCTTCAGCTGTCAAAACAAACATTGATTGGAGTTCTCAAGTTTGCTTGTGGATAATTGTGTGGCTTTCTGTAGTGTTATCCTACATTTTCTGTAATTTAGATATATCCTAGATCTTCTTAATTAAATAACTATTAATTTATTCAGGTAAGAAATGTTTATACTACTATATATTGTATGTTACAAATGTTGTTAATGTCAATGATATAAAACTCATTTAACATTTTAAAACTTTAGGCACACAATGTCTGAGGAAATAATGATAGATAATCCTGTTATGCCATCTATAACCAAAAACAAGGGAAGCTCTCTGCTTTGTAGAGATGATTTTGATTCAGGACCAGTGAGTTTAGATTTAATCGAAGAAAATTTGTATCTTGGTATTGTTCATTATTGTAATATAAACTTGATTTAATTAAAAAATCGATTTATTGTATTTCATTCATGATTTGCTTCTATACAGGTAATTTAAAAGCAGCATGTGATCAAACAGTATTACAAAATCTCAAAATAACACATATATTAACGGTTGATTCGGTCCCATTGCCGAAGGCAATGACTGATTTGAAAAATCTAGTTACGAAATATATCCAAGGTATTTAAATTGATATATTTTAATTTGTTTTTATTGTATTTTGAATATTTTATGTATTTATAGTTGCTGATGTTCCAAAAGAAGACTTAATAATGCACTTTGATGAAACAAATAATTTTATTAAAGAAGGACAAGAAAATGGCACCGTATTGGTTCATTGGTAGGGAATTTTATAATAGAAGCATATCTTTTTTGTTATAATGCATTGACGTAATGTAATATTTTATTTTTAGTTATTTTGGAATGTCTCGTTCTGCTGCCGTGGTGATTGCATATATGATGTCAAAACATAAATTGTCATTTGAGGAAGGCCTTCTATATAGTTAAAGCAAAAAGAAGTATTACTTGCCCGAATAATGGATTTATTTCCCAATTAAAATTATATGGAAATATGCAATGTATGCTTGATAAAAACCATCCGAAATATAGGCAATTTAGGCTTAAAATGGCCGCAGAGCATGTTCGCAAAGGTTATTTTAGTAATATGTTATACTTTATTATATAATTGCTAATAAGACCCAATTAAATTTGATTTATTGTATTTATAGTGAAAATATTACCACAAAATTGTTCAGACCTTATTAAACCGGATCCTGGTTTAACAAGAGAGCGACCCGATCCTCTTGTTTATCGTTGTAAAAAGTGCCGTCGTATATTAGCAACGCAAAAAAATGTAATACCTCACATTCCCCATGATGTCAAATTGATGATGAACCGGAAAACTACAAAAAAACGAGAGCCTCGTCCGGAAGGGCAAGAAAAATGGGATTTATCGTGTATTCAAAACGGACAAAATTTAATTGAACGGTTGAAAAGTCTAGCTTGCAGTAATGGAGAATCAAAAAATAGTATCGATAATACTGTGTTAAGAGTTCAAACTGACGATAAAGGCGATGGCATAAACAGAAGTTCATCCAGTTCTGAAGGAGTGGGTACAACCGAACTGCCTGTTATAAGGCCGAATGTGGACGACATTGACACAAATAATATTGCTGATAAAGACGACTCTCCAGAAGTTTGCGTTCAGACATATTTTATCGAACCATTAGCTTGGATGAAAGATATTCATAAAAATGTTCAAGGAAAACTTCATTGCCCAAAGTGTTCAAATAAATTAGGAAGTTTTAGTTGGATAATGGGTAAACTTATTTTGTATGGTTTATAAATTGCTGTTTAGTTTGCTTTATAATTTTTAATTAACCTTAATATCAATTTTTCAAGGTTGCCAGTGTCCGTGTGGAACCAAAGTGGCTCCGGCTTTCTACTTGGTTCCGTCTAAAGTTGAATGGTCCAATGTTGTTCAGAATGTTCAAGTTACTGTTTAAAGAATGCTTCCAAAACGATTTTCATTGTTACATTTGAAGAGCGATAATGATGTGACGTTAAAGTGAAAAGTGATTGACATTGGAGTCTCATCGATTGTTGCTTCATCGTATATTGAGGGTCATCCAGAAATTAAGGCTGCAATATTTATATAGGATCGAGACAAATATATTAAACTATTTTTCAGCGTAATCGCCGTCAAGATCGAGACATTTCTAATGTTGTGGCACCAGCTTTTGTATGCCAGTGTCATAGACCTCCGCCGACGGCTCTTTTTGAATTGGTTTTTGGATTCTGGAGTTTAAGTGACACACTCATGTCTTCCACAAATTTTCACGAGCTTCCGATAAATATTCACAGCAGTGTTCTGCAAATTTAAAAAACGATTGACAACGCAGTTCATAAATGGACGGCAGGTGGTGGGTAGGACGCACGATGACTTCTCGATCAGAAGAATTTACTGTGACTAAAAAAAATGGTTGACAAACACGCAGGCCCAAATGAACTGATGGTTAAGATCCCCCCTATGCGCCAGGTGCATCAACTTCAAAATAAAAAATTCCACCGGTCTCAGGAACTCTTGTAACCTTACTTTCTAGATGACCCTCGTAAAAATATTGTTTTGTTGTTAAATCATTTTATATTTTAGAAGAGAATAGAAGAAAAAAAATCTTGATTTTACACTTTTCTATTTGTTTTAATTGATCATTTCAATTAAACTTTTCAGAAAATATCTTTTATTATACGAAGATCTGCATTTAAAAATTTAACATGTACCATTACGCATTATTGAATAAATCTAGTGCTATATTTATTTCACAATCAATAAACGCTAAACTGCTAGCTGTCTTTTATATTATTACATTTAATGAAATCAATAAAATATATTATTAAACACTAATATTAATAACTTATTCTACACTGTCTGTAAAGTGCAACAATTTTGAAATATAAAATGGTATCGACATAATTAAATCTTCACATTTACCAATCATACGCATTTATAGCATGTCAACTTATTTTTATCCACATGAAGTTGTACAATTTTATTAGCTTTAAAATAATAAAATGATTAATAGAATATATGCATTTTAAATGTGTTTTCACCTTTGATTCCTTATTACTAAACTTAAATTTCATAATAAAATTATGTTATAATATTGTCGTTGTGATTTAATCATTGATATTGGGTCTTGAAGTATTGTGTGAAAGATATTTCCATTGCCTTAGAAATTATTTTCGAAAAAAGATATCGATACAGGGGGCTGTGTATTTAAACGAAAAATACTGTTTTAGTATATATATATTATACGTGTAGGCTTTTATTTACATAATTTCATACGCTTTTAACATATTACTGAAATTTTTAATGAATTATTAAGAACACAATTTCATGAATATCTTCGAAAATAAAAATAGAATATCTGGATAAAGCTCACATACATTGTGCATGCGAATCTAAAGATGCTTTCTCGCTTAAAAGTTTCTCAGATTAAAAATATCTATAGAACAATAGATGTTGCCAAACACTGTTTTATGTTGAATCGATACAATCAAAATAATTTCGTTGCAGATCTCCAGTTTAATGATAACAGCATATTATGCTTTGAGGTCATCTTGGTTCATCTTTTGCATAAAAGCAGCTCAAATGCGATCACATAATCAAAAATATACATGTTTTTCATCCGTAATCTATTTGAAGAGTCTTTTTCCGCAGATGAAAGTGATAAACTCTTCAAATTTTAATATAAAAAGCACATGAATTGTGTAACAAGTGTTTATTCAATGAAAGAGGCTTCCAGTAATAATGCATAACTCTTGAAGTACTCGTAAATGTACACATGACTATGATCTTAACGACGTTCAAACTGTTGAGGAGCGGAAGTTGAAATTTCCTCGGAACAAGAAGAATCAACAGAAATGAAAGTTTTCGTTTTTGAAACCACCGCGCCTATATTTATTCATCGAGAACACAGCATGACCTGGATTCTGTTATAGCATAAGAGTATTATTTAACAATATCGGATATAGAAAAATGAAGATGTAGGCGGAAAATATGATCCTACGATGATGTAAATTAATATATACACATCGCTATATGACCGCTATTTCGATTTACGGCCCACGATGTTTCGTTATACGGCGAAAAAGAGCTGTAATGCACACTTCCACATAGTGCAAAAATTGATTATATTCACATTTTGCTAAATAGTGCATGCTATTGTCATCATCATCATCGTATAAAAGCTACCTTATTATAAAAAACTACCTTATTATAAAAATAAATAGCACAAACAGTATAGGACAATGAGACAGACATAAGACAGCGACTGATTGGACTGCGGGTTTCCATAATTCGAACCTACTTTTTGCGCTGCTGAATGGTCTGCTCCGGGTTTCTATATAATGCAAAAATATCTGAATTATTTGCGGAAGATCCGCTTCAACCAATAATATCAGGAAGTCATCGTCAAATTTCAAAGTTCGTTCTGACTTAGGGTCGTCTTCTAAAGTTAGATCTTCCCCTAAAACTTCATTATTGGTTGAATAACCTGAACCCAAACAATATATTGAAACACTGTTTAGGAATAACGATTATTTTCTATTCGATCCTGTTCATATTAAACTGCACAAGGCTAAGAAGCGAAGGCTTCATATAAGTCTGCATTGAACTTTCATAAGATTGTTAACAGTCGAATTATTAAACTTGAAATCGGAAAAAAGGAATCGATACAAGCACATGAAATAACTGCTAATTTCTTACGATTCGAGTATTTTTTGCGTGAAAGTGATCGTATTCAATTTCCGTACGGATGAAAAATTAAAATTTTAAATTATTGCAAATTTAATTGCTTTTATTTCATTGAAAAAAGTGTATCAAAATTTCGCAATTAGCAATATTTCAATCATGTTAAGAATAAATATGTATGTATGCAATGGGAGAAATTTTTATATAAACACAATCGAATTATTTAGCAACCCACGCGAACGAATTTCTTCAAATGCGTTTTTGCCGCTATTTTTATGGGCATTTCAATAATAAATAGTTCAATATTTCCACATATGTGTGTGTCGATTGCAAGCGTGAGAATACAAAACGGTTCAAGATTTCAGTGAGCATTGATAAATTTTACACTTCATTATGAAATATTCGAGCAAATGGCGCAATAAAATGATATAATTTTTGATCTGCAAAATTCGAACATAATAAGTCTTTGTTTTACAATTGCTGCTGTTAACGAGGAGGAAGGAGAAGAGAAAGCGAGCAAAAGAAAACGAAAGCCATCAATTATCGATTGTTACTGAAGACATAGTAGAAAATGCGTTTTTCAAATTCAAATACATAAGGATTTTTTCAAATTTTATAAATCAAAGGTTTCTCAATTTTGAGGTATGTTGTTTTGTTAGTATGTTTTGATATTAAATGACTTTAATCTTATTTTTCGTTAGATTTAATCCATCAGCTAATTCAATCATCTGCTTTTGATACCCTAATAAATTCAATGTTTGCGGATATATTTTCGCGGAAATTATATTCTTCGCCTAAGCCTAATTCCAACCCTCTAAGCCCAAATTATTTATAAGTTATTTAAGTACATATGGTGGGATATGTGGAAAATAATTCATTATGAATTAATTAAGCTGAAAGAAACTATACTTGCACAAGTTTATTGTCAACAATTAGAAGTTTAGCAATAAAAATAAAAAGATAAACGTCAATATTTATTCAACAGAAATAAGACCATACTGCTTCATAATAAAGCAAAATTGACACCGGATTAAATACAGGAATTGAACTGGGAAGTCTTGTCCGCATCCCTCTTATTCACCAGATCTCGCCCCGATGGATTTTCATCTTTTCACGAGAGAAAAACGATTCAAAAATGTTGTGTTGAAATGGAAATGCATTTAAAATCGTTTTTTGCTTCTAAATCGAAATGTTTTCACAAAAAAGGGATCAAAAGTCTGCCAAAGCGATGGAAAAATGTGGAATAATTTTTGTTATTATTGAATTTTTTCCCCTAAATATGCGAACACTTTCGGGTCTCCCTAATATATAAAAACAACTTTAAACCTGAATATATTTAACTTGTATAAATACGAAATTATAATACTTTTTTTTGAAATATTTAATACATTTGTGGCAAAAAATGGCGAATAAGTGTATTATAATTCTAATGCAATAAGAAATATTTGAAAAAATATAAATTTTTATTTTATTTTTGTATATTAAAAATATATAATTGAAGACGATTCTTGATAGATCTTCATATTAATATGCAATTCAAATTCAAAATGCAATTATTTTACAATTACTTAATATGCATGAATGATTTCGGATGCATAAATGCATCTTCGGGCTAAATTCGAATGAACTGCAATTGATTTACGATAGCAATATATTATTATAACATTAAATAGTAATTAAATATTGTATTTAATGACAAATTTAGTATGAATCGAATTTGGAATAAATGCGTAATTTATAATAGATTTGATACATTTTTGGCAGTAATATGGAACCTTTTTGTATTAATGCATTTTAAATGCTTTCATCAAAAGTCGATTATCTTCGCCATTTTAGAACTTATAAAAAAATTCGTTTTAATGTCAAAATTGTGTCCACAACTGAAGAAATAAATTCAGAAGTTGGATTAATCTTGATTCAGCTACAGACACTTAATAAGCACTTCGATTTTGCTTTCAAATTTTCTATCGACATGTCATATGCATACTTAAAAATGGCAGAGCATTTGAAAAAATGGTATAAATTTGCACAACATAAATATTCATATTTGTATGGAACACAGGGCTCGTTAATAGATTTTAATGATAATGTGATTTCTAAAAGGTGATAATATTCCTTCGAGAGTATTTCCACATTGTTTCAGTACAAAATCGTCAACAATGTCATCATAATTAATATCACATCGATTTGGACGCCTTTCAATAGTCCGTTCTTTGAAATTCGGTACTATTAACAATATCGATCAATAATCAATATAAATCGTCATCCAAATGCAACGCTCAGATGTTTTTTTTTTGTAGTGTTTTCTCAAGTTGTGTGTCTTATTAAAAATAGACATCAGAAACATCAACATAATTCAATTCTGGCCATAAAAAGTCACTCAACCTTGATTGTTATCGTTCAGCATTCACAGTAACAGCATTTTCCAGCACTATCCTCAAATAAATGTGGACCAATGATTTCATTTTATCAAAATGCATACCAAACAGTAACATTTTTTGGGTGTAGACATCTTTCCTGAATAACACGAGGATTTTCATCATCCCAGATACGAAAATTTTGCTTATTTATGAATCCATCCGTTGTGAAATGAGCTTCTTCGCTAAATAAAATTTTGCTTGAAAACAGTGGATCTCTCGTTTGATTGTAATGTCCATGGTTAAAATTGTACTACTTTCTATTAAAATAAAATGGCTTATGTTATTTGAAAAAACGTCTTGTGTAAGCATTATACAGTGCTGATATCTAAGCGTTGAATTTGGATATTTTCTATTCCAGCTGTTCATTTATTCATAAAGCATTGATTTTAGTGAATTATTGCTTTTGAACAAACCACTTTTGCTTCTTACCATGTCGCTTGGCGTATTGTTCAGGCTGAAAGAAGTTGTACTGGTCGTAAATTAGCATAATAAGTTGAATATATATGAAAATAAAAAGAAGATAAGGTGACTTTCTTTTCGACACTAAAATTTGTTTCTGGAAGACAAAAATATCGAGCTAGCAGTCGCTTGCCACGGGCGCAACTGAGCTTTGGACGCAAAACGCAGAATACTGACCCAGTCGAGAGCTGTACATGGTTTTTATTTTACTGGACCATTCTTCTTTACATGAATCAACACTGATTGATTCTGTCCGTTTGTATAATATATACTAAGATGTCTAATCCCGCTTTTCTTTGTTATGCGCTTAAATATGCAAGCATAATGAAGACATTTTCGACCAATTGTAAAATTTAATCAACCTACCTGATCAGTCTTCTTCGGGTAACTTATTTTTGTAATGAGAATTCGTAATCGTTCTGTAGACATGTTCAGATATGCAATCGCAAGACGCTCATCCGTTATGTCGGTGGTCCGAAAATCGGACCGGTTGGACCCACAGAACTTGTGGTCATTCTGTTCTCTTTTAGGGCTTTTTGCAACATTTTCTGTATATATTATAACGGGACCAATAAACAGCTCGGGTTAGTGGAGGATCCCTTTATCTCAGACGTGAAATGATGGACCCATGTTTCATCCTGAATTGATGTAAAAACTTTGCTTTGTTGCTGTGAACGCCAAACGCTTGATTGAAACATTACTACAACGCTGTTTTTGTTCCATTGTGAGCAAACGCGACACCCATCTTGCGCATAGCTTTATCATGTCCAAATGTTTAGTCTTCAAGCCTTACCATGTCTGCTAGCTCGTGCATTTACAGTCGACAGTCATCCCAATATCATTTTGTGAATTTTCTTCATTATTTCTAGAGTGGTTATCTCATTTGGTCGACCATTTTATTCATCGGCATTATTTGTGTAATTATTCCTATAAAGCTGATTCATTCTCATTTTGTTGTTTTGATATTCCAAATAAACAAAACGACAGTCTGCCACAATGACGTTATTGCATCAGTGGCGGATTTACCTATAGACGATCAGAAGGTGCATGCCTCGGGTCTCAAAAATTTTCGACCCATTGGGATTCAAGAAGTTCGTTCTCATCCTTTGAAATACACGGTTTCACTTTTACGCGGTATGTAGAGATCGTGATTAAAATATCAACCTTCAATTGAAAAACTAGGTCATTATCTGCCTACGTGCATTTGATTCAGGCTGAAAAACAAAGTGGATCCAGGGGGCCTCAAACTTTAATTGCGTCGAAATTGCATAGAGATTGACTTTGTAGAAACGAGTCCAAAATTTCAGTCTTCTGTACTATAAAATGCACTTTTTGTTATAAAAACTAAGACTAAGACCCGACTATAACTAGAGAGATGCTGTTTTTAAAATATAATTTGAAAGAGCTTTCAGCAAGACCAAGAATCATGCTGAACTAATGATTCATATCTTGCCTCACTAAGAATGATTATAACAATTTATAATTTCTCTTTAATAATATGCGATCCGCTGTTAATTGAAATATTTCTGAAACCTTTTAACATCCATGGATTACAGTTTGAGAATCATGATTTATAAGTACTTATTATATCTGATTTTGAACATTGAAAATATAAATAAATCAGCAATGTAATCCTTCAAATAATCCATGAAGGACAGCTTGCAGTTTGTTAAAATATATTGCATTTATTCAAATTCTTAGATTGTCAATTGTTACGTCGTATATCGAGGATGTGATGATATATTACGTCAATTCTCGATGATGAAAATGATGCCATCCGGGCCAGTCTGCAGTTTGACAGGCACTGAGCTTGCTTTTCTTTTGTCGGCCGAAGACTTCCACCACTTTCGCAGCCCCTCTCTACACCACGACTTGCATAACACTTTTTGGTAACCGAACACATTCGAATTATGTACGACGACAATACTTCAGTTTGTGATCGGAAGCGCGCGTGTTAACTAGGGACAAGTGCATGCTGTATACTACAACACTTGTACCATACGAATCGGTACATTATGTCTCATTTCTTAAACAATTTTCAACAATATTTATAAAAATGTGCATCCTTTATCTATCAGGATTTTGATTTTCGTCGTATATGAATTTGTAATATGGCATTCATTTGATCGGGGATGATATGATCTTCTTGGGATGTGTATTTCAATGACCCACATTTCGATTCACTATTTGCAAATATTGTCTCATCACAGCACGAATTTCATAATGATGTGCACACATTTTTTTTGCATTAAATTTACACAGTCATCATTACATTCGGATCTTCATTTTGAGACCACTTATCGTATTAGGCGGAATCTCTCGAAGCTATGAAGCAACATGAGCTTCGTATCGATTAGTCATTTGCATGAGCTTCTAGCGGTTGGTCAAATTGTCAAAGACTTGGACTGGAAGTTCTTATTTTTAATCCACGTACAAAATATATAAAAATAGATCGACAATCGTCGAGTCGATGTCTGTAATCGTTAACAAATAAATCATTTCCTGATAGAAAGGTGAACGACATTTTCAAAGGCTTTCACGACCGTCAGTCGATAAATTCGTAACCCGAAAATCTGTGTATAATTGTTTAAATATGAAAGTATACTTAAACGCCATTGTAATGCATACTTTTCTCTACATTTGAATTTAGCAATGACTCTATTTTAAACCGAAAATTGTGGTAGAATTGTGAATAAATTCATCGGTGATTGCGCAATATTCATCAAATATGGCGTTCAATATTTCCAACAGACTCTTCTTGAACATTTTAATATTTTCCGTCATTTTGACGGTGTGTCAATGTGCTAAAAATGCTTCAAAAAGCGATGTCGACGACGATTCCGATTTTGGAATATCACTATTGGATGGACCGACCAAAGACAAGAAAAACAATTCCAATACGAATGCAGCACTTGCAGATGCCATTGTTAAAGCCGTTCAAAATTTTGCATCCGACAGAAGAGTTCGAGGATTTTCACTGAGTTCCATTCTAGCCGGAGCTGGATTGGGTAATGTTTTCAACGCAAGGAACAAAAGGAGCGTTTCTGATCTAGAAAAGATAGTCAAAACCCTACCGAAAGAACTCCTTGGCTTGCCAATCCAAGAAGCATCAAAGAACGACGGATTCACATTAGACGATCCTGATTTTTTGAGCGATTTATCTGATAAATTACCGACGGCTTCAGAGAGAGCAGAGAATGAATCTTTATTCAAAGAACTACACGACGATCTCGAAGGGAACGATAGTGAATTCAACAAGGCTTTCGGCGATGAAGATAAAAAACCAGTTGTATATGAATCGAACATCAACAAAATACCAAAGAAGGTCGTTTTGAGCAGACAGGCTAAATCCATTGATAATAACTTGGTCAAGATGAAAGACGCAAACTTCATCATCAATTCAACTTCTGAGGAATACTTCAACGATGATGATATTTCTACAAACGGAAATATAACCGGAATCGAACAATTGCTCGAAGTATACAGTGCCAAGGGAATGATCGACAATTGGAGCGGAATGAAGGTGTCCTTGTCTGCAAACTGCCGGCGAGAAATGGGTCAATATTTAAGAGGACTGGTCGTCAAGAAGTACTGGGCGTTAAAAAGTAAGTCCAATATTTATTCAATCAATATATTTAAAATTATTATAAAAGCATATGATTGATCGCTTGAAAAACCAGCGACTTACCGGTGATTCCCTAATATCCAAAAATTATTATGCTAGGGACACATTGGTGAATCCAAAAATGTCAACAATTCAACAAAGGTCATCAGGGCTGCCCATTGAATGATCTTTGCTATGAAACTTAATCTATTTTGGGATGTATTGATCGGAATGCATTGTAAAAAACTGTTTTTATTAGTATTATTAGCAAATTTGTTGTGTTGTGACAATCCTGAACAAGAAATGCCCAAAAGCCACGAATGATCCCGCAGGATGACATGTGGTATACATGCATATGCCAGGACGCACAAGTCGCCTTTACACAATTAAATATACAAGTCAAACAACTTTTTACGATCAAAATAAATTCAGACTTAGCATTCAATTATGATAGCATCGTTAACTCAACATACGCGGGAAATACAGTTAAGATATATGTACACGGCGGCTCATCAACATTCTGATCGCAGTCATTTGACAAAATCGATGACAAATATTTCGAAAAATGATGAAAGACCATTAGGTAAGACGACATGGGCGTTATGGTCATCAAAGTCGGTGCTCAAATTTGAAAATGTTTATTTTATTCGAGAGGTATGCGAGTCTGGTCGTATCGCCAAATACCAGTCACTGTAAATTATCTGCAAATATTGGACATTTGTCTGACAAAACCATCCCAATATGAATATTAGCACTTAGTGCATAATAGCAAACATAAACAATAATCTAAATAGTAACAATCAATTAAATCAATAAGCCGACACGAACTCTCCAGCATTCGTATTGACATTATTCTACATTGATCTTGTACGTTCTCTCATTGTATAAAGCCTTGAAAGTTTGGTCGAGTTTCAGGACATACATAAGATATCATTTAGGTCATTATTTCAAATTGAATTCGATACTCGTTGATAGCAAATCAGCGTTGAATATCTACTAGACGATCCGAAGAAATTATCTCTGGCGTAAATCCAAATTGTATACTTTCGAAAGTGCAACGAAATTACAAACTCTGCAGTAATACTGTGTGGTAATGATTTAAAAATATGTGCAACTGGTCTTGGAAATTTGTATTTTTTGTGTCGTTCGTTGAAGTTATTATGTCATGACTCATGGTCATGCAAAAAGACTATGGCAGCTCAATTACGAACCCCAAACGAAATATTATTGCAGATAAATGGCACCGTCAGAAAGCAAATTTGCAATCATTGAATATTTTTAGTTTTGTCCAATTGCGGTTTTTTATAGCTATTTTTATTCAATACAAAATTAACTACAAAATTAAAATAATAATATAGCAGATATGTTTCATGAAACATATCTGCTATATTATTATTTTGTATAAATTATAAACATATCTGCTATATGTTTCATGAAACATATATGCTATATTATTATTTTGATTCGATTCGATTTTCATTATAACGAAATCATCTTATATTAGGAGGATCAACGAGAATTCGAATATTTAGTAAAAAGAGTTCAAATTTATTAATAACATGAATTTTATATACAATATTAAAAAATATGATTCCCTTCATTAGATCATTGGACTTTTTAGTTCCTCACAGGACACGGGTAGTTTAGGGCGTTGTTTAATAGATTGAATTTCAGCCCGACTTCAGAAAACGAGATAAAAGAGATCCATTCATTGATGCAGACCATTTTCTGTGGAAGTTTTCGAGCATAGCGTCTGATAGTGAGGAGCTCTTTCGTCGTGCCAGTGATCCGAAAAATGGACCGATTGGACACACAGATCTTGCGACCATCTTCTCTTCGTTTAGATCTCGACTGGGGGCGAAAACTCGTAGAGGCTCGTCCTACCTCATATCTATCTCATAACACCCATCCTATTCGTTTTTCCGATGAAATATGTTTACACATTGGTCCATGAAAATCATTCTTTGCAATAACTCCTCAATTGTTTGTCATGGATCTGACTCGATTAGAAATTTTAGTATATTGTCGGTTCATTTTTTAAGCTTCTATTGCCCGGTTTAAATGTTTGGAATCAATACTGACATCTACGGACTATTATCACATCACTAAAAACATATTTGAGTGTTTTGCTAACTTTTATGGCATTCCAACCCAAATAACAAAATAAACAATACTTTTGGGTCATCCTAATTTAATTTCTTTATCGTTAAAAAAATTTCATCCAATTTTTTATCATTTGAACCTTAAAACAACCTCGATTAATTTATTCCATGAATGATGTAATAATGTAAGGAAATTTAAACCGAGGAAGATAACATCACGTGAAGCAATTGATTTTTGCGTGCTAAAACAGCATATTTTTTTATAAATTGCCTATTTATAATCCCTTCAATGGGCCATTGCCAACAGCTTTAATGCGATTATCATAGTGAATATGTATTTTTTAAATGTGTTCATTAATTGCCTATCTCGCAGATTTGAACTCCAATCAAAAGCTCATAAATTAAGTTTAAATTTGATTCGGCCGCTTTGAATTGATCGGTAACAAATGTTGTTCTTTCTCAGTGGTAGTTTCTAGATCGAAGGTAATCGATTGTATTTAGATCGATAAGACTTTGATCATGAGAGCGTATTTTAAAAATATACAAACACCCTTTCACAAAGCCGCAAAGGCCATTTTTAAACACTGCAATTGTTACGTAAAAGAAGGATGGCAGGAGATCAGCGATAATGGCCCTTTTAAATTCTGCAACGTTGCGAGCTGAATCGTTTAACATTTACGGTGAGAGCCAATATAAAATCGATCTGAAATGTCGATATATCGCGTGTGTACTCATTTCAACGTTATTTTCAATAGATATTTATTAATTGGGATCGAAATTTTGTACCCATATTAAAACAATCTTCCATTCACATATTCAAAACAATGCAAGCTAGACCAACGATGTAATATTAATTGAATATAATTGTCGCATTTCCTAAGGCGATTTTCTTAGTAATTCATATCATCACTCCGTAAATTATTTGACACAACAATTTCACAAATCATAATAGACAGACAAAGCTCATCTTCGTAATGCACTTATGTAATGCGTCGGCAAACGAAAGACAGATTGCCTTTCGTCAGGTCGTCATTAAATTTTGCAATCGACTTCCTCCGATAAAGGTCGATTTTTGCTTTGGTATTCTTCTGGAAGATCGGCTGGATATCCCAATCGTTGTACGTGCAGACAATAGATGCGTGTGCCAACAGAACCTTAATATGCGACACGATAGATTTTCTCACGATTCCTTGCACAATAATTGCAAGTGCAAAATTATACGCAGCTCGAATATCATGCGTGACGAGCAGATAGAATTCATTCAAGGTTTAAACGCCCATCATCGTTTTGGGCTAGCATGTCGTTAAACTTTGGCGACCTTAATTTCGTGCTAACTTATATAGATATTCTGCATTGCAAATATTAATGTTAGTACTTACTTACAGAGCCAACGCGTGATGGTGCACTCGTTTCCTCGATGTTTTTAAATTTTCGATTCCTCAAGCTTATATGATAATTGCCGCGGGCCGATTGCATACATAAAATGCTTGTTTAAAACGAAATATTTGTGGCACAAAATATGTTTGCTCAAAAATGAGCGTGCATTATTTTTGCGAAACAATCTTTTGCACAATTTTAACAACAAATAATACTGAGCAAGTGATATTATTTCATTGCTTGTTTCATAACATATCGATTTTATCTTTTTAAAAAATTACATACTATTACGTTTTAACTCCTCGTCGTCTTCTGGGGTTCGCAATCTTCATCTCAACTGCCTCATACAACCCACCACGAGGGGTGTTTCCAAGTCACGGGGCAGTTCGAAGGCCGGGGATACATCCCGTGCGTCCTCTCATCTTAGCCTGAAGGGCCTCAAAGAGAAGGATGAGGGACGCCCGCCAACGGGGTATCAACGGGGTTCCGCAGCCTCGACACGAACTCGCAGTATACGACGGAATATTTTATCTTCGTAGAGGAGGCTGATTCTGTATATCCGACCGCTCATCCGACAACACCGAAAAGGAGGAATCCTCAAAAAGAGTTCTTCTTCTCGTTAAAATAAATAAACTAACACGACCAGGCTCCCTAGAGATACCTGCGACACCAGCTCCCTAGAGATACAAATATGGATAAATTCAATTAGTATTAAATTATTATCGTGCCGTGACACTCACTAGTGACTGTCATCGATTGTCACTAATACGCCATGGCAGACATTAGTGACTGCCAATGATCGATCCGAAGAAGCGCCATCAATCATTCGGTAACGGAATTTTAATATGAGATATGACTGCCAAGATGTTCCTGCACAAACACATTATATTTTTTTTAAATATACGAGAAGGATTCAAATATAACCCGGAATTTTGCTGTGCAAATTTATTGACGATATATAAAAATATAAATGGAGTATTTTATTTTTTTACATAGTTCCCTTCATTAGAAATATTTTTATTTCATCAGATATAAAGCTTCTCGATCCTGTCACTTTCCACACACATATACACACAGAATCCCGGATTATATTTGAATTCTCCTTGTACAACTTGAGCTTTGTTCCAAGATAATATTTTTAGTCTCTTAGCTTTCGGGGTTTATAACCTCTTCTTTAATTCTACGAAAATATAAGTCAAAATGTATGGCTATTGTTTGTAATCTGTACACAAAGTATTAACATCCTCCATTGCAGCCACCGGTGTCTGCCAACCTAAATAAGCTTGTATTTAAGTCTAAATTAAATATATAGCTATAATTTATTATCCCTATATACATAATATACAGCATTTATAACAAAATTTGTATGATGGCACAATGGCTCATTTAAAAAAAGTATATGCTTGGTACGAGACGTGTTAAAAGTTTATTATGTTGTTTTCTGTTGATGAATATTTATACTGTTTTGTATTCTATGAAAAAAAAAATCATCCAAATATTATATTTATTTTTAAAAATATTAGGGTGTCCCATAAGTTTCTTTCGTTTTCATATTTAAAAAAAATAAACGATAATTTGTATTACATCAAAATTTATTGAATAATATATTATCAATACTGTTCTATTACCTTTCTCCATCTCTCCGAATGCCTTATAATACCTTCTTGCCAAAATTTCCCAGGTTTGTTGGCAAAATATTGATCAAGGTACATTTTTATATGCTTTTTTTAATTAAATTTTTTACAACGTAAAGAATTTTTCAATGAAAGAAATAAATAATAATCTGAAGGGGTAATGTCCGGAGAGTATGGAGGATGAGGTAAACATCCCAGTCAAATGATAATAATTTATTTCTGACGAGCAAAGACACACGAGGGTGTGCATGCAACATATGCGTGCATACTCATCAAAGGGTCAACGAAAAAGTTAGTCTCGTAGAGATAATATAATTCTATCACTACATCACTATGTCGTATTAAATCTGTATTTAAAAGGTTATATTATACATTTTGCATCATTGAAGATGAATTTCCAACAAGAGATATCATCAGACCAACATCAATATATTAAGGCGTTTTATTGCAAAGACCAGAAGTCTTCAAAAGAAGGTCATTTTTATGAAGAATATTTTAAATTCGTAAAGGTTACGACTTTGAATGATTGACATAGCATTTTGCATAAACATACGACTCAGAGCCCCGTTTCAAAAGCTCTTACGCAGTCTTCTCACGCACTTGCGTTCCTTGTACTCCAACATTGTCCATAAAACAACCTTTCACCGAAGATATGTTTTCATGGCCGAATTTGGGCGGGCTCTATCGATCCCAGATATATTTTTCTTCCGCGTTTAACACCCGATCGGGTTGTGTAATGTTTAAAATTTAATCTGCTCGGATGCTGTAGCGATCTCTGCATTGGCGTTGCCAAAGATAACCTCTGGTTGGTAAACGGAAATTATAACATGTCGAAAGAGCATACATTGCACAAATAACGATTTTTTTTAAAATGGGTTCATGACAAAGTTTTCGAGACGAGAGCATGAAAGCTCTGCGACCTCATTAACAATTTTGTGCAATACTTCGACTTCAAATTTGTCTAACGATGCTATTTTTATTTATTTTACGACCTTCCAAACACTCGCTGCAGTTGGAAAACAGTTTCAACAGTCCATTAGAATTTACGGAAAACAACATTTTGAAACGAGAGCACATTACTGGATTCTAGATCGTGATAATGAATTTGTAGCGAGTGCCTGATTTGAATAATCATATTTTCTCCGAGCAAAATATTTATGTATCATACATACACAGGAAAATCATCAATAAACGAATACCGGCACGTTATTGTATACATTTTTTTAAATGTTTCCTCTTACAACCACAATTGATATTTGCTCACTATAGTAGTTTTAATGAGCAGGTGAATCATGTCTTATTAAACGCTTCAAGTGTGTTTGCTCTCTATGAATGGTACGCACAAAAATTCGATTATAATGACGATCGATCGAAGATAGATGAATGGTATTAATTAAGATCATTGTCCTTGTATCCGATTTGGAAGAATCTGAAGAGACGTCCGGGGTAAGAAAATAACCAAGAAAAAGTTCGATACAATAAAATTGATCCTAAATGATGAAATAATAATTGATCAAATGTATTATCAGATCATATAAAAAGGTGATCTATAAAGCCAGTTTATCGAAACTTATTATACTTAAATACTTATTATAAAAGAAGGAATAAAATTGATATTTTTCCTGGAACGAAGACCGTAACCGAACCGATATAAGCGTTTAAACGATAAAATAACGGTTCAAAGCCCTAATAAAGAATTCGCTGCAGTATACTTATCTTATATTTGACTGGAAAAATCTACTTGATTTATTATTTAAAGCTCAAATATCAGAGTTCTTATTATCATTACTGCAAAACGCAATGATTGCGATTCTAAACTTCGTTGAAATTAGTTCTAAAGATATCATGTGTTCCCAAAATGGATTTTCTTCAATGATCTAAAAACTTTTCAATAAGAAAAATAACTATATAGCAAATAATTCGATGCAGCAAGTGACCACGAGGAAGCGAGAACCTACCCAGGTCATTGTATAGGATCTTTCAATAAAGACGCTCTATTTTTTTTAGATTATAGAGACCATATTAATAAAGCAATATTTATTTTATTAAGTATAAATTATTTATTAATATATGGCAAATTATTATAAAGAGTTATAATGTTGAACTATGTGTATAAATTATGAAATTTTATTTTTCAAAATCAATACTCCGTTCAAAAAATGTTTCGCCAAAAAATCATCTTTCAGCAATGAGACCCATTTTTGAATGTGTAAAAAAGCAAAATTGTCGAATTTGGAATTGGAAGATGGATAGAAATCCACACGAGATACACCAGTACCAAATTCATCCCAAGAAAGTCATAGTTTGGTACGGATTTTGGTCTGACGGAATCATCGATTCATATTTCTTCCAGAACGAAATGGGCATTGTCATAAGCGTCAATGGCCAGCGTTACTGATCTACAGATTTAAACTGGATGATATGGATACTGACGGTATGTGGTTCCAACGGGATGACGCTATGTGCTATACAGCGCACGCCACGATGGACATTCTGCACGAACGATTTAAGGGCACGGTTATCTCGCGCTTTTAGACTTCTTCCTTATTGAAAGATCCTTTATAAATCATATTGATTTATTTTAATAATCAAGTCATCTATTTTCATAATATAAAATTAATATGCTTTAATAAACACTTTTTGATTGTATTGTTTGGCATTCCTTATCGATCATAATAATGTCGATACAATTTGCTGAATAACAATTTTTTTATTGAGGCCTGAATATTAAATATTTTTTTTAATTTCAATAACTCTTAAATGGTCGATGAACTCCATTCATAGTACTTTTATGCATATGAATGAGTTTTTAACACCTTTGCTTGTTTGATCGATTTTACTACATATCCGTTTCATTAGAATCAAATTAGAGACTTTGGCGTTTTTTAGTCCATTTGTTACATGATAATAAGATTGACGCCATTATTTAGTTTGTAAATTGGCCTTAATGATTTATACCACTTTCATATATTCTAGTTCTCAAATGAAAGTGCCAAAAATTTCGATGCAGTTTAAAAGAGAAAATTATTAGGCATGGCTTTAAAGCATTGCGTTAAGTCCTCGTCACCGTTTAAATTTAACTTTAAATGTCGCAACAACGTCTGAAGTCCGTGGAAACGAGGGCATTAATTTGAATTCATCAATTAAAAATGACAAAGTCTATTTTAAAAAATATGTGTTAAATCTAAAGTACATACATTAAACATTGCAGCAACGCGGATTTAATATCAAGCTTGAGTTGGAAATTTCGGATATGATTAGCTCTGAATCTTGTGGCGATTGCGCAAAATACCTACGAATCAACTAGAAATAGAATTTGTATTAGGATAAATATGATTTTGTAATGTATATTTAAATGATTCATGCTATTTTTCAACATCTCGTTTCGTGGAAATTTGATTCGTGAATCGATGCACGGCACAAAAGAAAGCGGTATTATAAATGCTAATATGTTGAAATCTCATATATTTAGACCTTTAATAAACTCTCAGATGCACTCACAATCACTTTAAAATCATTCAGGTTAATTCGTATTATCAAATTTATGCTTAGATCATGAAGTCAACGGCATATTTGAAATGTGCAGACGTCCAAATACGCACGAGCAATATTTTAAATAAATATTTGATTCTCGTCTAAATCAATTTTTCGTGAATGATTTAAATCCCAAGAAAATTCGTGTCTTGGAAATATTTTTAATTATGCTAATTATTTGTGGAATATGCCGTCATCAATTTAAGAGCTATTTTTTACATTGCTGTGCTAATTTATAAGCAAGCAAATATTCCAGAAGTTATCGTAAAGACTAGGATTCCGTAGGGCCACTGTGCAAATACATTTAAAACTCATCGGAAAACGAATAGGATGGGTATTATGGAATAGGATGGATATCGCACGCCTTGACTAATATTATCTGTAAATGATATCAGCATTTTCAGTATATCCTACAAATTTTCACTATCAGATGTCCCAATTAAACACATTGATCATACACTTTCTTCTTGAGCAAAATAGAAGTATTAAGTATGTTGTTCAATCATCTAAACGTGACAACAGATAGTCATTCATAGTATGTAATAATATTATAGTAATACCACATAATCTATTATGAGGTAATGTCTGTTAGAGAACGATTTTGAAAGTTGTAATAATGAGCTCAAAGGATATTGATCCGATTGTTAGATTGTCAAGGATTTACTATTCAATGAGTTCATAGGGATTTCAAAACTGGATTCATAAACGATGAATTTGTAGGACTCATGAAAATTAACTAACCAGTAAATATTATCAAAAGCTAATTTAGCAATATTATAATAATGCAATTCTTTCTTAAATTTTGTTAATTGAATACAAAAATACGTTATTTATCAAATTTATAAGTATTCGGGTGTCTCATAAGTTTCTTTCGTTTTCATATTAAGAAAAAAATAAACAATAATTTGTATTACATCAAAGTTTATTGAATAATATATGATCCATTCTGTTTTATTATCTTTCTCCATCTCTCCGGAAGCCTCATAATGCCTTCTTGCCAAAATTTCGCAGGTTTGTTGGCAAAATATTGATCAAGGTACATTTTTATATGCTTTTGTTAATTATTTTTTTACCACGTAAAGAATTTTTCAATGAAATAAATAAATAATAATCTGAAGGGGCAATGTCCGAAGAGTATGGAGGATGAGATAAAACATTCCAGTCAAATGATAATAATTTATTTCTGACGAGCAAAGACACATGAGGCCTGGCGCTTTTCTTCAACCATGGCTATGATTAGATCTGTTTTCATTTGCGAAAGAATCTTATGGGACAACCTAATATTTCGAGCTGTAGTTCTAATATCATTGAACTGTCCATTTTCAATACGTGAAAGGTCCATTTATTAGAATTGCTATGCTTAACCTTCGTCTTTAAATGTCCAAAGTTCGTTTTTTATATAATCCCCGTGGCAAGTGGTTGAAAATTAAATGCAGCAATTAAAATTATTGCTGAATGCAGTATGAATACGATTAAACAAGATTAAGATCATATGCTCAAAATGGCTTTGAGCGTCCGTAGCATTTAGCATCATTTCGCATGAACTTTCGTATACTAATTATCGAAATAACGATTAAACTGTTTTTCTTGGCCCCAAATTGAAATGTGCATTAAAGCGATATTGCCTGACCTCTCTTATAATTCTTGAATAAAATGTACCCGCAGACGTTAAAGATGTCGGATGCTGAAGTCAAATTTACTCATCTGGAAATATTTCCACAGATAAGCTATGCCGTTGGAGAAGTTCAAAGAATCATATAATAACAGCATTTTTTTCAAAATTAAATCTCACATTATGTATACATGAGTTACAATATATTTCCGTACTTATGTGCCATTAATATATTCCGATTGCACAATCTGTGCATAATGGCATATGAAAAAAACGGTTTCAACAAATTTACATAACAAAAATCGTATTTAACGGCAAAAACTTGACTTTTAATATGAAATTGCTTTTCAATTATTCATTTTTATTAATATAAATATATTATTGTTATCTGATCCAAATATGATTAATCGGAGCAATTAAAAAGTAAAAATGTTTGCAAATTCAACTCTAAGGAAATATTATGAATTCGTGTTAATAATCTATCATGATCTTTTATGGTAAGCTAATAAGGCGTTCAATTTTTCATCAGTTAATAAATAAAGTAGTAAAATGTATTTAATATCGAGCGTATGATGAGGTAAATGTATAAATAAGATGACATAATTCTCAGCTTTATCTGTAATTATATTAGGGGGACCCGAAAATTATAAACAATAACTCTTTTGACTTCCTTTGAGAGTCCATTGATCCTTTTTTTGCAAAAACTTACAGGCTTAGAAGCAAAAAACGATTTTAAATGCATTTTCTCTTCAGCTGCATTTTTGAATCGTTTTTCGTTTCGAAACGTTTCTCTTTAATTTTCAATACGAAACTTCTAAATGTCGACAATAATTTGTGCAACTGTAGTTTTATTCCGGTTTCATTAATTTATAATCCACGCATAGCCTATCATATGTACAAAATAACTTATATTATAGCCAATTCGGGGTTATTTTCAAGAAAACTCACTGTTTTTGTTGTTGTAAAGAAAGCATATTTCGAAGCATATTTTTGTTGTGTTTGGCGAACGTGTGCGGTATCTATCCTACTCAATAGCACCCATCCTATTCGTTTTTCTGAGGAGTTTTAAATGTGTTTGCACAGTGATTCATGGATAACTTCTCGATTATTTGTCATGAATCTGACTCGATAAGGGATTTAAATGCATCGTTATCAAAAATCGCAAGTCATTCCGTTCTTGATTCATCTCTTAAACTTTTATTGATTGATCGATTTCGCATTTTGCTAATTGAGACACCCTAATATACTCTAATGTGTATCTTATAAATGCAGGGAAAACGTAAAAAAATGCATTTAAACTCTTTGTTTGTATTATACTAGCGAGTATCTGGTATGCGTTGCAATGTCACACAAAGAAAGAAATTGTCTGTATCTTCATTTTGTTTATTAAAGTGCTGTTATAATGATTTCGATTCTGAATTCAACTATAAAGATCCGAGTATATAAACGAACCGGGTTCGATATTGTCTCCTGGCACAGTCCACAGAAGACCGAGCGCTTGATAAGTACATTATATAACGACGGTTGCTATGCTTCGTTAACCTTAGCAACAATCAGGCCAATATGCGCCAACATGGTGCATCCGTCAAATGTCTCGCAAAACAAACTCCGCACATAAACAATAATTTTGCTAATTTAAAAACCTTCGGTGGTATACACACAATAGCTCTCCAAAGTTTTATCGCAATTGAATGAATGATATAGGAGAGTATACGAGACGAACAAACAACATTCATTTTTTGTCTGAACTAATATCCTTTTATTAAATAATATATGGATACTGTTTAGAGCTCTATAAAAAATATAAGTCCTCTTACCTCCTTCTGATCAAAATTTAAGCCCCAGTAATAATTAAGATGTTATCAGACTGCTAGTTTTTTATAATTTTAATCATTGTGAAAGTTCCAATAAAAATAATCATTGTGGATGATTTCCAAGATATTTTTTATTCAGGTTATTACGAATGGCGAATCGGCATTTTTACAAGTTCAGCTCAATTTTGCAAGGTCTACTTGTGCCTTCAAAGCCTTGCATATCGAAAATAACATGAAAATGATTCCAACAAGCTCACCTCGCCATCATCAGTGGGACATTTCATTGAACGGGACAAATTATGAACCAAACATTTAATTAAGTAACTTTAATCTGCCATTTAGAGTATATATCAACTAGTTCTCCATAATAATATTTCATCGCCATTATTTATAAATTTTGGGAAATTGTCGATACTATTTTACGTTTTTGCATCCAATCGACTGTTCGGTAACCTCAACTCAAATAATACCGTGAAAGTGATAATAGCACGTTACGGTTGTGCGGTTTAAAACAAGTCGGTTGCTATTTTTATTATATCAAACAAGGTCAATGATTTTTTAACGATTGAATAAAATCATGCTGATGCTGAACAATGAGATAATCATCGCAAAATACTTTCACGTGGCAAACGACCCCCCCAAATGTGTCATCGATCCGATGATCATTCACATCGAAAGACTTCGTCGTCTTTAAATTGTGTGATATTGAAAATGGCAAAATGATGACTAGTGTGTATTCGATTCGACAATGATTCGACAAGGATGCTGTCTGATATGACAATGTCTTCATTGAAATGCGTATTGTAATTTGATCGATCCATTTGAATGGGTATGTCGATCTTGACTCAAATTTGAATTGACTTTGTTGCGATCAGAGTTGAATAAACTGGAATAAAATTTGCATTATGAATTTTAAAAAAATGCGATTGAACGTCATTTTTGTCGATTGAATTGCATCGGGGAATTCCGCCAAAATTTTGCATTTATTTGAATTTGTAAGAAATCGAATCTTGACCTTTGGTTCTGTAAGACCCTACTTTCGATTTTACCAAAATGATGCAATGTAAACCAGCTGCACACGAAGCAAGGTTGTCATTGGATGTACACTTTCTTTTATTTACATGTAAAGGGAATCATCAAAACGCTTGTCTTCAATTTGTCCATAAGAATTTGGATATAATAAATTTGTCAATAATTCCAATGGAGCTCAAATCGTGTATTCTTCGACTGTTATTAAACAACAGTAAAAATGATTTATTCTCAAATGCTATAAGAAAACTACACACATTTAATGTCTTCATTACATACATTTCGAGCATTGATATATTTTATTGCTTGTAATAAGCATACTTCTGAAATCGTTTTTTTTTTATATAACGTGAAAGTGCTTTAAAAGTACTATGCACATAACTATTTAATACTCATATATTTGGAATATATGTGATATTTTAATTATCATTATAGCAACAAGTTTTTCGATGCTGTAAAAATTCTTTATTAACGAGCACTGATAGATCGATTTTAACTGTTCGTTATAACCGATAGTTGCTATAATATATTCGTATGCCCAAACCTTATCGTCCACACAAATCCACTTTTCTCTCAGGACCACGCAGCGTGAGTGATGCTTGTATATCAATAAATGAACCCTAACACTGTCGATAGCATTCATTATTCGTTCATCTATTCGCGTAAACATAAACAATACACATGTGCGTCTTCAGTTTTAGTAACAAAATAATGCATTTGCTAAAGCTTGAAATCGATAAATTTGGGCCGATCGCTATTAATACAATCGATACATTTTTGTTACTAGGGAATCCAATCCCGGGAAACCAGACAGTTTTAGGTGCTCATAAATCCCGGGATTAGTAAACGTAGTCCCGAAAAATTCGGGTTTGAAATTTTTATCTAACAGAAATCGTACACCACACCAGCACGCTGAAGGCTATTCGATCGAGACATTATCGCCGAAATCTGGACGCTTAAAAACAGTGGCGTAATTACTAATTGGCGAGACTAGACGACGCCTAGGAGCAGTAACTGTTTAATCTATGAATACAAATATGTTTTTCAAATTGCTATATTAACATTTCCCTACCGGTGATGTATTTACTACACCTCGACTCCAATAATGGGAATATCCATATGAAATATAATAGATACGAGGTTCAGAATTTTTGTATTTCTCCGTAATATAATTACGAATCACATCAAAGTATTATAGTATATAAGTATTCATCTGCAGCGACGGAAATAAATGATTTGTCGGGAAATCGGGAATTTTGCGAGTTTTAGTCCGTATCTCAGCAGATAGAAATTTTATCAGTCATATTGATGGTATTATACGAAAATGGGGGCTCACGTAGTCATCAACTCGAACTAGGATTTAAATATCTGATGACGATACCTCCAATGAGTGTGGAGGCTGAGCGTGCATTTTCAGCAGCAGGTTGTCTGGCTACCAAAATCTACCAAGATCTGACTGGAACTAGGATTGATCCCGGGATGGTCTAATGCAATCCCGAATTCCCGGGATCGAAACTTTGGCTCGGAATGGGATTCCCTATGTATCACTCGAGTCTGAACGCACATATGCGCGATTACTCATCAACGGGCTAATTGTCTCAATATTTTCTATTTGAAAATAAAGAAATTAACTCACTATTGCAACGCTTTGTACCATAAGAAATATGATTTCTATTCATAAATTTATCAAGCTATTATTTATTAAATATATGTTACATGTTGGAATGCATGAACATACATTTTCTGTTTGTTTGAGGCTTTTAAAGTTTTTGGATGTAATTTAGATAAGAGTATTTTAATCAGATGCTTTAAAAATCACTCATATAAACTCAGCCTTATAAGGCTTTTGTTTGTTGATAAATTTAGTGAATGCGGTTGTTAACACTTGATTTAACGGATTTCAGCTCGTTAATTTTATTTTTATCCTGTTCCTTTTTACATATAGATTTCATGGTACGATTTGAATTTTATGTATTCTAATTTGAAAAGGTTACGGACGTTTAATTATTGTTAAAAATGATGCAATTTCGAAATAAAATATATGCTTAAAGCTTTCTTTTCTGATCGTTCCTTGCATATGGTAACTCGTTATATCCGTGATATTGTTACAAATATGCTCGTAAAACGAAGTTAAACGTGTTTTTTTATCATCGATTGATAAAAATTACAAATCTGCAATATAACAATACATAATGAAAGATTTTCTCTAATTATTTGTACGTCAAACAGATTCTCATTGGCGCTCGTTAAAATTAGATGACGTCGTATTCGCTAATGCTAATGTTATTGTTTGCAAATTAACAATGAAAATAAAAATTAGAGGTTAAACTCGTTTCACATCAATATGTAGAATCGTTTGTTTGAATAATGATAGTACAACGAACTACATAACCAAACCGTGAATCATCGTGACGTTTTTGTACATAATAGAAACATCATCGTCTTTAGCCGACGGCGTCGACTACGTAACACCGTGGAAAATCATTATTTTCACGGATAATGTAGACACTTTTCAAAGTGAAATCGAGATCGATTCGATCATTTTCCGCCATTATAAAACGCCAACGAGAGCAATCCATCCTTCGATCAACCGTCGAAGACGAAAGCCATCATCTGCTGCCATGTGCGGTTGTTTGGATTGTTTCTGTGTTAATATTTGGCCCTTCAAGGTATTTCCGATGAGCGTAAAAAAATTCAAGGCGAATGATTATCGAAACGAAGCACGTATTATTCGTAATAAATGCAAAAAAATCGTACGAAAAAACAAGCATCGTCGATAATTTGTCCTCAAATCGACAGATTATGTCAAAAATTTATCACACAATATCAATTTCTTTCACGTTTCAGAGTTATAAATTTAATTTTTATGCATGTATTGACGTTTATGACTATCTTAAATGCTCAAAACTATCAATGTTGATAATGAAAATACATAGGAAGTATTGTTTTTTGCTATAGTTTTTGTATATCTTTTCGCACAATAAGTAAAAAAATATATACTCCTTGTTTATTCAATTATCCTTTCTATTTCGTTGTATATTAAAAAAACATACCCATGTTTTGAGACTGTATGTATTGGCATAATGTCAGTATTAAAATCAATTCAAAAAAAGGGTCGATGATAAAAAAGTATCAAAGTGCCGGATTTGATCCGTTTGGTAATATTGTTTCGATGACTAATATATTAGGGGGCCCTTAAAGTATTCGCACATTTAATAAAAAAGTTAATCTTCCCATCACTTTTTTTGCAAAAACTTTCTGGCTTTTAAATGCAAATTGTCGATTATGAACTTGTGTAGTCATAGTTTCTTCACAATGTGAATAAAATAACATTTTTTATAGTAAATTCGGATTTAAGGGTTGGAATTGGGATTTTTTCATTGTATATTATCATAAATCACCCATTTATTTTGTGTTCCGTCACGATATGCATAACCCATCCTATCCATCCTATTCGTTTTGACGATGAGTTTAAAGTAGTCCATAGGATTCTCAGTCTTTGCGATAAGTCCTCTTTGTCGTGGATCTGACTCGATTACGAATTTTAGTGTATCGTTATCAAACACAAGGTCTCAAAATTTTCGAATACATTCAGATCCCTCTAACAAAAAAAGCATTTAGATAATTTAAATGGAATATTTCATTTAAATTAAATTCGCAGAAGGTCTATTTATTGCAAAACAACTAAAATTGCAGACTCCGAAGGCTATATCGCCGAAGGATGATTCAATCTTTCGTTATGCTACTTATTCGCAATGATCATGGTCTAATTTTTTTTGCAGTATATAATTGATCACATCTCGCAATGCGGGATGTGTGGAAAGGTTTTGAATTTCAAAGAAATGACTGAGTTCACTAATTACATTTGCGGTACGATTTTCATAAAGAAATGCTATTGTCGACTAATGGTGTAATAGTATGTAGTTTTTCTGACGAAACGATTTTGAAATCCTGGCAACGGCCCGCAACATCACCTAACCATTCACCAATTATGCTATATTACGTGGCATTAAAGAAGATTGTCGATCTGGGCTAATCATCTATTTGTCTCTTCCTATTTGCATACCGACTGTTGAATAAGAGGCGTTGACGTTACGGTAGTTTGTCGTGCAATGCAAGAACAAGAACCTTTTTTCAATGCCACAAATACTAAAAAAATATGCTAAGAAATGCCTAATTTTATTAATAATATCCGGTGGTTAAGAAAACTAAAAAAAATATCACTCTTCCGTAACAAAGCCTTCTGCTGTATGAGCATTTGAAGGATTTAATGCTAAAATACATGGCAAAATCTACAATAATTTATAACAAAAAAATGTGGCAGCAAACTATTTATTTCCGTATTTAAATAGGAAAAAGAACTATTATAATAGAAATATATTTCATCGTACATAGACAGATTTTCAACCTTCACATAACATCCATCATTTAAAAATATTTAAATAAGCATCTGCATATTTAAAATATTAGATTACATTTAATAATGTCTAATTGGATTGCCAAAGCTTGATAATGATGCCTGAATTTACTTAATGATTAATGTGGTCCATTAATGTAGTGATTTACCATAATTCCACACATTGATCAGCATGATCTTTATCGTAAAATGTTGAAACACATTTCTACATTTTAAAAAATGGAACAAATCATTTTCAAAATAAAAAAAACACGTACTGCCTAAAGCGTGTGTTTTCATCAGTTAATAAATCATTAAATGCAAGAATCCTGTCATTTATTAATTGATTTCAGCGATAAGATTTTGATATATCTTTGAAGATCTTATAAAAAAATATATCCATCAATTTCAATTCAATCTGTAGTCTTTATTTGAATCATAACCGCCCAGAAACGTATTTCAAATGTACATCAAGCTTTTATTGAGATTAAGGCGGATTTTTTCAAAGCTTGCGATAAAAAGGCTTCCTCAAATGGCAACCTTGATATGTAATTCAAAAGGCAAATTCATATTTTGTGATGATAAAAAATGACATTGGATTAAGAAACGAAATGGACAGTGACCTCTTTCCAGAAGCGTTCACCTCTTAATCCAAGTTTGATAATCACAGGTTCCAAATCATGGATTAGAGTCACGGATGAAGAAATTGTGGAGATTTCAAACCACACATCCGTTATTATATACTCGTTACGTACTACGCCTTTTTATATTTTTCAAGTACGCTTGGTGTTGCAGTATCGTATTTTTTATTACATCATTGTCATTGCTATCCTTGAAAATAGACTGTCACGAAGATATTGAAATACTCTTGAAAACTGGATGAATTTGTTTTGATTTAAAATACGGAATTCGAAGTAGCATTTGGATTTTTTTGCAAATTTTGCGAGGGCGGCACATTTGCCTTCTCTTTGTCATGTAGGCCCCATAAGAGAAGACATTTGAATCCGATGGATTGAATATTAATTTTGTAATACGCATTTTAGTCTCATACTTTATCGATTCTTCATTGAGGTTTAAATCATCGAAGATCTGCAGCCTTATTTTGTCTTTAAACACTCGAAATATACTGCAATTCGAACAATATTAGTACTCCTTAAAAATACTTTAAATTATAAATATGGTAAATATAATCTTTAAGCTTTAATACAAATATAAAACGAAGCATAATAATAGTTGTATTAATATCAAAATATCAGTTCTTACCCTTTGGTCAACTATTGCTTTATTTGAATGATGGTGATTCGATATTTATCATTATAGTTGATTTGATTGTTTGCTGTAGATTTGGCTTGATTAAGAATTTTAGTGTATCGTCATCAAACATAAGGACTCAAAATGTTCGCATACTTTCAGGTCACCCTAATAAAACAAGCATCATACTATTGTATTAACACTTCACCATAAACATTTTTGAGTATTTTACTGACTTGTGGTATTCCAATCCAAATAATATAAAAAACAGCAAATATTACTGGATGTGGACTTCATTAGTTTCAGAACTGAAAATTTTACCCTTAACAATAAAAATAATAATAAGTGCAGAGTATTTACTATTATTAAACAGACAAATAATTTGAGTTTAAAACACTTACAATTTCGGTCATGGATGTCATGACATTGGACTTCAACGATGATTTCCACATATTTTTTTTTTACTGAATAGGTAAATTAAGTATGACGAAATGTATGGTTATCTTAATTTTTAGCACTATTTTAATTATTTTTAAAAATCTGAAATACATAGGTCGCAAAGTTCGACTTCATTATCTCAATAGTTGATTTTTTTAGTATAAACAAGCATCAAGACAATCAATTAGATTCATTTCCACTCTTCTATATCAATTAGTACAGCGAAAATGATGTAAACATTACGTTTTATTTATCTTTTAAGTGTAAATTTTAACATTGTACTTGAAATTTCTCAATAATTATTTTACATAATGGCATTTTAGAAAAAATGGCGCCCACTACAAATAAACTAGCCTTCCAGTATTTTGGTTGGCCGTTCTTTAAAGTAAACGATAATTGAGTCTACATATTAAAATGAGACATATTAGCAAGGTCAACACTGCTATATACCGCAAAAAATGTCTAAAAGCGTGCATGTCTGATTACCCAATTGTGCTAAGTACATAAATTCATTAACAACGAATTGCGGTTTCGTCTTCGTTCAACTTTCTCCTGTCTTTTCGGTTGTTCGTTTTAGGTCACTGACGTTTGTTGAGCTTCATATCCGAGCAGAACTGGTATTCGGTGAACATAAACATAAATCTCCGATTCCGTGTTACTCAACGTCTACTGTAAAATTCGGTCGATAAACTTAAGAATGCAAGATACTGTAATCTTAACGCATAGTCGAGCCATCCAAGAACTTTACCTCGCTTTGGATTTCCAAAAATGTATGAATGTCCATTGCTTCTTCGCTCTGTTTATATACACACTCATCATGATAATAAAAATTGATAACCTCGTACATACGTGGAAAATCATACGTATTGTACCCATAAGTGATCTTGTTTTAAACACATATTGGGTGTAAATTTATAAAAAGTGTGATTAACGACCACATTTTTAAAGTCATATATATGTTAGAATAATTAAATGGTTAGCAATAATCCTACAAAAGGGTCTGCTAAATTTAATGATGTATAATTTATTACAAATTCGTAAGGGTTTTGAATTTTTTTCCATATGGGTTTGCTTTCTGCCCGCGCGTTCGTGTCTTTTAATTGCGTTCAGATTTGTTTAATACACGATACATTAAATATTGCTGAAAACCACGATTCTTGAAATAACTTCAAACTATGCTATGTTATGTGAGAACTAATAATATTTTATTGATATTTCCAAGGATTAAATATGTTCATTCAATGATAAATATTTAATATTTACACTCATGGCCCCGCTGAATTCAGGCGAATTTTATTCCGCGCGGCTTTTACAAAAATACTCATAACTTCTTTTGTATTCATGCTAATTCAATAAAATAAGAAGTATTATAAGGCGAGTAGTATAATGCATAAGTATTTAAAATAGTTGGTTTATAAATAAATCTATCAAGTTGAAAAAATGATGAGTTATTTATATTTTCGTCTGAAAAGCAACACAAATAAATGACGCTAATGATTTGAGTTCAAATCTACGAAAAATGTGGTTTGAATCCATATTTTTAAGCACATAATAAAACAAAGAAAACCATATATAAGATGTCATGATCTCGTGGAAATCCCTTATTTAAGAAAATTACAAGCAACTTGTTGCAAAAATAATACATCTATATTTTCTGATAAATTTACTAAATTTCTGCCGCCTAATACATATTACACATTCGTTTGATATTAGCTGCGTTTTGTATTTAACAACATTTTTGAAGCAGATCTTTTTATCAGATCTATCATAAGCAGATCTTATGACAGATCTGTTGCTAGCTTAATAACAATTATGAATAGCGTCTATGTTATTACATATGCTACATTTAAAAAGACCCGGAAACGTGTTAAGAAAGATGTTTTGTACTTATTTTTGCATTTCTTGCTGCTTTTTACTAAATCATGCTTTACAAAAACTGATAATAAATCATCTAAACTCTCTGATGCACACAATTCATCATTTCATGATCTATCAGTGAAGACTTTCAGGAAATTTTAATGCAACATGTAGTATAAAAAATGCGAGTTATAATATTTTTTAGAATAGCTTATTTTTACATTTTAAATATTTACGAAATACATGTTTTCCAAACAAATATGATCATTAAATTGTTAATAAGCTGCCTCCATACAAAACGATTCTTGGGTCATACCGCGTTAAATGAAACATAAAGTCACAAAACTTGCCCAAAAGTTAAAAAAAGTTTTATATTCAAGAAAATATGTATATTAGCTTTTTTTCGTCAAAATAATTTGCTAATAAGTTAGTTTGTTTTCTTATTGATGAAATATTCTCATTTTCGAAATATTTTTCAGTTGTATTATTTGTTTTATGGTCTGTTTCTCAGCAAAAAAATAAATAATAATATATATAACTCTAAACTATTGCTTATCCTAAATATTTCCACAAAATCAGTTTCTTCGTCTAGCAATATTTCTTTAACAACTTTTTAATTCATATAATTAATCCCTTGGTTTTCTATAGAGTACATTTAGCTATTTTATCCATTTCAGCTGGCTTTAACCATTTTAACTTTTTAAATGTTTTCCCTAAAATAGTTTTTTGATACGTTGTGTATTCAAATGTTGATAATCTTATTTCTTTAATTAATGAAGTAATGAAATCAACACATTCCCGTCGGGCTACGCATTACATTGTCTTTGGTTCAACGCGTTTTTTATAATTTATAGAACATGTTGGTTAAATCTATGTCTTTAAGTAACAGTTACTTTTATACACAACATTATAAATTATAATTCCCTTCATTATTCAACACATTTTCCAATCGCTTTGAATCGTTTTTGACAAAGTGGAAATCTGTCAATAAGGAGGGCGTGGTAACAATTCCCAGTTTAATTCCCATATATTATCCGGTGTCAATTTTGTGCTGCAAGCAGTAATGCTTCATGATAATGCCCAATGAAGCCCAATGAAATCCCAGTTTTTGCGACGATTCCTGAATTGTTTAGGGATTTTTGTGCATTCGAAGGTCCTCTCATTCTCAATTCATCCTTTAAGCTTTTATTGCATGATTTAAATTTTTGGAACTGATATTGGCATCTGCAGATTGGCATTATAAACATTATTGAGTGTTTTAATGACTTTTGTGACATTCCTACTCAAAACCCAAAAGATGTTTCCGTTGCTGTGTTTGGACACAAACTGAGATCAAACATAAGATCTCAAAATATTCGAATACTTTCGGGTCCTCCTAATATATTGAACTGATGACAATGATTAAATAAATAAATTTCTACTTAGCACTGTCTAAAAATATTGAATTATTTAAGAATGGGTAGTATTAAGTAAAATTTTGCCATAATCGATCAAGAATGCCATAATCGATAAACGCGCAAACATCCTGCATTCATGCTGTGGAACACGCCTATTTGTATTTCTTACGCAAATTATGTCGAAAAAAATTCAACGCCATATGATTAATTCGTTGCGAGCCATAAAAATGCTATAATCGCATGCTTAAAAATCGCATCGTCCGAAATCTGTGCTAAGATCTGTCCCCGAATTCCTCGGCATTCTACGGAAATCGATAACATATAATTTTATTGCCTTGTCCAACTTTTGCAAGCTACTTTTAATTTCGTTGCGGCCATCGTAACACTTTCTTGCTCGCGGAAGTGAAGAAATTATGCAATTTCATCTTATTGTGTAAAATGGTACTTTTTTAAGACCAGACGCAAATGCGATTCAACAATAAAAGGTTAAGCGAAACCGCTACACGTTACGCATTCAGTGTTTTATGAATACGAACGACGCACAAACGACGTTATTATGAAGCCGGAGCATTTCCTGAGCGTTCCAGATATTTTTTAAATTTACATTTCGATGAATATTTTCGAAGAATTTAAATGAAAAATATTCTGGGAATCGGATCAAAGTGCATTTACTTCACATGCATATTTTGCAATAGCTCGATTCAAAATATGCAATTAAGAAGTGATTATAAAAATGCTAATCGTTCTTATTGTGCACTGGAACGTATATGGCACCATCACTCTCTTTTTGCCAGCACACTTCTTTTGTGAATATGATATAACGTTGTATAATACCGAATGTGTGTCATGAAGAATGGCTGACTCCGAGAATGATTAATTAAGGTTATTTATTAGCACGAATATAATTTCGTATTACGAACAGTTATTCAATTCCCTTATGGTAATCTTTATTATGTCTAAACGTGACACAATGATACAATTGATAGAAATTTGGATCGTTTTTATAATGAGATCGGCCTAATTTTTTCAGCACGTTTCAATGCCACGAAAATCATCGCATTCGCGATTATCGTAAATAAAACAATATACTATGTTTTACTGTCTGCTAATGTATAACAGCAAAATTATGTCAATACGGCCACGCCTGATTAATGTTCTGGTGTTGTTTTTGAATGCTTATATTTATTTTTAAACGCACATGAGGTTTAAAAAAAACTTGTCGAATGAGTTCTATGAAACAATCAGAACGCAGTTTAATCGTCGATTGAACAAACCAATCGACCACTGTTATAATTGCATAATATTTATACAATATTATATCATGTGGATATTGAGTTCATTTTTTAAGCCAATTATTAATTACTTGTTTGAAAACGCATACATTATAAAGGCTTAGATTGTAATCACGTATTTGGATGATGGTTTAGTTCTTAGGCTCTTCGATCGTCTTGCTTCGTGTTTAGCTTGATTTCCTCAATCTGATAAAATAAATATTGAGATTGATATTATTTAAATATAATAGTAAATTCAACCCTCTTAACACATTCCCGTCGGGTTACGCCTATGCGCGTTTATCAAAACAACACGAGTTTAATCAATAATATATCTATCTTCCTCTGAATCTATTATAATTTGCCATCTAGTTTACAGTTTTAGAATTCTCTTGTTGTAAAAATTCTTCGCGTTAGAAGCAAAAAACTAAGAAAGGTAGTTTTTTATACCCGAAGGCAAAATATTAGAAGAACTCTCATTCAAAATCGCTAGTTTTTTAATAATATTTTTCGCTGATCACGCTGTGTCTATTGATAAGTTCTGGATGAATTTCATTGAGTTTCTTCTTCAATATCTCTAATTTTTGACAATACAGCATCACTTTTCTTAGATGCAACCCACTTCGAACCTGACTTTGTGCTCATTGTCTTTTGCGTATATTGCTTGAAAGACCTGGATTTGTCTCCATAAAACCTCGTAAAACGTCGTTATCTAGTGTGTTAAGAATTCCATGATCTGATTTATCCAAAGGCAAAGTTGTTTCTGCACTTTTCTGTGAAAATTGTATACATTCATGCGACAAGACTGGTCAGAATAAATTGAAGAATGACTATTTTAAAGCGTATACTAAATAAACCATTGCAAAACTTGCGCCTCTTATTTTTTTATAACTTTTCTAAACACAAGTGTAAAAACGGCACGTATTTTTGGCACTATCAATATAAATTTTGATAAGGACAAAGCTACGACCACAATAATGTCTCAAATAGGATTGTTTTTGGTACTTATTGTATTAGAAATAGAAGCACTGCATAGAAAATAATGCATACTTTCTGGATCATTTGAGTACGCTCACAACATGTGAGTGCATCTCATCAAAAAGTTAATCTTATCCTAATTAAGCAATGAGAAACCATTACATTAAAATCTTATAATATTCCGCAAAAAGTTTGCCGTTACCTCATTCGATAATATTAATATAGTACAATGTTCAATGTGCTTCTTTGACAGATAAACTTATCTGAAATTGTTTAAAATTATACGCATTTTATGCAAATATAAACATAATTTTGCAATAAATTATCGTCACGTTAAATATCAAATGATAAGGTGTTATAATTAATTATTTTTCTTATGAATGTCAAGAAATTTACTTTATTTGAAAAGCATTTTTCATATACGTCAAAGATTTCTCTTGATGAAATATTTTTGAAAAATCACAATCACTATCTCAATTTTTTGCCAAGTTTTTTGAAACGGATTTATTTTGTCTCGATTGAATTTAATCAACGATAGCCTTAGAAGTTCAAATTTGAAAAAAAATTCTTTGTCTCAGATATGAAGTGATGGACTCATGTCACATCCTAAATTGATACAAAAACTCAGCTTTATTGCTGTTAAACATCGCCAAACACTCGATTAAAACATTATCATTACGCTGTTTTTATATCATTGTGAGCAAATGCGGATCCCATCTTGCGCACAGCTTTCTCATGTCCAAAATTTCATTCAATATGTGATGTACAGCCTTTTTTGAGAGGCCTGTCTACAGGCATGTCGTGTCTGCTAGCGCACTTACAGTCGATGGTCATCCAATACCATTTTGTGGATTTTCTTCACCATTTCTGGGGTGATCACCTCATTTGATCTTACCTATTAAATTCATAACTGAGATTATTCAATCAATTTATATAGATTTACTCTGAGATGGCCACATATATCCAAATCCTACACATCATCATCCTAGAATTGCGTTTATCCTGGCAAAATATCGATTGTATATTGTCTTGCAAATCGTTGAGCGAAATGAAGGTATTATGTTATGACATAAGAGCAAAATTCAATTTATAGTTTCCTTATGTAATTACACATAATGGACCAATAAAACAGATACATCGTGTACATTTGCACTGCAAAATTCGCATTACCTGCTTCAATTGCGCTCTTCTATTTGCGTTTCGCGCGAAGAATAACATCGTGACATCGCGCCTTTCTGAACAAAAGCAAAAAAATATATATAATAAAAGCCTTTAGAAAGAGATATCGAAAGTTGAACCCCAATTAAAACAACGCTTCGTCCTACTTTAGTGCCACGTTTTGCGAAACGCTGTTAAAATTCTTATGTAATCTGTTTATGTCCGAAGATTTTACGTCAATCTGACCGAATTACCGATTCCGCTATTAAATAAGCGACCATCTTGCGTAAATCATCGAAAATTCGCGGTAGACGAGCCGCGTTCAATATTTACCGACTCAAGTATTTGGATCTCCGAAAAAGAAAGTAAAACCCGTATTCTGAGAAGCATTTCGAAATCGACATTTATTTTTAAGCGATTATGCACAACAAGAAATATGGTCTCATTTAACCCCATCGTAGCAAACGTTCCCCAATGCTACCGGTAGTGGATTGTAACTTATTATGTGATTAACATTTGACATCAGCTGATGATTGAATTGCTGCAGACATGCTTTAAGTGTCTGCCGTTTTAAAATTGTAGTTAAAAATAGGCCATTACGACTAAAATGCGTTCGTCTTGGATAACAGGGTTATCTCATTGAGCTTTTAACATTCTTTTCTCAGACGTTTTAAAGAAATATTTCTATGACCGAAGATTATAACATCATTATCGGGTCATATGTAATAATGTGTAATATGACCTACAGGATTGATTTGCACAAGCACAGATGATGTATTCAATACGCAATTTACTATAAAAAAACGAAATGATATTCAATCATATTTTCAAGGTAAAAACCATGACCCTAAATTTAAGTGCCAATTTATAAAAGCATTGACGTTTTTCTGTTTGGGAATTCTAATGAATTTCATTCTATGCTTGCACATGGTCCTGCTTCGAACCTTGAATTACGCGGTTTTGCAAAATATGCATTACCCTCAAAAAATCATCATATGTGTGGTTTTTCGAAGTTTCCTTTTACTTTTTTTACAGATTTTTTAAAATTCACATAATATAATTGGCGAAGTCCGATGAATAAGAATTTTTTGTACTATCAAAAATGCATAGCAAAGCTCGTTTTTGTTGTGTTCATTGAAGGTGCACGGTACCCATCCTAACTCATAACACCCATCCTATTCGTTTTGCCGATGAGTTTTAAATATTTTTGCACAGCGAAGCTAAGGAGAGGAGAAACTTTAAACGTGTTTTTCTCGAAACTACTTTTTCCAAGTTCATGGAAGTGCTCCCACACGTCTTAAATAAGAATTCTTTATAAAATTTGGCAGGCACGTGTATAATAAACGTCTTCATCGTATAGACTACAATTATCTAAAAATATTTCAAAGTGTTTATTTAATGAACAAAAAACTACAAAAAATGTTGGTAAAAACACAAACTTTTTTTTGATTGCTCACTGTTTTTTTATTTTTCAATATTTCTTTTTAATTGTAGTCCAAGCTATACACAATATTATACAAAGTAAAAATATGTTTAATTTGTTTGCTGCATATGACCTGTTCAGGACTTAGAACTTCCATGGTGAAGAATGTCATTGCTCGTCCATCGATATACGTGACTCCCCCTACTCCCACTACTTTACTTTGTCAAACTTTAAAAAATATTTTTATATTCAATAAAGATCGCTTACTCAACATACTAAATATCAACATTCTATTTTTAATACTTTTCGCATAAAAAAATTAATCTCTTTTGGGCCCAACTCCCGTGAATAGTTACAATCAATGAACGCTTAAAAATAGTAACTTATAATAAAAAGTATTATCGCACATTGAGTGCGGAGATTAGTGAACCGGAGACAAAGACGGAAAGAGTATTTTGCGTTACATCATACACTCGTACATCGATGGCAAGGTCGTGCTGTAAAGGTACCCCTACACGATTAAATATTCTCAAATATAGCGCTTCATTTTGAATGCCTTGCTTCTATTTCTAATACAATATTCTAGTCTAAGATCTATTTTATTCTTTTATTACGTTTTAATTAAATTTCTAACCAAATTTTATGAATATGAAAAAATAATTTATATTTCTATAAAGTTAATAATTTATATCAACAGTGTTAAGGTTCATTTATTGATACCCAAGCTTGACTCACGTTGCGGGGTCCTGAGAGAAAAGTGGATTTGTGTGGACGATAAGTGGTGTATATACGAATATAGCAGCGATATATTACCTATTGACTTATGATTATTTGTTAAGTTAGCAAAAATGTCTTCTTAGTGAAACTTTTCTCGAGCTGTCAATCATTTTCATTCGATTTTATATTGTTGTTCAGCCCATGGAAAGTGAATGGAAAGCGATGAAGGAAAGTTAGCCGTTTGTTTATGTGTCGTTATCAGTACATACGCGACCCCCACTTTGACAGACACAAAGCGCAAATAAATCTAAATCTCGATATAAATTGCGAATCATGAGCGCATCGTCACGTATGTCGGCCAAAGCAATCTGCAATTGGAGAAATAATGGAGAATAGCTCAAGTGGAATATCTAAACGCCATTTAAAGCAGTTTGGCAACGGTCAGCGCAAACAGATGTCTGTTTGGCAACCGAATTTTTGTGATTATCAAATCCATAACATGAGACCGTTTGGATATCGCAACGATACACAAATTTCTCAACATTTGCATAGGAAATCAGTTCAATTTTTTACATCGACACTTTTTCGCCGTCCGAAGTCTTTGTCGCAATGCATACTGTTAGGAAACCCCCTTCGGACTGACAAGTTAGCGTAATTGATTGATTTGCTATAATTTGTAATGATTTTAATTTTATTTCCATTAAAAAATATGTGAGAAATCAGATTTATGAAATACACATGCTCTGATTAAACAAATTACGGCAAGATTGAGAGCTTTCTAAATTGGCAATGACCTTCCAAAATAGTAAATTCCGACCGAAACGTCGAAAAATAATCAGACAAGTTCAATTACACGAGGTCGAATCCTTGACAACATCTTAAGGAAATTGAATAGGCAAACAGAAACGGTATTTGGGTCCATCGTCAATAGTTGGCAAATAGTGAAAATAGCATCAGCAAAAAATTGCACCAAGTATACTCGATGATATATCAATAATTTATCACTGAACCAGATCATAAGCTTATTTTAAATCATTAAGCAATTATCCCATTTAACGTCATTAATTAATTAACAAACGCACCTTAAATAGTTTGATTGTATTTAGTCTTCAATAGAGATATTGCCATTTTTATAATCCAAGCAATCTTGCAAAAAGTTTGAGAACTTGGGAATTTATTGAATACATATTCAAGCTTCTCAGAACAAAAAACGATTTTTGAATTTTAAATACTCTCTATTGTCTTTAAGACACACATTCAATAAGAAAGTGTTTATTTTATTTTATCGGTTTGCCTACACATAAATTTACAACTAAGGTGTCTGTATATGAATGTGTGTCTGTTTGTCTATTTTCTATAAAATTTGATAGATTCAAAGCAAATTTGTTTGATTAATTTGCATTTTCAAAATCATCTACAGCCAAACTCGCTTATAGCGAGAGTCAAGGGACTTTTATTCATTTAAACTTTAACGGCCATCATTTAATATCTCTTCATTTTTGCTAATTGAATAATATCACCACAAATATAAATTTAATTCGGTTATAACGAGCATAAAAACGGTACATATATTCACTATAAACTCATTTGTCATTAGTCATAAAAACTGACCTTATCCTCTTCAAATGTCATTAAAGATACGCGATTAAAGGCGGTTTTGTGTAAAATCTACTTTAAATTTGATGAATCCTCAAGAAAGTTTGCTCGTTATAAACGTGAAATGCTTTATTTGTAAACTATCAGTTTAGGCAATAAAATGAACAATGCATTCTTTATTTAATTTTAAATGCCATTAAGCCAAATTTTGAAATAGATTTGCTACTTTTGATCAAACCTAGAAATATTTCTAAGAGGAAGTTGTTAACACCATGTGAAATCATCACATTATATACCATCTATCCTGAGAAGAATCACCATATCACATATAGAATACTTACATCCTTGTCTACATTTGCCCTATTTGACCTATTAACACTGATGAACCTCAATTGATCGTGACCATAGAACAAATAGTTTTTGAAGACGCGTCAATATCATGACAAGAATTTGCTCATTGTGAAGATGTTTTCATTGTCAGCAAAAAAAAAATCATTTCACGGTCATCGAAAAATAAAGATTTAACCGATATACTTGCATTTTTACGCACATTTACACGCATTTTTGTATTCAATCAATCGAATTTGCTTTGATTTGATCCATTGATTGAGACTTTTGTGAATTTTTGAATATATAATATCATGTAAAGAATATAAATTTTGGCACACTTGCATATGTAATTTAGCCAGAGCATTGATATTTAAAATCTGCTCGATCTTTCCGGGAAAAATTTCATAAATATGAATCGATGCAAAAAGTAAAAGTGGCAAATCCGGAACGCCTATTATTTACGGTTGGGCTACTTTTGAATATCATTTTTGCGAAATTTTAAGCTTATGTCTTCATTTTTTTCGTCGTACTTATGTCATTATGTAAAATATTCATTGGAATTCCTCTGTGATTCATCGAATAAATATGGGGATTTAAGCCTAAAAGCGGAAAAACCGTAAATGAATACTATCTTTCATAATGCAATCGTGCTGAACGATTGCTCAAAAGACGGTTCCTATCCGTCTTGACGATTAACACGCATTCCATAATTAGGAAGTTGTAAATTGACCAAGAAAGTTTTTTCTAGTACAATTTCCTCATGTTGACTACCTTGACTCCAAAAAAATGCTCCCAAATAGTATTTCTATGACGAAATTCATTGAGAAAGTGCATTAATCTCAAGTGCAGCGACACGTGTTAGGTGTTGCAGTATGACGATGTTGACCAAGACTCACTTTCTGGAAATGTAACGAATCATTTAATCCAGAGATGGTAAACTTGATGTGTTAAGCAGGTTTTCATTCACCATATTGATGCATAAACCTGATTTTAACATAATCCTTCAAAGTGTTTGCAGAAGATCACGAACTGCATGCTTCTAACTGGGTCTTTCAATGGGGACGCTCAAAATGTATTGGATTATAGCGGCTATGTTGCATATGGCAAATTATGGAAAGATATAATGTTTATTTTCAAAATCAGTATTCCGACCGATAAATTCTAAAAAAATCTGAATTAGGGACGAGGTCCATTTTTGGTTGAATGGATGTATGAACAAGCAAAATTGTTAGATTTGGGACGTAACCAATCCATACGAGATACATCAGCATCAAATGCATCCCAAGAAAATCACTGTTTGATGTGGATTTTCGTCTGGCGGAATCATTGTTCCATATTTCTTCCATAAAAATACTGCCATTGCCATAACCGTCAACGGCGAGGACTATAGATCAAAGTTGATTGATGATAAGCATCTTTTTTTAACCTAAATTGGATGCTATGGATACCGACGACATATGGTTCCATCAGGACGACATAACGAACGCCATCCAGCAAATTCAACCAGATTTATGCGGCAAAGTTATCTAAAATTTAATCTCTCGAATACGTATCATTAAGCAAAGTTGCGGCAAATATTAGAATGACATTATATTTTATATTTAATGCCATAAAATGTTCCTTTAAAATATAAAATTAAGTAGATATCTTACATTATCACATATTACATATTTTAGATTATTACATAAACACCTATTAAGAGTGCAAATTAGTTCGGTCTGTTTTAAAAAGATAGTTTTGGTTGTTATGAATATTTTATAGTGTCAACTGATTTCGGTTATTTCAAAGAGATTAGACATCTGTCAATAATATTCAGTTTATATCGCCTTGAGTCTCATAAAAAAACCTGTTTTTTTACTGTCTCGAATATGTCAAATTTTATGTTAAATAAGCAGCATTTGCCAGAGGTTTTAATTTTCTGTTTTAACTGCAAAAAAGTGCAGCGAATGCTTATGGAAACTTATAGTGATAATGCTCCAACCGATAAATCATGTAGGGAATGGTTTCGACGTTAAAATAATGGTAATTTCAGCATTGAATGGAATTGGACACATTACTTGATGAAGATCCGAGTAAAAGCAAGAGAAGCTTGTAGAATCATTAGGAGTGACTCAACAAGTAGTTTCTGTGCGGATTGAAATCCATGGAAATTATTCAAAAATAAAGTAATTTGATACCTCATGAACTGAAACCGAGGGACGTTGAAAGGCGATTTTTCACTGCTATGACCTGACAATTTAATTACGGGCGATCAATATAAGCTACAATTTATTCGTTTGAGCTGTGGATTACGAGAAAAAGGCCGAAATACGAGCAAAGACATGATAAAGTTATTCTTCTGCATGACAACCCTCGGCCTCAAGTCACAAAAATCCTAAAAAAAATACTTGGAAAGGCTCAAATGGGATGGGCTAGTTGTTCCAACAGATGCAGTACGATTAGGCAGCTCATCGGTTCACTTCTTTCGCAGAAATCGAAAATCGGCTCCTAACTTGGATCGCCTAGAAAGATAAGACAAATTTTCGAGATGAAAGAGGTGGGAATAAATAGTAATCAGCGATGGACAATACTTTGATTAATCTGTTCATTCATTTTATTCTGATAAAAATGAATTTTTGACCACAAAAAACGAACCGAACTAATTTGCACTCCCAATATATATCCAAATTGTTCAGCAAATTCTTCTTTTCAAACTGTAAACACACTAATTGGAATAGTTATTTTGGACAAGGATGTGTCGTATCTACTTTCCACTACGTAAACATTTCGATCTTATCATCGATGATTCATATTTTTTTGGCGCTGCCATGTCCATAGTTGAAACAAAAAAGTAGATCGCCTATGAAAATAATCAAGCGAATGACAATTAAACTATTCACTCGTCGATTTTTTCGTACGATTCAAACTATTGTAATAAAATAATTATGTTTTACGATTTACGCTCGTTATATCCGTGATCTCCATTAATACTATTGCATATCCTTGAGTAAAAAATGTCATTTTTAGTAAATAAACACTGTCTGGTAATTTTTAACATGTCATATAATTTTAGAGATTTGCTTTTAAGTCTCTCGTGTTTATAATCTGTCTAACATTTGTTTTGTTCTTGTTTACAGTGGATGATGCCAGTGGTCGATATTCATCCGGTTACTATTGGGGGAATGCTTATTGGGCAGGATCAGCAACACTTTGTCAACATATTTCGACCTCGACTGATGCTAAAGGTAAGGCAAATTTAGTCTCTTTGTTTGAACAACATAATGTTTGAACATCGAAAAAAGCGTAGTCGCTTTTAGCATTTAGACGTCTTACATCAGAGTTCATCAACATTCAAAGCGAATTTAATTCAGATTTGACATTACTAGGGGATACTTAATTTGCCTCCAATCACGTAATGCCTTTCTATCTGATATTGCATCGCCATGGCATACAAATGAGACGCGTCATTTGTAATGTTAATCCTTTGAGGTCTTTGAAAAAAAGTTCCAGCAGATCCCTTAATGTTAGCAGCATTTACAAATATATATATTATTGTAGTTGCATAAATATATTTTTTTAATCAACTTTTCTTTGATCTTCTGATCGATTATCTTTACTTCCATCAGCTCTCAACATCAATCTTTCCGATTCATGCATATAATCACTGTCTACTTGCAAACTTCTTTATGGCAGCGATTTTGGCATTTTTAATAGCTTTCACTTTTGCACAAAAATATTACAAATTTAAAATTACGATCAAAATATTAGAAATCTGTTATCAAGTGCGCGCGTCAAGAATCAATTTTGATCTGTCAAATGCCAATTTGGTCAATAACCTCTTCTCTCTTATTATTTCTAGAAGAAAGATTAAGTTTTGTGAAGGAATATATCCCTTCCCCACGAGGAGTATAAAAAAGTAATACATGATTTATCAGCATTAGTACTACGACGTCAGAAATGAACACTGTAAAACAGTTCCCTGATGTTTCACCAAAGCGATACAGTTGCTTTAGATTATGTTAATTTAAATAATCACTTTAGGAATCAATCGTAATAAGCAATACATAATTTTAACTAGAACTGCATATAATTTTCCTAATATATAATATATACAAAAAACTAAATGAACAGTTTTCCTCTATATTTTAACTACTTTTTCCAAGCTCATGGAAGTGCTCCCCAATGTTTAAGAATACGTTAAGTATAAATTAAATTCGCAAAGTTATAGGAGAAGCTGAGAAGAGAGCAAACTTTAAACGCGTTTTTCTCGAAACAACTTTTTCTAAGCTCATGGAAGTGCTTCCACACGTCTTAAATAAGTTTTCTTTATGAAATTTGGCAGACACGTGTATAATAAACGTCTTCATCGTATAGACTATAATTATCCAACACCAACATTTTTTGTAGTTTTTTGTTCATTAAATAAACAATTTTGAATATTTTTGGATAATTGTAGTCTATATGATGAAGACGTTTATTATACACGTGCTTGCCAAATTTCATAAAGAATTCTTATCTAGGGCGTGTGGAAGCACTTCCATGACCTTGGAAAAAGTTGTTTCGAGAAAAACGTGATTATAACTTCTTCTCGTCGGTCTATAACTTTGCGAATTTCATTTATATCGAAATAAAATTTAGTGAACGTATTCTTAAATATTGTTTCTTTCCGATACACGAATAAAAAAAAAGATATTTTTTTAACCAACATGGTAGAAACGTCCCTTAACTTATTTATCTCTTTTTTGAGTGTTATCTGATTTTCTATCATTATATTGAGACTGGTTCCATAATATAAGACTCAAAGTACTTAAATGTTATTAAAATTTGTTTAATTTATTTTGATAGTTATATAAGATTTCAAAGTTAGGATTTGACTACAAATAGAATATTAAAGAAAAAAAACTTAATTTTTGTTACTAAAACAGTATTTTTCATTTAAATACACAGTCCCCTGATATAGACAACAGTCTTTTGTGTCGATTTTTTTAAGAAAATGCCCAATATTTCCTAAATCAATGGAAATATGTTTAGTTTACTGAAAAACACCAAGATATCAATTTATACCCAACATAGAATTTATCGGAATGAAATTGGAAAAATCTATGTCTCAACAAGTATCATATAGAATCGAAAAGCTTGAACAAGAATTTTGTTTAATATGTCTCTATGTACGTGCTCCTGGTGGTGCAATAACATCCTCGATGATTAATGTCCAGACTTGTTTAGAATCCCTGATCCGTGTTGGCTCATGAGTTATCTAATTTGTATGCGATAAGCAATGCTGCACGTGTATAGGGCGCAAGAAATCTTCAACGTGTACAAATACAGTATTAGTAGATAATAATTATTTCATTTTGAGCAATGAAAGTGATTAGGTTCCCTGAGCGGAAGAGAAAGTTTTCCTTTTGTAGAGACAATTTAAAGTCGAGACACGCTCAGCTCGCCTCCAGGTTCTGTGTCAAGGTCGCCATCGTCATGGAACCCACGTGGGAGATGTTTCTATTGAGCGGTGACTATTTACAAGTGCTCATAAATGTCACTTGCTACATCCGAAGATCGTAGACAAGATTAAGGACGAATTATCTTGAATGCGGACCAAGATGTAGCACAGCTTAATAAATAAATTGACGATAAAATGTCATTGACCTTTCGTGTTATATATTTGAGGAAGTGTACGTTTTTTTTCGAATTTATCATTTTTAAATATTCATATATTTTTATTTGACTTTAAATAATTTAAAATGTCACGATTACATAGCGACAAAAAAAATTGAACGGGAGAAATGGTGAATTTTGACGTTTGACGTTTAATTCACGCGGCACTGCCAACATAACAAGCGATATTACATTTTGAATTAAGACCTACTGACTGACATTAGGTCATTACACAACAGAGTGCCTCCTAACGGCGACGATTATGTGAGCTCATTTAAAAATATCCCATTAAATAGTATTTAAAGATGATTTGGATAAAATCGTTTTGTATTCCGAAGCTTAGCGTGTAATCCAAATTTGCAATCGTTATGCGGCAATTTAACGCTTTCTCTGCCAAAAAATTAAATTCGGAATTTTGTATTTTGATGCACTGTGTGATTTATTTTCTCCCCGGACGAAAGTGAAATTTCGTGTAATCGTCGTCTTCAAATAATATGCAATGGTGTGCGGGCATCTAATACTTCCTGCCGCTTGAGGAAACGGCAAAAAGGAAACCAAACAAGTGCGACGAGCATGTGAAACCATGTCAATTATGACGAATTCGATTTAATGGTGAAATAACGCAATAACAAAGAGGTGAATGCGAAAAAAACCGGCGCTAATTCGAGATGTCATCGTCTGATACAAACAGACATGCTACAATAGATCGTTTATTTTAGTAGCTGGTTAAACAATACAAGTATACGACGAACATTTTTTTGAATTGAAGAATGCTTAATTTCGGAGTAATTTTATCTGATACTATCTTCAAATTCGATGCTTAAAAATCTTAATTCTTATGCAGTTTCATATGAACGTTCGGGTTTTGTATATGATCATTAAAATGCCATAATTTTTACAAAACATATTTTATTCAATCAAAATAATTCCCATTAGCTTTGATAGAATTTTGCATATTTATAAATTTCCGCACTTTTAGAACGCATGACTTCCCCCGGTTTTAAGAAGGAATAATTTACCACTCAATAAGTTCGTAGGATCACTAATAAAACAACGAGTTTTTCAACGCTTCTATAAAATTTCGATGCCTATTTGTGGACCGATTTATCTTTGGCCTCAAAATAAGCTTCAGCTTCGACAATTACTTTTTCATCGGAGCTAAATTTCGTTCCCTTGAGCACTCTTTTCAGGTCTGCTGACAGATAGTAGTCGCTGGGAGCCAAATCCGGATTAAATCAAGGTAATCGAGGAATGAAATACCAAAATGCGAAGGCCAAAACCTTACCAGCTGATATCTGCGTGTTTGATGGTTTTGGGCAACTTTCCCTGATTGCTGTCCACTCATTTGACTCTGAAGTGTAGTGATGGATCCATGTTTCATCCATTGTCACATGCCGCATGAAAAAATCCCTCTTGCTACGCCGAAACAGCCCCAAACAGCGCTCTGAATTGTGGACGCGTTGTTCTTTTTGATCGAGTGCGAGCAAACGCGGTACCTACTTTGAACACAGCTTTCTCATGGACAAACGTCGATGCAAAATGGTGAATACACCGCCTTCTGATATCTTTAAGATGTCAGAAAGCACTTCTCTATCATTTGTCTCGATTTCCACACGAAATTCAGATTTTTCCATTGTTTTGAGGATTATAAAAATAGCGTTAGTAAAATCAATGTAACTTGTAAACTGAATATCAAATTTGAAGGTTGATACTTCTTAAAAATCATATAGTAATGCCAACTATATGTCATCCTACGAATTTATTGAGTGTCCTCCATACAGCATCCATTTATGTATTAAAAACTTTGGCAAATTTGACGACTAGTCGATTTTTGATTAACTGAAATTCCGACCCTTCATGTGATATACCCTAATAGTGATGATATTTGACTGACTGTTGTTATATTTGGCTGCTCAACTTTAACTGGAAAACATTTGGACTCGAATAAAAATTGTTGCATTTTATACCATTGATGATTCAATTACGCGTTGCGCAACAGAAGATATAATACTACTTCTTGCCTTCTTTTATCAGTGTCAAGATCAAGAAGCTTCTTATCCGATGGAATTAATGTATTTCTAATGAAGGGACCTATGTAGAAAATAAGATATTCCATTTGTATTTTTATATATCACTCTTAAATTTGTATAGCAAATTTCCAAACCTGAATTCAGATTCTCTTCCTCTTTCAAGAGCTTTCACCTGAAATTAAATGCACATTAAATGACGTCATTTCGAATGACTCTTCTTCCACAGTTTCCTCAATTGTGCACTCATTTTATGACATAATGTTTGGTTTTAAATCAAACAGCTTGCAACCTTATGTTGAAGACCGCCACATAAAGACTCCAATGTGTGATTGCATTGTTCTTCGTCATTAGAGTCATTAAGGTGGAACGTAGGATATTAAAATTGAAGAGACAAACATAGGACTGCTGCAAGACTGCGACAGTCGAAGAAGTGAAAGTCTCAAAGGCATAAATTATATGCGAGGATGATAGAACAATTCCAGTCTTTTGTATTTGCGAATGTGACGAATCGTATGATTATCCGTGAGGTCTCATCGTCGGGTAGCTTTATGTAACTTGAGGATCGTTAGCGTTTTTATTTCTAATAATCTGTAATCTTCTTTGGATTTCCTGATAGCTTATTGGAAAAAGGAAATCGAATGTGATGAGACATGTGAAAGATGGATTGGCTTCATGGATGGATGGATTTACATAACGTTAATTGGCAGAAACATTAGGAAAATCTGCATTGTTTGTATATCCCATACAGAGTGTGTATGTTTATTTGTTGTAAAATTTCTTCCGACAATGATGCTTTCTATTTGTTAGGATCATGAAAGAACATAATATGTAATGTACATACAATATTGACGAATACGCAATACTGGTAATGTGTCCGTCATGGTAAGTTTGTGAGATCGATCTTAAATTGTATGACAAATTCATAAGAAATCTTGCAAAAGCACTTACAAAGCTGGATGATGTAAAATGATGAAACCAAAGGATGACTAACGAAAAATCCGCTGGACAATGATGACTGAGATTAACAAATTGGCTTTCTATCTGTTCAAATGTCTTCATAATATTTATTTAATATTTCAGCTCCAAAAAGCTCAGATGACCTGACAAGAAATTCATACACCCTGCATGAAACAACGGACGAAATGAAAGAACTTCCACCCTTCAATTTATCATTCTTCATGGCTAAAGTGCGAATCAACTCAACTTTCGTCACGGGGGTGAGTAATGACAATAAAAAAAAAACATTTAAATAAACATCCCCGATGATAAATAATGCATTTTTTTATAATTTTAGCCGAAGATAATTCAAGTGGGACTCTGCTTGCCTGATACTTGCTCTGGTCAGGATGTGCATCACATCTTGGAAATGTCTTCCACCATAAATAAGCCTGAAGTTTTAGAAGTAAGAGATCCAAATTATGAACATTATGATATGTTCTCGGATCTTACATTCCAGATATTGGTGTAAGTATGTTTGATTAACTTCGTATTATGAGAATCGGATGGAAAATTATTATTTTTGGGGGCACTATAAAATTGTATTATTTAAATTTGGATATCAATCTTTTATTTTTTGATATAATCATTTAACAGCGAGCAACTCACTGGTGAGTCGCTGTAATTTTTTTCCGGAAAATAAAGACACTGCTTATTTATAGTAATCTTAGAAAGTAATTAATAATTCTTAATTGTGTCTATCAATTTTTTTATCTAAATGTCAAACATAAAAAAGTATGTCCTCGATGATAAAACCATAATTTTGAAATATAGTTAATTTTTCATGGATAGTTTTTGCATAATTGAACACAGTAGCATATAAATCTTATACATATGTTAGATAACGTTATAATGAATGACATTGTACAATTTAAAAAAATCCATTTAGATCTATTTTTAACTATTAGTCAAGGCCGTAACAAGGGGGTGGCAAAGCAGGCACGGGTGCAACTGGGCTTGGGGCGCAAAACGCAGAATCCTGACCCAGTCAACACTGATTGACTATTTGTTTTTATAATATATACTAAGTTGCCTAATTCCTCTTTTCTTCATTATCGCTTAAACCTGCCTGCAACAAAATAAAGACAACAATATTTTCGACCGATTCTAAAATCTATACAACCCACCCGATCAGTCTTCTTCGGACAACTTCGTTTTGTAATGAAAGTTCGTAATCAACTGTAGACATTTTTGGGTATTGGGATTGTAAGCCGTTCATTCGTCATAACAGCGGTCCGAATGCGGACCGATTGGACACGCAGACCTTGTGATCACTCTGTTCTCTTTTAGGGCTTTTTGCGGCATTTTCTGTGATCTGTACGTTCATAGAAGCTTCCTCAGAGGTTATAACTTACATAGGTGGCTCGTGCCAAATGAGGTCGCGAACGAGTCTAGACTCCCCCACCCCTAATAACTATATATTTGGCATATATTATAGCGGGACCAATAAACAGCTCGGGTTAGTGGCGGGTGCCTTTGTCTCAGACATGTAATGATGGACCCATGTTTCATCCTGAATTTATGTAAAAACTCTACCTTGTTGCTGTGAACCATCGCCAAATACCCGTTCCATTGTGAGCAAACGCGGCAATCATCTTGCTCACAGCTTTCTCGTGTCCAAATGTTCAGTCAATATGCAATGTACAGCATTTTTTGAAAGGCCTACCGTGTCCACTGGCTTGTGCACTTAAATTTGATGGTCCCCCCAATACTATTTTTTGGATTTTCTTCACCATTTCTGGCGTGGTCACATCATTTGGTCGACCACAGCGTTGTTCGTCTTGGCAGCTCATACAGCCTCGTCTAACTTTTCCTTCGCCATGATGTACTTACTACAACTTGACTCTAATGATGGAAATATCGATATTAAATATTATAGATGCAGGATTTAGAATTTTTCAGATTTTGCATATGGTGTACCAAATACATATCATAGTAACGCGCGGGTGTTTTTTATTTATTTTATTTTTAAACAACAACCGCCAGCTATACGTTAGATCGGGTACTTTTGGGACTATCTTCGTATATTATTTTAAATTATACAGTATAATAATATTTAATATATTGCATTTATAATAGTATTATTTAACAACAAAAAAATGGATTTCCGGGGGAGGGAGTAAGTTAGATACTTTCCACGGGTGCTTCACATCCTTATTACGGCACTGCTGCTAGTAAGTTATCTAGAAATGTATGCTAACACGTCTTATGCGGGTTCTGTTTATTTCCATGCATTCATATAATATTTTTGGGCGACATCTATGAATTTAAATCTAACATTTTTGAAATATGATGATTAAGCTCACCCATTATCCAACATATAATTAACATATTTTTGTTAATATTGTAAACACGCAATTAAAACAGTTTGCTTATTTAGGGTTGTCTAAATTTACTAATAATATTAATAAGAACAATTTTTTAAAAGATATTCTGAAAAATGCATCCTAAAATAGATTCAGTTGCGTAGTAAAGATCGTTCAATGGGCAGCCCTGATGATCTTTGTTGAATTTATTTAAAAATAAAATGGGATCTGTATATTCCTAACATAATATTTTTTAGGTATTAAAAAAAATGTGTTTTTTTCAATGTACAACTAGTTCAACCAGGGAAAATTTTGCGGCCAGCTTTGCACAAATTTAAGGCGTGTCGCAAGTAAAAAGTTGTCCAAACATGTAATCATCATTAATAAAATTCATCTGAAAGTACGTCTATATGGATTTATTGCAACGATATAACGCGTGTGCGAAATATTGGTATCTCCATAAATTATGGCAGTCTTGCGTATGGAGTTGTGAAAGTTTCAAAAGCACTTGCGGCTGCCAACACTAACAATAAAAGATTATCTGATTCACTTTTTTTTCTGGGAAGCTATCTCCACCGAAAGCGGAACTTGATTCACGTTGATTAAAAAACCACTGGTGCTATCCAGTGGATTAATTTATGTGAGGAATTCATTCACGGTTAAGTTTCGCCAATGGTCTCGTTCCAGTGAAAGTAAGAATGTTGTGTAATTCGTGTGAATATTTATGAGACAATTTCAAACTGATCTACAGACATCCTCAAATGACTAGACGCAACAGTTATGTCTTTTGATATGTGTAACAGTAGGCCACTCCAAATATGACACTTTTTGGACAGGAAGTCACAAAACTAGTCTAGGAAATATATGCAGCGGATTAGTGATGCTGCTGTAATCAAAAAGTAGTCCAAAATTTTAACAAATTTGAATAATTTTAATTACATAATTAAGTTACATCTATTAGATAAAAACACTACTTAGAAAATTTAATTTAAATATTGGGTCATCTCATAAATGTAATTTAAATGATTGAATATTCTATTGATGTTTCTGTAGTCGGGACACCAGCTTTTGTATGCCAGTGTCATAGATTTCTAGACTCTGGGGTGTAGTGACACACCCACGTCTCATAGACTACAGAAAAGCTTCTCCCTCCTGTGCAAAACGATACAAAGCTCCGGTGTGAGCATTCTGGGCAAACATCTCGCACACAATTTCTTGCAACCAAGTTTTCAAAGCAAAACTAAAAAGCTAGCTAAGATAGCAGCATAAATTAGTAAGAGATATATAAATATATAGTTTTTATGGATGGGGGAAAGTCTAAACTCATTCATGACGTCATTTGGTGCGACCCACCAATGTAAATTAGCCTCTGAGGCAGTTTCCGCGAACGCACAGATCATAGAAAATGCCGCAGTAGTCCCTAAAAGAGGACGGAGTGGCCACAAGGTCTGCGTGTCCAACCGGTCCGCTTTTCGGATCGCCGATATGACGCCATATCTGAACATGTCTACAGAACGATTACGAACTCTCATTACAAAACAGGAGGTCTTGTAACCCGATTTTATAGATGAGTGTATACTAATTTGACGAAGCTTTATCCTGCAGTGGATTTAAATTCTATTTAGCATGAAGTAAAAATTTGTATAATAATAGCTTGCCTAATCAAATTAAATAATAACCATGTTTTACTAAATTTACAGAGGCGTCAGTGTAACAGTATTGGGCTTGATAATAGCAGGGACACTGTATGAATTAATTCTAACAGCTCGTGTCAGAAAGCGATCATCAAAGAAAAACCTCAAATTAAACACAGCTGCTGGATTGCCATCTGTAAAATTATCCAACGGTAAAAAAAATGCCCACACTACTTTTTTTTCAAGCTATATAATACTCTTGTTCGTTGTATAATAGTACTAATGATACTGTTACTTAAATACATACATTATATTTAAGGAAAATCCATATACAATGTTAACGGCATAACAAACAATAACAACAATTCGGAGGAACGCCTCAACATTGAACCTCATCAAGTCCACGAACCGATGAAATTGAGTAAGAAAAAGATGTATTATAACATTTGGATCTTTTTATTAAAAATGCATTACACTTTAATATTATAATCTATTTCATAGGTATTTTCTCTGAAATGATATTATCATTTTCTGTTATATCCAATATGAAGACGATCTGCGATCAGTCCGTGGGTAGTGACACAATTCCTACCATTCATGGTTTGAGAACAGTATCAATGGTTTGGGTAATTTTGGGCCATTCTTGTATTCTTGCATTCAAATACTCTGACAATACCGAATTAAGAAAAGTAGTGGAAAAAGAGTTCCTATTCCAGACCGTTACAAATGGTGCATTCAGCGTCGATACATTCTTCTGCATTAGGTAACACATCCATTAAGTATTTTACATTGGCCAATAGATGATTCTATGATGTTCTAATCGATTTTTATTTTGCAGCGGAATACTTGTCTCGTATATTTATTTCCGAACTAATGCGAAAGGTAGTTTAGGAACGATTGACGCAAGGAACGAGAGGATTCACCTCTGGAATATTGCAATTTATAGGGACTTTTGGCATACAGATTTGCAAGGTAAATAATAGGATGATTATATGGCGTATTTAAGTATTGCATGAGTTAAAATATTTGTTATTTTCTTATAGATTGACGGCACCATATCTATTTATGTTGGGAGTTGTCGAAGTATCGATGAAATGGTTCTATCATAATTCAGTATTTGAACCTCCGACGCAAGATCATATAAATTGTCCTAAATACTGGTGGAGAAATGTTCTTTATATCAACACACTATTCCCTGTGGATCAAATGGTATGTTAATAAATTGATGCAAATATTTTTTTGGAAATGATTAGCGCTATTAAATATTTGTATTTTTTCAGTGTATGCTCTGGAGTTGGTATTTGGCTGATGATTCACAATTTTATGTTTTGGGAGCTGTTATTCTTATTTTAGCTGCAAGGTAATTAACGAATATCTTTGCAATAGATTTAATAAATCTTAATTTGTTTGCTTTAATATGCTTTACTTTACAGCCATTTTAAGACTGCAGCCGGTGCTCTTGTTCTGTTCTTAATTTCTTCATGGGGAACAACGGGTTATATAGCCTGGTCAAATAATCATATGCCATCCACAGATGATCCTCTTGCCTTGTTTGATAAAATCTATGACAAACCGTGGACTCGTTTGGGTCCATATCTTATCGGAATGGCAACGGGATGGTTATTGTTTAAAACTGATTGTAAAATTAAAATGTCTAAGGTAAACTTGTTGCTATATTAACACATTCTTTAAGTTACAATAAAACATACATTTAAAACATGTCTTATTTATGAAATATAGATAACGGTAACAATTGGATGGATTTTATCAAGCGGCGTTTTGTTGTGTATTATTTATGGATTATATAACACTGAACTGACTCCAATAAGTGGAGCGGCGTATACTTCATTATCACATACCGCATGGGCAATAGCAATTGCATGGATCGTCATCGCATGCTCCACAGGATACGGAGGTAAATATTATATAAGCGAATAAAAAGTTATAATATGAAGAATATGACTAATAAATGATTAATTTTCAGGATATGTAAATTCATTGTTATCGGCAACGATTTTATATCCATTTTCAAGAGTTACATATTGTGCTTATTTAGTTCATCCAATTGTAATTCGATTCTTACCGATGCACATGGATCATCCAATCCATTTAGGAAAAGATATGATGGTTCGTATAAAAAAATTGTATACGTTATAATCTAAATGATATTCTAATACTATGAAATATTGCATTATTTTTATTTAATTTTAGACGATCATCTTCCTCGGACAAATGGTTTGTTCGTACATATTGTCATTCATAATATCGTTGGCGTTTGAAGCCCCCGTTGTGACAATGTTGAAAATACTCGCACCGAATAAACGGAAGCATATTCAGTAGCGATATACGAATAGACAATTGTTAGCTTTATCGGACAAATGTGATTTGATATACAAAAGTTTTGTGCTCAGCGATGTAATTAATCGCATTTAATTATAATTTTGTTGTATCAACGACTCGACACGACAAATTTTCTTAGATCTTAACGAATTGATTGATATAATTATAATATTTAATAAGTGTATATTGTACTGATTTTTTATTAAATTTGTGTGTTTTTTATATTCTATACAATATAAGAGAGTCATTTGTAAATATTTATGCTTCGTATTTAAGATATTTTTTATATACTCTGTCATTTTAGTTATAATTTTAAGATAACAATACTTTTTTACGGATCCTAACGATTCTTTTGACGTGATAAACTTTTACCATGTCATTTTAACAATTAATTATTGTACACAGTGAATACATTTAATATCAAACCTTTAAATTCAATTGTAGTATACATACAACAATTGTAGAATATACAACGTCTCAAGTATATATATATAACAATAATATACATCTAAAGTATACATACAATAATAATGATTCATTTTTATTGTAAATTTACAGATCAAATAAAATACTTTAAGCTATACAGCAAATACTTAAAAAATACATACAATTATATAATAGTTAATACATAACATTAATTACAATTTAAATTGCTAAAAAAGACAATTTTCATTAATAAGATACACAGTAGCATAAAATACTATCTCTAAACATTTGTTCTATTATATGTTCGTCTTAGTTAGACCGAATAGAGTCAGATTACAAACATTTATGTAAATAAAAATCTTATAAATTAAGTAATCCTTATGTACATATAAATCCTTTATATTTCTTAAATAAAACTACCTAATGAAAATAAATAATAGATCATTACGATTATCAGGTATATAATTTTCACCGTATCTGCCATAAAGCACATGATATTGCTATATATTAAACGAGGCTTGCTCTTTTAGTTATATATAAATTTAGGAACGATTCACAATTGTTGTTGATCTTGTTTTCAGAAAATATGATGTACTGTAAAATAAATATCTAAACTAATACTTGTCATTATTGCACTGATCCCTTAAAACAAACAATAGCTTTAATATATATAATATAATAATCAATTGTCTTCTTTCTCCGGTGATATTCTCATTGGATGAATGAGTCTTAACAGCGAGACCACGGGAGCTTCGAACAGCAGTGAACATATTAAAGCGCTCAAATATGTGATTAGTACAAAGCCCAAATAGAACGTCAACTAAAATAATATCATTATATTGATTATTAATTCATAAATGTGCTTTAAAATATTATAATTGTACGTTTGGGTGTATACCATAGTTTCCGGTGATATATGTTGAATAGCTCCGGATGGTATTAGAATAATTTTAAGTATAAGAGGATGTAATAAATATGCACAATAACTTAATCTGCTGAATGGATAGAGATATTGCCATGAAAGTATATGATTTGCTCTTCCTAAATGTAAATAATTATGTTATGTATTTTATATACAAATAATATTTAAGTTTAAATATTCATATATTAAATTTTACCTCCATATCCCGTAACGCAAGCAATTAAAATCCATGAAATTGCCATACCCCAAGCGGTGTGAGAAAATGAAGGCATACGCAATGGAACCGTACGTTCCAAGATGATTTCCATACAATCCATAAACAACGCTCAACAATATCGTAATTGATATTATCCATAACAATATGGAAACTTTCTGCAAGTTAAAAAATATATAAATATGTATTTGTGGCAGTAAATAAATTATAATTGCAAATTTGTAATCTCACCTTTGATATTAATATGCAACAATTTGTTTTGCTTAAAATCCAACCGCAAGCTAATCCGATCATATAAGGACCGATTCGCGTCCACGGTTTATTATACAATTCATCATAGTGTGAAAATGGATCTTCGATACTAAAATTTAATATCGTACATATCAAAATAAAGGCAAATATCACGATATAATACTTGTGGATTATATGTTACCTCGGAATATATCCAGTTTTAAGAGTTATTATAGCGGTAGTGGTCCAACCGATGACTAAAAACATCACAAAGAAGACTATCGACGTCTTCAAATGTCTCACGGCCAGCATTAAAATTAATATTCCGATAAGATAAAATTGACTATCGTTAGCCAAGTACCAGGACCACGACATGCACTGTAAATAGCAAATAAACCGATGTATAAAATAGTTTCATCTTAACGCTTAAAATATTAATTGTAATTAAAAAACTTACTGCTTCTTTCAAAGGATAAAATGTATTTATATACAGAGCATTTCTCCACCAATATTTCTCACAGTTGATGTGATCCATTCCTGGTAATTCTAGAATATAATGCGCGTTGAAATGCTTCGATACCAGTTCTAATAATCCAATGGTCAGGAGATATGGAGGAGATAATCTTCAAATATTTTTATCATTTTAAAATCAATCCCTAAATATAAAATCTATCGCAATATAAAGATAATACCTAATGTAACGGTAGCTAATCATTGTAATAAACTGTACACTCTTCCCAAACACTCCGCTGAAATCCCCGGAATTTGTAGTCAAATACTTTTTCATAGTTTGGCAATACAAATATGCTATTAGAACACCACTGAAATACATCAAATTACTATTAAAATATGGGCATTTTTATCTAATAAAGATTTGATTGTTTATCAAAATTACCTCAACGTAAAGAACGTATCAACGGAATATGTACCATTTCCAATCGTTTGATAAAGAAAGTTCTTTTCAACTTTTCCCCTGTATACTTTATTATCTATAAAATTTAAAATATATTAACGAATACGTTATTGTTAAAAGCCTTTTTGTAATGCTCGATTAAAGATTACCTGAAAATTGATAGACCACAAGACACGTATGAACCAATATGACCCACAATATTGTTATTAGTTTCATGCCGTGAATAGGAGCCAATGTATCTTCGCCGATATCCAAGCTGAAAATCTTCTCAAAGTTCAATTTCAACGAGAAGCATACCAGAATCTTGGCCCAGTATGTATCTCTATTGATGCAATTGCACGATTCGAGGAATTTTGGCCGGTTTGAATAGTTAAATATGTTTCCAGTACTGGATTCTTTATCGGACGATATGACATATTTTTGCTTCTTGCAATAATGTCTCGGTTCTAAATCAATTCTGTTATTGGACGATTTCATTGCAATTATGTCTAGCGTTATCGTCGGTGCATTTTCATTCTTGATTACTTTTTTAACGCTAACCAAATTTAAATGGCTTTTATTGCTCAAATTATTAATAGTCAATCTCTCTGAATTATCTATAAAGTTGAACCCTGATAATTCGGTGTATCTGTTCGGTATAAGTCCATCGAAGGTATGAAATGATTCCAGCGATTTTTGATCAGACAATTGGGAAAGATGTACGGCTGCTTGATCGTCATTTTTTATTCCAATTTTTATATTATCATTGGCGTTTATCTGTTCTTCCAAATCCAACGGTTCCATTTTTAAGAACGATTTAAACGTCGGCGGTGTAGTTTGAATGTCTGATTCAGTGTAGCTTTCAAAATCATATATATTCACATCCATAATTGTGCCAATGGTTATTAATATTATCAATATCAATAAAATAGAACTATTGAAACCACAAAAACATATTAATAATCATATTTATGTACCGATATAGTATTAAATGATTGAAGCCAAATTACCATAAGAAATATAATTTCGGTTCGAATAATACATTATAATCAGAGTTCAATATGCGAACTTTTGAAACTCTTGCAGACCTCGGTAACGTTCCAGATACTCGTAAATTTTGATATGTTTTTATTGAAAAATCAATCAATTCGTGAATATCGTGTGATCTGCAGGCTTTTGGTAAGCAGACACCCATTAATATAGCATGACTCTATAAAATATAAATGAATAGCTTTATAATAAATAATTAAGGATATATAATATAATCAAAAGACTCACACTATATAACGTTGTCTTAGTAATATTGAGATATAGTGTAATGGCTGAAAATCTCATATTATACGGAGGAGTGTTGTCGAGTAAAATCATCTTTGATAGGACTTCAGGATTAATGAGGTCCCTTCTGGATTGTTTCCCATCTTAAATTTTCATGTGATTACATTTATTATTAATAAAAATGTTAATGATCATAAATTAAACGAGTAATATTTGATAAATTCACCTGAATTCATACCGTTGCTCAACGAAGACACATATTTTAAATGGCTAAAAGCATTGGATGTGCTATTATATTTTAAATCTTTGTATCTGCTATCCTGCAATGAAAAATTAAGATACAACAAAGTTGTTATTTGTATGATATTTTAAATTTTGAGCGTTTTAAGTCTACCAGATCGTCACATTCTTCTTGAGATCCAATCCAATAACGATTTCCCCATAAGAGTCCCGATGAAAAACTGCCAGTTGAATCTATACCTGTAATATAATAATATAAAAAATTATTGCATTTATTGTTGTGGGAAAATCTAAGCTTTACCGTCGATTTAATTGAGATGAAGTAAGAGTGAATAATTTATTCATAGAGTGAAAAATGTATGTAGCAGATAAAATTAAAAAAAATGTAATAGAAAAATATTTTTCAATCAACACATTCCGGTCGGGTTACGCATACGAAGGTAGTCCCAAAAGTACCCGACCTGACGTATATATGACCTACCTTATTAAGCGTAAGGTTTCAATGAAATTGTAAACATGGAAAAAATTGGTCATCCTTAATAATACAATACTTTTATTTGAAAGCTCTCAGTATAACCAGTGGTGTAGTGCTAAATAAAAAAGTCTGGGAGCGCTGATTAATTATAATATTTTAATACACCCTCCCCTATCCCCAATGATCCAATTTTCATACTAAGTTTCCCACAAAACGTTTTTCCAATACATATAGTTACAAAAATTATTTTGTATATTTACGTAAAAATAAATATTTATTAAAATAAAATAATATTTGCAGGTGCAATAGCGTTTACAAAAATTACCCATAATATATTACAATATAACATAAAATATTTGTAATATTATATTTATATTACATATTTTTTTTAATTTCTATTATTATTTGGTGAAAAATTAAATCTGTAAAAAAGTAATCCACTCATTAAATTTATCTAAGAAATGAAGTGTAACAACCCTGGGGGCGCCGCCGACTTTTGGAGCCCCCTTGCTGATGATCCTCTATGATGACGGTCAGGATGTGTCGGGCTACGACAAAAGGAGAGCTCCAAGGAAGGATTAGGGATACCAATTTATAGCCTTCTATGTCACCAACTGGCGACGATCGCGAGGCACGCGGCCTCCATCCGAGGTGGCGATCTATCGCGGGAAAGCGTGACTCTAGGCCAGTCATCGATGTTTAATATGTACTTGTAATTCAGACACAATATGTATTTAAGCATTCATCTCTTCGTAAAGTAGAGTCATTCGATGAAATAGTACTTGTTATTAATCGTCTGATAGGTGCATTTTTACATGCCAAAGCGTTTGTTTGGAAGATATTTCAATCGAATGTTTGGCAATATTTCACAGCAATAAAGTCGAATTTTTGCATCGATTCATAACCATGGATTAAGGAACAGTCAAAACAATGGACTGAAAGTGTAGAATCGGCTCCAAGGAAGGCGAAGACAGTTTCATCTGCAGGCAAGGTTTTGGCATCAGTTTATTTTGTGTTCTTCAATTATTTTATTATCTTCAAAAAGGAAAAACAATAAACGGAAAGTATTATTCGAACTTATTGCAACGTTTGAGTAATGAAATCAAGAAAAAACTGCTGCATTTGGTTAAACAAAAAGTATTGTTTCCTCAAACCAGTCAAAGCCAAGATAGACAACGCTATGCATAATCTGACTGGAATGTGTTATGATATGAATGGAAATTGAATTGAAAAGGCTTTCACGCCGTTTGGAAAATCCATTGCAAGCCTAAGTACCATATTCATACATATAATTAGATATCATATTGAAATAACCTTTGCATTCCGTTGCAAACATAGGACTTGCATGTAAAACCGGTTAAGCTCTGGAATAACTTGTACGAGGGTCAATAGCGTATGGTGATAACCGGCTTCTAATTTTATTTTACTCTTTTTCGTTCCAGGAAATGTATCCAGTTTTCAAACGACGCTGCATTTTACGGCTTACATAATATTGCATAATGGCACTGCATCTTCTTATGCACTAATAGTGATTTACAGTAGACTTAAATAAGGAAACAAATCATTTTTCAACATTCGAATTATTTTCACTTCAATTATGTGGGCAAATAGTGTGGTGAAAGTAGGAAAAACTCAATTTCTTACAGTGGTATTATGAAGATGGGGATTCAAAAACCGCAAATTTAATGCAATTAAAAGATTGGGTCTCGTTCGAAGAATGAAAAATGGCAAGCACCGACAATGAGCTATGGAGTCCAAGAATGTACTTGAATATAATTTGTTGTAATTAATTTAAGTGAGTACAGCACGAAAAGAAAAGTTATACAATTTATGGTCTATTTACTTCGTTTTTCACTCTTAATTGTTCAGTTTCGAAAGATCTACATATGCATGTTTATATAAATTAAGCGTGAAATAAATAAAACAAGATGATTTCATCTCCGCTTGCTGCTCGCTTTAATTTCTTTGCACATTAAATAAATGGCGCCAAATACAGTGTGGTCCCAAAAATAACACATAACATGCAAGTGTTTCTGTTTCGGTTGTAAAAAATAAAATTAATTCAAATATTGTCGATAGAAATCAGATATCATACGAATAATACTGAAAAGAAGACACTCTACAACGATAACATTTGAAAGCTAACATATTCTCCTTAACATAATTACATAATATGAATATTAAAATGATAACACAAATTGACTTTAATAAATATATATATCTGACACTTTTATAAAAATGTTCACCATTAGCATGTATTATTCCAATGCATATTTTGAGTATTAAACAATGACTTGCTAAATCTCTCCAATTTATTATAATTTTTAAAACAATGGATAAATCTGAAGTTTCGTGCCTTAATGGTAAAAAATTCCGTTATTGGCCGATTATAAATTGAAGTTGCATGATATAGCTGATACCTTAAAGATATCAGAACACAGTGTATTCACCATTTTGCATCGGCATTTGTCCATGAGAAAGCTCTGTTCGAAATGGGTACTGCGTTTGCTCACACTCAATCAAAAACGGCAGCGCTGTTTGGGGCTGTTTCAGTACAACAAAAATATTTTTTCACGCGGTATATGATAATGGATGAGACAAGGATCCATCACTAAACTCCAGAGTGAAATCTGTAGTCGGTTGAGTGAAAAGCAATCGGTAAAAGCCGTCCAAAATTATCAAAAACACAAATATCAGTTGATAAGATTTTGGCCTCCGTATTTTGGGATGCACGCGGTATTTTATTAATCGGTTACCTTGAGAAAGGAAGAAACATCAATAGCGATTATTATATGGCATTGTTACTGCGTTTGAAGGAAGGAATTGCGAAAAAATGACCCAAAATGAAGAAGAAAAATGTGCATCCACCGTATTTTCCGAATCTGGCTTCTAGTGACTACTACCTGTCGTCCTAAGATTTGACTCAAATAAAGAAGTGATTGCCGAAACTGAAGCCTATTTTGAGGCCAAAGATAAATCATTCTTAAAAAAAGGAATCGAAACATTAGGAGAAGCATTGGAATGAATGTACCACACTTGAGGGGTGCTATATTGATTAATAAAATGGTTGTTTTATTTTGTTGTTTGTATAAAAGTTGTTCTATTAGTCATTCTAAGAACTTATTGAATGATGTGGTTAGGTAAACGATTTTTCGCTTTTTAATCGATCTCATCCCACAATAACTTAATTAGACATAAGTCTGGCAATTTTGGGGGGCAATTGACGCACGTTTCGATTTTATTCGGCTTCCATCAACTATCCAATTTTATGTTTATGGGCCCAAAAAAGTTTATTATTTTCATTCAATTTTGCGATGAACTGAGGAGCTGTAGGATGACAGCTTATTCTGGACATATAGTACATTTTACATATAGTTTATTCATTTAATATGGATTGATAATCGAACACTAATAGAACTATCAGATATTTGCTACAAACTACCTTACGAACTATCCGTGATTCGATGTGTTTTTTCGTAGACAAATAAATGCTTTTCAATACCTAAATATTATTTTATCAGGGACACATATTGGTGAATCCAAAAATATCTTCACATTTTAATGGAACTTGGTGTTTCCATTTAATTTTTAAATAAATTCTTGATGAAGATCTTTGCTACGTATCTCATATTTTGGGAAATATTGATAAGAATGCCTTGTAAAAATGTATATGATTATAAATAAGTACTTTTGGATGGATTCCATAATATAATTAGTACTATTTTAATATTCTGCATTAAATTTAAGATCGAAATAACAGATTGTACTCACTGTTGAGAGCCCACGCTCTTCCGTCGAGCATATCCTGAAAGAATACCGTTAAGTTCTTCCAGCAATAGTCCTCCAGATTGAGATGAGCACCGTTCCTCAACTTCGGCCATAAATTGGCCAACCATACAGGATCGTAAATCGTCATCAATTCGTTATAATTATTCGAAATTAGAAGTTTGGACTGCTTGTAATAGGGATCTTTGTTGTTGATCAACGCCTTTTCGGCATCGAGAAAACCGTGAATTTGCGAAAAGTTGAAGCACAGCAAACAAAACATGGTCTCGATCAACATATTTATAAATGTAAGAATGCATAAATTGTTTTAGAAATATGCTAAAATGCCTCGAAGCACTCAGTACTAGAGATCGTCTAGCAGTAACGGTTAGAAGTTAACTAAGTGAAAACGATAGCTTCCACTTCATATATAGTACATGTAAAATCTTTCATTTCGACAAACAGGCATAGAAAGTATTAGTACCGTATTATTAAGTTTTTATCCTAACACTTGGCAGTAATACTGATTAACTTATGTCATTTATTTTGCACGCAAATTACAGAGAATTCATTTTGCATGCAAAGGAAAAGAGGTGATTAAGTGAGATCCTTAAAATCGTTACAGATGAAAATTCGGAATTTCAATTATTCAAAGTTCTTTGCAATATTTTATAAGGTCTTTCAATAGGGACGCTCAAAAATTGTTAGATTATAGTGCCCATGCTGTCAAATCAACATCTATCAAAATAATTTCGAATTGTTCAGTATTATATGGCAAATTATTATGGAAGGTTATAACGTTGAACAGCGTGTGCAAATTATTAAATTTTATTTTCAAAATCAGTGCTCTGTTCGAAAAACGTTCTGCATTATTTTTATCCTTGCCATAACCGTCATACCGAGTCGACTATTCAACATTTGGTGGCCAAATTCGAGTCAATCGGTTCGATAAATAATCAGCCAACACCTGTTCGTCATCGAAACGCAAGGTCTGCTGAAAACATCGCTGCTGTTCGTGAGAGTGTACGGGAAAACCCGAGGCAGTCAATTACTCGTCGTTCATAAGTTCGCTGATTGAACTCCAATTTCGTCTAAAAAAATCACGGGCTGTGGTTGAATATCGCCTAAATATAAATAAAAAGTTCCGAAACTAAGACGAGGGACTTCAAGGGTTCGAAGAGTTTAGGTATAAGTACGCAATAAAATAAAGACAACAATATTTTCGACCGATTTTAAAATTTAAACAACCCACCCAATCAGTCTTCTTCGTACTACTTTGTTTTGTAATAAAAGTTTGTAATCGCTCTGTAGACATGTTCGGGAATGGCATTCGATAGCGAGGCGTTCATTTATCATGTCAGCGGTCCGAAAAGCGGACCGATTGGATACACACACCTTGTTGTGGCCACTCCGTCCTCTTTTAGGGTTTTTTGCGGCATTTTCGGGAATTAATGCTTATCCAGGGTATTTAATGATCTATATAATCACGAAAACCTTTTAGATTTAAGTTACAAAATCTAGCTAGTTTCTCCCCCGCGCTCAGAATACATGTGGCCACTTGAAGTTGGGAATACGCTTGCCATTGTGGACATGGACATTAAATTCAGGTTTTATTTTTCTTAAGCGAGTCGACATGGTCCCGAATAGCGGGATAAAAAGACAGATCCGGTCATTGGAGGGTCTCCATCTTCCTGTCTCAGATGTGACATGATGGACCCATATTTCATCTTGAATTGATGCAAAAATTCGACCTTATTACTGTGAAACATTGCCAAATACTCGATTGAAATATTATAACAACGCTGCGTTTGTTTCATTGTGAGCAAACGCGGTACCCATCTTGCGCACAGCTTTCTCATGTCCAAATTTCAAGTCAATATGCGATGTATAGCATTTCTTGAAGACTATTAATGGCTCCCAAACAAATACTAAACAACATAGCGTCTTCAAATTTAAACCTTAAGCTTTATAGGGTAGATACTTTCAATCATAGTATTTTTTCAAAACAATATCCGCCATCAATATGTTAGGTCGGATATTTTTTTAAAATATACATTATAATAATATATTGCATTAATAATAGTTATTTAACTTTTTTAAAAAAATTGGATTTCCGGGGGGGGGGGAGCGTAAGTTAGACACTTTCCATGGGCACTTCAGACTCTCATTACGGCTCTGGTTACAAGATACAAGATAAAGCTCATTATAAAATATAACCAGTGTCCTTTCTTTTTCAGTATTGATTTCAAGTTGTTAGTCATCGTCTGGATTATGACATTGAGTTTCGAATACTTGTGGGTACAGAAATCTCGATATGAGAGCATCTTTGGATGATACCCTTATGTGTAAATTAGGGGATTATTTTGGATTCCAAGAATGCGATTGTTGGCAGATCCACTGTGAGCTGTCGTTTATCTTAGATCGATAAGCTTGGATGATTGCTCTGTGATTGATCAAACTAACAAAAACGCAGCGGAGATGAGCTAGACGGCAGCCGCAGCATCTCTTTTTCTAGAAATTAGATTTAAAAAAATAAAAGCTTGTGACATAATTTCTATACTAAAATAAACAAAAGCGTAAAATACGTCGGCATATTTTTATTGCGATACAATATTTTTAATAACAATCATATTTCTTCATTATCCGCATCCATTATTCGTAGTCGTAATACATTTTGCAGTTGTTTCGGATACGGTTCGCCTAAAATGTTCGCTGATGTGTGCGACACAGCAATGAACTGTGATCACCACCGCTGCAAAGAAAATATTTGATTAAGGTCGCAAATCACCTTACTATATTTAATATCAACATTTCATATACTTACGCGTTTATTTAGCTCCATAAGATGAATTAAATTTTATTTTATTTTACTACTGGGTTTTTCGCCTAAGAATACTTGTTATATTTTAGAGATAAGTAGATAAACATATTTTTAAATCCAAGCAGCAACTCTTTTATATTTGGGGAAACTTTTTACTATTTATTACTTGTATGGCAATCTTGGAAACAGGTAGTTGGATTAAGCACATTAAAACAAGTCTTTTTGTAACAAGGGTTACACTATATGTACATGCTTTTTATCGACAAAAAATCTTTCCAAAATCATGGAAAATCGGGTATTTTTAATGCCCTCATAATTGCCAAATCCTTTTAAGTTAAAATTGAAAATTAAAGCCTTCCTAGTCTTATGAATGAAAGACAAGTTATATAAACTTAGAAGTTTTCAATTCTGCGGCAAAAATAGTCATCTTGATGCTTTCAACATTTTTTTAAATAGTCAGTCAACGCAAAAGATCTTCCCATAGCCTTGTTAGTTATTGAGTTTTCTTTAAAATGGGTATTAATTGTGACATGTGCCTGATTGATAGTATTATAATATCCCATAGATTCTTCCATAATTTGGACAGCATTATTTGTGTAATGTTTGCGTTTCCCAATTAGATACATATCATCAAATCCTGCCATATTCAATACATTTTTAGCTATGCTACAAGCATATAATTGTGTAATTCTCATGATTCTAATAAAAAGATAATTCTTCTTTCTCGAATAATCCTTTTTTCTTGATGATATTTCAGTAAAGTCTTTACAATATTTCTGCTGAATGTTATTTAATATTTTTAGTTTAATCTGCTGTTTGTCTAATCCATACAATGAAATCTAACATAGATCTAGTTTTGCAATTGTATATAATGAAAGGTTTTCATCAATGCAAAGTCTATAGGGATAGAAATAAATTTTAATTGAAAACTTTTCTTGCACAAATTCTGTAAATCTCTCATTTTGAATTAACAATTCTCCGGAACTTGTTCATAATTTTTAGAAGATTCAATTGAAATTTTCATTAGCATTTAAAACTTGTTATGCGACATTGCATCTGAAAAAAATAGAAAGCAAAAAAATATTAACATGTTGATATTCTCAGAAATCCAAGTAAACAGATAGGAAAAGAGTTAAAAACATACAAACCTCATCTTTATCACCATCAATCATTTGATTCAACGGTTTATTTTTTTCCATTTCAATTAAATCCTTCAAAAATGTATACAATCGATTTACATTTGTGACTAAATAAAACTTCGTCTCCCATTTATATTCCAAAATTATCCTTTCCACTTTCATTATCTTTATAAAATTTGCTCCTGAATTGGCAGGGTAATGTTTTGATACCAGGGGGATAAATTTGTAACATTTCCTTATACGTTTAAATAAGTTCTTTCGATAAATATGTTATTTCAGATTATTTTGTAAGAAAACCTCACAAACGCTGTTCATCGGATAATTCTTCCGCACTGTCAATATTCGCATTTGTATCAAAATCTTCGTTGTCATCTTCGGACTCCAGCGTCGAAAACAATGTATCGTCTATTTCTAGAGAATACGTAGGATGTTTTGCTTCCATTTTGACAGTACGAAACTAAATAGAAATGAACATTAAATTTAAACTACAATATTTACATATAAATTAACAAAATCCCGACTACAGGCACATTAGTCGAGATACAGCAGTCAAAAATATGGGCTTATAAGGATAATGGTCATGTCATTAAATATTTACCAATATTATTGTTTGCTATCAAGAATTCTGATCAATTTCTAATTGCAAATACGAATAGATCTCGGACTTTAAGTCCACATAATAAAAACATGATAAATATTAAGCTTTTATATTATTATTACCTGCTCATAAGAATACTTGGCTGTAACGATTTTGACAACTAAGCATGGATGACAATAGAACAATACGCCCACAAAAAAGCGCCGGCAAGGTTAAATACATATTTGGCCAAAATATTGACATAACGCGACCATAATAATAAACGTCAAAATCATAAATCATAGATGTTTATTGTCAAAATATACACTTATCTTTTGCATTTAATTTTGTAATTAAATTGAGGATTCATTGATTCACTTAAATTTAGCATTTTTTAAAAAAATATTTATCATTTTTTTCATATAACAAAAAATAAATCGAAGAATATTGATGTTTAAAATAAATACATGAATATTTAATCTATGTGTTTATTGCTTTTAAGATTTTCAACATATAACTTAATTTAACTTGTTAATTTCAAAATATCATCGATTTCAATTTTTAGTTTTTTTTTTCTTGTAAATTAAATACCAATTAAATATATTTTAATCGTATTGGGCCATTCAATTTAAATTAATTGCTTTCATATTTCATATAAAATTTCCAATTGAAGCTAAATATATATGCATTCATTTGTTTCAATTCATATTAATTCAAATAAATAAATATTTCTCATTTGTAAAAATGTACCGTTGTCTAAATAAAAGATCTTTTTCTAATTTATATAACGTAACACAAATTTCCCCCAAACAGTTTGTAAATGAACCAATTTTATCATATAAACAAGGATCGAACGAACGAAACACTCTTCAAGAGGAGCTCGATAAGTTTTCCCGGGAAGAGTTGGACATACCGATTGTAATTGGCAGTGAAGAGATCAAAACTAATTCTATTCAATATCAAAAAATGCCTTTCAATCACAAATTTAACGTTGCAAAATTTTATCACGCAGATAGTTCAACAATTGAAAAGGCTATTGACGTCGCGTTGAAAAATAGAAAACGTTGGGAACAAACAGATTGGAGTGAGAAAATTAAGATATTTGAAAAAGCCGGTGATTTAATAGCAGGTCCTTATCGACAAAAGCTTAACGCTGCTACTATGCTAGGACAAGCTAAAACAATTATGCAAGCAGAAATTGATGCAGCTTGTGAATTACCAGATTTCATCAGATCAAATGTCTTTTTTCTATCGCAATTGCTTCAATATCAACCGATATCACCGGATCCAGATAAATACAAAAATTACAACAGATACCGAGGCTGTGAGGGATTCTGGGCTGCCATTAGTCCGTTCAATTTCACTGCAATCGGAGGAAATTTGGCATGTTCTCCAATAATCATGGGAAATACTGTACTATGGAAGCCTTCGTGTAATGCAATTTTGTCCAGTTGGATCGTATTTGAAGCATTTCGTGAAGCAGGTTTACCGCCCGGGGTGCTAAATTTTATTCCAGCCGATGGAAAAGTCTTCGGAGACACGATAACAAAATCAATTGATTTAGCTGGAATCAATTACACCGGATCGGTTGACGTATTTAATAAACTATGGCAGCAAGTGGCTGAAAATATAAATGTTTACAAATCATATCCTAGATTAATAGGAGAATTGGGTGGGAAGAATTATCATTTTGTTCATCCGTCAGCAAATCCCAAGCACGTTATCAATTCTACTATTCGGTCAGCTTTTGAATACTCGGGACAAAAGTGTTCAGCGTGTTCCATATTGTATTTACCGTCGTCGATGTATGAAAAGATTAAAGTGGATCTAGTCGAGGCGGCTGAATTGATTGCTGTTTGCCATCCAATTAAATTTAATGCGTTCATGTCTGCCGTGATTAATAAACGTGCATTTGACAAGATCAAAAGTATAATGGACTATGTAGCCACTTGTGACGATTTAGTTTTATTAACCGGCGGGTCTTACGACGACAGTATCGGGTATTATATTGAGCCGACGATTATTTTATGTAAAGATCACAACAACCGGTTGATAAAGGAAGAAATTTTTGGACCGATTTTGCTCGTTTATGTATACAAAGATGATGAAATTGAAGATATGATGAAAGTCATAGAAGAAGAATCAACGTATGCTCTGTGTGGAGCTGTATTCGGTCAAGATAGAGAATTTTTAGCAAAAGCTTTGGACACGTTTAAGATGTCTGCTGGTAATCTGTACATAAATGATAAATCAACGGGTTCCCTAGTGGGACAGCAGCCTTTTGGTGGTGCGAGACGTTCGGGTACTAATGAAAAAGTAGGAGGACCATATTATTTGCTACGCTTTACAAATCCGCAAACGATCAAAGAAAACTTTGTTGAATTAGATGATTACAACTATCCGCATCTGGAATGTAAACCTTGCTCGGAGTCTAAAAATGAATGATAATTTAAACTTATTTTTATAACTTGTATGCTTATCTTCAATATTAATTGTTTAACTTTTTTCAGGCATACTTAAATAATTAATAACTGTACATTATGACTTATTATATTTAATATGGTGAATCAATACATAAGTGGTTTTCGAAAACATTAATTATAAAATTAAATATTACTATCTTTTAAATAAAATATTTCATTCAAATAGATGTTTTTTTTATTTTTATTACAATATTATTGCTATTTTATCTATATTGTATATACTACAATTATTTTAAAATATTCAAAAGGGCTTATTATTTTTAATTAAAAAAAAATTAATTAAAAAAGAATCAAAAAACAAATATTAGCAGTCGTTTTCAATTCACGATTATATTTGCCCCCCGTTAACAGGATTGTACCAATTTTTCTTCAATCGCTCATTTTTTTTTTCTTTCTAATATTTTTCTTAATTGTAGTCTAAGCTATAAACAATATTATAAAAAGTAAAAATATGTTTAATTTTTTTGTTGCAAATGATCTGTTCAGGACTTGTAACTTTTACTACTTATGACATAAAAATAGATATACATATTGAGAAAAAAAAATGTATTAAATCATATATCTAAAAGAAGATTTCCCACCTCAAGTTGTGGACACCAGGAAGACACTAATGAGACAAATGAAAAAAGAAAGAAGTTGGGAAAGATGCCTTCCTAAGGTACGATAAATTAATAGTCCAAAAATATTTTAGAAAGAAGAAGAAAATTAGAGATAACACCTCCTAACCAAAAGAGAAATTCAGATCAAACGACATAGAAATAAAAACAAGTGCGGAAGAAAAACAAGTCACAATTCGACAAAACAGGAATAAGCCAAAGCTCCATGTACAAATTATTTAATAAAAAACAAATTATCAATACATTTTATCATTTAGAAATTGAAAGAGGTTCTGTATCCTCTGAAAATTCGGACAAATAACAACTAAGAAAGCCACTCCAAACACCAATCACACCCGTAAAGATAATACAGAAAGAAAGAAAAACAAAACCTTCCTCCAATACGGCTCACCACCGTAGGACATAGACGACTACCACCTCCACAATGCTATTTTTCGTCGATGTGCCTAACCTAACCCATAACACCCATCCTATTCGTTTTTTCTTCCTAGTCTTTGTGATTATTCCTCGGTTGTTTGCCGTGGATATGACTCGATTAGGGATATTAGCGATTAGGATGGTATTGCGGCAAACGCCATTGCGCCTCACCTATCATCGTGCAAACTTAGACACGTAATCTTAAGCTGTCAAATAGTTGGCGGTTGATGATAGTCTGTTTCTCCGTGGAAAGTGCGAAGTTACCGTCATTATTATTTCTGTTATATGCGCATAAACATCATTTAATTATTCTATATTTTTTGGCCCAGAAAAATGATGATGTCTTCGAAGAAATTGTCCTCAACAATTATATAATTTATAAAGAAAACGGCAAGAAAATATCACGTTTGCAATTCACTTCATCAATAATTTAAAAGGAATGGCTTACTATAAAATATCAAACATCCGGAACCCAACCATTTGAATCTTCAATCAATGTCTCTGGATTGAAGAAATTACCAGACTGAAATTTTACATTACGGTCAGTAATTTTGCGTGAGAATTTTTTTGAATAAAAAAATTACCTTGACATTTTTTTTAATTGAAATAATTAGAAAATCTCTATTCAAAATTATTTTTTACTTGTATTAAAAATGTATGGTTAGTTCCGAATTTGTTTATGTATTTATTAGCAAAAATGTCTTTAAAATGTTTATTAGTTTTGAATAATACATTAAAAATGTATTTGTGTGTGAAACTTTTATTAAAACATGTTCAAAATGATGAAACATATTAAATATATAAAAAAAAACCACCTCTTTTCATCGTTTTTTTTGTTCAGCAAATTAGTACATATATAGAAAAAAAACGATCACATTCAAATGGTTAATGATAGGATTTGAATTTGAACATAAAAACTTAATAACTATTATTTGCAATTTCGAATGCGTCCGCTCCACAGAAAGGTTGGGATCCCCTGCAGTATGTTCTTATGAAATCCCCAGCGGAATTTCGTTTCAATCTATCGATTGATTTAAAAATGAATTTTACAAAAGAAGTGTATGTACATTTCCCAGATGCCAAACGAAATTTAAAGCGGAACACCCCGGTCCGTAATGCGTTATTTAGCTGTATTCACATTAACCTAAAAATATATGCAAATTTATTATATTTTGACGGAACAACAGCAACAAATATTTACTCCAGATTTGATCGCGTGCTTAATGCAATAAATGTTATCTTATCTCAGACCTGTCCTATAGAATGTTTACTTGCATAAATTGATAACATTTTTGACCTTGAGGTGACTCGTATGAATCATATTGGACTTCAAGTCATTCATCGCGCCTTCTAATCAGGGCTACTTAACGCCACATTATTTATATCCTTCCGACATTATATTTAATATTCTCAATGTCAATTTGCATTTTTTTGATTTTGCAATCTCAACAGAGCTCATTGCGCTGGCATATGCCTATTCATAGTCGGTTACGAAATTGGCACATTTGAGGACCGCCATGGGACATTAAATTTCAAAAAATAAACATATGTAGAGTGTACGGATAAAGGAATCTCGAAAAACATCTCCGTTGCCAAAAGTGGTTTGCGTAATACATGTCTCCCGATGATTCTGAACCGTTCTATTGTAAGGTCGAAATGCAACCCACACGTTACTATTTTCAAACAATCAACAGTAACAAATAATCATGCGACAGCGTGACGCGAAAAATATTTTCTTTTTCGAATCCCTTTCATTTTATACATGCGACTTTTAATAGTGTTGCGCAATACTGATTAAATCAATTATTTCTATGAAAACGTCATCGAGTCATGGCCGCGAATCTGTCTATTATGGCACGAATGCATTTTTCAAAATCGTAGCATATTTGAGCGCCGCAGCTTCGGATTCGTGACGTCATAACAGCTGAGCGCGCGCGCACCTGCGAGACATTCAGCAGGTCTGTCGATTCGATGAACTGATTTTGCCAGAATCACAAAACGATTGATATAGGAGTTACGCTGAGGTCGAATCGGACATGGAGCGGTGCGATAGAAAGGAAATGACGTGTCGCAAAAGAGCGATTATCGACGGCGAACGGCTATCGAGTGCATGACATAACAGAGGAAAGGGAACGGAGCGAGCGCGACGCATGCGCAGGTGTGCGCAGGTGTGCGCATGCGCTCGCGAGCTTGCGCCCACACGTACGTGCACCGCGAGCGAGTGTGCGTGCGTGCATACGTTACGTAAGCCATTCTATGAGTGTGTCGGTCGCACTTTTTGCACTAACTGGAGGGGGTTGCAGCGGCGCTTAGCATTTTTTAAGCGAATGCTTGCTCGTACCTATTTTTTAACCCTATTAATACCGCACGCATAGATTGATGCTTTTCATCGCTTCAACTTTATATACAAGAGATAAACGCCGAAAACACGAAAACGCGACTGAAAATAATATTATATTGATTTGTATTTTTTATATTTAAAAAAGTACATAAATTCGATCCTTCCATGCAATTTTTTTTATAGATCTTTTTTATGGATCATTTTGCTTTTATGAAATTTTAAAAGCTATATTCTAAATTTAGTTTTAATACGTTAGCTTTTAAAAAAAATAATATTTAGAAAAAAAACATTTAAAAAGTTTTTTGTTCAAATTTTCTTAATTATCATAAATCATCGCGTTAATTTCAACACGAATCAAAATTCAACATTTTCTGAAGCAAATGGATTATATTGTCATATTGACATGCCCTGTCTTATTGATGAATTTCATTGTCGTAAATTATCTGTAGTATTCTGATAATGACTCTGTAGTAATAAATTACGACATTACGGACGTAAACAAATCCCGGTCGTTGTTAAAGTGGGATGTCTTTTGATTCGCTTGTATGCCTCGAATTAAATAAAAATATTATATTTTTTTACAACAGATCTACCCTAAATTATTCAATAATATTAGCATATAATTTTTTAATTAGTTTTATTATTTCAAACGCATTCTAACATAATGTTTTGTTATAAAATAACAAAAATTAAACTTTTATTTTTATAGGAATTTATTAGTATACTTTTTAGTTTGCACAGTTACAAAATGCTATTTGGTTCGTTCAGGCTTTACAACTACGAAATATTACTTACTTTTACTACTTACCTTATTTTACATTACGTTATGCTCGTGACAAAAGAGGGTACTAGAATCTTTATACTCCATAAAACCCTTTCCAGTAAAATAAACAAACGTCGCCTGGAGTAGTTTTTCACTATCTCCTGAAGACAACTACTCAGTCTTTACAAATCCTCCTTATCCTCCTCATCTAGACAGTCGCGAAAGCGTACGTCAATATGTTCATTCAGGTGACCTGTTGGGTGAGCGTTCTAAATGAAACTCGGAGGTTATGCTACCTTCAATATCGAGCGAATGAGGAGGTGAATGTATGATACAGACGAGATGGATGTTTTGCAGTGGACTGTTTGTAGCTGCACTATGAAGATGATGATATAGAAGGTATTTTCCGTACATTGTATGTGTTTTTGTAGATTACGTTACTAGAGTAGTTAATAAAATTAAATTTAAAAAGTACGGAAGTTAATAAAGTATTTGCTCAATTTTGCTTGAAAAATGATGAAAATTACAATCATTTACTATTTAACATGAAAGTTTGTTGGCTATCTAAAAGTGCACACTTGAATCAATTTTATGCATTCTTTGATTTCAAAAATTGACATATGTTAGTTTCTATAACTGATTTATTTACTACAAGGCAATCAATTCAATTTTTACAAAACTTTTCTATACAAGAAAAACGTAGGAGAGAGGAGAGTGCTCTCAGTTTCAAAATCTTTTAAAATTGCTGACTAAGTAATTTATGATGAATATTTGCTACTTTATTGTCAAACTTGAGATCAAACATTTGAAGATATCCTTTACTCAGATATTTCCGATTGGGTGCTGGTAGTTATTTATGATTACAAATATTGATTTTATATCCTTTATTATGAGTTACTATAGAAAATCTGTTGATTATTTTCCCGTCTTCCTATTTAATAAGACAAGGATTTAGAATGCAATTATGAGCCTCATGATGAAAAAAAACAATAGATTTATTGTCCCAATACCACATCCTGCGGAATCATTTACGAATTTGGAGCATTTCTTGTTCAGGATTGTCACAATACATTTTTGTTAATATTGGATACACGCCATTAAATTTGATTGTTTATTTAGGGTTGTCTTAATTTACTGATAGTTTAAAAATAAAATGAAAACAACAAGTTCCATTAAATGTGAAAACATCTATGGATTCACCAATATGTGTCCTAAATAATATTTGTTTTTCTACGAAAAAACATGGCGACTCACCAGTGAGTCGCTTGCTGTTAAATAAACTCATTATGTCCACGTGCATCTAAAAATACGTTTTTTTTTTTTTTTAAAGAAATCGATATCGATAAGTATTTTGGAAAACGGCGAGAACGCGTGCCACGGGTTGCGGACGGCTTTGAGCTTCGCGGGAGGGGCCGGGGGAAGTAGGTCAGGCTGCGCGAGTGTCGCGAGTGCCGCGAGTCCTGCGAGGGGCCGAGCGCCGTCGAGTGAGGCCGCTGCGCACTTCGCTCTTTCGTCTCCGAACCGAAGCTCCGCCGAGATGTTCCGGTGCGCCCCTCGACTGCTCGCCGGCCTCAGGCCCGCGGGCCAGCGCTCCGTCGGCTCCGTCGTCCAGGATCCGAACCTCTCCGACTTCGGGGTCGTCAACGAGCCCGTCCTCGAATACAGGAAGGGATCGCCCGAACGCGCCGAGCTCGAGAAGGCGCTCCAGCGAGTCGCCTCCGAGGTCAGAGACGTGCCGATCGTAATCGGGGATCGCGAGATCAGAACCTCGCAGATCCGCCACCAGGTCATGCCCCACGACCACTCCAAGAAGATCGCCTAAGTTTTACTACGCCGACGCGAAGACCGTGCAGCAGGCCATCTCGAACGCCGTCGAGTCCCAGAGGAAGTGGGACCGCACGCCCCTCGCGGATCGTCTGCGCATCTGGGAGAAGGCCGCCGACCTCATGGCGGGCCCCCATCGGCAGACCCTCAACGCGGCGACGATGCTCGGCCAGGCCAAGACGGCCATCCAGGCCGAAATCGACTCCGCCGCCGAGCTCATCGACTTCATCCGCCTGAACGCCTTCTACCTCAAGGAGAACTCCAAGTACCAGCCCATCTCCCCCGACCTGAAGTCCACCAAGAACTCGATGAGGTACAGAGGCATCGACGGCTTCATAGCCGCCGTCAGCCCCTTCAACTTCACCGCGATCGGCGGAAACCTGGCCTACACCCCCGCCCTCATGGGCAACGCCGTCCTCTGGAAACCGTCCGACACCGCCCTTCTCTCCAACTGGGTCATCTTCGAAATCATGAGGGAGGCGGGAGTGCCTCCGGGCGTCGTCAACTTCGTCCCGGCCGACGGACCCGTCTTCGGGGACACGATCACGGCCTCCCCGCACCTCGCCGGGATCAACTTCACCGGCTCGGTGCCGACCTTCAACCGCCTCTGGAGGCAAGTCGGCCAGAACATAGACAAGTACGTAAATTTCCCCCGTCTGATCGGCGAATGCGGCGGCAAGAACTACCACTTCGTCCATCCGTCGGCCGACGTCAAGTCCGTCGTCAACGGGACGATCCGCTCGGCCTTCGAGTTCTGCGGGCAGAAATGCTCAGCCTGCTCCCGCATGTACGTCCCCGAATCGCTCTGGGACGAGGTGAAGGAGGGCCTCCTCCGGGCGCGTGACAAGCTCAAGGTCGGAAACGCGGCCGACTTCTCCAATTTTGCCTCGGCAGTCATCGACGACAAGGCCTTCGCCCGCATCAAGTCGTACATCGACCACGCGAAGAGCTCGAGCGACCTGGAGGTCATCGGCGGAGGGCAGTGCGACGACAGCGTCGGATACTTCGTCCAGCCGACTATCGTTTTGTGCAAGAACCCGCGAGACAAGATCATGACCGAGGAGATCTTCGGGCCCGTGCTCTCCGTCTACGTCTACCGAGACGCCGACGTCCAGAAGACGCTCGATCTAGTCGGATCGTCCACCCCGTTCGCTTTGACGGGTGCCGTCTTCGCCCGCGACGAGGCGTTCCTCCGGCATGCGCTCGAAGACCTCAAGATGTCCGCCGGAAACTTCTACATCAACGACAAATCGACCGGCTCAGTCGTCGGCCAACAGCCATTCGGCGGCGGACGCATGTCCGGGACGAACGACAAGGCCGGCAGTCCGAGCTACCTCCTCCGCTGGACATCACCGCAGGCCATCAAGGAGACGTTCGTCCCCCTGACGGAGTACACATATCCCTACATGAGCGATTAGACCGGCAAACCGAAGACGCTCTAATCTTTTCTACGTTGAAAAAATGCAATAATCCTTCTCTCTATATTGTTTATGAATTGTTGCACAACTTTTTTTATGCTCTAATAATTTATTTTAAAAGATCAACTCAAAATACGATCAAAAATGTAAATATCATATTGCACGTTTTGTATTTTTTATCGACTGTTGTAAATATTTTTGCTCACGCATACGAAATTAATGTCGACTCGGAGCGATAATTACGTTTGTGATACTAAACGAGGTACAAATTATGTTCTACGTCGGGTTCTGTGAAGGATGCGATGAATGATGATTCGAATTCGGCTCAGATCTGCTCTGTTTGTGCAACATTTGAAAATTACGCAAGAGTCGCCCGAACCTGATCTGTTTCAGTTCCTGTATTTCAAAAATGCCAAACGATGATTTATTGTCCGACTTGTACGGCTGCATATGTAAGACGCGGGTTCCTATTGACATTTTGTAAATAACTCTGTGCATTTACGACCTGGCATTTATTTGTAATATATTAGATATCCATTGTGTCGACTGCAATTCGAGGAACTTCAAAATATGAACGTTTCCAGTTCAGTCGACATTGCGAGCCATAGATTTGCTTGTTTTGATATTCTCATCGACGATTGCATACAGTAATCATTTACTGACTGTAACGCTTAAAATTTGCAGGCATTTATTATGTGTCTCGTTTCTTTCTGTTCGAATATATTTTCATTTTTAATTTTAACAAAGCCTCTCGCGAGATTCACTCGTCGAGAGGCCAACGGTCAATTTTATATAGAGTCTTCTGTGTTGAAGCGTTTGTGAAACATGTTGGTGCTTAAAATCCACCGACGGATAGACGCATTCGGCTGCTCGGATTTGAATCTTGTGCGTCTATGCGAGCTGTCGTATGAAATTATGGGATGGAATCTGCTGTTCGAGATTCGTTTTAAATGATTATGTAATAAAAAATTACAGTAATATTTTTACACTAGTTAATTATTGTTTTCTTAAGTCGCTCCACATGCGGATGATTAAACGATGATAATAATTACTTATAAGTATGTATGTACACTTCCGGCGAGTTTTTCGCCAAAATATATGTAATACTTTTTAAGCAATTAGCATTAAGTGCAACGATGCGAAGGATGTAGCGACTTTACAATGTGATAGCGATAATAATACCCAAAATTATATTATATATATTTATGAAATTTCAGCAGATTTATTTTTACGTGCCGAGGATGCACTATATTGTGATTGCTTTTTTAAGTAGATGTTAATGCAATTATTTATTTTCTGTTAAGCCGCGATAGTGAGCCGAGCTCTCCTTTAATGTTATGTATGTGCGATGTTAAATATTGTTGTTCTCTTTGTCCGATCGTTCGCACGCTCGGATTTGGATTTGTAGTGTGTATTTATGTAATACCAAAATAACAATAATGTATTAATTATTTTGTTAAAGTTTGTTTGTGTGCATATCTCAATGAAGATAGATGCAATTCGGCAACGGCGCTTCGGACGCTGAACCATTTGGAAGCTCATCGAATATACTTATTTTTGAGTGAATGTGATTATAGATGCCCATTCTGCGTTTCGAAGTTGTCCGATTACCCGCATATATCATATTTAATATCAAATTTTTACTATTGATGAAGAATTACCATTTAATTGATAAATGAAAAATTGTTTACCATGTAGAATAAATTGTATGTATAATGTGCAAAATATATTTTGAAAAGAATTGGAACAAAAATGTTTGTAAGACTATTTCCAGAGTTTTATTATAATAACTATGTATAATAACACTGTGACAATAGTAAGTTTATATGTATATTATTCTGGTTTTGTTTCCTCTTATTTTTTAAATTATAATCTTAAACGATTATATTGTTTTATCATTTAATAAGTCAGTTATGTTTAGCCTTCAGAGATATATAGATGGTTTGAAAAATAAATCTATAATTTATGTAAGGATTTTTTTGTTTGATTTCCTAGACCTGAGCTTTTTAAGGTTTAATCCTCGTCTATATATGGGGGAGGATGAGATGGGAGATGTTTTATTAGAGCTAATAAACAGAACTTCAATAAAACTTAAAATAAAACCATTGACACATTTATGAAGATCCGGGTGAGGTGAATGACCTTGCACAGCTGACGAACGTTTTTTTCCTGTCAAACTTCTAAAATATTTCCAACTAAAAATATTCATACCAAAGCAAAAATCTAAACAAGTAATTTTATACATAAAAAGCGACAATAAATCAAAGACTGTATGTTGTTTAGAATAATAAAATGAAACAATAAAATGCTACGCAACAGCGAGTTTACATTTATTTTAAGAATTAGCACCTAAGTCAACTCTAAATGAGCATAAACTACTTAATCGCTAAATATTTAGCGAACACGATCTAAAATAAAATACAAGTATTTTAGATCGACTGAAAACTTAAAATTATTAATCTAACGCATCAATATAATTTGGCAGAAAAAAAATCTATATATCTGTGACTAAAAAATATATTTGAATAATATTCAATCCTAGTTTAAAAAAAAATTGTTTGCATAGCTTTTATTCATTTATAATAGTAATGGTGCTTTGTTTTCAATTGCTGAAGGCCGAATTTAGTTTTTAGAGATCTGTCATTATCGACGAAGGCCGTTATGTAGTGTGTTACGACCACTTGCTGTGCATTTAAAACGCCATCTGTCACTGTGATAAACATTCTCGATATTTGAAGGTTTTGCGACAAAATGGAAATTGACGATTTGAAACTCTCTCTGAGCCAATACGAGTTACAAGTTAGAAAATCCTTAACGTATTTCACACTAGACCGTTTAAAATTTCAATGTATATCGTTTTGAATCGTATTTGAATTAAATTATATCGGTTATATTTTAAATTACAGCTTTCGCAAGTTAATGATGCTCTCAAGATAACATCGGAGGGAGACGAATTTGATTCTTTGACCAGTCTCAAATCCGATTTACAAGAATTGATCGATTTGACAAATGAAAATGTGCTTCGACTCTCGTTGAAAAACGAACCTTCCACTGATATTCAAACGAAAGGAGAAATTGTAAAAGAGAAAGTTATTAAAAAAAATGAAGATCCATTTGAAGACGAATATGCTCTCTTTATGGTATATCTATCAAAATTATCAAATCATTCCTCTTCCAAAAACGCTTAGATGAATAAGACTATTGTATATTTCATAACCTATAGGCAGAGATGGAGGAGAGTGGAGCATATGAGGAAAAAAAATCTGATAGTGATCAATCAATACCAGAAAATAATGCAAATAATGATCCTGATATAGAGGTAATTGTTTATATGCATGTATTTAAATTATATCATCATAGTGCAGCCACTGACGGTCCACTACAGAACTATGGGCCTCTTCAATATCCATTCATAGGAAGGGGTTACATCCATTTCGTCATTTAAATTATATAGTGATCCAAAAATATTATGTACATTAAAAAAAATATGTTTTTAGGAAGAGCTTTCTTCATTACAAGGTATGAAATGTTCTGCACTGTTCAGTCACAAATGGGGAGGAGCACCGACGCTTTACAATGCTATGGTGTGTTCTGTAGTTAGAGATAATCCGGATGGAAATACACATTTTAATGATATACAGGTAAATGTTTCATTGTTATTTTAATATAAATAAAGACATTGGCGAATCATTGCTGATGTAAGAGGAAGGTCTTTAGATTAAGTCTCAATTATCTAGCGAATTCATCGGTTTGTATCCTTTCGAAAGGTTTCTGCCTTGTTGGGCTTAAAAGTAATCGGTTTTTTAACAATTTTTTATGCGAAAAGTATTAAATATATAATGTTGATATTTAGTGTGTTGATAAAAATACCTGAACTAAGCTACTAATCACTTTACAGTAACAAGACAAAAACCTTCCATAAAAATCGAGCGTCCTTATTTAAAGACCTTGTATATGTATATTATTTTGAATTTTTTAAGGTTCGAGTCTTGTTTACCAATCCTACTCACATTGAAATGGTACCATGTCCGTATTTTCTGGATGGTGATTGTAAATTCAGTGATGAAAAATGCAGGTAAAGATATTTTTTAAAACCACCATTAAGTACGATATGTAATTAAATTTAAATACCATTCTTACTTTATATCTCATGTATTAACACTTGATGCATTTATAATAACTTTATTACACTTTTCAGGTTCTCACATGGAGAAGTCGTTTCCTTATCTACACTAAAAGAAGCTATAGAACCCGATTGCTCTTCACTCAAAGTTGGTTCAAGGGTTCTTGCTAAAATTAAACAAGATGAGGTTGTTGTAAAGTGATTTTTTTACGAGCAATATTAATACAATAATATTAATTTAGAATGTATTATAGGAACCAACCAGTAGTAAAAATTCAGAGAAATATTTATTATGGCATAGGGCAATACTGACCACTGTAAATTTCGAAGAGCATACGTGTCGTGTAAAATTAGAACACGATACATTATTAAAATCAGTCAATAGAAATGATTATGAAGTCGATTTCGGTAGTATATTTCCTTTAACAGGTAAATTTAATTTTGGAAATAAATGAACTATATTTAATGCTCGTTATTAACCATCGACTAAAATATTTCAGATGATATTTCTGATTCTGATACTGATTCGGATTCATCAACGGAATTTCCCTATCATCCAACTAATAATAGCAAAAACTCCGAATCTTCCACGTTTAATAACAGCATGGTGGAACAAAGCCTATCGAATAATCCCGGATCAATAATGCTGGGTGATTGGGAAAAACACACAAGAGTATGTATTTATTTTTAATAAATAGTATATTAAAACTATTGTAATTTTTTATTAATCAAATATCTTTTCTATAGGGCATGGGATCTAAATTGATGATGAAAATGGGTTATATTACTGGATCCGGACTGGGTCCACAAGGCGAAGGAATCGTGCAACCAATAACTTGTCATGCAAATCCGTCAGGTCGATCAGTAGATCATTGTATGGAATTAAGAGAAAAAACTGATTTAGATGATCCAATAAAGGTTTTTGATTAAGTTTACTGTTTAAACTAGACGTAGTCAACTTTTCTATTCCTACTGCCCACTTGTTTATCTTTGTAAGTAGTAAAATTTTGCAAGGTACATGTAGTCCTCGATTTATGCCGAATCACAATAATGAGACTTTTTTGCTGTGTAATTCCCCGATTCGTCCTATGCTAGACTGATTTTCATTTGAGTATTGACGTATTTACTGAGCTGCAACGTTATGCATTTGTTGTAACAAAGAGCCTTATCGAATTATTATATTTAAGTAATTTTACTTTGATTCCGCTGCCTCAATGCTGATGCTGCGTAACTAAATATTTGGTATCTGGTTCAATTTTCATAAGGAACAAACGAAGGTCTCCTCTTTCGGATGTATTCTAGCCGTTTTTCTATTTAGTCATAATATAATTAACAGCACTAAAGACTGATTCTACAAGATATAATGGAGACATTATTTATCTAGCAATAAATTTACATATCCCACCATTATTGAGCCCCTTTTATATTAGGGGTAAAAGGATTTTTCATCTAAACATTCATGTTCAGAACGACTTCAAATCGTTGTTCCATATTTGATTTAAGTTCATTCAATTCAATCTCTCGTGTAGTTTCATCATCTTTTCAAGTGGGCGGTAGGGACAGGTTGGCTATCGTTGTTCTAAATGTTTTGAATTGAATTTAAATATCACGGTTTTCATATATATATTTTTTACAGGCGGAGAAAAAATTACGTCGACTTCAAAAAAAACAAGAAGAAAATGAGAAAAAAGCTTATGAGAGAGCAAAAAATAGAGAAAAACATGATGTCTTTAATTTCCTAAACAAAACGCTTTCTGCGCCTGCGATTCAAGATGATTCAACTAAAAATGTTTCAGACCTAAAATCTTCCAGCAGTAAAAATTTAAATATAGAACAATTCAAGCTATCTGAGGATATAAAAAAGATTGAAAAAGACATATCAAAATTGAAAGAATCCATCGTGAGAAATAATAAAAACTCAGATGTACAAAGAGGATTATCCGTACAGCTCAATGCTAAATTAAAAGACGTCAAGGAATTAAAATCAAGACAAGATAAAATATCTAGCGAACAGAACATAAGAAAAGATCAAAGAAAACTATCAGTATTTTAAAATCGTTTCAAAATATGAATATATTTTTGTTATAAATTTATAATCATATGAGTACTTACGGATTAACACGTGACCCTACGGGACCCCACCACTTACATCATGCGACAATAACTGATTACGATCTATGACGCCTAGACTTGACTCGATCTTATTGGTTGGAAGTATTTTATTATTTGAAATCGGTTTTAAATGCGTGAGTATCATCGAATGTATTGATTTGCATTTAATTTTCGAAAAGCGGCAGATATATTCAATCTGTATTTATAAAAAATATTGTGAAAAAGTTTTAATATTAAAAATAAAACTTAATCGAGGCGTACCTACTGTTTTATTTTTATAGTGCTAGTTTGTAATATTTTAGGTAGATACAACATTTTTATATTATTGAGTGCTTGCATATTAATAACGTAAACTAGAATATATTGATTTATTTCATCAATATACAATTGGTGTGCCAAAACTCAGAAATTAACAGCGTCATCATGTTTATTTGATCGATAACCTCAATTGTTAATTTTTATATTGATTTCTATCAATTTATAATATATTTTTTCACATAAAAAGATATGCTAATGTGTTTATAAATTTAAATAAATGCGGTTTTTTTAAATATATAATTTGATAATATTCTCATAGCGATACAAAACAGTCGTCACTTTTATATACAGTGTTTTTTTAATTCTCAATGATTTCCATGTTTTTATGAGAGAAGGTCAAGTAAGAGATAATAAGGTTACGATTTATGTTATCAATGTGTCAAGGATTGGTATATGATAATGAAAATCTTTGTGAGGTGTGCTTTGTTAATGTAAGGATTATTTAAGAAATAGTTGTGATTTTACTTATCATACCATCATCGTTATCATCATACTGCAACCACAAAAGTTCTACGGCAAGACTAGGACCTCTTCAATATCCATTCATAGGAAAGCATCACATCCAATCACCCATATCATACATACACATTATCGTTCAAAGGGCGTTTTTGTGACTGTCTCAATAAGGAATGTTATAGTTTTCCTTGGAAGACAATAAAAACTACTCTGAATAACTTTGTTGATTTTGCTAAAAGAAAAAACCTTTGTGGAGAACAAAGAGTCCAGTCCCTCCTCATTAAGGCTAGGGTGAAGATATACGCGAGGTTTGATTGCATCTCAGATTTGCTCTCAATCTAATTGTTATCAATCTAATTTATTCAGTATGATGGTTTTTTTTAGTTTTAACTTAATATAAAAAAATATCTAATATAAATATATTATGTTGAATTAATTAGATACCTAATTTTTTATTTATACTTTTGATTAATAATTAATATCAATGGATACTTAATAGTCGACCCTCTTTATTTGACATCATATTTGTTGTTTTAAGTGATTATAGCAAAGAATGGCACATTAAGACGATATACTCGGAAAGTATATTTAGGTATTCTATTTTCTGCGGTGAAGAAATATTAGTTAAAATGTTAGTAAAATCACTTTTCCAAAAAATCAGCCAACATTTAAGGTATTCAACTAAAGTTGGCATAGTCGGAGTGCCTTTTGAAAAAGGACAAAAAAAAGCAGGCGTAAGCCACGGTCCTAAAAAGATACGAGAAGCCGGATTAATAACACAATTGCAGGAAATAGGTATGCAAACCTTAAACATATCCATGTTATTATATTTATTGATCAATCATTTATTTAGAGCTAACACTAGACCACATTAAATACAATTGTAGACGGCATCAATATAAAAGATTATGGCGATATACAAATTGAAAACATGCCACCTACTAATAACGACGTAGAAAATATGCTTCAACTGCCGTATGTGTCTGCGTGTACTAAAGTATTATCTGAGAAGGTGACTTCCATACTCAATGATGATCGAGTTTGTGTGACAATTGGCGGAGATCATTCAATCGGAATCGGTATGTTAATGTTTAATTTAATTCATAGAATTTTAGAGCAAATATTGTTGTAGAAATGTAGGTAATCTTGTGATTTAGCCGTTGGATCTCATAAATGTTAAACATAAATCGACAGTGAATATCAATCACATTTTAAAAAAATATATTATAAAAACCATATTAATTGTCCTACTTAATGTTATAGGTACAATCGACGGACATTATAATAACAATGAAAATGTTGTTGTACTATGGGTAGATGCGCATGCCGATTTAAATACAAATAAGACATCTGAAAGTGGTTCAGTACACGGTATGCCTGTTGCATTACTCGTAAAAGAACTTTCTGATTATTGGCCTTATTTACCTACAATGGATTGGCAAGTACCGAGGTACGTATTTTATAATATCATCAAAATAAAGTAGTTTCCGTGCCGCACCCTGTATATATACACATTTTGTTAAATAATAATTTTATACACAGGTTTTCAATTCGTAACCTTGCGTATATAGGACTACGATCAGTTGATAAATATGAAAAACTAGTAATTGATAAATACGGCATCCCGGCTTTTGCAGTGGAGGATATTCAAAGGTAAATATTATTCTATACATTATGACGTATTTATAGCTCGCATTATCCATTCATAAATTATCCCAGGTATGGAATTGACGCCACAATAAAAATGGTACTTCAATACTTGGATCCGCAAAATGTGAAACCAATTCATGTAAGCTTCGATATCGATTCTTTGGATGCTCTCGAAGCACCGAGCACTGGAACTTCTGGTATTTCTTTGTGCTTATAATATAATTATTTCATATGTATATTATTTAGATCCTTAATTTTAATGCTTTTAACTTTTAGTTCGTGGAGGATTAACGCTAAGAGAGGGAATTTATTTAATGGAACAAATTTATAATACCGGCCGTCTCAAAGCGATAGACTTGGTAGAAGTAAATCCTTTAATCGGCTCAGAAAGGGACGTTACTAATACTGTTGATGCAGCTATTGCTATCTTAAAAGCTGGACTTGGATACAATAGGAGAGGAATGCCATTACACGGCATAGAAGATTTACCCTTGCAAACATTCCATAACAAATAAATATTGATGGTGTTATATGCAATCGAATTAGATGTTTTTCATTAAATTTCATATTTTCAAGAATTTAATTAAACGTGGTATAACTTATATTTAATGTATTTCAAATTTATATAATGATTGTAAATAAACATGTATATTAAGTGTTTTGTATTTTTCATGATAGTGACTTAGTGTTAATTACAATAACTAATATTAAAATATTTTTTAATTATTTTTTAAATAGTTACATATAAAATTTTCAATAAATATCGAATAGTAATTTATAAATTATAGAAAATTGCTCTTATGATGATTTCAACAATCAATATTAGTTAGAATGTTTAAATATTTTTGTAAATTTCCATTCAGGAGCTTGAGAAAATTAATAAATATTTTTTTGAAAATTAAAAAAATCGAATTGAAGTTTTTACTTTATTTTGAATTTATTTTCATAATTAAATGTGTAAAGCGTTTGCAAAATAATTAATAGTCTCAAACATAATTTAAAATATAAAAAAACGAAGTATATTTTTATGGCTGCTTTTATACACGTTACGGCTTAAATACAAAGAATAACTAATTGACAGCTGTGACGTTTTGGTTAGTCTTTGTTCAAACCTGTTAAACACGAGGCGCAATTATCTGTTAAATATTTAAAACATTTTTTTTTAATAATTGAACGTGCAAGAATTTTGCGTAAACAGTAATTTTGAATAAATAAGTGAGAAAATAATTTCATAATGATAGACCAACAGTACACGTGCATAAGTTGTCGCGCATTATTCCGCGATGCTGGTGCTCAACGTTTGCATTACAAAAGTGATTGGCATCGGTACAATCTGAAAAGGAAAGTAGCTGCATTCGAACCAGTTTCTGCCGAAGAGTTTCGCGTCCGTGTACTAGCAGCGAGGCCCTCAACTGACGCTCAGCCTGAATCATTCGACTGCAAACCATGTTCCAAAACCTTCAGCACAAAGAATTCTTACGATAATCATGTGAATAGCAAAAAACACAAATTGGCAGAAGAAAAATATGCTGAAAAAGCCAACGAGGAAGAGGAAGAAAAGCCAGTCGAGGAATCTGACGACGATGTAAGAAAATATGTTTTGTAAATGATCATTTGATTTATAACTAAATCTGTTGTTTTTGTTATTTATTTTGAAATCTTAATTATGTCGAAAAAATCATTATTGTTTCGTAGTACAATTGCTAATGTCTAAATAAGAATGGTTGATCAAAAGTTTTCAATTAAAATCTTGATCATTGAAGCGAGTTTTTTTTTGTTGTAAAATTTGAATATTTTATCTATTACAAATATAAAAATTAAGTTATGCAATATTTGCTCAAAACTGCAAAATAATTGAAAACCCACTGTATAAGAGTTAGTATATTTTTTTTAAATTTTCAATATTCAAATTTTAAAACAATAGATTACGTACAAGAAGCATATAAATATTTTCTATGTCACCTGATGTTGACATACGGGAGGCATATTTTTATGAATTACGCCATGTTTTTTTCTATTACTTGTCGTATGATGATTTGTTGAAACTATTTCTTTAATTGAGCACATTCCCAATACACAGGATGACTGAAAACTTTAGGCAAATGCGCCTGAATTTTCCCAGTATGTAATATATATTCTTCTATCTTCTAATATCTTAATTGTTAATCTCTGTTCGTATGTAATGCGCTGCCATACTGTTCATCAAATTGAAATAAAACTTCGTTCACTTATTGCTAAGGATTGCACGAGTAACATAGGCATAGTCTTCTTAATATATAAAAATCAATATTTGTTTGTTCGTATTTAATAGGCTGCCATACCATTCATCCGATTGCATTAAAATTTTGTCAACTTATTGTTTACATTTGTGGGAATAACATAGGAATAGTAAAAATATTGTTTGTGTGCGCAGTTTGTTATGCGAGACGTGGCATTGCAACGCGTACCGGATAATCACTAGCCAATTATAAAAATAAGAAACAAGCAAATCAAACACTTTCATCGCTCAGTGTGAATCAGTGAAGTTTCTCACAGAGCTCAAATCGAATCGAATTAAGATTTGAGAATCCATTGCTTGATTGGTATTTCTTATATATTGTATTTAAAAAATCTTTTTCATTTTCAGGGAAGTAGTTTTGAAGAAATAAATGACATCTTCCCTAATGACTGCTTATTTTGCGATCACCACAGTAGAACCGTTGTCAAAAATCTCGCTCATATGGCCACTGTTCATTCGTTTTTCATACCAGATGCTGAATTCTGCGTTGATTTGAAGGGATTTTTAGCCTATCTTGGGGAAAAGGTAAAAAATACACATATTTTATTTTGTCGAAGGTCAGTACTTGTTTATCCTAATTATATATGTGTTTATTTTTAGGTATCGCAAGGATTCATGTGTCTTTGGTGTAACGATACGGGCAGAGAGTTTCAATCGTTGGAAGCAGCTCAAGCGCACATGCGCGATAAGGGACATTGTAAAGTTTTACATGAGGGATCCGTCTTAGCAGAATATGGTGATTTTTATGATTACAGGTAATATTTTGAAGTTGAATCATTTTATATATTCATATATACATAAACTGTCTTTTTTCTGACAATTTATATTTACCCTTTCGAACCGGAGAGCAAACATGCTACGCTCTAATGTAAATTCACTTTTCTGTCAGCTCCGCCGCAGCGTGTAACAAGCTTGATAATGAACCAAGCTCAATAAATGAACCTTAACACTGTTGATAGCACACAATATTCGTTAATTTCTTCGAAATATTTCTTAATGTTCAAACTGCATGGCATCGGCTTTCTGTTGTTTAGCTATTTTTGCCTATTAATGTGTTCCGAAAATAAAAGGACAGGGTTACCGTGCAAGTCTGTCAGTTTACTTCTTTATGTCTACGATAAAAATGATGTGAGTATCTTAATTATCAAAACAAACGCCTGCTCTCAAGACAACACTAACGAAAGTCGTCTTATCTTTGTTGAAAGTTCTTAGTAGCTTATCCGACGATAGCGATTTCAGTTAATTATACTTACATTTTATGATGGTTAAAAGATTCTTTAGAATACAATTTTTGAATGTATGAAATTTGTAACTCTATGTATTTTAATATCTAATAGTTCATCATATCCTGATCATGTGGAAGGTGATGAAGACATGGAAGTAGATCCTGATGAGAATGTGTTACTAAATTCGACTACAGGAGAAGATGAAGAATATCAACTGGTGCTCCCATCTGGCGCTGTCATAGGCCATAGATCTCTAATGAGGTATATAATTCAAACATAATTATTCAATTATTATGATTAAAATTAGCTCATTTTAATAAAATTTTATATTTTTAGATACTACAAGCAAAACTTGACTTCTCATACTGGAGCATTAGTAAAAAGTGATGATAAATTAAAACGAGTTATTCAACAATACCGAATGTTGGGATGGTCACCACAGCAGAATGCTACTATAGCAAAGTAAATTAAATTTTCTGACGCATATAAATTTATTTTAAAAATTGTATTTATTATAATCATATTTTTAATTAATTTTAGAAAAGCGAAAGACATTAAATTCTTGAAGCGAGCTCAAGCCAAATGGAGAACTCAACTGGGAGTGAAAGCCAACAAACTTCAAACGCACTTCCGAGTGCAATGCAATTATTGATTTGCATTTATTACATCGTTTAAATGTACATTACAAACTGTGTTTTGTCTATAAAACATTATAATGACTAATGTATATTTGTAACATGTTCCTTTTACATTCTTCTTCACTTATAAATAATTTTATTCTATATAATTCATTGTAAAAACCATGTATTATGCATTGAAATGATACAACGCTGTAATTTTGAAATCAGCCACTGTTGCCCGACATGGTGCGACATTATGATAAAATGTGTACAATTAAAATTAAGATAGTTTCATTAAATTCTAAACGTTTAATGTAATATTTTGATAAATGCTATTGAATATACTCAATATCTAAGGCAACTATATGTATAAGACCTGCCCAATGTAGACGGCGAAGGATGAAGCTGGTAATTGGTGCTTCTCAGTACATGTCCATGACCTTTCGATTGAACCTTTCAAGTGTCATGATCCATGCTTCACCTCCGTAAACCTATTATCTGTCTGATGTGTTCGTTGAAGCATTTATATTGGGTATGTAATAGTTGCGATTTAATATGCATCAGAGCCCTAAATAGGTGTCAATTTCAAAATTGTTCCAAATACCGTGCCCAAGTCTGAGTTAAACTCGTAATACTCTACTAACAGGCATACTGGTGCATTTCAAAAATTTAAAAAGATATTTACTAATTATTAAATTGCTCATTCTATTTCACTATAGACTGTATTTGTAATGTTGTATTAAATATAGTTTATGTGACTGTAATTAAAGTGTTCATATTAAGTTATAGAAAATCTCATGTATAGTTTGAATTATTAAAATAAATGTTTTTTAAGGGAGATTTTTTATTGTTATCCTTGTTCAACCAGTCGAGTTATAATAAATACATCATGGTCAAGGATAAGTTAGAAGAGGCACCCCGGAAATATTGAAGAAAATCCACAAAATGGTATTGGATGACCATCCAGTGTAAGATGAAACATGGGTTCATTTTACATTTGAGACAAAGGAACGTGGGTACCCCCCACTGACCCAACCTGTCTATTGATCCCGCTATTCGGGTGCATGCCCGCCCACTCAACAAAAGTGTACAGCAAGATGCAAAACATGAATTTAATATTCATGTCCCCAAGGACACACTCATTCCCTAGCTAGATTTTGTAACATAAAACCAGCTAAGATAGGAGATAGGGGGTTTCCCCAAAAATTCTGCAAAAAACTCTTAAAGAGGACAGAGTGGCCACAAGGTCTGTAACCAACCGGTCCACTTTTTGGACCGCTGACATGACGAATGAATGCCTCAAGATGGGATGCCATACCCAAATGTCTACAGAGCGATTATGATTATATTATAAAAATTGACAGATTTAATTAGTGTTAATTCATGTAAAGTAGAAACTCTCGACTGGTATTCTGCGTATTGCACCCCAAGCCCAGTTGCGCCCATGGCAAGCGCTTCCTTTGCCACGCTCCAGTTACGGCCCTGATCAAAACATCTATAAAGCTTATAATGCCAATGCAATGGGATCCAAGTGTTAAATGAATTGAACTCAGTTTTCTTACAAAAATGTACTTTTAAATTACAATTGGAATACAAAAGTACTTTTACTTACATCAAATATATTTTTACAAATTAGAACATAATTAAAAAATTGGAGTTTTAGTAAAAAATGCAAATTTATAAGTCATCACTATTATTTTAGCTTTCGAGTTGAGATATTCGATGCTGCGTGAGAAAAGCAATATCCAACATGGTTTCCGGGTTTATCAACTCTTTAGTATTTTCATATTTGAGACTCTCTTCGTATGCGAACAAAATCGAAGTATCATAGAGCATTATTTTGCTATTCGTAAGCGCATATATACAGTTTCTTACGCGAGCTATGGCTTCTCTGTCTTCTTGTGGTATGGGCTAAAAATCCAGAATTAAAATTTAATAATCAATTACGAATATCATATGTACGATGAAGTAAATTAAATACCTTAAAATTATGAACAAATCCTCCGCTTGTATTGGATCCCGTTGTGGGATAAACCCAAATGAAGCCATTATTTCCAATGATCAAAGAAACTCCACACGGTAATGTATGAAAATGAGTTTTCCATCGCTTGACTAAAGACGGCAAGACTTTCACCACGACTCCTTGTCCCAACTAAATCCGTAATAAAAGATTATATGTATTAAAAATTTTATATTGGATATTAATTTCGATATGCAACAAATACTGACCTTGCCGTGCTTAAGACTTCTAGTATGAAGACCGAGACATCCATCACTATAAATCATCTGCACCTCAGCACTTATAAGATCGCCTTCTTTCAAATACATACGCATCATTCTTTCATCTTCGATAGATCGTCGTCGCTAAAAATATGAAATTATTTATTGATGTATTCATTTTTAAATAGGTTTATTATTAATTGAATGTGTATTACAAGTTCTCCGCCCGGTAAATTAACAGATGATAAGAGCAATATAGAGTCCATCCTTGAATTTGTGTCGATTTTCCATCTGTTTTGTTGAACTTCAACCACTCTACCGACTACCACATCTCCAACTTCACCGACGTACCTGCTTTTTAAAGGCTTTACGCATATGAGTTTATTTACTTGTTCAACGACTCCAGCAACAGATGATCTAATTACATCATTTTCCATATATGTCCCATGACCTCTGAAAATTGAGATATTTTAGGTTTTATTCGATTTTCAATTAAAGTTCTTATCGGGAGGATCTGCAAAATATGAACCTCATAAAACCCTGCTGGCCGGTAACAATTTCTCCTGGAGTATAAACGCGAGGCGCTTCTCCTCCACCAGGTAAAGATGGATTTACTCGCTCTGATGCTAATCTAATGTGAACATTTTCCGTCATGATTTTATTGTGAATCAATCTATAAATAATAAAAATAATGTTATCTCAAATTAAATAATATTGCTTTGTATTTTGATAAATTATGATTTATAGAAAGTGGAATACAAGTAAAGATTTGTATATGTGTAATTATAATTTAAAATGCTAGCTTTAAATTATATTTAAAAGAACAACGTAATATTTTTCCGATATTATCGACGCTTTCAAATTTCCATTGCTTGAGACGAAAATAAATGTATTTTCAGTCAATATATCACTGAATACCCCGCAACAAAACAAATGTCAAAAAGAAGAAAATATCATCATTAATGTTAAATGTTTAGAGACATTTATAATCAGTGTATAAACATTTTAAATTTGTATTAAAATAATAAATCTATTAAGTGTATTATATGTAAACATTTTTAACATGCAAAACACAATAATCCTAACCTCTTGCTTCCAAGTTCGATCTGTCAATCCACGTTCCGTTGATAGGCTAGCGAGTGAAATCCTTTCCAACTTGTTGAAATATTTGTGAAAAGTAGAGCATTTTTATTGAATCGGATTATACCTTTATTTTATTACTATACTAATTGTAAAATAATTGTTTAGATATTTAAATACACATTAATATTTAATTTAGAAAAAAAATCTGTAAAAATTCTATTTATATAACTTCTAAAATACTCTTATAAATGAAACTTTATATTTTATTGTTCATAAGCATTTACGTTAAAGTTGTTATAATTTATATTTGAATTTTTTATTTTATTTTAACCAAAAGAAATGTCAATGATGTTTAAATTTGCTCCTAAAATAATAACTGAAAAATAATATTAAGTTTTTATGCGACGTATTCTCGAATATATCTCGAGACATTACCACCATATATCTGGAATATTGATAATTTTCTAAGAAAAAATAGCATTAATAAATTTATCAAAAAATATAGTTTGCACTGGCGGAAATTAACTTTTACATTTGCAAATATAAATGTCGTATTTAGATGATCTGTCAGTCGTATGTTATTGTCACATTAGATTAGTTGTGTATGTGTTAATTCGTGTCTGTTCTGTTGTATATTTATGAGCCAACAATAAAAGGTATATATTAATTAAAGCAAGACGATTTATTTAATTTTATTCTAAAAAATCCTGAACTAGGATTCTTATTTACATTCAGATAACTTTTCATTTTCTCTTTGTTTAACGACAATAATTAAATTTAATATTTTTTAAATATATCATTGTTTAAATACATTATTAATTTAATTTAATTGAGCTTTCATACAATTTTTATTCAATGTTTAAAAATATAAATATTTGAATGTAAAATATCGCATATCGGGAACAAAGAGAAGATATGGGAGAGTTATTGACATTTAATTTGATTATAATAATGCTATTCGTCCTGTATATAATTCAATGTGTCAATAATTAGATAACAATAGATCTAGCCACCCTATTTATAGCTGTGATTTAACTTGTGGTACTTTTTCTTTATACTCTAATATATATTTTATTTGTACTTTAATAAGACCACATTATTTTCGAAATTTGTAAATGTTTAATTTTAATACGAAATATGCAATGTGCTGTAATCAATGCAATTTTATATAATTAATAGTAAAATAAATATTTTTCTTTCAATTTCATGATATAATGTGTTCTAATTAATAAACATTTAGAATTTTATCATTAATAAATAACCATTATCATATATTCGCTTATTACTAAATTTATTGATAATTTACGAAGAGCAAATAATACTGATTAATGTTTGTTTTCGATACTGTTTGTTATTTATTACGTCTTAAATGTTTGTTCTATAAAACTCTTCATTATCAAATTTGTGTTATAATTGATCCCAATAAATAAATAGTTTTCATACATTTTATAGTTGAAAAATCTAGTTTTATGTGGAACAATACTAATTCATTATAATAAAATTAAAAGTAGGACATATATATATAAATAACGATGTAGGAGCGAATCCGTTATGCATTTTGGGATCACGTAGGATTTCACCCTAATCTGGCAATTATTTTGTGAAGAAAAGGGGGACTGGACTCTTTGTACTCAGGAAAGCCCTAAAAAATATAATATAATTCATTAAACAGTTTTCAATTGTAAATCCCATTATTTTAAATATAATTTGATTTGACTCATATGAAGTCACCAATGCAGCATGTGTAAGTACATTCTAGAATGTATTATGCATTTATAATAATTATATACAGTGTAAAGGTTACAAAATATATCAAATAAGCATAATTTTATGTTTGAGATATGTTTGAAACATGATAGCCGATTGGGTCAATGGAATTATTTTATTTACTATTGCTTTAAATATTTGCTTTTAGTGGAGGCATTTAAAATGATTGACTTCTTCTTCTTAAATCTCATTGCTGAGGATCGTGACCTCTTCTGGTATTGACCAAGGATGTGTCCATCGTCTGTGATACGACTCCTATCCGTTCTTCTCTGATTTCAGCTTTTCGAACACAGAACAGCCTGTAGCGCTTTCAATTTGATTGCACCAGCGCTTAGGGTATCTTCCTCTTTTACCTGTTTCTCTAAGCTGTTGTTGCCTCCTCGTCGCCTTGTGTCCAAAGAATTGAAGTATGCGTCGTTAATAAATTGTGGACAATCGATTCTTGACCTGGATTTCCTTTAAAATCAATCGATTTGTCTGCCTTTCAGTTCACGAGACTTAAAACCCGCTTCAACCACGTCTCAAAAGCCTTAATTTTTTTCTATTGGCCGGCTTTATAGTCCATGTTTCAGCGGCATTTGTTATTAAAGATGAGAGATCCGAGGTAATTGAAATCGTTGACCATTTGACGTTGCCATTGTGATTTAAACTCCTGTGTTTGTCAACTATCATTACCTTGGTCTTAGGCCTGTTTATTTCCAGACCTAATTTATTGCTTTCGATCTCCACACAACGAATGAATTCGTCCATTTCTTCTGTGTTTTTGGCTATCAGCGTTGTATCATTAGCATATCTAAGATTTGAGAGTGATCTTTGCATTGAAAATTCTCCATACTGGTTAAAACTGGCATTTCAGAAAATAGTACAATCTGAAGTCTACAAAATTTTATAATTCAATTTATTTGATTTAAATGGATCGGCGATGATTATGAGGCATTGGGAGAGTTGTTTCATTGTCGCATCTTTCAATAACGACTTCCAAATAGTAGCTACCCAACACATGTTTCAAAAACAACTTTTTTTAAACTGTGGCCGCTGTCTAGCTCATCTCTCTTTAGTTTTTCTTAGCTTGTCCAATCACACAGCAATTGATATACGATAAACAACAGTTGAACTGCCAAAAGTCGTATTCATTGAGTCTGAAATAATCCCAAACATTCTTATAAAACAGCACTAAATGGGTGCCAATATTTCAAGTTGCTACTTAATGCAATCTCATATGATTACTCCGTTAAATCGATAAAATATAATATTATAGCTCGAATATGTAAATAGATTGATGCACAGTTTAAAATCCATATTCTGAAACAATCAACGTTTGACTTTGATCTCTTAGACATCCTTTATTTGCATTTATCAGCAGTTATTTGTATTTTTTTACATTAAAAGCTCATTATTTTAGTTGAACGCAATGAAGTCTTTATCAGTCGAAACATGAGCTCCCTATTGACAATTATTCTAAAATAGAGCTTCAACATCTAGGTCAAATTATGAGCTCAATTTCTAATATATTTCATACGTATATTTAATGATTCATACGTTATTTTATTTTTTTATTCCAGCGTTAAATTCATAATGCCACCGGGCGAAATGGACGATCAAACGACGAGTCTTACGAGAAGTTCATACGAAGAAAATGGAAAGGGATACTGTGGAAGGACGTTTTGTAATCCTAGTCATCCGTATCATCGTTTTCTCGCTCTTGCATTTATGTGCCTGATGGGATTCGGTAATTTGATCGGAAGTCGCGGCAAATATGAACGCGCATTGTCACAAATTTTAAATATTTACTCTTTTAAGGTTCCTATTTTTGTTACGACAATCCGGGTGCGTTGCAAGACAACCTAATGGAGGATTTAAAATTAACCACTACACAATTTGTATCATTTTATTCTGTGTACTCTTGGCCGAATGTTATTTTATGTTTTATCGGCGGCTTTTTAATAGATAGGTATTATTTTAATTACAATATGAGATGCATTTAATCATGAATGCGCTTTTTGATGCAATTATATTTTACAGGGTATTTGGAATACGATTGGGTACAATCATTTATATGATTATATTGTTGGCTGGTGTTTTGCTCTTTGCTTGTGGGGGCTACACAAATACTTTTTGGCTGATGCTCGTCGGTCGATTTGTATTTGGGTATGTATATGCTGGCATGTTTTTATTTCAACGTGAAATATGATTTTACAGTTTATTCATTTTTAAGAATCGGCGGAGAAGCAGTTAGCAGTTGCGCAGAATAATTATGCAGTCAGATGGTTCAAAGGAAAAGAATTGAACATGGTTTTTGGGATGGCAGTTATCTTTTGCGAAGAGTAGGAAGTACAGTTAATTTCTTAACAATGGAACCATTGTACAAATGGATAAGTAATTATTATGAGGGTCCGCAGAGAATTGGGACGGTTCTTTTCATAGGTAAATAATATGATTTATTAAAACTATTGACTGAATTAGAGTTGTGTTACTGCAATCAATTTCAGTATTATATTAGCAATATTTTATCTGTACTTGATTAAATTAATCATCACCATCTACCAGATAATATTTAGGAATTTACTATATATTTTTAACAATCGTGATTATTTTGTCATAGATTTCTGTTGCATAAATTAGTGTAAAGAGATAAACTGTATAAAATGTATTTAAATATACATTTTAAATCCACTCTTCTCAATATCACTCCAAGCGTATTTATTATATTTCGTTAATGAATCATTTTTCTAGTCTGCTTTGTCTGCATCAGAATTGATGATAAAATGTAGGCGGTGAATCACAACCACATGTTAATGTGAATCATTACTACCAAACTATTTGCCGATATCAGATTACTTTGATTGATATCACAAATTTTAAACAATTCATAGAATCAGTAATAAGAAAATATCAATTTTTTAATTCAAATGTACAAAATTTACCATTCCTTCAGCTATAAATATGATTATGTTGTTTGTTATATTATCATAAATATAATGTGAATATGTTCCATGATTTTAATATAATATAAACATCTTGGGTTCAAATCTGCAGGAAGTGTATTACAGAAGGGACATTTTTAAAAATCAATTATGCTATGAAATCAAGTCAAATTAGTCAGTTATGATTCCATAGATGACTTTATAAAACCTATCAACTCTTTTACAATGCCTGGAAGGTCATCTCCGGGATGTCCTTTAGAACCAATGTAACAAGAGCGTGGATGGATTCAATTGTGTCCCGATGTTTCCCTTTCAGGACTCCTTTTAAGTGAGGAAACAAAAAACAGACTGGGGGAGTCAGGTCAGGCTGGCTGGGGAATCAATGGGGTGTGGATCCTGGTCAGGAAATCGTTGTCAATGAAGCATTGTAGCTTGGTCAGAGTGTCCGTGCGGAGATTTGGTCATGGACGCAGACCACGTTCTGTGGACATGTCCGGGCATGGCGTCCAATTACGAGGTGCTCATTCGATGTGTCAGCAGGTCTGAAAGGCGGACCGGTTGGACACACAAACCTTGTGGCCACTCTCTCATCTTTTAGGGCTTTTTGCAGGAGCTCAGAGCACATGTGGCCACTCAAAGTTGAGAATGAGCGTGTCCCGAATAGCGGGATCAACATACAGCTCGGGTCAATGGAGGGTCCCCATGTATCAAAAGCTCATCGATATCATTATTATCCACCTCCAACACCATGATGTTGACCAAAGACACAATCACGTTGATTACATGCTCAACAGATATTGTCTCAAGCTCTTCAAAGTTGTGTTAAAGAACTTAGGGTTCTCTTGGTGACCCTCTCACATACCTTATCAATCATTTTGAGGCAGGCCATAATTAAAGTGATTCTAAAAGCGAAAGATTGATCTCATCAAAATAACATTTGGAGATTGTTTTAGTATAAAGAATATTAAAATTAGAAATGAGCTACTGGTTCATAGACAGGACTAATGGAATGATATTGGGAAACAAAAACTGGATCTTGAGGAAATTAAATTCTTCATGAACTTCATTTGCTAGCGGAATGCTACAGAGATTGATTGGTTAAAAGCTTAGGGATTATTGGTGTATGAGTGTGATCAGCTGGTGGTGCTTTGCTTTTACAAGCCAAGACTTCCTGGTATTCTACTCATCGCTTGTTAAGTGAAACATTTTGGCGATAAATATTATATACAATATTTACATGTTTCAGCCTCATTGACCTGCGTGTTTTCTCTTATTTGTGTATTGATATTGGCATGGATGGATCGAAGGGCGGATAGATTATTATCTAGCGGAGACCATAGCAAAGATGTACCAGTAAAACTATCCGATATAAAAAACTTCAGCGGCACATTTTGGTTCGTGTCAGTCATTTGCGTTGCATACTACGTGGCAGTATTTCCGTTCATTGCTCTTGGAAAGTAAGAATTTTACTTGATATCGTGATTTTGATAGAATTATTTGAAGCCGTGTATGCATTTAAATGTGCAATGAATTTTTATTTTTTAGAGTGTTTTTCGAAAGAAAATATGATCTGAGTCCAGAGGACGCAAACACTGTAAATTCAATGCTCTACATGTTGTCGCTCATAGCGAGCCCTATTTTAGGAATTCTCATCGATAAAACTGGAAGAAATCTCTACTGGATCATGTGTAGTATTGTTTTAACGATTGGAGCGCACACAATTCTCACATTCACATTTTGGAATCCTTTCATTGGAATGGTAATTATCAAATTCACGCATATATTTCCGACAAAATAATGAGTACGTTCTATATCTTTTTTTAAAATCTCCTTTTATAGATTTTATTCGGCATAGCGTATTCAGCGTTAGCAAGTTCATTGTGGCCGTTAATAGCGCTAATAATACCAGAAAATAAATTAGGAACTGCTTACGGAATGTATGTATAATTCTATCTAAAAATGAGATTTCATTTGTGTTTGAATTTTATTGATTTTTAATTTATGTGTTAGATGTCAATCTGTGCAAAATTTGGGATTAGCTGTGGTTTCATTGTTTACTGGAATGATTGTGGACAACGGAGGCTACCTCATGCTTGAAATGTTTTTCCTTGGCTGTCTTTTTGGTAAGTATTTATTTTATCATAGGGCTTATAAAGAAAACAGTATACAAAATATATTAAATTACAAGACGTATATAGATGCTGTACGTCTGTGCCTAGGCAATTGGAAAGAGGCGACTCAGGACAGATGAAAATGGCAGCATGCGTTGACCGGGACATATATTTATAGAAACTTGTAAATGTGCACACTTACTATTCAACAAAAAATCGTATTCTAAAGAATCTTTTAATCGGCTATTGTCGGATAAGCTATTTCAACAAAGATAAGTCGACTTTCGTTCGTGTTGTCTTGAGAGCAGGCGTTTGTTTTGATAATTAAGACACTCGCATAATTCTTATCGTTGACAAATTTTGTTATTCCCCCTTGACTGTTCTGGAGTGGCGTCATTAGCCGAGTATCACCACTCTTTTGCAAAATGTATTCCTTCAGAAGCAAAATGGCAGGCTTGCATGGTAAACCTGTCCTTTTATTTTCGCAACACATTAATAGCCAAAAATAGCTGAACAATAGAGAGCAGATGCCTTGCAGTTTGAAGTGTTAAGATTCGTTAATAATTCAAAAAATATATTAATAACTGAAGAACACTAAATATTTTTTGTTTTTACAGTATCTTTAATAGCAGCAGTGTTCATTGTGATTTTAAATACTGCAAATAAAGGCAATCTCAACATGTCTCCTCAAGAAAGACTGGCTCTAAGGTGAGTTATAGAAATAGACTTATAAAATATTGAAATTAGCTTATCGGAATTCAAGAATAAAATTTCATTTATTCTATTTTTTCCAGCACTGAGGATGGTGAAGACACAGCTCATTTACTGGAACCTGAATCTGCAATGGAAGGTTCTTCGGACCAAAATGACCAAAGTGACGCCGCGGACTCTGATCGCATTAGACAACGTTATCTATCAAAAATTGGGACGCATAGTAGCGATCTTGAAAGTGTACGGCATTAAATGTACAAGACAATTTTAGAAAATTTATATATAATGTAGGCAATAAAAATATATATCGCAATGCATAACGGTGCAATTTGTAAATGTAAATTAATATGAATTTTTATATAAGAAAAATTGCATGATTATCTATTATGATTCACTTCATTTTATATGAACAACTATAGAGCAGGGGCGGCCAGCGTCGACTGCGATCGACTGGTCGACCGCATAACTATTCCTAGTCGACCGCCTATCTGATAAGCACACATCTCTGATGTCCATTCTTAGTAGATTTATCTTATTAAAATGTATTAGTATATTATCTGTTTGTTTTAAATTTGAACCAATGCTTTGCTTTAAATTACTAATTTTCTTATGATGATACCGCCTATAATTTAAAAACGCAGATCGCCTGTAATGATCAAAAGTTTGGCCTCCCCTGCTATAGAATATGCTTAAAAGTCATTTTAGACAATTTTTGTCATCAAGGTCTTACATTCCAATGTTTACGTTAAAGGATGTGTATATTTTTATATTTGTATATAAGAAACAAATAAATTTAAATGTATGTCAGTTTTATGACGGTTTTAAATTTTTTTAATCAAGATATAGACGGAATTTAATTCAACTGACTATATCTTATGTATTATGATGGTATTTTTAATCGATTAAATTCAATTATCTAGGACAAAAATGTATATTGTAGTAAAAAATTGAATTCTTTATTTTGTAAAACTAGCAATGTGATATTATAATAGCTAATTTCGAAGGCTCAGTCCAAAATTGCAGTTGAGATGTTTTAAAAAATGATTGTCATAATATTTATTTTTTATATGCATATTGTAAAGATTCTAGTGTGTAAGTTTATATGGATTGACTACTTAATGAATCATTAAAATTGTATCAAATTAATTTTCAAAGCCTTCTTATTTTTATATTCGCCGACATGTTAAACCACCATGTTATACGGCATGTTGTCTCGAAAGTCATGAAATATAACAACAGCTGGGACCGATCGATTCGTAGAAAAATTCAAAAGGAGTAAATGAAGAAAGATCAATGTTCTTGTGAGAAAACTCATCAAACAAAAACAGAAAACATTGAAATAGAAGAAGATTTAGATTATTCTAATGAAGATGAACAAAACATTGAAGAAAATTATTCCGAAAATGATGATTCAGAAAGATAGAACAAGATGGTTCTTTAACTTACACATACATGCATATGTAACACATATTTACTTAAAAAAATCTGTACATAATTGATGAGAAAATAAAAGTCTGGAGTCCCAGGAAATGTCAGGACTTTGAAATTATCATGTCTCGAGTCCCGGGACTTTGAAAAGGCCGAGACTTCAGAATCCTTAGTGGCAACGCTACCGCAGCCACCCTAGAGTCCCAACCTAGCTACTCACACGACACGCTCTGAAGGAGGTTCTCGTCGAGTCTTATCCTTAAGTATCATCGCAGAGTACTTAAAGAATATTAACAATTTGTATGACACATCCTGTACAAAGATAGGGAAGGATATAAAATTACAGATTGTTACACAAATTCTCGCCTCTTTAATATTTTATTCAACAAGTAACCACATAAATTTATAAATTCAACACATCAATCAAAATAATCATCGATATCTATATCCGGATTCAAAATATCATCACCGTACGGCGAAAGATCAAGCTGATTCAGAATTAGGTTTTCACACATTTCTTCCAACCCAGTGTCTCCAATAAGAATGACGCCCTGCAATCTATTATCAACCAGAACAAATTTAATGTATTCCATATCAGGTGTGGATCGAATCAATATTTCATAGTTTTTTCCGAATCCCTGACCGTTGAATTTTCCCAATAAAACCACTTGATATCCGAACAGCTTAGTCGTGTGAGAAAAGAGCTCAAAACAAAAATCTTGCATGATTTCTTCCTTTATAAGATCGGCGTGCATACTTTTCGCCGCCATCGCGCCCATTTGATGCGCTTGAGTCCAAAGGCGCATTTGAAACCATTGAGGTGCGTTTTCCCAGTTCGCATAGCAAATATCTCCTGCGCAATACACGCCGTCAATGGACGACATCATTTTCCAATCTACGGCGATTCCTCCGTCGGGTCCCAGTTTGATTTCTTTATCGCATTCGAATTTGGAACATGGAGTTACGCCTGTTGCCGAAACAATAAGATCACACTTTATAATTTGGCTATTTGTCAATTTAACAGTCATGGGTTGATCTTTGTCGTTTCCGTTGATACTTTCAATTTCAGCTTCATAGATGATATTCAATGAAGAATTTTTACTGGGTCCAACTGCGTCGATTTCCTTCAGCCAATCCGGCCCAAGTGCTGCGGTTGTTCCGAAGATATTTGTATTGTGGGTATCCTCTTCTGAATACTTCATGCGTTTGAGGGCAGCTTTTGGTTTGTCTTTTTTTTGTGTGAAATTTTCGCTAGAACGGAAAAACTCTGCAGCACCCGGATCAACGAAAGTAGATGAAAAATGTTTATCTTTTATGACCCAGGTTGTGTGAACGCCTTTAGTTGCGTAGATTAGCTCTGATGCGATACCGCCATTGCCCACTACTAAAAGACTTTCTGCTTTCTTCAATGATTCTAAATACTTTTTAACTGAACCTGTGTCTCTTATTCCGAGAACTCTTTCGTCATCGGAGGCCTGCGATATTAGCTTTGGAGATCCTCCTGTGCATATGCATAAATATTCGTATTCTATAATCAAACCTTTTTCAGTCAAAATTTTCTTTTCTGCGCTAACGAGTTTCATAAATTTATCATAAATAATTTCTAAATTACTATGTTTCTTATTTAATGTTTCTGCGTCTACTTCATTGACGTCGAATTTATAAATGGTTTTACCAAGTGGCACTAAATTCGTTACATTTTTTATAAGTGGCGAAGCTGTCACTAAAATTACTTTTTTATCGGGAGCTAGATATCCCAAATGTTCTACACACGTGACTCCAGCTATTCCTCCACCAATTACGACGAAAGTAGCTGCATTCATGATGTTTTTACGTTTGGTGCGTAAACAGAATAGTCGTACTCTCGAAACGGAACGTCGAATGTTATAAGACCTTTATCTTTCGCCCGTTCGATTGCAATCACCAATTTCTTATGTTGTTTTTGACACACACCTGTTTTGCTGTAGCTAATTATCTAAAAGAATAACAAATAAAACATTAAATGGTCATGGACAATGCTAAGTAAATGATAAATGAACATATGTCTACCTGTCCAGTGTGTTCGGAAATAAATTGATTCAATAGATCCACATTTGTTTCTTCCGGGACCAAATATTCGTCTCGACAGATAGGGCAAGGATTTCCTGCGGATATGCGTTTGAGACGGATGCAAGTCTCTCGAGTTTTTCTAGGTGCAAATTGACCTTTATGATTCCGCCTGTATTGGAACCATACAGGGCTATCGCCGTAAGTCTGTTTGTAAGCAGCACTCTGCAGATATCTAAAATAATATTAATCAGCTTTATTTAAACAAAGTATTAAGAATTCAAATTAAACACAGTCATACGATATATTGAATATATTTTGGAATCGTATCTTTATTTAATTTATAAAATACTAGCGAATACCCGGCATGCGTTGCATTGCCGTAAGCGCTTAATAATTTTTTGAAAAGAAACGCAATACATGGTTTATTACTTCAGGTCACATGTAGCGTGAGCCGAAGAGCTGGGATTCAAAAGCATATGCAAACTTGCTCTCATCTCGAAGACCGATTTAACCATCATATAGCGCGCGTAACCTTTCTCTTCATGTCCACACAACCCAAACTTCATTTCAACAGACCAATATGCGCCTACATGGTGCATCCATATAATATTTTTACTAAACCTATGTTATTTTCGTAAGTGTAAACAGTAATTTAAAAAAGTTTTATCACAATCGGATGAACGGGATGGAAGCGCATTAAATACGGACAAACGATTGGTCATCGCGATAACGGGGGTATGTGATGCACTGTCTTGAAGAAACAACACGTTCTTTTTAGCCAAATGTGGTTATTTTTTCTTGATTTCATCAATCAAATGTTGCAATAAGTTCGCATAATACTCGCCGTTGGTTGTTTTTCCTTTTTGAAGACAGTCAATAATAATTGGTCAATATGCATTACAAAAAATTGATACCATGACCTCGCCTATAAATGGAATAATCACAAATTAACATATTGCATCATTTTAATTATTCATGTGAAAATATCAAGTAGATCTTCCATGAATCTGATTCACCAATCATAGAATTTGGGGGAAGTCGCTTGCTTTGACGATATTTATCTTGATGCAGATTTTATTGCATTGTCTTAAGACCCGATATTTTTAGATAATCATATTCCAATTGATTGAAAAGATGAAAATACACAATTGAAAAGTGAAGAATACCTAATACTGGTTTCGACTGGTATCACTCTGGATCTATCTCCGGAGTCGACTTCTTGGGATTCGGGCACCGGAGCCCCCTGAATAGGAGCATCGGCACAACCGCGCACACTTCGCCATACGACTGTTCGAGAAACACTCGCCCGCAAATACGTCAAAAGAGACATTCTTTCGTGAAAACACAACCTCACTTTTGTAATACTCGCTGCTTTGAACAATTTGACCATATCCTAATATACATTTATTTTGACTTATAATGCATGATTTTAGGACTTTTAAAATTGTTAATATATTTTTTCTGTTTTATTTTATCGTCTTACATTATAATTAAATTTAAATTATTTTGATATTTATATTATAATAATAATTAAAAAGTCATCCAATAGTTATTAAAAATAAATCTATGGGATAAAATTAAAAATTTAAATGATCGCTTTTTGAAATTACCATTTTTTTCACTTATATAAATTATTTATTAAATGACGAGCAAATTATACAATTTTATAATATTTATTTTTGCAATAAAATATATTAGCATTTTTATATGCATACAGTGAAAGGATTTAGATTAATATTATTTTTTGTATGAATTCGTCGACGATTATAAAATACGGGTATGGCCGTATCGGAAGTGACTTGGTCTAATTTGAGGGATCGGCCGCTAGCCGCTCGGTGCGCAAGTGCGCATTTCCGCCTTGACGAACTTCTTCGCGTGACGCTCTGTCCGCTTGCTCCGTGTCGATCGCCAGAATACTGTTAATAAAGACACTCATTTATTCACTGTTGCGTTAGGAATCGACCGAGCTCTAGGCGATAGCTTTAAATTACTAGGGCCGAGAGCGGACATGCAGTCGCGCTATTTAAGGCCATAGGCCCTCCCGATCGCCCGCGACAAGATGGTGAGTTCGAATTTCCAAAAGTAAGCATTAACCCTGAAAACCCCGATCTGAGATTCTGTGGAGGCGTCGAAGGTCGGGAGCCCCGGAGTGTCGCGACCTACTTTTGCGCGGCTCAGTGAAAATCAGCCCAGCATCCCGGAAGGCGATTTTCGCCTTCCTTTCAGTTTATCAGTTCACGAAAGTGGTGTCGAAAAGACTATTTGAAACGATACGGAGACAAGTTGCAACGGCCATAGGTGCGGCCGACCCTCGGGCGCCATGTTGCCAGCTCGGTCGCATTGCGACTTACGACCTTTTGCTTGTGTGACGCATCGCTCTCACCCGGAGAGATGCTCTATCCGAATTATTCAATTCCATCGAGGCTCCAACTATGTAATATGGATAAATTCATCAGATTTAAGACAAAGAATAAATTCAGCAATGACGCGGCTCATTGTCGAAGCCGCGCCTGCGCATTAGATTCATAGATAAATATAGACATCGTGAGCGATCGGCTCTAGTGACAATTTATTCGGCATGATTCATAGGGGCTTGCCTTTTCCTGTTAATCTCGTAAAAGTAGAGGGCATTTTAAAATCATTTCTCGGGGCCTTGTGCAACGCTTTCGCGAATAGTATCAAGTTTAGTTTGACTCGGTTGGCAGATGACGTAATATATGTACACATATGCTACTAAAATTTTTAATTCCATGAACTATCAAAGCCTTCAGCGAAAATAAAGATAATACTAAATATTGCATCAAGAACTAATGAGCATCGTTGCCAAATGGATGTGGTCGCATGATAAGTAGAGCTCGCTTTTATCCACGGGACGCGGTCCATCTACGACAGGCGTAGCGAACTGGCGGATCAAGAGCCATTCGACAATTTAAAATTTATTAAAATGTTAATACTGTTTTTAAATGTGAACGATTAAATTTGCCGTTTTTATTTTACGACCCATTGTTAAATGTGTGCATGTTACTGTTTTAATTTGAGTTTGATCGTTAATTTTGATGTCGTAATTGATTTTAATAAAAATGAGAAAAAATGGAAATAATTAAGCTATACATTTCTTGTTATCAAACAGAGTGATGTAATAAAGAAAAAATGCTATATATATATAGATAATCGACTGGAAATGTCAGTTTATTGGCTTGATTTAATAGAATCGCAAGTCTGTCTTGTTATTATTGAAGACCATAAAATAAATTAGCATACGAATGTTTTTAAAAGAATCGACAGATGTCACTGAATTATTATTGGCCGTTTATATAATGGTTTTTGCATGCTTAGCAGTTAAAAATCAAGATTTATTTCCAAGTATTAGTTCATTTAGAATATGCTTTATAGTGTTTACATATTGGACTTCGTGATATATTAGTTATTATAAGAATAGAAATTGTGTCTTTATGCACTTAAGTTTATCAATTTCACTTTAATTAATTTAAATATCAATGTATTGTGATGGGTAATAACGGAATTTTAATGCACTTTTAGAGTGCTTTTCATTTGAAATTGTTAATACCTTCAACAATAGCTTCTAATCTATTTCGCTTTGTGTTGTCATTGCAATATATTTTTGGAATACCTTATCTATTGTGTTTTTCCAAGTGTCATCATCCCATTGTTATATTAATTACAGAAATATTGTTGAATATTCAATTTAAATAATATCGTATTTAAATATCAATGCAATCCTAAACTATAAAGGTTTTATTAATCTTTTTTTATAGTTCAAATGTCTTTCATTTGTGTATTTCTTAAAAAAAATAACAAACTGCGTAATTTGGATGCATTTATAATTTTTTAAGTACTCATTAAATTATTTGACATTTTTATTTCTTCGAGCTCGACAGTTGCGCACCTCTGATAAAACTATGAAATTGTTTTTTGTGCGGCCATACATTAAAAAAATATTTGAATACTTAACCTAAAAATTCTTTTGTTTTCCATAAACAACGTATTGTAAAACGACCATAGACAATCACGACAGCTCGAGCTCTTGCCATTTTAAATAAAATTTCGAAATATATTAGACGTCATTAGTTAAATCGCGAACGATTTCGAAATAAAGGACGCTTAATTTATTCCCGATTTCTGAGAAAATTGTGAAACGCATTAAGGATAAATGCTGATAAGCGATTGACTGCTGTTAAATGTCATTCTCGTCGTCGCTCCCGAACGCATAACACCTCGCTTGGGAAGAAAATCTACAAATATTGTTGATAATTTGTTACATAACAATGCCGGTATATAAATAATTTAATCGTATATTTATAGTACAATTTTTGATTAAAAACGTACATTGCTCCGAATAACATCGCCGTTCAAACGACCGATGATATTACACCGAGCGCTCTGATAACCTATCTTTGGCTTTTTATCTCGTATAAAAATGTCACAAGCCACACAGCCAAATTAGTTACGATGGCCTAATACAGCCGAGAGTATGAACTTTTCAGTAGTGTTGATTACACGGTACGAGGCAGATGTGAAATTTTTAACTATGTTTTGTTCGTTTCTACGTATGTGCGTTAGATTGAGTTCAATGTAGCGATTCAAAGACGTGCGTCATATATGCGTAGTAAATAAATGGTGCTTTTAAATTTGGGATATGAAACTTTGGTTGACTTTTCCGGGGATGTTGCGAACGGTAGGATTTGCGTCTTTTTATTTAGAATACGCCGTATGAATCGTCGATGTGTCGACGCTTGAAATGTGGTTTTGTATGAATAATTCCACGCGCGGTATCCGCATTCTCGTTCAATTTTGCGATTGAATACGTTGAATATTCCCGTATTTTTAATCTTCGCTTGGTGATTATCTTATCTATAATTTGCAAATGTAGATTATTGTATTGTTAAGCGATCAAATATTAATCGCTTGACGTTATAAAATTAAATATGATCTAATCACGTACTGAAATATTTATTAATAAATTGATCATTCGGTTTAAATAATAGTGTACAAATAATACGCACGGAATAGATAACCGAACAATGTAGAGCACGTTTTTAGATAATAAATTTTACATAATGCGCGACGTCTTATCAATTTTGAATGTATAAAATAAAGCAGAATTTATATATTTAATTAACGCGTCATTTAATGTATGGATTTTATTGATTTACCGTTCGCTAATCTACGATTTTTTTTATTACCTCAGCCTCGAATTGATCCGGTTCAATTGTTAAAATGCCTGGGTGTTCTTCTATCTCCATCCGGTGGCATCAAAAGCAAAGATGAAGTGCAAAGACTCGCCAGGTAAATTATTTTTGTTATAATATCCGTTTGTATTGGGATACTCATTAATTTTATGTCGTTATTTATTGTATGCTTGTATTTTTTCAGTCTGATGACCAAATTTTCAAAAAAGCTCGTGTCAAAATGCATATACATTCAGATCTTAAAACGGACCGAGACTGAATTGCTCGGTTCTTTTATGGGAGTCGGTGGTTGGATTCTCATCCACATGTGGCTCACGGACGGAATCGTTTCTAAAAATTGGCCCCTAATCCAAGAATTGCTCGAATTGCTTCTTCTATGTCCGGTCGACGTAGAAAGGCTGAAGACTAACAACTGTCCAAAGCTCATAAAGGAGCTCTCCAAGGAAACGAATCAAGGAGGTATGTATTTTTAAGGTTTCTGTTTGTTGTTTACGCCTATATCACTAATCATTAGTCTCACAGACTACAGATTCAGAATGCGTGTTTCCGAACCGGTCTCTGATAGCTCAAATCCTTTCTAAATAAACAAATTAGTAATCTATGCGTGTGTACGTCAATTGTCACATATTAAGTAGCGATTGTTGATTATTAAGATTGTATTTAAAGTATTTTTTTTGTATTTATTTCAGTCATTCAAGTTTTAGCAAGTAAACTCGTCGAGCAGTGGTTGAAGCTCGTTAAAGGAGAAGCAGCGCCTCCGTTAGTATTGGATCAAATCCCCAATTTGGTTTTGGAGAATGAAAATTCAAACAGCGTGACGGAGCTCGACGATAAGGGCTCCGATTTGGGCACTTTAAAAGTTTACGACGGCGATCAAAGCGATTTGGAAAACAATTGCGAAACAACAAATGATAAAACGAGCAGTGATGATAATTCTGTAGAAAAACAAGATGAAGACTCTGAGAGAAGTAAAAATCAGATACCAATTTTAAAAATATCCGTCAAAGACGGAAAACAAGTGGTATCAAAATTATCTGATAAAAGTGAGAAAAAGTCGATAGGGAGTGATAAAAAACATTCAGATTCAGATAAAAAGAGCAAACAAGACGTAGACGATAATGACAAAATTAAAAAGAAGGATTCTGAGAAAAGAAGAAGCAGCAGCAGCAGTAGTAATTCTAGCCGGTCTAGCTCTAATAAAAGTTCGAAAAGTAAACACTCTTCAAAATCAAATTCTTCCAGTGATCGCCATAATAGTAGTGATAGTTCTAAAAGTAGTTCTAAATCTTCCAAAGATAAAGATAGACACTCACTTAGCAGTAAGGATAGCGATAAACGTAAAGATAAAAAACATCATAGTGATAGGGATAGATTAGGTAGCGATAAGAGTAAAGAGCAAGAAAAAAATAGAGAGTCCAGTGATAAAAATAAAGACGCCGAGAAGAAAGAAAACTCTAGCAAAACGCCGATACTGTCCATTATGAAATTAGGAAAGATACCCAAAAAATCCTCCAGCGAGAGAAGCGACGTCTTGAAAGAGAAGCCCTCGATTTCAATCGAGGTCCGCAAACCGACCGACAACAACCGGCCGAAAACCGTCAAAACTTTCAACTCGAAATTTAGGTCCCACGGATTGGAAGAGGAAGCCAAACCGCCGCCGCCTCGGGGCTCGGTCAAGAAACCCAGCGTTCCGGCTACCCTACCCGGACTACCCGCGCCCAAGAGGCCGTCCCCGATCCGAAGCATGGAAGCGCCGCCCGAAAAGAGACCCAAAATAGTGGACAATACCGAAAGACCCGGCGCAATTAAATTAATACCTGCTAAGCCCAAGCGTAAGTATCCCCACATGAACTTAAATAAAACTACTATCACATTAACCGTGTATTGTATTGCAGGTGCATCGTTTTGGCTAGTGATCTTATTCTTTGTGCAATTTTTGAATATGTTGTTTTTAAAAAATGAGGTTTTCGGTAAGTCCCCGTGCAAGTGCATTCGAGAGAAGATCCACTATTTGCTGTCCATATAAATAGATTTTTTTTTATTTTACCACCGTGTATTCATTTTCTACATTTATCTCATGCCACTAAAGAAAGTTTTTGCAGATGTTTATATAGCAGATTTTTCGAATGTCAAGAAGCCGTGCCTGAATCCTCCGAAGTGGAACTCGTGCGCTGCATCCATTATGGTATACTGTGGTCCATCTTAATTTTTCAAAATTAGGGTGCCCAAAGAGATTTTAATATTAAAAATACATACATATATAAATATTTTGAAATAATCCACTCACAGAAGCTAAGTCTTTCCAAAATAGATTTAATAATATACAGTCAGTAAAATGGATTTATTTTTCTTTTTAAACAAAACCATTTTAAAGCTAAAGTCACTAAATTAAGCATCTGATTTGTAACTATGTCGATACTTAATTTATCGAGAAAAAAAATCAGCGATGAAACAATTCAAAGTCGAGATACATTTTTGATATTCGTCCATTTTTATCTCGGATTTATAGCCACTATTCATGCAAATGACTTTGATTGCCGTCCAGCTATACTTACATTATATATATATATATACTAACTTTAAGCTCCATACTATGACTTTAGTTTTTTTTTTCTTTCAAAATATACAGCTTTGAATATGAAGTTTTATTTCCATTTAATTTCACTAAACTAAAAGTCAGATAAAATTAACAAATAGCAACAGAAAACAAACTAAAAAATTTCCAGTTAAAAGAATGCAACGCACCCGATAAATGGAGCATTGTCATTCTCATTTTCCTCGACGAACATCTCTAAATCGATCTTGTGAAGCATTCGATAAAAAATATATATATATATATTTCAACGCTCGGCGGTGAAATGAGCGCTCCGCACGGAGATGACCGCCGGGGTTGTACTGTTACAATTAAATCTTTCGGCACATGCGACTTAATTATAACTGCATTATAATTTTTATTACAATAAAATACTCTTTATTGCATAGTATTTTTGTAAAATATCATCCCTTATGAAAAATGGAACCTTATCACGATCGAACTACAACCAAAAAGACAGCACCTCTGTCAGAACGACTCCTATTCCTGATGATTTTGAAAGATTTAAATAATATTTAAGATATCAAAATATATCTTGCGTGCGGAAGTTTTGTGGATGAAGAAAGTTATACGGAGAGAGCAAATCGTGCACGTGATAAATAGGAATAAGAACGAAACGCATACGATGCAATTTTATCACAATCAGACGCATGTCGTATTATGCATCGTTGACCTTCAATGCTGAAGGCCGATTTATTAGACGGTTGAGGGATAATAGAATATAAACCGAAATTTGCACGATGTTTAAAAGTGATTTTTGATTGCGGAGAGGAAAGATTTATATCTAAAAAAAAAGATAATGCAATAAGTCAGTGTTTCCGTATTTTATCTGATCAATGTGAATATCGATATATTTGCTTTTATATTATATAAATTGCAATTGATCTGTATGCTCAAGTTTTCCGTTGTCCATTGGGTCTGACAAATTTGCTTCCGAATAACAGCTCAAATGGTTTCGTTGCGTTTTAAAACGTTTGAACGACGGACTCCCTGTCCGGATATGGTTTTAATTTGTAAATTGATTGCTCGATATTGATTTTAGAAATTGGTTTCTAGTACTCTTGATGTTCTAAATGGCATGTGTGACGAATATGCGCGACTTTACATTGGGGACCGAAGAAATATTTTGGGGTCGAAATAGCATTGGTGCTCTTAGTGTAAATTCGATTTTTTTTATTTATTCATAAAAAATGATAAAACAAAGTCGCTGCATCTTGTGTTGAGAAACTCTGGGCTTTATGTAATCGCGATGCGCTGTCGCACTTTTTAGAAGCCATTGGCACTCGTATGCGTGCGTGGCCCGATCGATACGCAATCGTCATTGCGCCACAAAAATATTAATCATGCGAAACCCTTCATTTTAATTGCACCCCTTTTCTGCCTCCCGGATTAAATTTAGCATTTAAAAAAATCGATTTAGGACTGCGCTTCGTTTTAGTGCGATATGAAATGAAGTGCCGCATGTTGTCCCTTTGACGTCGATCAACACATTACCCGCGGGAAGCGTGTTTTTTTTAAATAATATTAACGCATTACCAATACGCGAGATTTTTCAACGCGCGCGAAACTTCCCCGTATGTAATGTGTTGATGCGTTTTTCCACAAATGTGTTATTTTGGGATGACCCGTTAGCCATCGAGCCTAATCATTCAAAGCGATTTTATTTTGGGCTTCTATTAGATCTTGATCTATTCATTTGAAAACGGCGATCTATATTCGGAGGATGATTGCGGATTAAAGTGAAAGTGATCTTCCATCATTTTGGATTTTACGTTTTAAATATTCAATTTAGAATTTCAAGCATGATTGTTTGGGGGAGGGGAGGGGGAATCTATGGGTTTTGCTAATATAACTCCTGTTATAGCTCCGTTTAAACCCTCTGATCGAATTGACGTTTCACAATCCGTGCCCTCGTCAACGCGTGATGAAAATTACGCAAATTTAGCTTGATGTCCTTATATTTTGTTCGTGTGTTTGCGTGCAATTTAACCCTTTGTCTGCTAGGGCGTATCTTCATCTAATTTTATCTCGCTGACGCATAAGCTAAATGCACTATCAGGTTAAGCACTGATACCCTGATAATTTTGAAGTCAATGAGCCAATAGTGATTGTATGCAGTCCTCGTTAATTTCACAATCGACGATATATCGTCTCTTAGCACTTTAAGGATATATTAATGCATACAGTTCAAATTGAAAATAATTTACGATAGTTTACAGTTTTTTACCACGCTGCTACGCGCGCCACACATTGAAAAGCACTGATACGTTCGTATAGATGTAGTAAACTCTAATGTTTGGCGTTTTAAGATTTATATATCAATTTTACAAAGGTTTCATGATTTTTTTGCCTATATCACCCCGACTCTAAAGTGTTAATTAGGTCAGCTAAAACCGATTTAATAGTTCATAGCGAAGTAAAACAGCATACTGCTTCGGATCATCCGGATGATCGATTCAATGGATCGTTGTTAATTTATTCTCATCCGTTATTTATATTTGGCGCGCATATTTTTGTCATTTTGAGGGGGGGTTTTCATTTAAATCGAATTGATGCGAGCAGAGCAATGGCTTTTTCGTAGAAAGTCTGAAACATTTTTATTCCGTTTGATGATGACGATTGACCACCGATTGACGCCACTGAGCTGACGACTCGTCGACAAAAATGTTGGATTCCAAGAAGAGCAAGCCGAAGAATCTGGGTTGACGATTGGCGCCAGTTGTGCCACAAGCGTAAAGCTTCGGAAACCCATCGTCTCTTCCGATCGAACCGGCATCCGTAGTCTTCGATGGATCTGTTGGCGTTCGAGCCCGAAAGACGAAAATTGGCGCCAATCGTCGACCGATTTATGAATTTAATAAAAATAGCCAATTGCATTGAGCTATGGAAGAATTCGATGCAATTGAAACGGAAGCAATTAAAAAACAGGACCCCAGTGCGATTATATAGGTGGACTAGATTTGCTACGCGATGACTTGCTGCATTCCTGCACCGGTGTCGGTCTTCGGATGCATTGTGCAGAATTTGAATAAGAATAGACAGCAATCGGGTCAAACGCACGTCTGACCTGGTGGTAGCGCATTACATTTCGTACAGCAAGCGTGAAATGCACTCCAGATTCGCTCTAGTCCGTTGCTTCCTCAACGTCCAGATGAAATCTTGGAACGCTTTCGATTCCTAGATCAATCTGTTGGAAAATACTAACGGTGCTCTCGATTTCATTCTACTCCTTCTGGCTTTAAATTTGTCTTTCAAATTTGATATCTCGCGTAACACTTAAATATATATGCATATATATTTATTTATTTTTATCGTGTACATTTTCACAGCGAAGACGATAAATCGACTTCCATTCCGTACTGTTGGCCAGGTCAGGCTGTCTTGCTGTCAACGACCTTGACCGACGATTCGATCAGCTGTTTTTGACGTACAAACGAACAGCTGTTACAACAGACCCACTAATTTCGATTATCCGGCTTTGAATCGGATAATTTCCGATTGGTCGCACAATCACTCGATGCTTCTCATAGACTTGTTAAAGAATTACATGCAACAATAATGATAGCAGGTTCAGGGTGGGCTCTCTACTGGAATTTTATTGTTGATGCAAATATTCGCATGTCATTACTGAATTTAGTGAAATTTGGTTCTTTTAATTACAGCGTCATTGTGTGCGTATCCATAACGCAGTAAAGAATATGAAAAATAAAACAAATTTGCAAGTAAAGTAGATGATTTGCAATTAAATATTAGGGGTAGGGGTGACGATGCAACTGTCGAGAGTCGAAAGAGTGCACGTCGGGGATGCCACTTTCGGTAGGACGTCCTGCAATTCTTTGCCATGGCAATTATGAAGACATGATCGATCATATCGCCGACTCAATTCAGAGTCCAGTGCGCAGTCTCGCGGCAATTGCATTCGACACCGATGCACTTCGAATCGTATGGGACAGTATAAATGCAAAAGCGTTGGGCATTTCTGAGAAATATTGACACATTATACCACTGATGGATGCAGCTTCTTTCTCGAATGTTTTAAATTTTCAGCCCTCGTAGATCTGCGAGTTGAGCGAGCGTCGTCGTCGATTATAACTTTTAAGAGACGTGAAAGATAAAATAAAAAATGACCGTCGTTTTGTTTCTTTGCAGCCACTCACCTCTTCGAGAGCGGATCGTTCATGGACGCCCTCGCAGCTTCCGCGACGAACAAGAAGGAGCCCCGCAAACGCAAACGGAAGACGAGCGGATCGAAAGACATGACCGCGCAAAACGAGGGCTCGCCTCCCACGTCGCCGGACGCCCAGAACCGACCGTCGACTCCCGTCGAGGAATCCAAGCCGGCTCCCCTCCGCTTCTATCAGGACACTCTGGACACGGAGGAGGAGGAGCGCAAGGCGCCCGGCTCCAAGTCTCCGACGGAAGGGGACAAGACCCCGGACGCGGAAGACGACGGATCGCCGTCGTCCCCGTCCAAGTCCGTGGAAGACGACGTCCTCGGCAAGCTGGACATACCGACGGCGGAGCCGATCCCCGACTTCAACGCCGCCAACCGCGGCCTGAAGGGCGTCCTCGTCGTCCACAAGAAGAGAGGCCCCAAGAAGGCCCTGCGGTGGCGCGACTCGAACCTCGAAGACGTCCAGTACTTCGAGCTGGACGAGACCGAGAGGGTCAACGTGACGAAGACGTTCCTCGACATGAAACAGATGGAGCACATAAACGAGCGGGAGGCCTTCAAGAAGAGCAGAAATCTGGCGACGGAGGACTTCATGGAGGAGAGGACGCACTGGCAGAAGCTCGTCCCGATCGACGTGAGCCCCGACGTGATGGTCGACTTCGGCAAGAACAGCCAGGAGAAGATCAAGCAGTCGAAGAGGCAGGCGAGCGTCCTCCAGGCGCTCTACTTCCACAAGTCGATGATCCCCGACTCGCCGGCGGAGGCCGACCCGGAGAACCTCCCGTACTCGGACCCGACGGTGATCCCCCTCGACGACGTCACCGGCAACCCGGACACGGTCAACGACTACACGACGACCCCCTGGCCGGAGCCGAAGACCAACCCGCAGTCGCCGAGCGCGATCCAGGGCCAGCAGATGTTCCCGCCGATGCCGCCCTTCAACCCCGGGATGAACGGGCCGCCCTTCGGGATGGCCGGGTTTCCGCCCGGCGGCGGCGGCATGATGCCCGGCATGGCCGGCATGCCCGGCGACTGGCCGGTCGGCGGGCCCGGCGGCCCCGTGCCCGACGGCATGGGCATGAACCCGGACATGTTCATGGGGCCCGTCCCGAACCCCATGTACCACGGGATGATGCAGGACTACCCCATGATGGAGGGCATGAACGGCTACCAGCAGGGATTCCCCGGGCCGATGGGCCCGAGCTCGATGAGCAGACCGATGGGCCCGCCGGGCCCCGGCTCGTACTTCGGGAAGAACCGCGGCTCCGGAATGAGGGGGCCGCCGAGGGGAGGCCACGGCATGCACTGGAGGGCGAAGACCCCCGGCAGCTGGAACGGCCCGCAGCGGGGGGGCAACTCCCACCGCGGAAGCGGAAGGATATGCACGCACTTCCAGAAGAAGGGCTTCTGTCGCTTCGGCGACACGTGTCCCTTCATGCATTCCAACGGGAGTCGATATTGAATATCGTCGATATAAGCAAAAATGTGATACACGGGTGCTTCGTTAATGTTAATTAATATCGTCTGCATCTCTGAGCGGTTGTGATAGTCGTAGCTAGCCGTGGCAGGATACTCTATCTTGTAAATATATTTTATCTGTTTTATGGACAACTTGATTTACGTCGTTCGCATCGGCCACGGCGGAACATTCGAGAGTACAAATATTTAATATAGCGCCGTCCCTTCATACTATGTACGGAGGGAGTGGCTAGAATATTTTTATAAAGACTGTGAATTGTAAATAATACGTATTTTAAGTGTTATAATTTATTCGTTTTTATTATCTAAGTTATGGATTTCATATTTTTGAATGTAAATCGTTGAAATTACATCAAATAAAAAGTAACGACGTTAAACGATTGTGTACGACTTTATTAATGCGGCTATTGGGATATCGCTTATGCGTTCCTCTTTTATCCTCACATTACCCCAGCGATCGAAACTTATCAAATAAGGGGGATTTTGTCTAGATATATATATATATATATATATATATTAAAATAAATATAATGCAATGATTGTTGAAGAATAGTTCTATTTTTATAATCTTAGATATCGGATATGGAGCAGATTTCTATCTGCGTTATTTAATTGAATTCTTTTAAGCGTGTTTATCTTGTAAAGTAATAATGATAAATAAGTGAAATCCTATCAACTATCGCAAAAGTAATAAATGCAAAGGAGAAGGGAACCAACTTCCAGGGTTCTATTTATATATATATAGATACAATTTTTTACATTTTATAAAATGGCCATTCGTTAAGGAAATTTTAATCAAGGTGTGCATTATATATTTAGGCTTGTATGAAATGTCCCAGCGTTGAACTTGAGGATGTTTAATGTTTTGTTTTGTATTATCGTATAACTATGTATGCATTTAATGTTGTTTGTTACCTTAAAATAATATTTACAATAAAAGAAATTATTGATAAAATTTTGAATCTTATTTATGCACCACACTGAATTGCTTCGATTATCGCATTCATTAAGCAATGAGCGGGAAACAATTCGATTTCAAATGCGTTTTAATTGCAGACTTTGTAAATGCATTTATTATGAATTATTGTTGCTCTCCACGAATAAAATAAATAAAAATTTCATTACCAGTTCCATTAATTAATTTGCAATTAAATACAACAAAGCTTCAAACGATGTACCACACACTAATTACGGAATCCCTATTTGTAAGCAGCGCCCCAAAGTCAGCATTTTGGGACCGCCCTTTATTTTCTGAATTTTGATTGGTCAATCGGAAGCGCGCATTTGCTAAAAAAAAAAACACGCCCCTATATGATTTCTCATGATTTGTATGCTTATTGAAACTAATAATAATATTAATTATTTGTCTTTTTCGCTTTGTCCAATCGCCTCATTACCCACTGTCATTTAAAAATCTTTTAAATTTATTATATAAGCAGTAGTCCTCAAACTTTTTTACAACTGATGAAAAATATTCTTATCGGAATCATATTAATCAGATGTCGCTATCGCTCGCGTATCAATAAAAAATAAAAATATACTTGGATAAATTGAATATACATATTTATTAAATATAAAAAATACAAGTGATCATTAAAATATTGTTTTTAGTAAGAACAAGACTGTGTTTTTCATAAACTTAAGCTTTGACGTCAGTGAATATTCATTTTCATTAAAATATGATGATACATTTACAACAGCATTTATATCGTATGATTTGAGACACTCACTGTAAAATATTCCATATGTTTGATTGTTTACTTTCGATAGATTGTAAATACATACCAACTTCTGCGCAAAACTTTAAAAAGATAAATACTTATGCGAAAGTGTATACAAATACGCACGCATGGAAATCGATGGCAAAAATTAGAATAATGAGTAATAAAAAAGATATGCACTAAAATTACTATTTAAATTGATACTATTATGTGAGTATAAATTTAAAGCTGCCATCTTGACTCGAAAATTATTTTTTTGTGTAAGTTTGATTCCTGTATAACTTTCGATCATTCGATCATTTTCATTTTAAACGTAACATCGGTGACATCTTTTGAACATGTTAAATATTAAATATTCCCATAAGTAATGTCGTTTTTTTCCCAATGCAATTCAAAATAATTTTTCTTGCTCTTTATTGAACTTTTCTTTTACAAAATATTTTTTTACATTATCTATCATCTTTTGCTACATTTTCTTTAAGTCGCCTATGCCCTTCTCGTCAAATCCAGCGGGGTTTTAATGAAAATCGCCTGAAATATCGATTCACAACTCTTCTATAGAGTTGAAATTCTGATATTTTTTAAAATGTTCCCCAGAATGAAAAAGGTGATAATCTAATGGTGCGAGTATGGTGGATGCAACAAAACGACACAGCTAATATCCTTAGGGAACGTTCCTACCTTGTTGGGTCTAAAAGGGATCGATTTTTAATTTTTTTTTATGCAAAAAGTATTAAATATAGAATGTTGATATTTAGTATGTTGACTAGGCGATCTTTATTGAACATAAAAATATTTTTTAAAGTTTGACAAAATATAGTAATGGAAGTAGGGGGAGCCATGTATGTCAATAGACAAGCGATGACATTCTTCACCATGGAAGTCTTAAATCCTGGATAAATGATTTGCAGCATAAAAATTAAACATATTTTTGCTTTTTATAATATCGTGTATAGAATTGACTATAATCAAGAAGAAACATTAAAAAATAAAAATATAGTGAGCGATCAAAGAAAAATGTGTGTTTTTACCAACTTTTTTGGGGTTTTTTGTTCATTAAAAAAAACTTCAATATTTTTAGATAATTGTAGTCTATACGATGAAACCATTTATTATACACGTGCTTGCCAAATTTAACAAAGAATGCTCATCTAGGGCGTGTGAAAACACTTCCATGAGCTTGGAAAAAATTGTTTAGAGAAAAACGCGTTTAAAGTTTGCCCTCTTCTCAGCTTCTCTTCGTCGGCCTATAGCTTTGCGAATTTCATTTATATCGTCATGAAATTTACTGAACGTATTCTTAAACATTTATTCTTTCCAATACACGAAGAAAAAAAATTAACCAACAAGGTAGAAACGTCCCTTAAGTGTTTTCACACAACCAAAAAGCAAAATTAATGCGTCTATTCACCAAAACTGGCCTCTTCTGATGCAATTATTCAATTAAATCCAACTGTTGAGTTTTGTCAAAGCTATCTGATCTTGTGGCAATACTTTCAACCAAATTATTCCTTCAGAATCTCATCATAAGCACAATACCATTTTTAACGATCGTTTAGGGGTTAAAATAGTCTTTTGTCGACACTCAAATCATTGTTCTTTATTCTTTACGTTTGGATAAAACCCCCATTTTTCATCACCAGTCGTCAAATCGTGAAGAAATGGATTTAATAGTTCTTTTTCTAGCAATAATCTGCTGATGTTGAGCCGTTTAGTCATGTTGCGGTTGGTCAATGCATATGGGATACAAACACCTTTTTTTGTATCTTGTCTGACTTCAATAGCCTCTAAAGGAGTACTGTGCCAGAGTCTGGCATTAAGACAATCTTCAATTCGAGGCAGAGTCAATTGTAAATAAACACTGATAGCACACAAGACAATCAGTGGTGTAGTGGGGCGGGGGCGCGTGGGGTCGGCGCTCCCACACTTTTTTCTAAACGATTTGGAAATTTTGCATAATATATATTGTAATTTTTTAAAATTTATTTTAACTTAAATTGGCCAAATTAAAACACGTTTGGTTGGAAACTTGGTGTGAAAATTGTATCAGGCTGGTAGGGGAGGGGGTATTGAAATATTATAATTAATCAGCGCTCCCAGACTTTTTTATTTAGCACTACATCACTGAAGACAATGTCATTTCTTTACATAAACAATACACAAAAAATCGATTCATTTGCTCCTCCTTTAGAAGGAAATGATAATTGGATAAAGACTCATTCAATACCAGATTTTTTTAAAAACCATCGTTTGTATTTCCTTTCTTTTTCAAAATTAACCACTATTGCGGACACACCTATTGCCGTTGGAGGGATAATGGGATCGATATTTTTGTTTTAGGCTGACGAATCGGTAGAAATTCACACGAGAAACTTCAAACACGTCCTTACTGCTCCATATAAGGAATGAGAATATTTTAAAGAAGGTGCATCGAAAAAACGATATTACTTATGGGAACATTAAAAAAATATGTTTGAGTAAATATAAAGTTTAATGCGTCTTTTTGTTGTTTGTAAAATGTTGAAATTATTAAAATCACAGATATGTGCGAACGGTACTTATAGGGTTAAAACGCTTTGTCATGTACATTTTCATTATCATAATTTAGAAAAAAAACCTCTAATATTATCTTTTAGCGCTTCTAGCCACATATTTAATTATTTTTAAGATTTGGTCTAAAAATAACGAGCAAAATATGCTATCGCTTTTTCGTAGCTATGCTCTGCTCCAGATTACAGATGAAATGTCTTTCGACTAAACACGGTGGTTGTTTTGTTCGTTGATAAGACTTTACATTGTAGATAATTTTCTTGTCTGACGTTATGGAGAGTATTTTGTTAGATGTCGCTCAATTCAGGGGGCCTCCTAAATTTTAGGGGACATCAAAAAATGTTTGACCCATTGTGTAATTCAAGAAATTGCTCATCATATGAGATACACGATTTCACTTTTACGCAGTATGTAGAAACCATGGTTGAAATATCAACATTCGATTTAAAAACTAGGCCGTTCTCTGTTTACGCGCCGCGTAAAAGCGAAGCCTCGGCCCGGAAAAACCGTTATTTTTGCCGGAACGAAACCGATTTAAAAATCTTATTAGAATTGATATAATATGTGATCTTCACCATTCTTATGCAAAATTTGTTTGATTGTGCTCATTTGATAATACTGTGATCTTTACTCTATGTTTATCCTGTTAAATCAATACTTCAGATAATATTACTTTTAACTCAAATTCCAACTTGTAATCTTATATACCCAAACTGTGTGACTGTTGTTATGTACTCAAACCGGAGACTTCCAAACTTCCAGTCAATAAGCATAAAGTCGATTTCCTGTGTTTTATTTCCGATTGCTTCCTGCTTATGGGCCACGACGGCATTACGTGTCATCTTATTTATTATATGTATACATTAATTTGCATCAATTGTCATTCAATAAATACCAATTTAATTAAGCAATAAGTGCGAAAAACAACTCAGATATTCATCCGTCCCATTAACAAAGAACCGAGTATTTGGCTGTGCGCATAAGCACCCATAGATAATGAAAGGGTGCGATTTCTGCGTCTGAACAACGTGACCCCCAGCATAAATCAACCAACTCAGCTACTCGTCTATGCTGTAATACCTTCAATTAATCATTATTACTATATTTGTCGCCTACATGATAACTCTAAAATTCTAGACATAATCTAGAAAGAAATTTCTATAAATAAATTGTAAATTCTGAATCCCTATGTAGAAGAAGCAAGAAATTTCCGAGGTTCTATCAAATAATTGTGAAAAATTCTCCGAACATGCTTATTCAGAATTCCGGAAATTCCTGGATACAACAATCTATCGCTTTCATCACATGACCAAAGTACTCTAGTTTTTTGATTTTCAAATTTTCTAATACTTCAAGAGATTTATTCATACGCTGCAATATCACGTCGTTCTGAACTCTATCCATCCACGAAACTTTGAGCATTCTTCTGTAAATCCAGAACTCAAATGATTCTATTCGTTTGGATGTAGCTTCTGTAAGAGTCCATGCTTCTGCACCATAGTAGAGAACGGGAAGTATATAGCAGCGTACTAACCGCATTCGAAGTTCAAGGGATAAATCTTTTGTAGTCAGGACTTTTTTCATTTTTACAAAAACGTTACGTGCCTGTTCAATTCTACACTTTATTTCCTGACTGTGATCCCACTGTTCATTGATCATGGATCCGAGATATTTGTACCTACTGACCTGCTCCAGCTGCATGCCACCAGCACCGACATTAATTTTTATATTTGGTGTTTTGCTTACTACCATTACTTTTGTCTTCTTGATATTCAAATTAAGTCCATACTGATTGCTCACAGAATTCACCCGGTCAATAAGTACTTGCAGATCGCCTTCACTTGTTGCTAGCAGCACAGTATCATCCGCATAGCGCAAATTATTCAACATTATTCCGTTGGCGGATATTCCCACGTCGACTTGTAGTGCCTCCTCGAAAATTGCTTCTGAGTATACATTGAATAGTATCGGTGACAGAATGCAGCCCTGTCTAACTCCTCTTAATATTTTCATTTCTTGAGACATAGTATTCTCAACTCGAACCGTAGCTGTCTGATTCCAGTACAGATTTGCAATAATTCTAATATCATTATCATCGAGGCCAATTCGTTTTAGAATTTCCAGTAATTTGGTATGTGATACCCGATCAAAAGCCTTTTCATAATCGATGAAACACATGTAGATATCACAATTCACATCACGGCATCGCTGTATTAGAACCTGGAGAGAAAACAGGGCTTCTCTTGTACCTAAGCCATTACGGAAACCAAATTGTGTGTTGGAGATTTTTTCTTCACACTTTCTAAATATTCTATTGTGAATTATTTTTAGAAATACCTTTAGGACATGACTCATAAGGCTGATTGTTCTGTACTGTTCACATTTTTTCGCATTCGGCATCTTCGGAAGAGTAATAAACGTTGATTTTAACCAATCCATTGGGATAATACCAGATGAATAAATTTTATTGAATAAATTCAAAAATATTTCTATATTTGAAGGGTCAATTAGTTTAATTATTTCAGAGTAAATATCATCCATTCCAGGGGCTTTCCCATTTTTGGAGATTTTAATTGCGTACATTATTTCATCTTTTGTGATTGGCGGTCCTGAACCTTTAATGCAATCATGATTTTCCGCTCTAATATCCCCAAACAGTTTCCGAACATAAACCTCCCAAGTCGTCAATTTCTCTTCTAAGGATGCACATAAATTACCGTCCTCCTTCAGAAGAGTGCTATTACTGGTCGATTTACTCCCGGTAACCTCGCGGATTTTCTTGTGGAGATTAAATGAATCATATTTCTCTTGCAGTTTTTCTATTTCTACGCATTCTCCTTTTAAGAATTCTGCCTTAGCTAGCCTTATTTTATGTCTGATAATAGTATTTACTTCTTTATATTTATCAACATCAGATTTGACCATTCTTCTTGTATTCATGAGGTTTAGAATTTCCGCTGTCATCCATTGTTTTTTACAATATGTTTGCTTTGTTCCCAAGTACTCATTACTCACTTCACTGATAGTATTCTTCAATTCGTTCCATTTTAAATCGATGTCTTCGACATTTTTGTTGTGGTCTCGAAGTTTCAGATTTAAGCTTTCCGTAACTGTTGTACATTTATTTGGGTCTTTTAATTGCTGTGGAAAGATTCTTTTCCCCCCATTTTTCTTATTGATTGACTTTAAACGCATTTTTATAGCGCACACTATAGGAATGTGATCGGATGATATATCAGCTCCCGGGTAGGTCTTTGCCCATTTTACACTATTTTTAAACCTTTTATTTATCATAATATAATCAATCTGATTACGTACAACATGCTGTGGGTTATCGGCTGGAGATTTCCAAGTATACAATCTCCTATCCGGAAGCTTGAATTGAGTATTCATTATCGTTAATAGTTCCTCTTGGCAGAATTCCAATAATTGGTCACCTCTGTCGTTTCTAACCCCTAGGCCAAATTCTCCAACTATATCTTTAAATTTACCCTTGCCTATTTTTGCATTAAGATCTCCCATTATAATATTAACTTCATGTTTTTTAAGAAGTTTGATCAATTTCTTGATATCAGCATAAAATTCTTGGACGACATCATCGCTCTTGTCTGCTGTTGGTGCGTATACCTGTATGATATTAATATTAATAGGTTTAGCCTGTAGTTGCAAGAGGCATACCCTGTCTGAGAATGGTATAAAGTTAGTAACACTTCCGTTCAATCTTCTACTGACAAGCATTGCAACTCCATTTTGATGTTTATCATTATTATTATTTCCAGAGAAGTAAACAACTCCGTCTTCATGTTGTGAAACCCCTGCTCCCAGCCATCTCAACTCAGAGATACCAAGAATGTCAATTTTAATCCTTTCCATTTCTAAAAAGGCATTTTCCAATTTTCCCGCATCTTTAAGACTTCGAACGTTCCAGGTGGCAATCTTCAAAGCTGGACCGGAGATTCTTCGCACCCTCTGACCACTTAAGGTCTGCCGGGGACTGAGGGCCATTGTTGTTTGTTTTCCAGCCATGATGATTTTACTAGGAAAGATTGTAATGTGGTGGTTTTCCGTTGCCTTCCACATCGCAGTAATTGAACCAATATTGCTTCAATATTTTCTTACCAGAACCCAACCGACATCATTTGTCTTCGGCCTCTGGTAGATACTGATGTTGCTGCTGCCCAACACCAGGCCTATTTGGTCCGCGGGAGATATTTGATTTCTCTCCTATCCACTATATCTAGTAGACCTTCCCCTATCCGCCACCCGGGGACGCGCTCTCTAGCGATGTAGGCTCCGCCGAGAGAAGAAGTAGAAGAAGCAGAAATGGAAAATAATACGTTAACTAACGAATCATTAATAATTAATGAGAGTAAATTTGATAATATATTCACGGAGAATGCTTATTATAGAAGAAGGAATAAAATGTTCTTATTTATACTAGAAAATAAGCTTTTAATACAAATAAAAACATTTTTAAAAAATCACAAATGTGTATCACCCGGAGCAAAACCGAAAACTCAAAATATCACTCTTCCTAAATTGTTACCATGAGCTGTTTTTAATGTTGTTATTCCATTGATTTTTTGAAAAACAAACAGTTAACCACTTTGCCACTAAAGGAAGAGGTTACGCCGTTTACAAACTGTTTAAGCATTTATCAATATACTGTAACAATATTGATTAGCAATGGAATTTCTTCGGGAGCTGAAAATCGATTTAATTTCATGTTCATTTTTGCAAAGTCGATTATGTCTAAAATATTAGGTTGTCCCATAAGTTTTTTTCGCAAATGAACATAGATCTAATCATAGCCAGGGTTGAAGAAAACCCGCGATATACTGTTCGCGAAATATCTAAGAAGCTAGAAATTCCACGAACATTCGTCCATAATCATCTGACAAAATTGGGCTACATCAATCGTTCAGATGTGTGGCTTCCTCATGAACTGACTGACTCAGATAAACTTCAGATTCAACTTCAGTATTTCAACATGCGATCTTCTTCTCCAGCGACATAATGGCCAACCTTTTTTGAAGAAACTAGTCACTGAAAATGAAAGTTGGATACTCTATGAGAATATCCAACGTAAACGGTATTGGACCAAGGGTAGAGAAGCATTAACTGCAGCTAAACCTGGCCTACATCCAAAAAAAGTTTTGCTATTTGCCAGAAAACGGCCAGAATTAGCGAACAGACGAGGCGTTGTTTTTCATTACGATAACGCCAGACCTCATGTGTCTTTGCTCGTCAAAAATAAATTATTATCATTTGACTGAGATGTTTTACCTCATCCTCCATACTCTCCGGACATTGCCCCTTCAGATTATGATTTATTTATTTCAGTGAAAAATTATTTACGTGGTAAAAATTTAATTCAAAAAATGATATAAGAATGTACCTTGATCAATATTTTGCCAACAAGCCTGGGAAATTTTGGCAAGAAGGCATTATGAGGCTTCCGGAGAGATGGAGAAAGGTAATAGAGCAGAATGGATCATATATTATTCAATTAATTTTGATGCAACACAAATTATTGTTTATTTTTTTCTTAATATGAAAACGAAAGAAACTTATGGGACACCCTAATATAAATAAGTTGAAATTATATTATATTAATATGATGAATGTGAATATGAATATTTTCGACCTATTATGGACCTTCTCCTTGGGAAATTAGCTTAATTTGTAATCTTGATGTTTGTATGAAATTGAACATGACAATAAGAGAAGTGGACAAACACCAAGATAATAACATGTTTTGATTATATTTCATGACAAAATATTTATAGACTTTGATATTGAAATTCTTATCTGCTCAAAGAGAGAAATACAGATGTTTATTATCAATGACCCCTAAATAGCTGAAATGATATTTGTAATCAACAATTCATATGCTAAGATCTTTGTCAGAATTGAAGAATAACATTCATCTGTCAATTATACGATCACTTTGGTACATGACCTGCCTCCTTATAAGTTAATAATTTTCCTCGATAGCATTAAGGGATTTGGTTGGTCAATCATTTAAAGAGGGTGAATAGATAAAAGCATAGTACAGGGTGCGGCAGGAAAACTTCTTTATTTGAAATGCGCGCCTTGAAACGTCAATTGTTCCGGAAAAGGCGAAATAGCGCTCATTTCAAAGAAAGACCTTACGCTCTCTGTAAAGTAGGTTTGGTAACGATCATACAGTAAACTGTCTTTAAATGTCTCTCTGTAATATGGAAAAATAATTAAACTGATATCTACTATACTGCTTGTGCTATTCATTTTTAAAATAAGATAGTTTCCTTGCCGCAGTCTGTATTTGGGATTCTTTTTTGACTAAATTTAGGTACTCAGTAAATTGAGGGAGTATCTTGATTTGCACAACAAAACCACACAATGAAATCAGTTCTACAACAAAGCTTCTAGTGGGAGCGTGAATGAAGGGCAGGATTGATTAATATCAAAGGAAGGATATCATTGTAATTCATGCTATAGGAGATTGTGGGAACGCATAAATCCCAGCTGGGTGATAAAAGCTAATGATGAGGCTCGCTTCGATTTTCTTTCGACTTAGGACTCGATTTCAGATAAATAAAGCTACACTTAGGATAGACCTATTTCCATACATTCTTCCACATACTATATTCAGCTACTTTCGATGAAGAAATGATAAAAAAGATCAATCGTCTTTCCTTGTAGATATTAGTTTTGTAGGAAAATATCGATTAAAAAATGCATTTTATAGTTATCAGAGTGTATCACATGAACGTTCGGAATTCATAATATATTCAATCAAAATAATCTTCATTAGCTTCAATAGTCTTTTGCCAACGAGAAATGCCTCGTCCTGGTTTCGGAACGTTTTAGTCTTTAAAAAAATCTTCAAGTGGCGAAAATCAGTTGGAAAAGGATCTGATAAAAAGGTGAATTCTGTAATTTTAAGCATTTAATTTGAAAATAATTCATTCATTTTTGGTTTCTGGTGCGGATTTTCGACTTCACGACAATACGATTCATCAGTAATGGCGTAACCATGAGTTTTTCTTTGAGGTGAGTGCTTTGGAGTTTCATTGGTATTCATTTACTGCCCAGATCTTTTCCGGTTGTTAGTTAAAATCCATTTTTCATCACAACTATGCGATTTAAAACACACTTCCAAGCGCCTTAGATTTTGGCTTTCTGTCAATTTGTACGGCATCCATTTTAACAGTTTTTTAAGATGGCTTCTGATGATGATATCAAACACACAAGTTGTGTGTGAGATATCTACTCGTTTTTTTTCTTCTCTTAATTTAAAAGAATATTTTATGGCATTAAGTATGGAATATAACATCGTTCAAATGTCGGCCGCGGCTTTGCTTGGTGGCACGTATTCGAGCGGTCTAATTTTCAATGACTGTCATCGAAAATTGTTGTGAAAAAAAGCGGAACACTATTTGCACACATTGTTTAAATCCATGGTAATTTGTCATAAATTACTGAACAATTTACAACTTATTTGATAAATGAAAATCCCTATTGAAAATCAATTTATATACAATTACGACCAAATTTTCATGTGTTACTATTATATATAATATATGCACATTTCATAATGTATTATATTGCAAATATTTTCTTCTTATTTTTCGACATTTATATTCGGCGATGAAAAATCTCTTTAAAAAGGAAATGATTACGGCACGCGTCCGCAGTGTTAACGGATGTATGTAATTTGCAAATGTTTAATCAAAAACGGTGCTTATAAATATTATTAATAATTGAGGGTGTTTGAATGTAAACCAAGGCGTGAACTGTATTTGGTTATTTATTTTAAGAAAATATTGTTGCAATTATTATTCCCCTTTTGTTTTTATTTTTTAAATAATGTATTGTTTCGGCGAAATTAACATTTAATTTTTTTAAATTGTTTGAAATATTTTTTAAAATTTAATACGCGCACTTTTGTATTTATTAAATAAATGGGGAGAAACGGCCGTTTTGCTGTTTAGGTCTGTTAATGAACGTGAGAGGGTTAATGTTGTCATTGAGATGACAGCTCAGTGACAGCTGGTGGGGGGCCCACAAATATAAATCGTTCCCTATTATGCGAGACAGTAAGCGTGTTTGTCGTGATCTAGACGCAATGGCTGCTGACCTGCGACGTCCTTGGACCTTTCGACTCTTGGGTCCGGAGTTATCGGACGCGGAGACAGTCTGTGTCAGCGGCGACTGCCCCGAGCTCGGCTCATGGTCTTGTCGATCTGTGCGGCCCCTCACCAGAACCCCCGAATCCAACATCTGGTCTGCAACTCTCGATATACCATCCGATAGAGATGTTCACTTCAGATATTGTGTGTGTATTCTCTACGATGATCCTCCGCTGGTTTTAATCCGCTCATGGGAGACTGACCTCATCCCCCGCGTTATCTCATCCAGCGTCAATCCATCCGATGCTCCGGATATTTACGGTAAACGCGGTGAACGTGAGAAGATCGACTCCGGATGGATCACTAATGAAACAATCTTACAGTTGAAATTTACTGAAAATCCATTTACTCTTACAACCCCATTGGGAGACACACTCCGAATCAAATTGACCCAGGAGGATCATCAGTTTGATTCAGAGGAGAGCGATTCCAACGGAATTTCCAAGAAATGTGCAGTTTCTCGAGTCGCAACTCTCAATAATCACAATTGTAAATTTGAGCTTCAGGAAAAATATGGTCGAATTTATAACCTCGGCGATTATCTAGTATTCGAGATAGCTAATCCCAATCTGCAATTGACGGCTTATTCCGTCGAATTTTACAATTGTACCCCAGATAAAACACCACAACTCGTAGGTTCTAGTTACATACTGCCTAATCTATTTAAAAATACCGAAGGAGAAATAGAATTGCCGATTATATCTAAAACGAAACAAAGACCCGTGGGATCAATGCGAGCTGGCTATTTTGTCGTCCGTCCAATGCCTGATCCACCCTGCAACATGATGATATCATACACAAGTCACTGGAGTGAATCGTGGAAGGGACTCGATGTGGGTCATCGTGGTTCCGGATCGAGCTTCAAAACCAAAGAGTATGATCGATCAATACATATCATATTTACCGATTCAAATACACACTACAATATAAAATCTCATTTCAGGAGTACGTCGATCAGAGAGAATACTATAGCGTCTTTAAAGAAGGCAGCGGCCGGCGGAGCCGATCTACTCGAATTTGACGTCCAACTGAGTAAAGATTTGATTCCCGTCGTGTATCATGATTTTCATGTCTGTATAGCGTTAAAAAAGAAAAAACAATTGGAACATAGTGAAATGCTGGAAATTCCAATGAAGGATTTGACTCTTGAACAATTACAGAAATTAAAAGTATATTTACGTTATTTCTATTTTTGATCATCACTATTTGCGTGATAAAATTTTGCATCAAATATTTTTAGGTCTACCATGTAGCCGAAGGGCGCGACAATGAGCCTCGATTTTTCGATGAAGATCTGGCCGAACATCAACCGTTTCCCGAGCTCTCCGAGGTGCTGCAAACGCTAGATCAACACGTGGGCTTTAATATCGAAATCAAAGGATCCATGCCGTTGGAAGATGGCAGTCTAGAACTGGAAGATCAATTTGACCTCAATTTATACATAGATAAGGTATTTATGATATTCATTCTTTGGCAATCAGTATTATTCAATTTTTTTGGAGTAAATTGGCACTTTTTACATTCATTATTATTCAGGCTTCGCATTCATATATTTCATTAAAATGAATACATATTGAGAGTTCCGTCAAAAATTATTTACATATCAAGACATCGAATCAGGTGAGATTTCAATGCAAGACCTGCTGATGTATGGAATAAATCTTGGGTATGCTTTTCACGTGTGTAATGAAAGAGATTTTGCTAGACACCCTACACCACAACACGTGCTACATCTTCTCGTTGACAAATTGTTTTTTCAGGTCTGTAGTAAGTCATAAAAGTTTGTATTGCTTATCTTATTTTGTGGGTATTATAACTTTTTCTAATATTTTTATTTTCCTATCCATTTCAAGGATGTGGAACATAGCAATAAGCATATAACGATGTAATATGGACGAGTATAAAAATATGCTCATTGCTAGTTATACTGGCTTTAGATCAGAAAACTGCAGCTTTATTGGGTAAATGGAAACTACGATTGAAACAACAGTATTATTGGTTTCTTCAATGGATTTGCCATGTTATTTTCTGTTTTTTTAATCATCGCGATTAAAATTTACTACCCATTAACATGCGTTGGCATAAAAAACACAGGAAGATAACAATTTAACAACTTTTTTGTTAACGTTAATGGTAAACTATTAAGGTCAATTATTTTCATTTTTGTTCGATCATATATATAACAAAGATAGAAAATAAAGTGCGCTTGATATGTATGGGGGCAGTTCAAAAAGTACCCAACCTAATGAAAAAGAAGAAAGAAAACACAAAAAACATGGAAAATATATCTTTATTTCGGTAACATAGTCTCCTTTCAGCTTAATACACTTTTCCCAGCGATGTTCAATATGCAGATGGGATGCAGATGGAACTGTTTTCGCCTTCTTTGTAGTTGATTCTTTCCTTTCAGTCTATTGTTTGACTGTTCCTCTGTCTCAGGTGTGAAATGATAGACTCATGTTTCATCAATGGTTATGATTCAACGCAAAAACCCGGCTTTATTGCTGTAAAACATCGCCAAACACTCGATTAACACATTTTCACAATGCTGTTTTAGTTCCAACCAATATTTTACTATTGTAAACGATGAAGGAGACTCCCCCAGAGTAGAATCTAGCTCGGCTTGGTTCTATGGATATTGGTTGGACTGAGTCCTTCCAAATAAAAGTATTGTATCACATGACCAATTTTTGAGAGAGAATCACTATTGATGAATACTTAACAACATAGCGACGGTTTTAAACAATAACCACCATCTATACATAAGGCCGGGTATTTCTTGGACTACCCTCGTATCAAAAAAAACCACGTCCTGTTATTTATCTTTGTCCTATGGGCATATTTTCTTATTTACGTTCAATGTTTCTTAACAATGCATGTTTCGGTGTTTATAAATAAATATATATATATGTAACTGTTGTTGAATTTTACAGATTCTTGAAGTTGTTCTACGTTATGGAATGTGCAGACGGATTGTTTTTTCATCTTTTCATCCAGACATCTGTACAATGTTGCGATTGAAACAAAATGCCTATCCAACCATGTTCTTGACGCAAGGAGTCACTAAACGTTATCAGGCGTATAGAGATTTTCGCTGCAATACTATTTCTGCAGCAGTAAATCACGCTTTAAATGCTGGTTTATTAGGGATTGTGGTTCATACTGAAGATTTGTTGCGGGATCCTTCTCAGGTATTGTGTTTGATATTAAATCAAAAATGTATAACTCTTATTCAATTTGCATTATTTATCATGAATGGTTAAGATACATAAGAATAATAAGAATATAACGAACAAAAATATAAAATATAGATGGTGATCAACCTGATTCCTAATGCCCGTTAGTGGGTGTTCAAGCTTTTATGGTGGGCGGTAGGGATTATATCTTATATCTCGTCTCCGCTTTATTTTTCTAAGCTTGGCCAATCCTATAGAAAATCGTCCAAGCTTATTAGAATCAGAATGATTTGGTTTTGATTCTAATTTGTATTTATAAATGTCGCAGGTTAAACTAGCGACTGATGCTGGTCTCATTATATTTTGTTGGGGCGATGATAACAACAATAAGGACACCATTAAATATCTCAAGGATTTAGGACTGCACGGTGTTATATATGACAAATTGGATCAATTTTCCACGAAAAAAGTGAAGGTATAAAATTTCTACATAAATATTAATTTGATTGTGGAATATTAAACGGCTAACATATTGTTTAATTTTCAGGAAAGCATTTTTCTGGGCGAAGCCCGGGAAGCGCAGAAAGATCTTTTAAAAATGCAAAACTGTTAATAAACCGAATATATTAATTGGCTACCTCAGATTTTTAATATAGAGTATAATGAATGTATTATTTTGAAAACTTAAAGACATTGTATTGTAAATAAAAGTATTTAATTGCAGAGTATTAATATAGGCCGGAGGAGTGTTCACCGAAGTATTGTTTTTTTTGATCGCTTCATATCACATATATGAATGCTAATTTTCTGAAAAGCCTTCAGAATGACTGCATTAGGTAATTATGCTAATTATTAATATTAAGTGATTCCACTTTGATTGTCGTTTTTATAAAAGTAAGTGATGATAGTCGTTTAAAAATATTGTACGTCTATAAATTTACAACGAATATTGACTGCCGCCTGTGGCCGACATAAATCCGTCTTATCAGTTGATGGTATCTTTTTATTTCTGTGGGAGGGGAATCTTGCATAAGACACCCTGAGGGTGAGGGCCCCAAGGACTAAACCCCTCCCTTGTCCTTCTTAGTCTCCCCGGTATTGTTTATCACATTGCTTCAGGAGGACAGGTAGTTTGGCCTTAGATAACTAGCCCTATTCTAGTGTTGGAGAGCTACTCTGCATCTTTCTCTCTCTCTCTCTCTCACTGCCTTCTTTGGCACTCATAATTTCTTCCACGGTGGTAGATCATCTCTCCTTTCTTCGTGGTCCTCCATCGGCTTATGACCGGTATAAGTCGGTGAGTCCACCTTCCTTTACTAGACTGATCCCATCTTTGCCACCAGGCTTCCCCCAGTTTCTGCTCGTACTCTGTACGGTTTTTGGGATCTTCAAAATCCAAGGCCCTCTTCTTTGTCTGGAGGTTCAGCGGGGGGATTTCAGCAATCTCGAGCACAGCGTCTTCAGATACTGTTCTGTACGCTGTGGTGACTCGGAGCGCTCCCTGCCACTGAATTCTGGTCAACTTCTTTCTATTGCTTTCTTGTCTGAACGAATCGCGCCATATCGGACTTCCGTACAGAATTATTGAGTGTATTACCTCTTTTATGGTTCTTCTTCTGCACAGCTTTGACCCTCCAATATTAGGCATGAGCTGTTTGATCTGGCTATCTTCTGTGTAGCTGCTTCTACGTGTTTGCTGAAGGTCAGCTTGTTGTCTATGAGGATCCCAAGGTATCTTAGTAGTTGATGATATCAGTAGTGCCAAAAATACATGCCATTTTTATATCGGTTATTTTATTAGTTGAAGGAAAAAATAGCATGATATTAATTAATAATACGTTATCCCTCTGAATCTACAACAGTTTGCCGTCTGGTTAACAGTTTTTGAATTCCCCTGTTGTAGAAATTCTTCGGTTTAGAAGCAATAAATCGAAGAAAGGCAGTTTTTTTTACTGTCATTTAATGTCCCTAATTCAAGTCAATCAAAGTCCCTAATTTTTTTAATGGTATTTCTCACTGAATAGGGCTTCGCATTGTCGTGTTGTAAGATGATGTTGTGCATATTGAAGAGTTGATCCAAGTCTCTCAGTCAAACGATCAACGGAAAGACCTGGATTTGTCTTCATCAAATTTCATAAAGCGCCGTTATCCATGAGAGTGAATGTCATATATGAGTTTGATTTAATTTCATTTTGAGCGTTTTTCTGTGAAAATTGTGCGCGCGTCCATACGGCAAAATCGGTCAAAGTGAATTGAACAATGACTGTTTCAAAGCGCATAGCAAAAACACATTACAAAACCGATGTAAATGGCTGATTCCACTGTTATAAAAACGACGATTCGAAATGTGATTACCTAATATACACACTAGGAAAATTTTTAATTAAAAAAATGACTGCAGAAATAAGCTTTATAAAATATCACCACTTGGGTCTTCTTAATTGTTTTAATTCCATAAATAATAATTTATTTGTAAATTTGTACCAATTTAGAAAGTAGTACGCTGCGTTGTGAATATATATAAATATACATAGTCACGTTCCAAAAATTGATTGTTAATTTTCATCCAAATGTGACGCCTAGATGTAATATTTTGTCGAATTCTGTGATATATAGCTCCGTCTCGCTGCAAATAGACATCAGATCAATATGATAGTGACCATAAAATCACTCGTAACACATCTTTGTAGAAATGTGGCCCAATGCACACCAAAAAGTGACTTTTTTATCTATGGTTTGTTGTTCAATAACAATATAAAAGCGATATCTAGACGTCGCATTTGGGTGATCATTTATTATTGAACACGTTGTATATATAGACCGTTGTATCCTTATTATATTTGATTTTATGATTGTTCTATAGTTTTAATGAAGTGCTATGCATGAAAATTTTTATAAGTACTTAAATACCTCACATATGTATTTTAGAATCGTAGTAAACGCTAGCTGATGACCAATATTCAATTTACAAATATGATCTGTTAACTCTCGTTAGAAATTAATCTTATAGTCCTGTTTAATTTTATCAAACAGCATAGCTTTTGAACCTATGATAAAGATCATCGTCAGTTCGACGATGAATATAAAAATTATTCTAATTGTTTCCATTATGTTTAAAAATCATTTCGGCAATAAATCTGATCACTAAAAATGTACTTTATATTGGAAATAAAATATTGAGTATTATGTCAATTTTACTTGTATTCAACCATTGTGAAATAATAAATATTATATTTTTATGGCTATAATTTTGTATTTAATTTAATCCTAGATCACTAATCATATTTTCAAGACGTACGCAGTGAGTATGTCTGAGTCATTAACTTGCTTATTTAGAAATGTACTGAGCAGGGTGAGGCGGAGAAGGCTTAGGAACATGCATACATGTCGAATGTGTTCCAAGTCTGTAATCTGTGAGATTAATGATTAGTGATCTGGGGCATATGTACTCATAAGTTACAGCATTAAATGAAACAGTATTAAACAGCTTATCTTAACAATATGCCGTCCAGTGACACCGCAGTGGTGTTATGCACAAAGTGTCGATCAATGTCCGGCGTCACTACATTGGTGTCGCATGCAAAATACCTTTCAGCGGCAGGCAACAGCGTTTTAGTATCATTTGCATTTTGTTGGTGTTTTGTAGTAAGACTAGACAATTTATAAACTCCCGAAAACCTCAAGAACGGCCGGCGACATGTAAAATAATCTGAATTAATGCTGACGGTGCCACACGAAGAAGCCGCATTGTAATTGATTGTAAAAACCTAACATGTCAATGGTAAAAGCATCCCATTGGAATAAGCTTGGGTGAAAGTTTCACGGGAATGTCAAGCATCAGATAAAGTGTTTTATGTATTCCCCTATCAAATATACGGGGACTTGCCGCTTACGTTTCATTTCATTACGGATCAGGATTGGACCAAAAGAGGCAGACGGTTTTTTTTACAGTCGCCAGACTAATCCACTTCAAAATTTTAAACAAACGTAAAATTAAAAATTCATATTCATGCAAAATTTCAAGCCTCATTCTGAATATACTTTAATCTGTTATAACGACGCGCTGAAAAGATGGAAGAAAGAAAACTTCTGCAACTTTTTTAACATTAAATTTTATTAGGAAACTATTTTTTTATATAACTTTCCATAAGCCACACAATTTATATTTACATTCATTTTGAAGTCTAGTTAATGAAGGAGAAATAAACGATCATAATAAACACCCTTCAACAAGAGTTCCCTGCTCAATTTAAAAAGGATCATATTTAATTCATTATAACAATACATGCGCAAATGCACTTGCTGTAATAAAGCACTCAGAATCTCGGATGAATTCTTTCACAAAAGGACGTTTTGATCATTTGCGAATACGTGGAAACTTACAGCAGTGAGTCGACTATTAAATGTAATCAAGATAGTTTGGTCTATCAATTTTAATTGTCCTGTTGGACCTCGCGATACAAAATACTGCGTTTTATTCTCGATAGCCGTTATTGTTTAAACCAGCCTGAGAAAATAATGATTCACTATGTTAGTATTGAATATATTGAATGTTAAAAACTATTGATGATGTTTTAGTTCATTCATAAACCAACTGACTTCCTTCCGATATATTTAACTGAAAATGAATTGTAATTATGCATATAGCCGGCATAGCAATAAATTAAAAATAAGCAGGATAATCGATTTTCCTTCAGTTAATATTGAATATCTAATGTGATATTTTAACCAGTTACCCCCTTATGTTGAATGTTAAGAATTAGACACAAGACTTTTGCAGAATTGTTTAATCCAAAGGTTAATAAATTATCGTGAATTATTTCAGAAAAATATTTACTCATTCTATAGATGAAAAATCTTTATTGCAATCAGATTGCATGATTAGGATCGGAATATTAGATGTTCCCATAAGTAATGTTTTATTCTCGATGCACACTCTTTAAAATAGTCTCCTTCAATCTGTTGATCTGTAATGATGTATTCTGAAGGTACCCATGTGTCACCCCCTTATCAATGGGAGAGACGTGTCTATTGGAACAACATCTGCGTAGCTATATGCTTTAACAAAGCCTTGAAGTATGATATTGATATCGACCATTCAAAAATTATTACAAAATAGTGATTACCCGTCATGCGTTGCAATGCCACGTCTCGCATTAAAAATATTTTTTTTACTATGCCTATGTTATTCCCACAAGTGTAAACAATAAATTGACAAAGTTTTATCGCAATCGGATGAACGATATGGCAGCGCATTAAATACGAACAAACATTGATTTTTATATATTCTCAGAGGCATCCAACTCAATACCTTTGATTATTTTGAATCGCATTAAAAAAACGACATTGCTTATGGAAACCTTACTTATGTACCTATATTTACATCTATTACCGTCATTATGTATTGTTAAATTAAAGTGATTAAAAAAAACATTAGCAACACGTAGTTTAGGCAGTAACTGATTAATACACACGATTTTTTCAAACTTTGTACTGTAGCAAACATTATCTGAATTTATGACCTCGTTTAATGGTCAATTTAAAGTCCGTTACACATCGGAAAATAAAATTCGCTCAACTCACATAAAGAAAATTAAATGCATACTATAAAAGAAAAATAATACACACATATGCACATATCAGTGCGGTAATCACCTCCGAAAATTCAAACAACCAGTCTTTGTTTTATGACTTCTGAAAACTGCTCGGATAAACTATTTTCAATATCAACCTGATTATATTATCTTAATAATTATCCTAATATCTTAATATCATATCATCAATTTGATTTTATATACATGGAATGTATTCAATATAATTTAACCAGATCACTTTCACAATAATAAAATATATTCATAATTATAATTAATTACGAAAATCAGACAAGAGTTTTATTGAAAATGAAACTAACGCATGCAATAGCAAAAAACATGTAAGTACTGATTCATATCATAGCATTAACAACAAAAAAATCACATTTTAATAACAGATAAATTAATCGAGAAACACATTAAACATACATATAAACCTAAAATCTATAATTCAAATACTGTTATTGTCGACACACTGTTATGAGAACAAAATTGCACTATTGAATTCAGGATTTATATTTCAAGTGGTTGTATGCAAAATTAAGTAGACAAAAAATACATAAACGTACCGTATTACTGTTTCGTGTTAAGAAATAAATTTTATTTAATAATAATAAATAAATATACATTAAAAATATATCAATAATTCAATCTATAAATAATTTTTTTACAATTTTCAATAAATGCTTTATTGACGCAGTGCAGACAAATTCAATATTTCACCTAATTCTTTGAAATAATTCTCATTTCAAAATCATTTAATTATGTTGTAACATTAATTGGTAAAGTTTATTAGGTATCGGGCAATGAACCGATATACCGTTGTTTAACGGCTGGAAGTGTTACAACAGCAACGAGTATCATTTCTGATTCGCAGCTTATAAAAAGCTCATAGCTGAATTTTTAATATTTTAAAAATATACTTTGATGACCGTAATTAACATTTTGAAACAATGACTTGCAGTTTTCTTTAACACTATGGTTACTGGTGGTACCAATGTGATGTCATTTCAATTGAACATGCGGTCACCAGCATTTAGCTATGTACCATACAATAGCAATAGTGTTAATGATAAGCACAATCAATTGTAAAGTTGCAAAGTCTTTGGGCACAGTGGAAGATCCATTTGGTAATATATTTCTATATAATTCTCTTAATTTTTAATGCACTCATAAAAACATTTGAAAGACTGATTATTTAATTAAATTTGCTAATCAAACGATTGAGAACATGATCTCCTATCAGTGACCTGGTATGATTGCATCGCCGTTTCCCTCGTCGCAACCCTGTGTGTTTATATAAACATATGTGTATGTATAAAATGTGTAAATATAAACGATACCAATTTGAAATAAAATCATTTTAGAGTGCGTCTTTGTTGTTAAAAATTTAATACGAAAGCATGACAAACTCTATATACCGAGGCACTTTAAAATATCCACAATAAAAACGGAATCAAAGTATATTCACTGTAATGAAAAAGGAATACAAACTTCTTCAAGATTCTAGTCATTCATACGGAAAAAAGTTACGATCTGCCAAATAATATACTGTTCGTTAACAATCATATTTTTGATGTACTTAATCTTATTATACTTTTGATATCCTTATTCAATAATAATTTCATTGTCGACAAGATCAAGATTGAAAGAATTTCATGGGTAAGCTATGAAAGTCAAGTCAATAAATAGCATATTAAAAACTCTAACTACTTAAATATATTCCACATAAATATACAAAGCATTTTAAATAATAAGTCGTTCTATACTAGAAAAACACATTCCCTCAGTGCATATGAGAGAGAAGCAAATGAAGTTTTCAATTTAAATATTCCCTATACCCGATCCGTAGAGGGCGGGGAAATTGCTACCGCCTCCGCTTGATGTGCCAAATTGGAAATTGTTAGGTGTTTTTGGTGAAGCACATTGATAGACGAAGAAATCGTCCGATCCTTGCAAATGAGCTCTATTCATACATGGTTCAGAAGCACTTCTCGTAATCTTAGGCAGGGCCCTTAGCATACCCTCTAAAGCAGTGAGGATTGGTCGAAATAAAGGTCTATCGTCACGATTGAATGTTATGCAATTTTCGGTCAATCTTTTCAACGCTCGTGGACAGTCGGAACGTAACTTGTTGAGATCAGGTCGTAAATAACCACGTCCGACCATAAATAGAATCTGGAAGAAAATTTAAAACATGAAAAATCTGACATACAATCAAATATGACGTGCTTTAATTATACAATTTGAATATAAAATTCGAAATGTGTTTAGTTATTAAGAAAACCTATTTAGTAAATTTACTATTGGGTGTGTGAATATGTTATTGCCGTTTTACATAAAAATAAATCCTTTATTAACTGGCAGGATTTGAATGCCATGTCGAAAAAACCACACTCTTTTGGAGCCGTAACATAGACTCCTTTCTGATACAAGACGGTCGCTAGGCGCTATCATTGTCACTGACATTGAGAGGCGCTCAAAACCACGAGTGATTGCTCATAAAAAAACGACCACAGTATGTTGATGTACAGGGCGGCTCACTGATTAACAACGGAGGTCAGGATTCTTTAAAACATTCGAAAACAGAATTCAGGAACAGGAGCTCTGCAGGGAGATTGAATCAAGAGACAAAATGCTGGCACATGTATTGTAAAAGTAAGCGGAGCAGATGGTGTGTATGTGTGGCCACGAGAGAGAGGTGGAAAGTATGGCTAATCAGACTAAGTCGGCGGAGGCTCTTTGCATGGCAAGTCCCGATAATACCAGTGGAAGCTCAAGAGCGGATCGAATAAAACCTTCGAGAGGAAAGTCGTGACGATCTAGTCTTGGCGTCCAAAAATGCACCAATCAGACGTTTTGGCAAGGATTTATTATCTTTCCATGGTAATCCTTAGGGCTAGGCCTGTCAACTCTGCGGGGTTTAAGTAGCTCCGCTTCCACGAATTGGCCACGGCCGCATTCTAAGCTCTATCGTTCTTCGAATCGACCCAATGTTTGGTATCTTCATAAGCGACGTGTTGCTTAGCCAGACCATGAGTCATCGATCGGACAATTAGTAATCAGAAGGAGCAATTTCGGGGGAGCACGGTGGGTGGAGTAAAACCTCACATTTCATCATTTCCATTTAGGTTTTGACGGCTGATACAACATGCGGCTTAGGATTGTCAAGCTGCAAAATCATCTTGTCCGTGTCTTTGAATATATTGCGGCCGCTTTCCTTCAATGCTTGAGTCAAACACATTAAATGCTTTCGGTAGAGATCTCCTGTGGTGGTTTGGTTGGGTCGGAGAGGCTCATAATACATTACGCCCAGCTGATCCCACCAAATACAGAGCATGGAGCTTGGAAGAGTGAATATTGGTGTCGATGCTACTGGTTGTTTGGGCTTAAACCACGTTTGGGATTATCGTAGTATATGGATGCAGACCATGTTCTGTGGAAATGTTTGGACATGGAGTTCGATCATGAGGCGTGTCAGCGATCCGAAAAGCGGACCGGTTGGACAAAAAAACTTTGTGGCCACTTTGTTCCCCGGGAGGGAGGCGCAAGTTAGAAACTTGCCACAGTCAATTCATATCATGATACATGCCAGTCATGATACAATGTAAAAAACCTTTTTTTTTCTATTGGAGCAGCCTGAATAAAGATGCTTTTCTCCGCTTCAAGTTGCAAGATAGTTTCAACTTCAATATAGATGCATCACCACTTAACCACTTAAACCACCGCCATCTGATGTTGAAGCGGTAGGAACTTATTCACTCACCCAATATGATTGTGTGAGTAGATTTTCACTACCCCTCTAATATCACAAAAGTGAACTTGGACACACTCATTTTAGTCCTAGAGGATCCCCCTTTTAATATTAAATGCAAGATTAGGAGAATATTTAAATTGCATCTACATTTGTGATATGTATGTTGTATATCAGCATCTAAAACAAATTGCCTCATGATTAAATTTACCTGGTCTTTATTGTTGATATTTGCATATGGGAGTTGTCCCGCTAGTAATTCATAAAGCACAATTCCAAAAGCATAAACATCAGATTGAAATGTATAAGGTGTGCTTTCTTGCATCCTTATTACTTCAGGTGCCATCCATAAAATAGAACCTGTTGGTTGATGAGATTGTTGACTACCTAAAAACACGCACACAAAACATACATTAGATTAAAAATTATAACATGATGTAATTGTTTTGTCTTAAACATTAAAATTTACTAACCTGACCATCGAGCCTTAGCAGTTGCTAGACCAAAGTCACCTATTTTTACAGATAAATCATCGTGCAAGAAAATATTATTTGATTTCAGGTCCCTAAAAAGAAAAAAATAAATGTAGATTTACTTGGATAGTAAGAAAAGTATTGTAAAGTAAAAGTAGATAGAAAAACATTTTCATTATTACAATCCTTATACGAACAAACCAAAATCTTAGTATACCTGTGTATAATACTTTTGGCATGTAAATAATCCATGCCCTGTGCAGTCTGCCGAGAAATTTCTATAAGCATTAATAATTCAAATTTTGTTTCAAATACATGCAAGTGCTTGTAAAGACTGGAACCCTCGCACCACTGAGTTACTATAGCTAGCGATGGTTTTGATACACAGCCCATAAATAAAAGAATATTACAATGACGAGTTTTTCTCAATACAGCAACCTGCAGGAACAAAATTACAATTAGACCTCCATTGCATTCGTAAATAATATCGTAATTATCACAACTTAAAAAACAATCCTACTTCATTTTTGAAAGCTTGTAATTGAGCAGCAGATGGTGTTTTCACATTCAACGTTTTAACAGCGACTGGGCCATGCCAGTGAGCTTTATATACAGTTCCGAAACTACCCGAACCTAAAATCAAATATTACCTGTTAAAATCATGTTCGAGTTATACACTGGTAATATTAAAAAAAAAGCCTAATAACCTATTCGTGGTCCGATGAGTATTTCTTCAGCATGTATAACCCAGTCATCGAGACTCTCTCGAGGCGAGAGCAAATTTTTATTAGATTCGTCAGCACTTCTAGCGCGAGGTCGCCTCGGTCGCAATGATCCAGTAGGGCTGGCTTGTGTTGATTGCGAATGAGCTGGAGTTGCCGCCGTACGATTTCCAGGAGGAGGACTGCACGGAGGAACGACTACATTGCGTGATCCACTATTGCCAGAACCACTTCGGGTATCATACTGAATGAAAAACAGCATAATATAGTCAATAGTTCTTTTTAAATGTTCAAAATAGATTAAACGGTGAATAAAAATTAAAACTCACGAGCAAATTCAAATTTTTGGCAGCTCGTTGATGTTCGGCTAATGTTTGAGGTCTGACCATATTGATGCATACATTTGGTGCAGAATTCGATCTATCTTGTTGATTTAAAGACCTAGGGTGTCTAAAACAAAATAATAAAATATTAAGACCTTGTTAGGATGAATAGAGTTAGTTTGGCATCACTACAACTTGCGATTTCCGTATCTGTTTTCTATTTTACTCACAAACATATCCAATATAGTTTGCTGTTTCTTTTCTTTATGAGTTTCATTATAACAGGCGAGCGTTTGCTCAATGAGGGGGTATACCTTTGAAGATCTATCAGTGTTTGGGTCCATATTTTTAAATTATTGGATTCCATTTCAGATTCGAATAAAAGCTGCAGCCAAGCACATTTTTTTTAGGTTTATCTACTTTTTTTTTAATCTTTTAATTTTCTTCTGCAGCTTGTTCTTCCTCAATCTCCCGGGTGGGACGTTTCATTCTACGGTGCCCACCCATAAAGCCCAAAGGGAAGGCCAACTCCACACCTGTAGATAACAGTTGAACCCCTGGGATAATGATGTGAAGTAGAGGTGTGCGAAAGCAGGTTTGTCGGTTTGCTCATCAAACGCTGCTGGGGTAGCCCAGCTAACATGAATTGAGTGTGGGCTTATCTTGCGTTATAAACCCGTAAAGTGGAATATGGAACTGCCAATTACAGGAGTAGAATTCTGTACAAAAGGCGACACTACTATCTTCAATTGCCCATTGCACACAGTGGAGAATGGCTACGGCTCATCAAACGGTGACTCGTTCTTTCGTTATGACTAGGTACTGTGAATGACTCTTCTTCATGGTGCCTCGCCTGACAGAAGACACTCTGTACTAGAAGAATCCAAATACTGGTAAGCCGTTGTCTGTCTGATCACACTGTGTCTTCATCAATTTCAATATCAAATCTTGACTTGTGAGCTCTTCAACATTTTCTAAAATATAAATCTTCATTGTCAATTTCCAGATTAAGTTTTTGAGCAAATTGAACAATTATATTATTTACTTCTTCTACTACAATTTTCTTTATTGTCTATATCTACTTGAGGTTACGATTGACCATCCTTCAGAGATATTTTTAATTGCTTCAAAGATGTTATAGTTTTTTTCTTTTGAAATTCTTTAAGTCTTATCTTTTTCTATTCCTTCAATTGCTTGGTCAATTGCAATATCCACTTGATCCATCGACTGTACAATAGTTGTAGTATTGGGAGATAAATAAACTATTTTTATGTTTGAATGAAATTCCACGAAGTATGGAAGATGACACATGGAACATTATCAAGAATCAATAATATTTTTAATTTTAATTTCTTTCTCTTCACAATATTTTTTAAACTTCTTATTAAACCAGCCTTGGAAAAGACATTGCGTCATCCATGCCTTTTTGTTTCAACGATAATGTAGACTTATTGATTCCCTTGAAGGCTCTTGGGTTCTTTGAATTAGTATATAAATCAAAAGTGACTTCAATTTAAATCCGGCTACATTTCCACCCAACAAAAGGGTCAAACGGTCCTTGAATACTTTAAATCCGGCCATGCATATATGTTCGGTATGCATTTTTTTAAATTTCGCTCTCCGTTACAAGTCAGAGTGATTGTAAGTCAAGAACTGACTATAATGTAAAAATCATCTTATGTGCTTAAAAAAAATACACCGTTTAATTTGAAGTATAAAAAATCTTTTCCAATCAGTTAAAGATACTGTCTTTTTCCGAAAATAAGCCCTAGCGTGAATTTCAAGATTTTTGGAATGTAAGCACATCCCTTACGATCAGGGCATGTTGCAAGGGTTGTGGCATTAAAATTTGATACATCCCCAGAAGAATTCAAAGCATGGACACACTTTTTTAATCTTTTAAATGCCAACGACTCACCGACGAGTCGAATTTGTACGCGCTCATTGCGCTCTGGCAGTTAAAAGGTTAAGCTTGAAGATAATGAATTTGTTAAAAATGTTCTTGCAAGATTCGAATTAATCAATAAGAATTTCAAGTTGGAATGCAAAATATGGTCAGCTATGACAATGTTCCAGAAGATGACATGACTGTTTTCGAATAAATTTATAATTCGTATATTTTTTTACCTGAAATGCAAAACATCCCCCGAAATTGAGGCCTAGCATATATTTTAAACAAACAAAAAATTAAGATAGTGTTTATTTTTCGGAAAAAGGCGGTACTTAATGTTTTAAGCTAGGATAATACAGCGAATTTTTTTCAAAACATATTTTATATCAATTTTGTAAATGTACTGTCTAATAAGTCTTGATTACCATTTAGAATACTTTTATAGGAAAGTGGACTAAATTTGAAACATATTTGTATGAATAAATATACTATGACTGAAAATTCATCTGAGAAAATGTCCAGGGTGATCAATATCAACTGCAGAGTTGGAATGTTATGTATCTTTTTGTATTGCAACTGGATAGCAGACAGATGATCATAAATATATGGAAAATACTCACTTGTTGTTCTGCTGTGCAGTCATCTGTTGATAGCTTATGACGGGAAAGTTCACCGGAAAGTGTAGAATTCCCGCATGCGTCTCGGGGTTCTGCGCTAGGAGGGCCGCATAATACGTGTCCGTCATACGAACCTGCGTAAGAAAAACGAACATTTTTGACGTCTGGCACTGTTAATTCTGTGAGTCCAGAGCGGACTCGGAACGGGCGCGGAAGGGTTACCTGGTGACAAGTCCCAGGCACCTTGTCCGCGCAACGCTGGTGGAATTTGTAGTTGCACTGGCTGCAGTAGAAACCGGAGAAGAGCAGCCGGCGACAGCATTCGCAGAAGGCGAGCGTGAAGAAAGTCTTCCTCGCGAACTGGTGGGAGATGTGCGACATGATCGGAAGATTGTCGCGAGTACGCACCGTCACCTCCTCGGCGTCGACGAGCGTCACGTCGAGGTCCCAGGAGACGGTGCGACCGGGATCCGCGACGACCTCGCACATGTCCGGCGTGAGGTTGCGCAGCTTGAGCGCCTTGGCCAGGGCTTCGCGCAGCGTGACGCCGCCCTTGAGCTGAACGCCGGTGCGCTGCTGGTTGGGCAGGTGCGCGCGCAGGAACACCCGCTGCGGCCTCGGCCGAGAGCTCGAGCTGGTGCTCGCCGCGAGTCGCCGCTCGGCCGATTCGAGAGAGCGTAGCTTCGCCGTCAGCTCGCTGTACTCAGCCAGATACATGGAAGGCGCGTCCCTGAACTCGGCGAACTTGGCGTTGAGCGCGCTGAGGTTCTCGCGCGTCACCTCGATGATGTTGCGGATGTTCCGCAGTTCTTCGCCGGAGCCGCCGTCGCCTTCGCCCGTGCCCTCGTTGCCTTCGGGCGGCGACGGAGCGGCACCCGCCGGCGCGCCGCCCGTCACCGCCATCGCCGACCCGCCGACCCACCCCACGGCGCCGACAGCACCCTTCGCTCGCCGCACCGCCGCACCGCCCCTGCGCCCCACCACCCGCCGCCCCACCGCACGGCGCAATGCTGCCAACTTACTCCCTCACAACAATCCCATCGATATATCTCTTTTCATCTATTCAAACAACGACATTTAATTGAATTTCAGCTCAATTTAGAACTACAACTTATTTGCGATTATGCCTTTCAAAATAATAAAAAAACAAAATAATACGATATGATAATACCAAATTATAAAAATATATTCTTGATTTCTTGAATATCTTTCAATTAAGTTCTTGACATTTATATTTATAGCTTAAGATCATAAAGAATTTATAAATTATAATCATATTAAATTTAAATAATAACCCATTTCATTCATAAAATCTTTTTAAAAAAATCAGATTTTAAAAATGCTGTGAATATTTAAGTAAAAAAAAAAATATAGTGTCCGTCCGATCAGATGATATCCGACGAGCTCAATTACCAATTGATAATGAATTAATCAAATATTATAGAAATTATCGAGTTGAGTGTATATGACGTAAACATTTTTTTTAAATGTTTATTTTATAACGCGTGACCGCCAAAACAAAATAATATCTACCATTAAAAGCAAGGCAACCCCTATCGAACGAAGCGGATTTTCTCGCACTTCAGTAATGCCAACCTGATCAATTCTGACATATCAATTTTAATCGTAATGATGTGCATCTGGAAGAATCGTTCATTTATATTATTTTAGTATTCATTTTAGATTAGTCGGCTTATTGTCGAAGATTTCATGATACATGAAATTCATTCTCGATTTAAAACTATCGGAACCTGGAAATCAATCCAATGACGGTGAATTTATTTTTGAATGGAGCGGTTTATTTCTACTAACACTACACTTAGTCTTATAAAATTCTTCCTGGAAACAAAACCATCTATTGCTTTGTTGACTCTGCTATCACTTCCGGATGGGCTAGCGTTAGGGATTCCATGTCAGATTGTAAAAGTTCTCTCATAGAAGGTGATGGTCAAGTGCTGATGCAAACTCAATTGATGATTCGATCCAATTTGTTTAATAGAAATGGATTAGCAGCGATTACGACGTGTTGCGTTAGGTGAGAATTACAACAAAAAAAAAAACAGCTTATGGAGCTTGGAATAATGTAATAAAAACAAATAAAAATTATAACTAATTAACAAGATAAAATGTAATATAAAAAGCTATTAAAACATTCAATAATAAACCAAAATTAGCTTATGCAATGAGCTGTGCAACTTTTTTTGAGTAAAATATACAGATTGTAGAATTATCCATCGATTTTGTACATTGGATTAAAAACCATTGGAAACTGAAAATATGATTTGAGAATAATTAATCAGTATCTAAATAAGTAACATAAATAGAATAAAAAATAATTATTTAGATTTGCATTATATACATACTTGTATGTAATTAATTATTTTCTTGATCCGTTATTGTATTTTTCTTTGTGTAATGATGCTTGTAAATATACTGAATATCTTTCATCCAAATTAAATCGGTCATAATGGATGTATAGTTCACTTCGAATGCAGAGATTATGTTTTTATTATAGGTTTTGTCTGCGGATATTTTTCCAATTACTGAGGCAAAAGATCCTTTCTTAGCTGGAGTTGTATGCGATCGATCTTCAATTAGTTTATACATCCACTGTAAATTTTGTGTTGTATCTTCAGCGATTGTCCTATCTTTGTTTATTGTGTTCATGCAACGCGTCATTGAACTTTGTTGTGAAGATTGATTCCAAGATTTTGAGAAATATACATCAATCGAACTAGTCGCATCTGATAATCTAAACTTCATTAAATGGGAGTCATCCTTGAATATTTTTGTTATTATACCGTGGATCATCACTTTTTTAAACAGACTGTTCTGAAATAAATTTGTACCGTCAGGTACGTCTCGAAGCTGGATTTGAACGGCGTCGCGTATAAAAAGTTTTAAAGGATAGTCAAAATTCGATTCGTTTGACATCTTCGATCATTGACATATTTAGACATGGCTACATCTAAAATGATGGTAAACAATCAGTTTTTTTCTTGTCCAATCAGTAATCAATTATTTGGTATCTCAATACGTTATTGTCTTTGGTAAGAGATTAAAAAGAGCTACACAATGAAGCAAAATCGTTTCTTTCGCCATGATCTTATAGTTAACAGCTACGTACCAAAACGTCAGTCATTTTCGAAGCCGGTTGACTTTACGCGCGAGCCTATTATGCACTATATTAAGTCTAAACGCAATAAAATATGACCGTATGTTGCCAGTGTATACATAAAAAAATTGAGATATGTTTACATCAATATAACGTTAAAAATACAATTAAAAACAAGCAAATAAGATCCTTAGATTTATTGCATTTTTTAAAAATATCATAATAAATAAAGCGTATATATAAAGATTAAATGAAAAATAACTTTTAAACAATTTTTCGCTAGCTATTACAAAATATGTTTTCAAGTTAGCAAATTTCCATGATAAATTAATGTTTTTCAAAATAGTTAAAGTATATATATCTTGGATTGGAATAAAATTTTAATTTCTTGATTATAGAAATATATGGCGCAAAAACATGGAGCTCAGGCCAAATTACTACTCTGAGGTGACCTTAGTGAATGTTGAAGGTTGTTAATGTCATAAGCCGTCAGTTCTTTCGAATCGTTCCTCCGATTAGCGTCTCGTATTCAAAAGCGATGGCTCTCAACAAACTCAGCATCGACAGCTTGGATCTTAAAGATCAGCGTGTTCTCATGCGGTAAATACATATTTTAATAGTATTTCAACTTTTTAAATACACGCACCGGCTTAAATTCAAACTTTTGTCTAATTATTTTTTTTTCATATATTCCAGCGTTGATTTCAACGTGCCACTCAAGGATGGAGTGATTACAAATAATCAGCGTATTGTGGCTGCTTTAGAATCCATTAAATATGCTGTTGAAAAGGGCGCTCGTTCAGTTGTCCTGATGTCTCACCTTGGCAGACCAGATGGCCAAAAGAACCTCAAATACACACTGAAACCTGTGGCTGATGAGCTAAAAAAATTGCTGAACAAGTAAATTTTTCATATTATTTTTTTCAATTTTTTTTTACAAAAATATATAATAATTCCAATAAGATTCTCATTTAAATTTGAAAGTATTACGATTATATTTTTTAAAAGCTTTTCAAAGTTTTTGATCATTTTTAAATTATGCTATAAAATAAATTTGGATATAATTTCATTGTCAATATCGCGCATTAACGTTGACGTTATTTTATTTGATAATATGATTACATAATAAATATCGACATAAAAACGCAATCGAGCGGATTAACATTTACTTATTGATATATTCAGAAAGGTCAAAATGCAAAATATTAACAATCTAAGAAACAAAGTATTATTTTAAAAATAATTTTTTTATCAATTATATGATAGTCGTTTGGTATAAAAAGTGTCATTGATTTTTTAAATTGTTATTCAGAGAGGTAGTGTTTCTTCCGGATTGCGTGGGAAGTGAAATTGAAGCAGCCTGTGCTAATCCAGCGGCTGGATCTATCATATTATTGGAAAATGTTAGATTTTATCTCGAAGAAGAGGGAAAAGGCGTTGATGCAGCTGGAGCTAAGGTAATGCTTTAAATTTGCTTGATTAATTTAATTATAATATTTTATTTAAAGAAAGATCCATAAAGTGTTTTACTTCAATATAGCTTAAAATATGAGGGCTATTCAAATGTAAGCCGGAATTTTGCTGTACAAATTTATTAATGATATATAAATAGAGTATCTTATTTTTCTATATAGTTCTCTTCTTTAGAATTATTTTTATTCCACGGGATAGGGAGCTTTTATCACTGAAAAAAGAAAGCGGCTACTCCGATACCAGTTGCGCACGTGTTCGACTGCAGTGTTGTCTTGATATTGTTGTCCTCCTAATGTCTCTTTTTATAGACCAAATATATGATAATCACATGAGGACATGTCTGGATTGCAATGTGGGTGTTTATGAATTTCCCAGAATAATTGGGTGAATTTATTACGAGTTACGGCTGCTGTATGTAGCCGTGCAGAGCCGTAACGAGGGTATGAAGTACCTGTGGCAAGTATTTAACATGCGTCCCCCCCGGATTTTTTAAAAATGTTAAATAATACTATATATTAAATATTATTAAAATGTATATTTTAAAATAATTTGAAAATAGTCCCAAAATTTTCAAGATGCTACATTTGACGTTTGGCAGCCATTAATAGCGCAGCCCGCTCAACAAAAGTGCACAATAAGGTGTAAAACCTGAAGCTAATATCTTTGTCCACAAGGACATGCTCATTCTCAACTTCATGTGGCCATTTGTGCTCTGGGCATAGGGGAGAAATTAGCTAGATTTTTTAACTTAAAACTAAAAAAAACTAGCTAAGGTAGTAGCATAAATTAGTAAGATAGATAAATGTATAGTTTTTATGGGTAGGAGAAAGTCTAGACTTGTTCATGATCTCATTTGGTGCGAGCCACCTATGTAAGTTAGCCTCTGAGGAAGCTTCCATGATTGTACAGATCATAGAAAATGTGGCAAAAAGCCCTAAAACAGGATGGACTGGCCAAAGGTCTATATCTGTGTATCCAATCGGTCCGCTTTTCAGACCGCTGATATAATGAATGAGCTGTAAAGTTTAATGAGAATTAAATTTTACAATCGATCGAAAATATTGTTGTCTTTATTATATAGCGGGCTTATGCCAGCCGGGTCGGCCCAATGTTTGAGTAATAACGAAGAATAGAGGGATTAGACAACTTAGTACATATAAAACTGGACAGGGTCAATCAATGTTGATTCATGTAAAGTAGAACTCTCAACCGGGTTGGTATTCTGCATTTTGCGCCCCAAGCCCATTTGCGCCCGTGGTATTTAAAATAGCCTTTCCTTTCTTCATAGCGATTCAAAAGTCACTAAGAGATGTCTTTCTATACATTCTTTTGTGTCTCCCTGAGTAGACATGGAACCCACTTTCCTAATATTTTTCTATATCCAAGACATTCTGATACAATGGTATGGACACTTCCAACACTAATATTTACCACTGATGCAATCTCAACTATCATAATGTATCGAATGCCCTCCACAAGCTTAATCGTGGCTCGAATGTTGTTTTCATTGATGCTTGCTGCAGGACACCGTTTATGACATTCATTTTTCACATTATCTCGACTTTCACGAAACTCTTGGGCGCAATCAAATAGTTGGGTCATACTTAGAGTGGCATCACCAAACTGAGGATCAAAATTTCGAAAAAGGATTTATAAAAGTAAAATTCTGGGTTGTTTTTTTAGTGTCCTTTGTATATTATTGTTTAGAGATTATAATATATAGAATCATATGAATTTTAAATTATATTTTTATTTATAGGTTAAAGCCGATCCAGAAAAAGTTAAATCTTTTAGAGCAAGCTTAAGAAAATTAGGAGATCTGTATGTAAACGATGCTTTTGGTAAGACATGTTTATTTAAAAAAATATATCGCATCTATTTTATAGTAATGCTTATTACATGATAAAATTATAACTTTAATACCTAGACATTATATGGTAGGGGCACATATTGGTGAATCCAAAAATGTCTTCAAATTTTAATAGGTCTTTCTGTTTAATTTTTAAATAAATTCAACAGAGGTCATTAGGGCTCATTTATATATTTTTATAATTTTAAAATTTTAATTTGCGTGGAAATAAGCACTTGACCATAAAAAATATTTCATAAAACCACAAAAACATGTTTTTAAATTTATTTGTGAACTAATCAACATCTCTAATGACTTGATTCAGTTTGTATTGGTTTTAAAAAATAAAATAATTTAATCGACTTTCAAATATGTTTTATAATATAGGTACCGCTCATAGAGCGCACAGTTCAATGATGGGAGAAGGGTTTGATAAAAGAGCTAGCGGCTTTTTGTTGAAAAAAGAGCTACAATATTTTGCTAAAGCTCTGCATGAACCCGAAAGGTGTGTATAAGTGAAGTTTCATGAAAGAAAATTAAAAAAAACTAGATTTTTTTTGAGCATTGATATGTTTCAGACCTTTTTTGGCAATCCTCGGAGGAGCAAAGGTCGCAGATAAAATTCAGCTTATTGAAAATTTATTGGATAAAGTAAATGAAATGATAATAGGCGGAGGAATGGCGTACACATTTTTGAAAGAGAGCCAAGGAATGAAGGTATATTTTTATTTTTTTGCGCATTAAATACGGACAAACAAACATTGATTTTTATATATTAGATAGACTATACCTATGTTATTCCCACAAGTGTAAACAATAAATTGACAAAGTTTTATCGCAATCGGATGAATGGTATGGCAGCTCATTAAATACGAACAAACATTAATTTTTATATATTAGAAGATTTGGGCTTATGTGTTGAAATTGGTTTTTTTTTAGAAAGCCATTGAATTTTTCGTCACCAGTTACAATGCTATTCAAAAAAGGACTATTTTTTTGTGTTGTCAACAAGACATAGTATGTGTTTTGTTGTTTGTTTTTGTTGTCTTCAGGCAAGGCGCGTGGTACCCATCCTATTCGTTTGGCTAATGAGTTTTAGATGTGTTTGCACAGTGGTCCATGAGGATCCCAGTCTTGATATATTTTATCAATTGTTTGCCGTGGAAACTCGATTTGGGATTTTAATGCATCGTTATCAAAATTCGAAGATCTGGTTCATCCCTTAAGCTTTTATTGCCTGATTTAAATTTCTGATACCAATAATAATATCTACTGACTGTTACCACTTCACCATAAACATCTTTCAGTGTTTCATTGGCTTTTATATAAAATTGTTGCATTAAATTCACACGTAATTTTCAGATTGGTGCATCGCTCTATGATCCCGAAGGAGCTAAAATTGTTCAACAACTTTTAGATAAGGCAAAAGCAAATAATGTTAAAATTCATTTACCAGTTGACTTTGTCACCGGCGATAAGTTTGATGAAAACGCGCAGGTACTCGATTAAAAATTGTATTTCTAATTTATTTATTATAAGTATTTGCTTACAAACCTATTATGATTTTGTTGATAAATTTAAGGTCGGCGCTGCTGATGTTGCTTCAGGTATTCCAGATGGTTGGTTAGGACTTGATGTTGGACCTAAATCTAATGCTTTGTTTGCTGAGCCCATTGCCAGGGCTAAAGTTATTGTATGGAATGGGTATGTACACTTTTTAAAAGTTTTGTTTATTTTTTTATCATACTAAAAACATATTCAACGCAGACCCGCAGGCGTATTTGAATTTGAGAAATTTGCTGGTGGTACCCGAGCTCTGATGGATGGTGTTGTGGCTGCAACCAAAACTGGAGCTATTTCTATTATCGGTATGTTTATTTTAATATTTCGAAATTGCAGTATTTTATTACTGATTCAGTATTTGATAAATTAAATATTATTTTTAGGCGGAGGTGATACGGCTACATGCTGTGCAAAATGGAATACCGAATCCTTGGTTTCTCATGTTTCGACAGGTGGCGGAGCATCATTGGAATTATTGGAGGGTATCTAATATATTTTTAATATAATTAATTACATGTGTCCATAATGCAATGCTTTATAAAATATTATATTTGAATCTTATTTTTGCAGGTAAAGTATTGCCGGGAGTTGCCGCCTTGACTGATGCATAAGAAATACTTTTATTTTGAAAAACATAATAAATGAAAGCCCGTTGAGTCGTAGTCATTTTATGAGTAATATAGTGTACTTTTTATCAATAAAATTGAAAAATTTACTGTGCATTTTTATATACATACTAGATTTTTCTGCAGCATGGTTCGCATAATCTGCCATTTATTTTGCAAAATTATTACAATGTATTATTTCAGAATGTGCTATGTCTTCTTTTATGTTGATTATTAAATGAATAAAGTATATAAAGGTTGCTCAATTTTATTTATAAATTGATATTGATGATGGCGATGTCTAATCAGAAGGTAGATTAATGTGTGGTCAAATTGGGAAGTAAACTCTTTTATCCTGTGTAATTTGTAATGTTACATATTTTACAAAGAAAAGGACACTTAAATGTTTGGGATTTATTTGTTAGAGTCAATAATTTCAGGGACATCCAAAGAAAGGATGTACATTAATTTTTTTGTTGTAAATATAGTGTAATGTGGACCACTTTAGGCCGCCTCATTTGAATTGTCAGTCGGTTCTGTTTATGTATTGGCAACTCTGAAATGTTTTAGAATAAAACTCGCTCTGTTTAAAAATATTTTACCGTCGATTTATGCAAAAATCGCATTCAAATGATCAAATATATTTAAATATAACTTAAAAATGTATATTTTTTCATATACTATTTTTTGAAGAGACGCAGAGTATTGACGAGGGATATGGATATATGTGTGTTGAAGGCGCAGCTGAATAAGAATCCGACAGTTTTGTCTAATGATTTTCGAACATCTCAATAAGTTTACGAACACGTCATCGAACACGTTCAAAATTCTAATAAACTGTCATAACAATATAATTTTTATTTATTCGGCGGAATCTATCTATAAATTTGTTTATTTAAAATAAAAATGCATAAAAGCGTCGATTTAAATCAGATGTTTATATTTAAATAATATAAATACTATAAAAAGTTTTCATCGCTACTGAATCATTAAATTATTTAATATCTTAAGAGATTGCGAATATATGTGAAAAAGTGTGAAATTTATTATCAAAATGAAAACATATTTTATTACGCATCATTTAAAAATGATCTCAAATTTAATAGTTATTTAAATGTATAAATTTTTAATAAAAAATGAGGATATTAATATTGATTTAGCGCTATAAGATAATGTATTCTAATTATGAGAAAATGATTTTTTAAATTCGTAATGGTGCGTGGCGAAAAGTTGGTTAAGGGGTGAGACCGATAGCCATATGTTTGTGTCGTTTTGACGTGCTGCAGACTGCGGGTAGCTGCGGGCTCATGGGGGTCACCCCGGTATGCATCACATCATATTCCTCGACATTTTATACGCGATTCTTGTAGCCTAAGACGTTTATTAATTTTATGTATACTTTAATGATTTTTTTATTGTAGAAAAGTAATTCCATTTGTAATATTTTAATGTCTGCAATTTATCCATTTAGATTTGTACTGGAATGAATGTATTCGATGTAAAAATCATTTTTGGCCGGTCTCAAATGTAAAATAACTTGCCAGTTGGATGTTTCATCCACATATACAATTCTACAGTATGGTTTATAGCGTTGAGGTTCAGTCCTATAATCTGTCAAGACAGTCAGTGTTTTTAGTATTTCATAAATGCTATTGGTTCGTATATTGTTATTAGTACATCGCTGTTGATGGAAATTCATTTTTAGGATAGGTTCCCACAATTTATTTCTAACTGATAAATACACAGGTATAAATAATTCCAATTTACTTACTTATTGTATTGATTATTTGCTTAAAAAGTCAGTGATATTTACACGATGACTCATTTGATTCCTAATATGAAAAACAAAGACAATCAAAGTAGCTGACTGGAATTTCATATTGTAACATGTCACAATAATACAACAAATAAATCATTTTTAGTGTTTATCGATACATTTAAATTGGAATCATTCTTGTAAACAAGGTTGTTATTTTAGGTCAGATACATTAAAAAGACTTTAAATATAAGTTTTGCTATGTTTGAGAATAATATGTTTTTTGTATTTGATTATTAAATGATCTGTACCATCTGATTAATTGCATTTTTAAAAAAAATCTGAATGTATTATGATTTACAATATTTTTAATAAAATGATAGGTTGCGGCATGGAGGACAGTGGAAGTTGTCGATCAAATGAATCTTTGGCAACGAGTGATGAATATGAGTTCATAATTTCATCTAAAAACAATAATTCTGTAAACCCTCAACTTCAAATTGGAACAAGTACTTCTGAATTGGAAAGAACGCTAACAGAGGTATTATTTCAATTTCTATATAAAAATTGCACGTATTTCTTGAACTTAATTGCAAATAATATATATTTGTTTGAAAATAATGTTTGCTAAAATAGAGCCTGATTATTTTATTCTAAATAAGTATTAAGTAAAAATTACTTAAAATAGTTCAGAAAACCTTGTTTAATACTTTCGTTGCCCAGCGTGAATCGTTGAAGTTCCTCACGGGGCCCAAATTCAATCTTCGGAGCATAAACAGAAGGAATGGATAAATATGGACTCTAAAAATGCTATTTTGTAAGTCGTTATAGAAATACGTAAAAGTAGGGACTCACTTATTATCAGTAGTGCCAAAAATACATGCCTTCTGTTCAGAAAATTTATAGAAAAAATAAGGGGCATAATATTTGTAATGGTTTTTTGCTATACGCTTTGAATGGGAGTCACTATTGCATCCACTTTATTCTTCTGATCTCGCTCTTTCAGATTTTCATTTGTTTTCCGTATTAGAGCAGTTTTCGGACACAAAAAAATATGAATTTGGAGGATATAAAAACTCCCTTTCTTCATTTTGTGCTTTTAAACCGAAGAATTTCTACAACAGAGGAATTCAAAAGGCTCTAATGTAAATCCATTTTTCTCTCAGCTCCACCGCAGCGTGTAACAAGCTTGATAATGAACCAGGCTCAATAAATGAACTTTAATACTGTTGATAGCACACAATATTCGTTAATCTTTGTAATATTTCATAATGTTCAACTTGCTTGTTATCTGCTTTCTTTTGTTCAGCTATTTTTGCCTATTAATGTGTTGCGAAAATAAAAGGACAGGGTTACCGTGCAAGCCTGCCAATTTGCTTCTGAAGGAGTAGATTTTGCAAAGGAGTGGTGATACTCGGCTAATAACGCCACTCCAGAACAGTCAAGGGAGAATAACAAAATTGGTCAACGATAAGAATGATGCGAGTATCTTAATTATCAAAACAAACGTCTGCTCTCAAGACAACATGAATGAAAGTCGTCTTATCTTTGTTGAAAGAGCTTAATGGTTTATCCGACGATAGCGAATTTCAATTAATTATACCTAAATTTTATGACGGTTCAAAGATTCTTTAGAATACGATTTTTTGTTGAAAAGTAAGTATGAACATTTACGAGTTTCTATAAAAAAAATATATTGAGAATGTTTAAGACACATGGAAGTACTTTTACGGCACGACTTTGTCATCGATGCACAAGTGTATGATAAGACGCAAGACACATGTCTCTGTCTCAAGATTTCCAGTCTGATAGGGTTAAAATTGTGTTGTTTTTCTTACCACTATAAAACGGCATGCTTTTTGACACTACTGATATTAGCAAAGAGGAAAATTCTTGACCATCATGAAGCAAGAAAAAAGTTAAAATGGCTTCAACATATTGTCCTTATCATATTTAAGTAGAGGAAGAAAGCGTCACCCAAAATACTTATGATGGAAGAATACCTATCACATGCATCTGAGTGATATGACGTTTTATGTGTTAACTGTTTGCTATTTATTTAATCAAACATCGATATTATTTCAAATTGTCATCAAGATTAATATGAGCACCAATAGAATCTTCTCACATTGACACATTCATCAATCAGTGAATTGATTGAGTTACTTGCTTGAGCTACTTGATTAAATCCGACAGTCGGAGCATGAGCGCGTAAACAGAGTGATTAGCTGGAATAGCGATACAAAGCAATCCGTAAGGCAAGCCTATTAGAAGAATTTGCTTTCTATGTTACCAAAAGAAGACATAAATTGTCAAATAACAGGAAACGAGATTTTTTTTAAAAAAAAATTATAGTTATGGCGAACCTAAGCACTTGGACTCAAATTCAGGATATTTTTCGATGGGTTTTGGCAACAAATCTGTTATATTTTGGCATAGATTACACTTCAATGTTAGTGCAGCTAATACCTTTTCCATCCAAGATAATTATAATACTGAACTCAACTTTTTCATATAATAATATAATATATTTTTTTCCTAATACCTGGTTTTTCATTCTTTTCAATCATATTTTGACAGTAAATTATATAGGAGTTAACATAAGTCATGTTTAGAATGCCATAAAATACCGCTATTGGTCATCTGTTTGTTTTGTGACTACATAACGTTGAGGAACACATCGAAGATCAACCCGTCTTTTTGTTTTGTTATAAAATAATATCATTTGCAGTATCCTGATGTATTTTTTGGATTTGATCGACATATTCATTCTCCAAGTCGCTCTAACTATCCTCTTCGAATACGTCATCCTCCGAAGCACTATCAGAATCTTCTTGCGTATAATCATATTCATTTTATATAATATTCTCGATATCATATGGGATGATGACATTGCCCTTTATTTATACCTCTATCTAAAATAATGATACTCAATAAAGATCATTTTATTGACTATCTTTATTTTAATTCATAGATTTTGCTATAAAAAACGAAATCATACGTCGAAGTAAAGTGTATTATATTGATGTTATCAAGGTGGCACTATGATAATAACGCAATACAACCATTTCTCGATAGCTTCTGACGGTAACATAGTTGATTCGAAACCACAAAGCGCTAACCTCATGCGTTAAAAATACATTAACAATATTTGTCAGCGTACACGTCGCTTTGACTCTCACTGTTGCAGTGTTTTTATGAAACGAGGGATTCTGGAACTCCTATCTTTGTCAAAATTTCCTAGATGCATTCCTAATTAATGCAGTTAAACGCTTCTATATATTTTTTTAAAATGTGTTTTTTGTATTTGCGTTTATTTGTTAAATAGAAAAAGTCATCTATTGGCAAAACAGAAATATTAAAAAATAGCCTTCACTTCTTATACGCTGTTGTTTTTAATATATTAATATAATTGAAAGTAGTAAGTCTTGTAACGAATTGTTAATTGCTGCATCATGCGATTAGTTCTATGTGCAAAACTAACTATATTATTCTGATGATACATCACATGATTTTTTACTTTATCAAAGTTATTTTTCAAAGTGGTTTTATGACTATTGTCTTATTCCACTGTTATTGTTATTTACATTGTACATTACAATGAAAATCATATTAAAACCTATAGTTTATTTTCAATATGATTTAAAGCGTGTTAAATTGTGAAAAAAGTACTTTATTAAATATTATATTCAACGATTGTTTATGGAGTTCAATGTGCATGGCTTATATCATTACCATATGTAAACAGATAATTAGTAAACTATTAAGTAATGCTATCTTAAATATACAGCCTTGTTCAAAAATATTGAGTTTTCATGTATTTTTACACATTAGCCCCGAAGGTTTCCTAGAAATTTGCCGAAGTATGTTTTAGAAATCTTTATCTTTATGTTTTAGAAATCTTTATCTTTATAAATTATATTTATATCATCATCATCATAGTGCAGCCACTAACAGTCCACTACAGAACTATGGGCCTCTTCAATATCCATTCACAGGAAGGGTTTACATCCATTTCGTCTGTATCATACATTCACCTCCTTATTCGCTCGATATTGAAGGTAGCATTACCACCGAGTTTTATTTCGAACGTTCACCCAACGGGTATCCTGAGTGATCGTATTGACGAACGCTTTCGCAATCGTCTCGATAAGGAATGTGGAAGGTTTGTAAAGACTGAGTAGTTTTCTTGGAAAGATGGTGGAAAACTACTCTAGACGACCTTTTTGACTCTACTGAAAAGGGCTTTCTGGAGTACAAGGAGTCCAGTCCCCCCTTTCCTCGCTAGGGCGTTGCCGGGGTAGGGTGAAGACAGACGTGACGCTTGATTGCATCTCGGATTCGCTCCTACACCAACTGAGGGTGTCTCCCCGTCACCGTACAACTTACCCGAGCGAATTCGAAACTGAGTGGTTTCACCATCATTTCAGGTTGCCCCTCTCAGTTCGGCGATTACAAAACGATATAGAAGTCAACGGAAGATAATTTTGTTTACGTTGCAAAGTGAAGTTCCTCATATGCATCCCTTCGAGGCCGTCTCTTTGATGTTTTTCTTGTCCTTGTTCTGTTCCTAAAAAATCTTGGTTCCGAACCGATACGGTTCATCATGCTCCATATTTTTGGGTAGGTCGACTATGTAACGGATAGCGAGTGATAAGCAAGTCTTGATTTGTAAAAGTAGCAATGAATAGTAGATAAACTAAGTATTAGCTTGCTGTTAAAAGAGTATTTAAGTATTTACTCTGTAAATATGTATAAATAAAGTGGCCAATAGTTAAAGTACATAGAATCGTATAAGCATAGTAGTTAGGAATAGTCAGATGTGGTTAGGCCGCAAAGAAGTATTAGTCAAATTGTATTAGCAAAGGGTAATTATGTCGCATCAAAATATTCGAAAAATCTCCAGAATTTTTCAATATTACTACAAGGGTGTAAGGATAGGGAAATCACTTAAAAGTTTGCTCCTAAGGCATCAAAAAATATTTGAGGAAAATCATTCAAAAAATGTCATCTGATGAGTCAAACTTTGAGGTGAATCATTGTTTACAATCTTGTTCAAAAGTAAACAATGTTTTGAAATGTTTCCTTAAGGTTTGTCACTAAAAAAAATGTAGAAGGTCTAAATCATATTAATTATTTTTTCTTTGGGTGGTATTTCGTCTTATGTTTCGAAAGCCAGGGGTGGGCGAGGAGTATCATGTAAGAGCGTCTGGTGCCCATTGTAAACACAGAGGAGGCAATATTATAATTCAAACTCAACTTCTTATGAAGATACCAAAAATATGATCGATTCTTGGATAGCTCCAAAAGACGTGTGGTTTTTTCGACATGGAATTCAAATCCTGCCTAAAATGGCAATAACATATTCACACAGCCAATACTAAAATAATAAATTGTTGAAGATTTTACAGCATGCGTTACTTTTGGTCGAAGCTGTATTTTTACACGAAGTGTTGTTTTCATGTTTGCTTTTATATAACATTCTGAAAATTTTAAAAATTCTACTCCCTGCTAATAATATTCGTTTATTAGATAGTGCGTTTTATTCAACAGAAACGATATTCGCTTGGGTTATTCCTTACAATTAATATGTATCAGTAATTTATGGGGAAATTTTATTCCGTATCAAGTTTTATTATTGAAAGTATAACTGATAAGAAATTTGTTGTAATAATATTTCATGACGCAACTCAGTAAACACTATTCGACGTGTAAAAATCTTAGTTTTATTTTTATATATCTCGGCGCATGCATAGTGATTATAATGCATATTTTGTGTTTATAGGTGTTGTTGGAGACTCAAACTCCTTCAGAAGAAAATTCTAAAGGTAACAAATCACTTATTGAGACTAACGCACCGAGCACATTAGATTTGCGAAGAGAAATATCTGATTTAAATATCTGCAGCAGTATGAGCTCTTCAAGTGTAACTGATGGAACTGGATTTTGTTCATTAGATAATGGGGACATTAATGATGCATCAGGGACTTCGCAATTGTCAGAGGTAAATATTTGCATTTATGTGGTAAAGCTTAGAGTATTTTTAAGACTTGAATCAATAGACTTGTTGAAAATTCCTTACAGTTACATTAAAATGCACCTATAGCGATAATAAGTAGATTAATAATCTGATCCTACAACCTTTTTCAATTAATCAAAGCCTGGCATAAGTCTCCTTTTAATTATTTTACCAGAGTTTGATATACTGCCGGTGACTAAGCGGTCTTGGTTTCTCTATTTTTTGTCTAGTTTATAAAGAATTAAAAATTGATTGAGTGTTGTTATCACAGTATCATCTTATGATTCAAAGAAGAAGATGATGATGAGAAATGGATTCGATACTATAACCTTACGAACATACATGGCCTACTGGCCACTACACTACGGCTATATAGAGCAAAATTAATTTATGAAAATCATGCTAAAGCGAAATTGTGTTAAGCGAGAAATGGGTGTATGTTTCAATAAATTTTCAATAGTAATATGTATTTCATTCAGTAATGTATATTTCTCGAGCGCCTCTCAAGTGCAAAGGGTTAAACAAGCCACTATTCTATAACTGATTGTATTAACAACCAAACATTTAAATAACAAATATGTATAATAAATTAATTCAGGACATTTTTTTTCTTGTAATATGTATATGTTTTGGAAAAATTTTACTTTTGTATATTCTAAATGTAAGGGTGCCGTGGTTTAAAATACTCAACATAAATAACGTACTTTTATGTGATGCCGCTTTTACGATAATATTTTAAGAATATTATGCAGATAGAAAGCTGTACAGGCTGCCAAACTCAACTGACTGAAGCTATTTGGAACAAAATGTGGGTGGAGAATGTATCATATTTCGAATTGCAGATTATAAAATTTAATAAATGCTATCTATAAGCCATATATTTTGAGTAAATGATGATGTTTACTTTCCATATGTTTGAAATGTATTCAGTTGAAAATAAGTATTTGCAATGTTAACATTCTCTTTGTTTGTTTATATGCCAATAGATAAACTAGGTTCTTTTAAATCTAATTCTACAATTTTAGTCAGTGTTTTGAGTCTTTAAACAAATAACATTCATTTGAATTTTAAATTAATGTGTGTGTCAGTTTGTGAAATTTATTTTGACCTTTTGCATTTGAGGTATTTTTCTCTCAGGCGGATTAGTAATTCGAGACGATTTTGGTTATATTAGGCGTTTTACAGGTACTTTAAAATGATTTTGTACTCAAACAAACGTATGCAAATAATAAAATTTTAATAACATATTTATTGCTACATTTTACAAAACGAAATAATCACCACTAAAACCCCCCTCTTCTGCTGCCACCCGTCTATTAGTTAAGTATTGCGCAAGGGTGCCAGCTATGTGTCTCTCCTGGGCTCTTCAGCTATTCAGGTGGTGAGTGAGAGTCACCTCTCGAGTGCAGTGTGCAGTGAGAAATGAGACTTTATTTTCATGGCAGATCATACATGCCACTGCTATGGCGGCACTCGACTGCTAAGGGTTATAGTGATAACTATATATAGTTATTTGTATATCATTTCGATTGTTAAAATCAAGTCAAGGGTAGTTTTTCTGCTTGGATATGATTTGTGATTTCCTTTTAATTCCCATATGTTATTCATTGTTTGTTTCGATTAACTTGTTGTTTGCCTATATTTTGTAGTTTATCCTTATAACTGCCAGCAAATTTAGGGATATTAGAAATTGCGTAAAATGTTATATATTTTATTGTCTAAATGCGACTCGTGTGTCCTGGCATATGCACGTATACCACATGCTGTCCTGCAGGATCATTTATGGCTTTTGTGCATTTATTGTTCAGGATTGTCACAGCGCATAATGAATATTTTTATTTTTTGTTACTATTTAAAGAAATATATGTTTTCTTCTGTGAAGAAACATAGCGACTCACCGGTAAGTCGCTGGTGCTTGTGTGATTTTTATTTTTTGTTATCAAGTATAAAATAAATTTGCGTTTATATTAACGCATGATAATGTTTTTAAATGATGAATTGGTGTTTATAAAATTATCGGTTTTCCTCTTTGATTACCGTTTTGTTGAGTCATTCAATGTGACATTGAATGACAAAATTAAATCTGTTTTCATTATGTTGAGATTACTTTAAAAACAACAACTGCTGTTTTGGTTTGATTCTTTAATATAAAGAATCGTTTTTTTGTGCTTTTGTTTTATAAAACCATTATGCATTTGAAGTTATAACAGTTATTATTTGGTTGAAACCATTGTGTATTTGTGCTTTATTTATTTTAACCTATTGCAGTTATAGTGCCACTCCCAATAGACAATTGCTTAGTGCTTTTTGTTTTAAATAAAATACATCATTGTCAGAGATTGATCATGAAAATGGTAATAGCAACGGAGAAATTCTTAATGATTGTTTCAAAAAAATGAGAAGCAATGAAATTCTGTTGTTTATTTTATTTAAATTCAAAATCATTTCAATAACAAATGTTCTTTATATTCTAACAGTTCATCACGAATTTAATTATACTTGCTGATAAAAAAATATATGTATATCCAAATTAAGATAGAAAATGTATGAAAAATATATTATTTAGATAGCGAAAGGATTAAAATAACAATACGTGTGTTTAAAAACAAACATATCTTTAATTTCATATATTTTATTATTGTCCTAAACAGGAGCCGTGCAAACTAGTGGGTGGGTCCAAATTTTATCAAATATCAGATAGTCCTAAAGATTCTAATTCTCCGTTGACTCCACAATCTCCTAAAGAAAAACAAGACCACATGAAACCAACGTACAGTGATGAAGAAGGTGAGAAATGAAACTCAATCTTAAACTTTTATACAACGTGCTATTATCTAACACCTTGTTCCATTTATTAACTAGATCAAAAATTGCGTAATTTTAAATTGAAAAACTCAGAAAAGACCGAATTTATCTCATTCGACAATTTAATATATTTTTTTAAAAATGTTTAATTGACTGGAACAGATGGTAATCAAAAGGTGACAGGTCTGATGAGTATACAGGATGCAATAAAGTCATGTTGTAGGAGTATGGTACAGTTTTTCATCAAATCTTTTTTTTTCCTATGGGAGGGGAATCTTGCATTCTTATGCCTGGGTTTGATCCCAGGGTAGTGACAGACTCTTATTGACTAAACCCCTCCCTTATTATTTTTTGTCCCTCTGGTATTGTTTATCACATTGCTTCAGAAAGACAGGTAGTCTGGCCTTAAGTAGCTGGTCCTATTGTAGTGTTGGAGAGCTGCTCTGTGCCTCTCTCTTTCACTGCTTTCTTTGGCGCTCATGATTTCTTCAACGAAATCTCGCTAAAAGTCCCAGTTTTTCTTGCTCACCATCATGCCGTGGACCATGTTCTCAGCGTTGAGCTCAGCAACCCTGAGTGCTTGTTTCAGCGTGTTTCTTTGGGGTGTCCAAGCCTCGCCATCATGCAGGATAACTTTAATGAATACTTACACTTGTAGCGGACACTTTTTCGCATGACACTTTACTTTGGAGTGGGATATTTTATATAGAAACTTGTCACAATTTTTTATAATTTATGTTTGATGTATTTTCATTTCAGAAATGTTATATGTATATTTATAAATGTTGCCAAGAGAAAGATTGTAATTATAGTTAAACGCGATTGCGATTAGTTTTTTGTAATACGAGATTACAGTCTCCGGTATACTGCGAGTGGTGTGTCGAGGACTGTGATCCAAATTTCCCGCAAAAGATGTATTGATAATATAAATGTTGTTAAATATTTAATTATAATTTTTTTAAGCGATATTATTTGCCTTTCATTGTGAATTACATAGTTTCAGATGTCGATCAAGAATGCACAGTATTCAGTGGTGTAAGCTATTTAGGTGCAGCCGGAATCAACGCTCCCAAATCTGAACAAGAAATTCAAAGGAATATGGCTGTTCTGAGTGAGCAAAAAGAAAGCGAAATGGGTATAGCAGTAGCTGTATCTATACCGACATGTTCACAAGGCCTAGTAGTGTAAGTTACATTCAATGTAAAATGACATGAAACATAGTGTTATAAAACAGTAATAAATTCGACTTTGTATTATTAGACTATGGCATTCCTTATTGGTATATTTAAAATATATTTGTTCTTTAAAAATGTTTTTTTGTAAATTTCAGATTATATGATGCAGCCACAAATAGTGTTATGGCCCGTTATGCCGTGCATCGAATTTTGTTTTACGCAAGAGGAGCAGCAAACACTCCTCAAGCACCATGTTTTGCATTTACATGGTCTCATGGAGACACAAAAGAATCAGCCATATTTCAATGCCATGTTTTCAGGTTACAAAATTATATAGAAATTTCATCGAGATATTACAGATTGAACCTTACTAATTAACAGTACAGCAAAACCTCGATACATACAGGTTAACTATGAGCAATTTTCTTAATTAGTATTAAAATTATGAAATAAAAATTTGATACTTCGAGTAAACAAGTTAAACTGTTGTAGAGTTGCGTGAATCCCCGGCCCGCGTGGCAAACACCAGTGTACTGTGTCAAAACCTACGCGTTATTATTTCAGGGGATCCCTTGATATACTATCTATCTGGCTAGTGGCAGTCTACGAGCAGGACGGCATTATGTCTCAAATTCTAGTACTAGATGAATGACGTGATTATCATGGCCGCTAAAAATTGTTTACATGCGGCGAATATAATATTAATATTAATAGGACGTTTTTAATTTTTTTACATTTGACCGGATTTTTTGTTCGTTATATCCAAAGTCCGTTAAATAGAGGTCCGTTGTATCGAGGTTTTGCTGTACACAAGTTTTGGTAATTAGACAAAATCAATAATGAGTTCTATTCTATTTTAAAATGGCAATGAGCTAATTGGGGAATTTACCCGTTAATTTATGCTTGAGCACTTTTATTATCAATAGCCATTAGTTTACTGAATGGTTTATATGTGAATTTTACAAATCTAATAAAATGTGCATTGAATACCTGGGGCTAGAACCGGAATAAAATTTTACATGGTCAGCAAATAGAAACCATAGAACACTTATTAACACCTACGTACTAATGGGTTTTTTTTTCATTTGTAGATGTCAAATTGCAGAAGCAGTATCACAAGTTTCAAGTATGTTTTAGCAGATAAGATTGTATATCAATATTTCATATCTATATTTATATATTATACATGGTTTTAATCTTTTTTTATTCGATAGGTTGTTTTGCTAAAGCATTTGAACGAGTCCCCCGCTCAATGACATCTTCTCTTACTAGCGAATGCACCATGAGCGGATCTTTAGTTTCAGCCACGGGAACTGCACTGCCAGAATTCACATCGTCCAGACAAATAATGCACGTTCTAGAGTGTAGTATGGAGATTAGGGAAAGCGATCCCAAGGTATTTATAATAGTTAACACGTAGTACATTTTTAACGATAATTTCGACAATGCACCATTTTGAATCATTTTATTCACATTTTAGGGAGTTTTTAGTACTGTCCCGAAAGAACGAATTGGTTTTAAGCTGCGAGCGGGTGTCGATAAACAAGTTGCTATAACAGTGCAACAAGTCTCACCCAATGCTCAAGTTGGATCTGAATTACAGGTTTATTTATTAGTATATGTTTAGATCATTGTAACTGTTTGTGATATTTGTTTTATTTTCTACTTATTTTTTAATTTTATTCTGCAGCCTATGTCTATGTCTCAACTATCATTGCCTAACGGGGGTCTTGTAATTGAAAGATGTTTTGGAGTCTTACTTGCTCCCGGGCGTAATGTAAAACATTCCGATATGCAGCTTCTTGAAATGGTAAATTTAATATCTTTTAATTACTAATTCTTTACTGTTTTTGAGATTTACGTGGATTACGTGCTTACTTTAGAAACAAATTTCCTATATTTTGAGCAACAATGTGTGGTAATTATAATTATATGCCATTTGTAGATATTTAATTAATTTCATTACAGGTTAGCGGAGGAGGCACTGGAGCTACAGGTGGATTATCTTGTTGCATTAGTGCACTGTGGAATGCTTCTGAATCAGCATTAGCTTCTTTGAATGTCGGTTCTCAAGATCCTCTCCCGGTCTATATAACTGTTGCAATAGACCTGGTTATACGAGGAATGAGAGAACCTATTAGGTATTTTTATGTTATTTGTTTAGTTAGAAAACTATTTTACCATTCGATTAGTTCATTTTTGTGTGAATATTGATTATTTATAAATTTGTATTTTCATTAACGCAGGCTTATTATCGAAACACCAGTCAAAGTTTTCCCACAAACTGAAAGATTTTGGTATTATTCAAAGCGACCATTAACACAGCAATTTTTGATCTACCTCAAAGAGGTTTGCAGTGAGGTTTGTTATTATATAAAATTATTTGCATTCATTGTTTTGTTATATACTACCGCAATATAAACGAATACATGTAATTAGTGTAAACGAATGTAAATTTTATAGTGCTGAAATTGTTTTATAGAAAAACGATTCGTATGGTACACAATATGAGGTAATCAGTTTGGATACTTCTGGAGAACTGGATAGAAGTAGACTTAATTTGACGTTAAGTTTGTCCAGTTTATTACCTTCACCATTGAATACTCAACCGGCTCCTCTAAGTCCCGACGATGATGTTTCAGGTTATTTTAATATCAAATTTTTAAGATATTGTATCGGCATAATGTTTAAATCTTTATTATTTGTATCTTTATGAATTATAGATGGCGATGAACCACTTTTGAGTGGCACTGGAGAGGTTTCAAAGGAATGTTGTGAAGGAGTTCTAGAAAATTGGGCACAAGTTTTAAGAAGGTAAAATATAGATTTTGAACAATGGCTATATAGTGGAACCTCGGCTTACGAGTGTTCTTGGTTATGAGTTTTTCGGGTTACGAGCCAAGATTCATCAAAAATTTTGTCTCAGTCTACAAGCAAAATTTCAGGTTACACAATATTAGATGTTCCCATAAGTAATGTTTTATTCTCGATGCACGCTCTTTAAAATAGTCTCCTTTGTTCTGTTGATCAGTAAGGACGTGTTCTGAAGTTTTTCATGTGAGCGGCTAAACATGCTTTTTCGATGCCTTCGAATATTTTTACTATGTCTATGTTATTCCCGTAAGTGTAAACAATAAGTTGACAAAGTTTTATCGCAATCGGATGAACATTATGGCAGCGCATTGAATACGAACAAACAAAAATTAATTTTTATATATTAGAAAATTATTAAATGGATTTTTTTTTTCATAGTAATATTTTTGGGGGTCCGGAACGAATTCATTGCATTTCCATTATTTCTTATGGGAAAACTTATTTCGGGTCATGAGTTTTTCGGATAACGAATTACCTCCTGGAATGAATTAAACTCGTATCCTGAGGTTCTACTGTATTTGAAATATTTCATAATTGTATACATTTAAAGTTGATTAAACACATTATAAAATTCTTATTTTAATCGTAGTTGGAATAAAGAAAAACCGAGGGCCCTCAGCTCCCTTGTAAAACTTGGTGTTCCTGAAGCTCTCAGAGGAGAAGTTTGGCAAAGACTTGCGGACGTCGATAATCATCAGAATTTAATGGATACATATCGTTTACTTATTACTAAGGTGTTTATTTTTCATTTTTTTGCTTTAATTTGGATGATATGCCTTTAAACATTATTTTAAATAAATTTAATCAATAGGATTGTCCGTGTGAAAGTGTCATCCAAAGGGACATTGCTCGTACATTTCCTGCCCATGATCACTTTCGTGAGGTTGGGGGTCTTGGGCAAGATTCATTGCTAAGATTAGCTCGTGCATATGCTGTTTATGATTCTGAAGTTGAATATTGTCAGGGATTGAGCTTCGTAGCTGCCACCTTATTGCTTCACGTATGTATTATTATTTAATATGTATAAATATTCCTGTATATATTAATTAACCATTGAACTTATTTTTGAAAATTTTATAATATATAGATGCCCGAAGAACAAGCATTTTGTGTATTAGTTAGGCTTATGTATGGTTACGGCTTGAGAGAACTTTATAAAGATGGTTTTGAAGTTCTAACGTTAAGATTATATCAACTTCACAGACTCATGGAGGTAAGTTATACAAATAGCCATTTTATTTATAAATGTTTTAAGTAAATTTAAGTAAATACAATAAAATATGTTATTTTAGGAACATGTTGCTGATCTTCGCGCTCATTTTACAAAAATGGGTGTTGAACCACATATGTTTGCATCGCAATGGTTTTTAACACTTTTCACTGCTAGATTTCCACTGCCACTTGTAAGAAATAAATATTTTTGAGAAGATGAATATTTTAACAAACAATTAAATATTTACATTTTTTTAATTTTTAGGTATTCCATATAGTTGATGTATTTCTACTTCAAGGGATGGATACACTTTTTCAAGTTGCTTTAGCTTTGTTAATAAGATCAAAGAAAGATTTAATGCAACTCGATTTTGAAGGAATTCTCAAGTATTTCAGGTAATATTAAAATAATACATTTTCTAAAAGTTACATGCCCGTACTTCCAGGCCCAACCGGAACTTATACATATATTTCATCATAATTTTAAGCTTAAAATCAATATTTAAACTGCTATCTTTAGCCAGTTAATAATATTTTAAATTCAAATTTTCGAACACTATTGTGTTATTTACATTAACTTTTGTTGAAAATTACATTTCAATTAAGTCTTTGACTATCTGTGTGTGTATAAGATCATATAAAAATACTTGTAAATGTCTACAGAGTTACTTTGCCAAAGAAATGTAGGGCAGAAGAAGTATCACGTCAAATTATTAAACAAGCGTGCGCTATAAAAGTGAAACGGCTTTCTAAATATCAGCAAGATTTTGAAAATCTTACAAAAGGTAATTTATAATATACACGCTGTGTTTGCATTTACATATTATTTTTATTGTGTGAATGTTGTTTAAGCATTTTTGAATAATTCATTTTTAGAAGTAACAGAAACAGAGCAAATGGGAAATGAACTAGAACGCCTGAGAGCACAAAACGAACAGTTACTACAAGAAAAGACTTCTTTACAGGGACAACTCTCTGATGTAAGCAAATTAAATTGAGCACTTCTGAAATTAATTTCATATAATTTTATATTTAATTTAATTTTTACCATGACTCAGGCAAAAATGTCATTCACTGTTGAAATGGAAAGAGCTCGATGTGATGCTGCAAGAAGTGCTACTATTGTGCAGGAATATAAAGATATTTGTAGCCGTTTGGATCAACAGCTTACTGTTACAAAAGTTAGTTTTAAATAATGGTAAACATCTAATTATATCTATTTTGTTTCTTTATATTTGATTTATTTTGATAATTTTAGGATGCCATTAGGGGATGTAATACGTGCAATTCAAAACTAAATTCTGATGATAACAAAACAGGTATTTATTGTTATTATATTTACAACTTGTGTATACTCAGGGCCCATCAGAATTTAAAATATAGAGAAGATAAAGCGGCACGTGATTTAAAACTAACCATAAGACAGAAATTAAGACAGGTAAAGAAAAATTCAATTGTAGCAATAAACTCAAAAATCAAGCACAAGTACCGGGCCTCGCATTTTCTCTGAAAGGCCCTGTGTATACTTATTATAGAGTCCTTAAGATTACATGTATATTTAGTAAATAGTAACTCATTTCAAATTTTTAAAAATAGTCAGCGTCAACTATTATAATTTATAAATTCCCATTCGAGTGGGGTATTTCTCAGCAGCTTGGAAAATAGCAAAAGTTATTTCCATAGCTAAACCGGGAAAAAACAGCAGCAACCCTATTAACTATAGACCAATCAGCTTACTTTCGTTGACGAGTAAACTTTTCGAGAGATTAATCTTAAATAGAATAGATGAATTTACTTCGAGTCACATCAACAGTGAACAATTCGATTTTGGAAAAAACCACTGCACAGTCCAATCAATTGACCAGACTGGTCAAACATGTATCAAAAAACTTCAACTTAAAGGGGAACATCGGTTTGATGCTCCTTGATATTGAAAAGGCCTTCGATTAAGTCTAGCACAAGGCTCTAAATCACAAAATTATCACTCTTGGGATTTCTTCATACCTCACGAAAATTATCCACTCCTATCTCAACGACAGATCCTTCCTAGTAGCACTCAACAACGTAAAATCATCTCCATTCCCCATCCCTGTGGGAATCCCTCAGGGTAGCATTCTTGGACTCTACCTATTTAACATATTCTTAACATAATTTAATGACTGCTAACCTACAACGCGTCTTGAATGCAGCGAACAAAGAATATGTTGAATATGCTTCTATGCTAAGGTTCCTCGTCATTCCAACCTCCTTATATCGTATGTGAGTCCTCATTTTTGAGCGACATGTATGCAAGGTGGCGTGAATGTGCAGCGTAAGAACGAACAGTCGAATGAATAGTATTAAGTATTATATTTATTTAGTTTATAAGCTAGCGTAAGGGACTTATCTCACAAAGAGGTTTTCACAAGACATTTTTCCTCTGTTATATATTATTCTTATGATAACTAAAATATATTAGATGTTAGAATTTAGCTCATAATTAGGATAAGGATATTTCTATAATTGTATTTTTAATCATATTATTTTTCTCTTTTATCAGTGGAATCTATTGCTGAATGTGATATAGGACCTCAACAGCGAATTCGAGAATTGGAATTGGAATTAGCTCAAGTAAAATTAGCACATGTAGAAGCGCTATGTACAAATCAGGTATGAAAATTCCGTAAATTGTATTCAATCGTGTTTTATACTTTAGCTTGAATATTTACAATATTTTTTAAGGAACTTACACATCAATTGAACACGGCACTGTCAGAGTATCAATCTGCAATGGCAAATCAAAAACAATCATGGCCACCACCATGGTTGTCTAGGACATTAGGTAATTTCTATTATATTTTTAAATTAAATATAAGAGATAGAATTTATGTATTTCAATTTGAATTTTTATGATATTTTTCTAGGCTCTATTAAAGAAGCAGCTCAGAATACTCGACCATCATTCCAAACATATTTATCATCGACTTTTGTGCCATCCGACAACACAATACCATCTATTACCAACCAACCACAGATTAAAAGACAGGACAGCTATCCTCTTTCTAGTAATCTCTATTCTGTAGAAATGCAACGGCGAGATTCAGAACCTCATAGTCCAAGATTAATGCGAAACCGTGATATTGGGAAACGTCATTCTATGTTGGCTGATATGAATTATTCGGCTAATACTAAGCAATTTGATAATGAGAAAAAGTTTTCACGTAGAAGTCAAGATGTTAGTAGTATGGTTGTAAATCAATCGGTAGGGTGATTACTTTCCTTTTCATCACATAACATAATAGTATTCAAATTGAATATTATTTCAGCTATTTACTAGTAAAAAAGATTATTTTACGTGCATTCGTCATTGACCAGACGAGCCTCTAATGTGTCATAAAACTTATTGTTTGTGAGCAAAAAATAAAATAGATTTTGTTGAGCACACATAAAGTAATGTAATATATGCATATATTCATTATTTTTTTACGCAATTTCACAAACTAGTAGTCAAATATTGTTTTTGTCCTCGAGCCACACGTTATTCACATAGATGATATTTATAGGATAATAAATCATGCTTTGTTTCGAATGTTATTAAGTAGTGCTTTGAATGAGTGTGTTTTAATTATCGAAGCAGAACTAATCAAAATATTTGCCGACAAATTTTGTCCGAAAATAGTTTTTGCACTCTGTTCATCAGAATTGATAGATCTGTGATATCTCTTATGCCATATTTGCATTTTTCTATTTCTCTAAGTATCACACAAAAAATATGAATACACAGATTAGCTCGTGACAATAGCAACAAAGGTATATTGATATGTTTAACCGAGTTTGCATGTAAGGCTTTTGGTTGGATTACGAGAGACTGTTAAAATGAAAATTCCAATAATGATAAACTAAAGAGATGACCCCGAATTTACATCGACACGACATGAGTTGTCTTTATTTATATATGTTTTAAAAAGCCTATTATATAAAATATTTTAAATCAAAGATGGTTTCCTCAGTTCAGGGACTAAATTATCCTTCCGTCTCCAAGTCAGGAGCGAATTCTGCAGTTTAGAATGATTAAATCAGATTCCAATTCCAAAGATTACAATAAAATCGCATTTTCTGCTCCATTTAGACATCAATATTAACGTATGCCATCAATACTTGACTTCGGTGATATCTGTGATAACAAATCGAGCGACGGTTTATCAAAAGCATGATGTCAATGAGAAGTTCTGTGGAAAAAAATCTTGTTATCGTCAGAGTTGAATGGTAGCAGCAGTCCTCACGGAAAGGAGCGACTTTCAGATTGTGGTGATACAATAATGTCGAGTGTATCAAGTGATGTCTAACAGGAGATAAAATCAAACTAAAATGTTATAAATATCTTGCGTCTGATGCCAAAGTTTATTTTATGGATTCCGCAGTGATTATATGGCAGTCTTTGGATTTGGGAGAAATTCATTAACTCTCGTGTGCTCTTTGATCTGAGCATCGACTGCACATACGAAGGAAAGTCAGTTCAAATAGATTACACAAATTTAAAATCTTATTACACTATTACAATATTTGGTTATCGTCAGAATTTGACAGGATTGTGGGTCGTAATAGGATATAGTCCTTGAATCAAGCTTTGTGCACATAACACGTGTGCTAATTCATTTTTGGTTGGCTTTCTTGGAAACATTCCCGATGTGATTACAGAAATTAATAATTCATTTATGTTTATTTTATTCGTATTGAAGTAAATATAAAATGAAGATTATATTTTTTAAATGATATTAGGTCTCTAATTTTAACCAAAAACAAAGTAGCATTAATCGTATGAATTAACTATCAGTCTAATTTAAATTGCATGAAGTATTTACAGGGTGCGGCAGGAACTCGAACTTATTTTAAAAATGAAAAACGCAAACGGTATAAGAGATATCTGTTTAATTAGTTTTTCCGTGTTAAAGAGACATTTAAAATTTTTAGGACTCTGTAACACGGAAAAAATAATTAAACCGATATCTCTTATAATGTTTGTGTTGTTCGTTTTTAAAATAAGTTCGAGTTCCTGCCGCATCCTGCATTATTGGGGTTCTAAAATTTATTTTCCAATATTCCTATATTATTAATTTGATAGTATATATATCCATCTTATGATTTTTTCCCCTTGCATTATGAATGGCTCTAATTGTTTATTAAACATCCGTGTCTGATACATAGTGATATTAAGATTCCATTTAAATGTACAACTAAGAAATATATTGCTGAAAATACTACATTTTTGTATAGGTGTATATTGTATGTAATATTTCTATAAAATATTAGCTCATAGTGACATTGAGATATATATGTTAGTATTAATTATTATTTATTTTAAAATTACTTTTGAATTTCCTGCGGTTTTTTCCATTTTTTGGCTTCTATATATTTCGAAATATTTTTACGACATTAAATACTCATTAATTTGTTCGAACGTTCTTTAAATATTTTGTTTTAAAAATATTTTTCTTTTGAATTTATCCCATGTTGTAAACGTGTCTTTTTTTTCAATCAATCAGAACGTAAATATATTTATTATAAGCCATATTTAGTTTTCAGCAAAAGGAGACAATTTATCACAGGGTACAACCATAATTATTATATCCATAGACGGTATGAAATATGTAATGATGCTGATTTTTGAGAAAAATACATACTATTTTACTAATGGTAATGTTTTACCTCTTAAACTTAGGGCATGAATGAATAGCGAATTGGTCTTTCACTTTTTACTTAAAAGCGCGTATTTTTCTCAGTTTTAAAGAGTGCTTTATTTCATTTGATTTGTATATTAGCGGGACGGAAAAGTAATCAAATATTTTTTTAGTGGGTGAAAAACATTTATTTATTAAAAAATATATTTAATACCAACCCACAAATATATATATTTAATACTAACACACACCGCGAGGCTGTGCAAGGTAATCTTTCACCAGATACAAATGGTATTCTTGTGGGGATTTCTTCGGATTGTCTATTGTCCATTCTAAAGGTTCAATCTCCTCTATACAATCATTATGGCTATCAGATTCACTATCCATCATTTGGATTTTTCGTCTTCTTACACCTCTAACGTCGTCACTATCTTCATCACTTCCGTCTTCATTCCCATGGACAAACTGGCTATGTAGAAATGTAATTTCGTTCGTTATCGCCGAAAAATTGAACTCATCTTCACTAGAAGTAATTTTTTCGTCGTGTCCCATGCTTATTAGGCTCAGTAACTTTGAGAGAAATATTCTGATTGCCAAGAAAGTTGAGCTCAACTAACGTCAAAGGCAGAGTCCTACCCACTGTCGTGAGTGTTTTTGAGATAAGACATCGTTGTAGACATATAATACATTGTATCACTCGACACCCCACAACATGATCCACAAAAGGCCAGGAGAAGACTCGTGAAGCGATATTCGTTAGGCTAAACCTAAATAAACATCGTTATCGCTTAATTTACCACATCGATCTGAGTGGTGCCCGAGAGGCACCGCTCGAGTTGTCGCATCACATGCAGTGTTGCCTGAGAGATGACACTTGTTTAATTCCAGAATATTGCCCTGAGTATTGGTAATTTTATTCAGTGCTTGGTTTGTCCTCGCTCTTCGATTGAACAATATACAATGGCGTAAGTGCGTTTCTTCTATTGTTTGCTTTTGACATCGTTCCCTATTCCCTCCGTTTATTGAATCGCGTATCGACACAAATCGTGAAAGAGTTCATCGAAGAAATTTTGATTACTTTTCGGTCCGCCTAATAAGTATTATGATTGGAGTTTGACTTAATTTAAAAAAATATATTTTTCCTACATTCAACAATATTATAGGATCAGTTAGATCTAATTCGTATTCTTTAAAAATTGGTATAAACCATTTGTTGTTCAACAATTTTTAATTAACAGTAATTTTTAAATTAAGACGATATTGTTACATATGGTAGTTGAAAGCCACGTAACGTACTATTTTTATCAATGCTGGGATCTTGTTCAAATTGGTAAAATATCTTGTGATTATATTGCCGAGTTATTGCTTTGGGATATTAAGAGTATTCAAAAACCGACAGGTGAAACTAGATCATTAATAACTATATGAATATTTAAGTCTTATTTAGAAGTAATTAACAAATAATCGGCATAATTTGTATATCATATTTTAATTTAGATTTTTATTTGCATGGTGATATTTACACTTGGTTTAGTTTTTTTTACGAATGGGAGATGCAATTCTTTATTGGATGTTTGAAAAGACATGGTGCACTTGAAAAAAAATAATGAGATTATGTCGAGTCTTAAATAAACGCCATAAGCACAGGTCGTGTGTATTTAAATTTTTGCCATAATGATTTTTCCTATTGAAATGTATAAATTTGAGCGTATTTTCAGATTTGTTTTCAGTTATTTCCTTTAAAGTTGACGCAATTGAATAGAAATGTGGCTTTATATATTATTAATATTTACATATTGAGAAAGCAGTCATTAAATCAAAAATAAGTTTAAATTTGTAATTCTTCACTGCCATAATCTTATGTATATATGGAGTATTTAATTTATTATCTAATACAAATTATCTTTAGAGATGACATGTTTCAAAATATTGCTAATATTTAACAACACCATATTACAATTAACTCATTAAAAACTTCAATTTAATTCTCTGGATATCTTAAAGGATCATGAGTCAAAAAGTCCTTTTGCGCTTGACTATTATAATTTGGCTTTGTCTGTTTTTATCAACATTTTTTGTAAACCGTCCACTTGAGAATGCAATATTGACCTTTTTTCTTGAATGGCAATTTCTTTATAGATCAACATTTCACTCTCGTTTTCTATAATTTGTTTTAGTTGATCAAATCTTTCTGTAACTTCTCCATTTTATTACGAACTGTTGAGTACGAATATTCGTCATTGGAGTATTCCTCCGTAATTTCATTTTTATGAAAGGCAAAACTTTTTATTTTGTCAATCATCGTATTAATGAAATTAAAAAAATCTTATATCTATATAACATTCCTGCTATTTCATCTATTTTTGTGTGCCATTTATCAATAGTTCATTTTTGGTAAACAATCTGAATTAAATTAAAATAGCTCTTAAACCATAGTTGAAGTTAAACATTTATGCTGTGTAATTATATTATGCTATTATTTTTTATCCTACTGCTTATTTAAGTATTCTTATAGATGGTATATTTTTATCGATTAGATAAAAACTGTTCATTCAAAATTGTTAAAAGTGATTCCCTCCATAGACTTCAATCAGAAAAGTTGTATCTTGTGAGTTTACCATATTATTTCATTGGTTTTTTCTTTTCATTACGAGAGCACATAATGTGTACTTAGCACTGTTTTAAAAGGTATTAAATTTTTGTGATATAATAACAAATATAATCTGTAAAAAAAACAAATTCGTATTATTTTTTTAAACTTCAATGTTATGACTGTTAACCCTTTCACACCGGAGAACATTCACGCTACGCTCAAAAACTACATGGCATCTGCTTTCTGTTGTTCAGCTATTTTTGTCTATTAATGTGTTGCGAAAATAAAAGAACAGGGTTAACGTGCAAGCCTGCCAGTTTACTTCTGAAGGAGTAGATTTTGCAAAGGAGTGGTGATACTCGGCTAATGACGCTACTCCAGAATGGTCGAGTGGGAATAACAAAATTGGTCAATGATAAGAATGATCTGAGTATCTTAATTATCAAAACAAACATGTGCTTTCAAGACAACACAAACGAAAGTCGTCTTATCTTTGTTGAAAAAGCTTAATAGCTCGTCTCTGTCTCACGATTTCCGGTTTGACAGGGTTAACCTATTGAACAGGGACGGAGAACCTGTTGCCTTTTAGGTCCTCAAGTTTGGCCTTCTGGTTAATTTTGAAACTGACTGATAGTTTCAATTTTGTTGTTTTCATTAATTTACCAAATAATATGTATATATTTTAGTGTATGTGTAATTGAAGTACTGGTTGTACTGGAAAGGACCTTTCCGAGTACAGAGTCCAGTCCCCCTTTTTCTCGCATAAGCGTTGCCATGCTAGGGTGCAGTTCTATGTGCTTTAATGCGTCTCGGATTCGCTCCTATACCAACTGAGGTCTCCTCGTATACTTGCAACTTACCCATGGGAGTTTAAGACTGACCTTCCCTGTTCAGTGATTTCAAAATGATATAGAAGATAATGTTGTTATCGTTGCAAGGTAGAATTCTTCATTTATCTGTTTTCCAGGCCATCTGCCTGTTGTTCATTTTTAGTCTTCCTGGCCCTGAACCTACCAGGCTTCATATGTTATTGGATAGTATCAACTAATAATGAGGTTTTTCATTTGAGAAGCTAATTAATTTGTTTTTATATGATCATGTTTCAGTTTTCATTCAGTTCAATCGTATTCTTTAGAGAAACTAACACAAAAACGAGCAAACATTAACATAAAATCGCTGAATTGTATTTGTTTTTCATATAACAGTTGAATTATTGAAATAAAATAAAGCACAAAGGGCATTCATAGGTCAGAAATAAAACAATACCATGCAACGACTTAATGTATTTTAAAATAAATAACACACTATATACATTTTTTTAAAACAGGTCTATATTTTTTCTATACATTAATGTCAAAGTTTTGAAACTTTTTATATATATTCCACCACTTTCCCGCAATTCCAATGTCCACTATTCGTTGGGGTATAGAAAAGTAACTGGGCTCCAAATAGCTACACTTTGCTTTATACAGGTCACAATTTTCGCTATAATCGTCCACCCACATGATGGAAGCGATTCCTATGCTAGATCTCCTCAAAACGCCTTGATTTTGATACATCTCGATTGACTTAAAGTGTCCTACGGTATTAGGATTTTGACAGGACTCACCTACGAGTATTAATTGATTACTATAACGTTTCATGTCTTCTTGGAAATCTAATTCGCTCGGATTATTTCGGGCCAGTCCAAATACAACTCCTAGGCTTGATAATACGATGAGGGCTTTTCTCGGTTTCTCCTGCATGTCTACTTTTAAGTCAACTATCATTCCTTTATAGTCACCATAGAGACTTCTCCAATAATTGGACCATTTTTCGATTACAGTGCCTTTGAAGCGTTCTGGGAGCACGATTTTGTTTTTTATTGTAGCTATTGTTGTTTTATTTCTGCAGAAATAACCGAACCTCATCATTGTTGAAGGTTAGTGAACAGTCAAAGTGAAAATGTCAGTCTTAAAAACAAAAAAAGGCCTTAATACGCTTTTTATGCGTGCAATATTATTTAAGATAATATTGTCAACTTTGCTCCATAAAATGATATTATTATAGATCTATGTAGTTATAAATAAACAATTAACATGTTAATTTTTTTTTTGCATATGTTAATGAATAAAAAACAAAATTTAAACCACAGAATTTATTTAAAGTTTTCGGATAAAAAAACTACATTTTTATATGGTGCTGATAGTTATACAGACATGAATATAAGCCTGATCATAAAGTGATTAAATAGAAATTATCTAATATGAAAATAGAAAGTATAGTATTGTCCGTTATACATATTCCATGTGCTCTAATAATTTCGAATGAAACTGTTTGCTGAAATCCATTGTTCATTGATCTGCAAAAAATAATACATTGAGTTTGGGTCTTTTTTGTTAGAAGTATAATTCATCTGTAAAGATATTTCTACGTGCCGATGTAAAAAGTCTCAATGATTCAACGAATTTATAATATTGACTTTTCGGATAATATTTCCTATTGATCTGATCAATATTATAAATGCGTTAAATCACATTGTTACATGTTTTAATTATGGAATAAAAATTATAGCGAAATTCAAAGTAAAGCAGTGATTCACACCACACGTGCTTAGAAATCTAGCCCTTTTTAGTGGGCATTGAACCGCCACCTTTAGCTTCACGACGCTTTCTACCCATCGGTGGGGCTGGCATATTGTCTTTCATTGAATCCATATCAGGCATTGGAGGCATTTGACGTGCCACCTATAAAATTAAATTATCAAAATTATAAGTTTAAAGAATATAAATAAAATAGCAATTGTTTATGAAAAATTATAGAAATAAAAAAACTTACCCTTTTTAAATCATCAGCGTCCGGCGATTGGGGCCTAGCACTGGCAAATTGCATCAAGCAAAGTGCGATGGTGACGAAGAAGAATAATAAAAATTGAACTCTCATTTTTATTTATTTGTCAGCTGCTCCACAAAGGTAGATTTGCAATGTTCATCGAATGGAATAACTCCTCCTTTTATAATGCAAAAAATATTCGCGTGCTGATGTTATACGCTGGGATATGTTATTAATCCGATTGCAATCGTTTCCTGCGATGAAGGACTCGATAAGGATTATTAACAATAACAATGTCGCGGAAAAAAACTCATGCACATGTGTAAATGATTAATTATGTCTCAAATGGTGATTGAGGTCTCGCGCTATTTAAAAAAAAAATAAAGTGGATTCCATTTACAGTGCTCAATTTTTTGTGAAAGACAATGCAATGTCATCAAACGTATCGTGCGAAGAGTTGCTATTATGTTGATAATAGCAATGTAGATTTTAATTGCAGAGTGAATCAATCGGTATAATGCAACAGTGCTTTTCAATTTACTCTATAAAATTGTATAAATTATGCATAAGTTTAGAAATGATCCAAAAATTAAAAAAGTTTCTTAATGATTTATAAATTTTGATGGGAAATAAATTGATTAATATCGAAATGCTTATTTTTAAATTTACACCGTTAATGAGATTTTATTTTCTTGAAAAGAAAAACACTAATCGAGTATACATGGAATATCAATCATATTTAAAAAGCAATAAATTATATATCAGCATAAATTAATAAATTTTTAATCATTCATTTATGAAAAAAATAAAATAAAATTCATAAAGTGTATTTTGAAAATTTTATTATTTTAAAAAATGGATTTTACAAAACGTTAGGATTTAAATAATTTTGTGACGGCATATTACGACGGCATAAAATTACACACACATTATGCATAAAATATATTGTGTTTGGGCCAATCGAGAAAGTGACAGTAACATATGTTCTGCGTTTGACGTTTGCTTGTTATTTTTCGCTTCGCCTTTGAGTTGTAGTTTTACAATTCATATTTTTTAAAACGGTTATTAATCATTTATATTATTAATATTTATCGATTTTGATTTGATATTATTTTATATACGGCGCAAAAACATTTTTTTAAATTTGTGTAGTCTAACCTATAAACTGTGCATTTTAAGTGTAAATAAAAAAAATTGCTTTAATTGATGTACGTCATTTACATCAGTAATATGTTTGTGTTGGCATATCGAACCATTTATCATCGGACCTATTAGAATGCACTTAGAATTGCATTAGATTGTGTAACATTAAACACTGTATTGCCAATACCAATTATAAATTGCCTCTGGTCAATCAGGAGTGCAAAAAATTTAGCATTAACGTATTTAAAAATTGGTTGAAAAATAAATGTAAATTGAATTTTTAACTAATTTGGCATGTGGAAAATGACTATAACCTTGTTTAGGTTATTTTATTATGGATTCTGTTGATTGTAGCATAAAATTATATTGTTTCTAATAGCATTTATTATTCAAACAAATGTTATTGATGACAGTGCGCTTAAATAATGAATGCTAGATAAGAGTTATGGCACTCTTGTACAGAAATATATAATAAGATATATTTAATGTTGACTGCTGACGCTGTTTTCATAACGTCTTAATATTTGCAAACATTTAACAGTTCTATTTAGTAATCTTATTTATGGCCCTTCAGATTATGAATTAATTTATGTCAAGAAATTCAATATAATTTAATTCTTGTAGATGTAAATATGCTTTAATACTGTATATTAAATACTTTAATACTTAAACTCTTTTTTTCGTAAAATTGATATAATTCTTAAACTAGCCAATAGATTGAAACGAAATTTCAGTGGTGCCTACAAAAAAGTTTACAGCATCGATATATATAAGTATAATAATGATTAAATTAGGGCACGGATTGTTAAAAGTTAATATAAGTTTGAGATGAAATCATAAGAATATTATATATAAATAGGTTTTTGTTATTCAGCTCAAGTCAGGTAGCGTTAACTACCCGACAAAACTATTTTTATTTGGTTCAGTAATCTAATTTTGACAGTTTTAAAATATATCTTTCTCTTCATTTTCATGCTTTATTAGACGAATAAATTCAATTGTATTCATTTTTATTTTAGGAGGGTAATTAAGAAAACTTAAAATGCATCTTGTTCCTCCGAGTAAACTCAGTGAATTACAAAATAATGTGGAAAACATTAGGAATATTTGTATACTAGCTCATGTTGATCACGGCAAAACAACTCTTGCCGATTCTCTTGTTGCTAGTAATGGTATAATATCTCAAAGATCTGTAGGGAATATGAGATATTTGGATAGTAGACCCGATGAACAAAAACGAGGCATTACCATGAAAAGCAGTAGTATATCATTAATGCATTGTTTGTCATCAAAAGAATATTTGGTGAATTTGATTGATTCTCCCGGACATGTTGATTTTTCAAGCGAGGTTTCTACTGCTGTAAGGCTATGCGATGGAGCCATCATTGTGGTATTATTTATTCTAATCAAACACAATTATAAATGAAAAGATCCATAATTAATTGATTATGTTCTTTCAGGTCGACGTAGTCGAGGGTGTCTGCCCCCAAACAAGAGTCGCCATCAAACAAGCATATTCTGAAAATATTAAGCCAGTTTTGGTATTAAATAAAATTGATAGGCTTATTTTAGAAATGCAATTAAAACCGATCGATGCATACGTTCATTTAACGCAGTTGCTCGAGCAAGTAAATGCCGTTTTGGGAGAATTTTTTGTAACTGATGTGTTTGAAAAAGATGAGATTATCGAAATGGTAATTTGTTTATATTGTGTTTTAAATGAATCAATATTTTCTACTTTATTTTTAGATAATCCAAATGCTAATATTTTTTATATACTGTAAAAAAACGGCTCTCAACAAAACATTAAACTCTTTTTTAAAGGGAAAAATTGAAAATACCACCGATGCTGTAATTAATGCACCCCTCGATTGGACTTCTGCCTTGGAAGAAGCAGATGATTCCCATTTATATTTTACGCCCGAATCTGGCAATGTTGTTTTTTCTAGTGCAGTAGATGGTTGGGGCTTTGTCATATCGACTTTTGCAAAATTATTTTCTGAAAAACTGGGTAAGAATTATTATTATACGTGGATAGTTTTAGATGTACCCAATGTAAAAGGAAATACAATTCATTATTTCTCAACATAGCTTCCTTTCAGCTCAAAACACTTTTCTTAGCGATGTTCAATGGCTTCGATACCCTGTTTATAGAGAGAGCCGTCGAGCCTTTCAAAACAGCTATCAGTCGCCGACTCTACCTTTATAATTGTTAGCAAATTTTTTATTACCGTGTATCCCAAAAAACTGACGCTATAACCTTGCTTGCAGACAGATCTTCTTACGCCTTTTTTGGAGCTGATTCTCCTCTTTCAGTCCATTTTTTTAACTGTTCCTTTGTCGCGAGTGTGAAGTGATGGGCCCATGTTTCATTCATGGTTATGATTCGATGCAAAAACTCAGCTTTATTGTTGTAAAACATCAAACACTCGATTGAAATATACTCACAACGCTATCTTAGTTCCATTGTGAGCAAACCCAGCGCCCTTCTTGTGCCCAGCTTTCTCATGCTCAAAGTTTCACTTTCAGTCGATGGTCATCCAATATCATTTTATGGATTTTTTTCACCATTTCTAGAGCGGTCACCTCATTTGGTCGACCACTGCGATGTTAGTTTTGGCAGCTCGTTAGGCCTCATTTAAACTCTGCCACTCAATATTTTATTGTTGCAAAAAAAGCATCACTCTCCCAAAGAAGAATCTAGCTCGGCTTTGATATTGGTTGAATTAGATGAATTAGATTGAATGAGACCTTTTAAATAAAAATATTGTATTAGTACTTTCTACTGTAGTTTTTTTTTTAAACAACAATTATAGTATACATCTGGAACTACCCTCATTAATTTTCAATCATAAGTTTTTGAATTATTTAATATATTTTTGAAATTTATAGGTGTTCGCGAGTCTTTATTATTAAAAGTACTGTGGGGAGATTATTATTTTGATGCAAAGAATAAAAAGTTTATGAAGGGTGCACAAGAAAAGGCCAAAAAACCAGTGTTTGTACAATTAGTCTTGGAAAATATATGGTCATTATACGAAACTGTTGTTGTACGCAAGGACAAAGACAAAATCGAACCAATCACCAAAAAATTAGGCATAAACTTATCGAGCAGAGATTTACGTCATAAAGATGTTAGGGTGCAACTTCAAGCTATTATCTCTCAATGGTTGCCACTGTCGACTAGTGTTTTAGATATGGTATGCAATAAGTTGCCTTCGCCGAAAGAAATACCCGCCGAGAAGGTCGAAAAACTCATGTGTTCCCAAAATAGAAGATTCGACTCTTTGAATTTTGCAACGCAGAATTTAAAAAAAGATTTTTTGGCGTGTGATAGTTCTGATAAACGGCCGGTAATTATCTTCATTTCAAAAATGTTTCCAATAGATCGTAAGCAATTGCCTGAAAATAAGCCGAAACTATTGACGCCTGAAGAATTGGCGCATAGGAGAGAGATTGCTCGACAAAGACACGCAGCGCGGCAAAATAATGTAGTCGAATCAAATCCAACAATTTTGGACAGTGCGTCATTGGATGATGCTTTAACTGAGTTAAAAAAAATCGATGAAGAAAAAGTCGATGACGATGTTTTCATCGGATTTGCTCGTATTTTTAGTGGAACTCTTAGAAAGGGTTGTAAAGTATATGTTTTAGGACCCAAACATGATCCTAACGCATTTGAAGGTAGCTATTCTAAAGTGAAAATCGATGAGAAGTTAACATTAAGTGATTTAAGCAACGATCAACACATCACATGTTTTGAGTGAGTTATTATATATTATATTAATTTATTAAATTAATATTTATTAATAAATTTAAACATATATTCGCCGTTTTAGAGTAAATAAACTGTATCTTTTAATGGGTCGAGAGCTGGAAGAGTTAGAAGAAGTGCCCGCGGGAAACATTTTAGGTAAACTATCGAATTAATAATTTAATAATATTATATTATATTAAATAATGATTTATAGATACATTTTTCAAAAGTGATATATTCATATAGCATTTAGAAAAGTAGCTTTATTAATATTATTTAATTTTTATATGTTGTTATCACATTTGTATGATAATAATATTTAAATGTTCTAGGAATTGGTGGCTTAGAAGAACACGTCTTAAAAACTGCCACATTGAGTTCTACTGTCCTTTGTCCACCATTCACTGAAATGCAGATGTTTGCAGTACCTATTGTTAGAGTAGCAGTTGAGACGCAACATCCTGCAGATATGCCGAAATTGGTTAAAGGTGCAAAAATTAGTTTTATGGGATTTAAAGATTTTGTGAATTTTGATGAATTTATTTGTTATTAATTTGTGTTTTTAAGGTTTAAAATTGTTGAATCAAGCCGATGCTTGTGTCCAGATATTAGTTCAAGAAACTGGGGAACATGTATTACTTACAGCTGGTGAAGTACATTTAGAAAGATGTTTGGAAGATTTAAGGTATGTAAATATAAGAAAAAAAGAGTATAATCTCTGAATATTAAGATAAATATAAAACACATGTATAATTAAATATATCTTATATTAAATGATTATATGAGGGTAGTCCCTGTTTTTCTCCACCAAAGTTCTTCCTTAAATTTCGCAGTATATCAAAGGCTAAAATAATATATATTGATTTATTTATTTTAAAACAGCTTTCGCCATAATATAGCCATGTTTCTTTTCTTCCATGTTATTTTCGTGTAATGGAGGGCATTTTATATAGTTGATATTTCCAATGATAATTTCTATATGTATTAAATGTTATTTGATTTTATATATAGTTTTAACATGATGATTCCTCTTTATTTTTTTTTCACAGTACAAGATATGTGAAAGTTCCTATCTCTGTATCCGAACCAATCGTACCGTTTAGAGAAACCATCGTAGAAACGCCTAAATTGGATATGGTAAACGAGGAGATTGATTCTCAAAATATTGCCAAACAATCTAACGTCAATGATAAATCGGAACTGGAAAAAGTAATCACCATGCATACTCCGAATAAACAATGCGTTATTAAAATCAGAGCTGTTCCTCTACCGCAAGAAGTGACACTTCAATTAGAAAAGAATGCCGATATTTTAAAAATGTTAAGCAGTCAATCAGCGTCGACATCAAAGATGCACAATTTGCCACAAGTGAAAATTGTACATTTGGAAGACGACTTTGTAAAGTTGGATGTTCAAGACACTTGCTTGGATACAGACGCGAAGGAGAGCAAAATTGGTTTTGATCAAAAAATTGAAATAACTAATCATTATTCGAAAGCCATTGAAGTGTTTAAATCTTCTTTAGAAGCTGCTTTTAAAAATGCAGGTAGCGAATGGAGTAATGCCATTGAAGAAATTTGGTCGGCTGGACCGAGAAAATGTGGTCCAAATTTACTCTTAAATCGCGTAAAGGATTTTAAAAAGTCCTTATTTGATTATGATTTAGAAATAATTGATAATATAAAAGACAGTCGACACGATTTCACGAGTAGTTTTATAAATGGATTTCAACTAGCATCTTTAGCTGGTCCACTCTGTGAAGAACCAATGATGGGAGTGGCTTTCATAGTCGAAGAGTGGAATATATTGAAAGGAGAATCAGATGAGAGTATTTTAAATAGTCAACCTTATGGTCCATTCTCTGGTAAGTGTTTTACAAATATATTAAATGCATAATAAATTACGCTGCAATAAATTCTAATATTTATTTTTTCAGGTCAAATAATGTCCGCTGTGAAAGAGGGCTGTAGAAAAGCATTCCAGGCGCAACCTCAAAGAATAATGGCGGCTATGTATTCCTGCCATATCAACGTGAAGGCACAAGTTATAGGTAAGCGCGTTATTTATTTTTATCGAAGAAAATACATTTCGTTTTCTTTTATGGTTTTATTATGTTTTAAATAATTTACATTTTCATATTCAATAATGCTAAAAAAATACATTACAAATCGATAAATAAAAAAAATAGCAAGTCGTCGTTAAAAATTATTCTGTTCGACGCTGTTTTAAAATTAAGTAGTATTTAAATTTTTAAATATATTTACATTGTGACAATATTGCTATTTATAGCTAAACATGATTTCCTTATTTAGTGAATATATTTTATACTAATTCTACTTAAGCTAGCGATATATATTTTATTGTATTGATCGGTCTAAAACTCGGAGACCCAAACTCAGGATGTAAATTCTCAAAGTAATAAAGTTATATTTACTACCAAAATTTTACACACTGGGTTATTATACAGGTATCGGCATATTCTAGGTCATGGAATAAATATAAATTTGATTAACACATCTTAAGCTGGACGGGTAGTTCTACACGTTTCACAAGCTTAATTTTACAGGCGGAAAAGCTAGTTCTACTCAGCATTTTTGTATGCTTATTGTACATCATTTTTTTTAATAATGTATGCATTTTGTTAGTTTAACACTTTTTTATTGTGTTTCAATTCAGTAGACAATATTGGGCGTGAACAAAAAAATTGATTGATGAGGTATCATACCTTATTTTTGTATTTTATTATGTGATTATTTTAAATTTCATTACAAAATAATAAATAGTTTAACCTTTCTCTTACTGTGCTAAAAACATCCAGACGCTCCAATGATATGTATTACTAGAGACAACATTATTAGAGTCGAGTGTAGTAAATACATCACAGGAGAAGGAAAGGTTAAAAAATACAGATGTATCTATTTATCACGTTTCGTTGGTTTTTGCCCACTACGTGTACCAACTGCCTGTAAACATTAGCCGCCTAAAATGTGTTAATATATAAAATTATTTCTCATGGCTATGGAGACTTGGGCATGCCCATAATACCATATAAAGCACACCGATCAAAGATCATACTCAAAGACGAATACGATGCGGTTTAAGGGAAAGAATAATTCTCTGTTTGGGATAGCGTAGATGAATTTAATACAACGGGGAGAGCTTTTCATAATTTTGCAACATGTTTTTTAAATATAAATATTATATTTCCGAAAAGCGTAAGAAACAAATTCATTTATATTGTGAAGCAATTCTATTTTTTCTTAAATAATGTTAAAACTATTATCATTGATATATTTTATCTTTTTTTTTTAAATTAAAGCGGCGTTTTAAAACTCAATATGTTGTCTGAAGATATTAAATACGGTTGTATATATCATGTGTAAAAATAAATATCAGTGTGCGATTAAATATTCTATAATCTTTATTTCAAAGAGAGTATAAGGAAATAATGATAGCCCTTCTTCCATATTACCCTTTAAATATTTTAGTTAAAGACGCTATTTTCAAAGGCGCTGTAAAAATATTGTCATCAAATTTTCAGCGTTTGTAATACTTTTCAGCACGATATTAAAATATAAATATCAAATATTCGTCATCATCTAACTAATTCAACACGCATACTATAAATAAACGAAGAAAATATATATTCGTACTATGCAATGATTAAATATAATATTAATTCTGAATTTTTAATTTTCTTTTTGCATGCACGCGTATATTAATTATTTTAACGCGTTGCAAAAAAGAAAAATAAAAATCACAGTACACACGCTTAAATGAATATTTTTTTATGATTATCATTCTCATATATTATTTAGTCAAAGAACAATGATTTATTCGAGTGATTATTTATCGTTTTCTTGTTTAATATATGAGAAGTTATCATAAAAACGGTACATATATATTTTTTACCCACAAATTTGATCACATTTTCGAATCTTATAAAAATATTGAAGGAAACGTTTTCACTTCTCTAATTTATCTAATTTTCAATTTTCCCAGTCGGCGGTCAATGCTAATTCTTTTGCTTTTTCCCACGGAAATGGTGGCACGTTGACATGATTGAATTTTTTGGACATTCTGCTGGTATCTCTTATCCTTCTCGCCATTCTATTATAGTAAACCCCTGGTCCGATATATCCCGGAAATCTGCTTGTCGACTGATCTTGATTATATTGCGGCTGTGAATAGCCGATTTTGTATGAACTTGTGGATGGTCGAGATGTTACCGAGTTATATCCTGAAACATAACGAAACAATTTTGATATTGGTAATTTATGAAAATATATTTTAATCGTCGTCGATAATAACATTGACATTTATAATATACCTGTTGTAGAAAATTGATTTTGCGGTTGCACACACATCATTCCATAAACTCTTATGCCGGGTACTGAAGCATATGTCGGTTGATCGTGTGACATTGGGCCTTCTAAAAATGTAAATGATTCGCCGTTTATAAAATTTATAGAACAACAAATAATAAAATATTAAATTGGTATTCATAATACCTAAAATGAATTCTTGTGGACATCTGCATATGACGAGGTAGTGGGATTTTCCGGTCCTAACGTTCTGAAGGGCCAGAAGTGACCAATCCCTTGGTGCTCGACATTCTCTCATTTCTGAAGTAGCTTCACATGTTTTTACCAAAGTAACAGCTTTGTGTGCATACTGAAATCATACGGACGGTTATTATTAATTTATATGGATCATTCATCATTTTATTAACATTGTGTAATTAAGCACTGTGTCAATATATTAAATATATCTTAATATGTAGCGTACCTTTTTCTTAGAGTCAGTTGTTAATTGAGTAGTGTGCAAATCGTCTGCATTCAATGACGCTGAACAGGGATCTCTATGTCGAGCTGGGCATGCACACAGCGGTTGTGTGTAATTTAGTCGAACATATACAGCATTGCAAACCTATAAATTAAATTGCCATCAATGTTATAAATGTATTACATTTCGATTTACGTTAATTTGTGCTACAGATCAGATTTATTACATATTTTATAATTTACCTGTTGGATGGCGCATTCTGGTAATAGATAGATATGTTGATTGTGTGGATAGTAATGATATTTTGTAGGCTTTGCTAGAACTGAAGTAGATCCTGCTGGCAGTGGAACCGTCTGTAAAAATAAAAAGAAGTTTGTTTTAATCAGATCTAATATTAGTAGGCATGTCACATGAACGTTCGGAATTCATAGTGGGGAATTAAAACGCCATAACTCTTAGTAAAACATAATTTATTCAATTAAAATAATCTTCATCAGCTTCAACAGTCCTTTGGCAATGAGAAATTAAATTGTTTTATTCATTTAATAAAGTGCGCACTTTTAGAACGAATAAATTCATTGAAACCATAAATTGCCTTGTGCCTTATTTAAAAAAAAAATCGAATGAGGAGAAAAATGAATAAGGCGTATGAGGTAAAATCTCGTTATTCAGTATGGACCCTATTTATTAGAATTGGCTGGAGTTTCATCAGCATTTAACAACTGTCCAGATCTTTTCCTGGTGTCACACAGAATCTATTTTTCATCGCAAGTAATGATGATATTTAAAAATCGGATTTTAACATTACGAATTATCAAAGAAGAGTACAAATCTAAGCGCCTTGCTTGAAAGGGGTGGTTTGGTTATTTTATGAAAATTTAATTTAACCCTTCAAGGAGGTAAGACACAATGTTGTGTCCGAATTCCAGTAACTCATAAAGAGATTTCTTACACGTTGAGCTCGGAGACAGACAGAGACGGAGAGTGTCTTGCACGTTGAGTTTGGAGAGAAACAGACACGGAGAGATTATCTTGCAGATCGACGATTGTGAATGGGAGACAGGGAACGAGAGAGTATGTTGCGTACATCTTACGTTTGTTTAGATCGTTAACCTAAATTTATCGACTAATAATATGTGAATGATATTATGAATCCATTTCAAGTGTATTGTATATGTTTACTTGAAGAAATAAGCGAATATTGTGTGCTATCGACAGTGCTTATTTATTTATATACAAGCTTCATACACTCTACGATGGTCCTGACAGATAGGTGGATTTGTACGACTTGTCTCCTGTTTGTCTATGTTTTTTGTTGTTGTTGTATCTAACATGCTTCTCTCTTGAAATAAATTCGATCAGCATCGAAGATGATGATGATGCTTCTAGTGACACAGTATAAAATTTCCCTTACTGTGCTAAAAATACCCACCGATGATATGTATTTGGTACACCACTATTCTATTATTGACTAGTTTAGGTTGAAATGTAACAATTTTGTGTGTGGTGATTTTCAGTGCATCCAGTCTCTATACTCTAAGCATTTTTCGTTTATAGCGTCCTTTCTGGATGGTGTTAGATATTTTTATAGCTTTATTTTCCGTCTAAATCGACATCCAGATATCAGGTGGCCTTGCAGGTATATACTTGGTAGTTCATCCTTCATCTTTCTTGTGAAATATACCTAGAAGAATTAGGTTGTTTTCAACGAATCATCGTGCACACTTCTTAGTGTCTCAGTAACTAATAGCTGAAGTCCTTCCTTCAAACACACAAACTTAGCTTACAAGCAAGTGCTCGAACTCTTGTACAGGGTCCGGCAGAGAAGCTACTTTATTTGAAATGCGCATCCTGAAGGTGTCATAAAATAGTCGAACTTGTAAAATATTACGTGATCGTCTTACTAACTGAAATTCCGAATCCTCATGTGTAACAGCAGCAAGATGAAAATATTAATGCATTTTTAAATGCTATTATAAGTCTTGGGAAGAGTTCTTTTATTGTGCTGTAAAGATGCGCTTCTGATGTCTCGACAATAGCGATCGCGTGTCAAAATGTAAATAACGGTTTGGCTCATTCACATACGAGGGTAGATCAATTTTGCTAGATAATGCTAGGTTTTATGATCGCATTTAATTGTCATTGGTTGTTGGAATTTTTCGATGCACCATTTTTAGGTACGCGTTTGTTGGATGTAGACCTCATTAACGAGAACAATAATGATTCAATTTCCATGAACAATGAAAATATTCATGTTGATCTCGATTCGACTTGATGGTTATTGCTGCGTCGGTTTATTGGTCTCTTATTTCTATAGGAATACTGTTAGACGTATTAAATGATTTATTGAATGAGCACTTACGACAAATGAAGGTTAGTAGGGATCGATTATTATGATTATTATGCTATTATACATTCTAGTAGTACCGAACTTCATGTAAATGATGTGGGCTTTTGTATGCGAGCAAGAGTAGCGTTAAATCCGTCCTATAATAGTCGATTCATTATTGATGGGATCGTATATATTTTCTTCTATTTCCTTGATTGCAATTTATTTTTTTGTTCTACGAAGTCATCCAAATATGATGTCCAGATTTTTGTTCAATCAAAGTTAGTTAATATGATTCAGTTGTGGCCATAAAAAGTCAATCAACATTGATTGGCATCGTTCAGCATCCACAGTAACCTGCATTTTCAGCACCATCTTCGAAGAAATGTTGCCTAATTATTCCATTTTTCCATCTCCAATGACCTCTTGGTGTCGTACGACAGTTTTGTCGTTCTTCTGCTGCCGATCTTAGTTCTTTCACTGGACGCTTCGTCAATCATAACTTCCGTCTTGTCGAACTTAATGAATATTGATATGAACGTATAATGTTACATGCACGAATTCAATCAATCTTTCTTCCTCATTAGACCATCATTAGTCATTAACGCATGCATAAAACTGTATTAATTGGACGTTTTCATCACATTAACAAACTTGCTTACAGTTATCCGGGCGCCCATCGAGCTTATTCGCAATCATCCTCGTTTTATTGAAGCTCGATCATTGCTCTTGTGAATGACTATTATTATGGTGTGCTTCTCGTTATTTCGATTCGAATAATGCTTGGGATTTTATTTGGACACCCATGCTTTAAAGCCTAAACCTACGGACTGTCTAACGGATATAATACGTAATACCGTATTTAAACTTTTAACTGGCAGCGAATTTAGGGAGGCGATTTGTATCCTAGCATACGCATGTATTCTGCATGCTATCCTGCGGGATCATTTATGGGTTTTGAGCATTTCTTGTTCAGGATTGTCAAAACACATATTGTTAATATTATTTTCACGCCATTAAAATTGATTGTTTATTTAGGAATGTCTCAATTTACTAATAATACTATGAAAGCAGTTTTTTTAGTAGGCATTCTGATCAATATATCCTTAAATCGTCTTGTTCCTAGCATAATAATGTACAGGTATTAAAAATTCTTTTTTTTTTACGAAAATCATAGCGACTCACCGGTGAGTCGCTTGCAATTAAGTGGTTAAAACTATCTGTTTGTCTTGTGTTGTCTTGAGAGTAGGCGTTTGTTTTGATAATTAAGATATTCGCATCATTCTTATCGTTGACCAATTTTGTTATTCCCCTTTGACTGTCCTGGAGTGACGTCATTAGCCGAGTATCACCACTCCTTTGCAAAATCTACCCCTTCAAAAGTAAACTGGTAGGTTTGCACGGTAACCCTGTTATTTTATTTTCGCAACACATTAATATACAAAAATAGCTGATCAACAGAAAGCAGATACGATGCAAGTTGAACATTAACAAATATTCTGAAGAAATTAACGAATATGTTGTGCTATCAATTAAGGTTCATTTATTGAGTCTAGTTCATTATCAAGCTTGTTACACACTGCGGCGAAGCTGATAGAAAAGTGGATTTACATTAGAGCGTAGCGTGTATGTTCTCCGGTTTGAAAGGGTTAAGATTATTTCTGAAGTAAAACTTATACAGCCTAAATGGAGTAAATTGACTTGGACGTCACGAAAAGTGAAACTCCAAGTGATAATTGAACGGAAAGAGAGGGATAATCGTTTGAAGTTTGTTCGTGTTCGTGGCATACAACATAGACACGCTACGCGCGTGTATGCACATAGCATAATACAAACATTAGACCAGTAGCAAGCCTATTTTATAAAATATTACACAAACACAGTTTCATATTTAAAAAAAAGCAATGCATAAAATCGTCTTTTCTTAGAAGTTAAGTAGTTTTACGTCTACTGCGTGAGAATCTCACGCATTTTTTCTATTGCCGTGATATATTATCGGTGAAGAAGTTGTTTTAGATTATTTTTAAGTCCTATCATCGATGTCTAACGTTTACGGTTGTTTCCAAGGGACCCAAGGTGAGATATGTTCTCGCACAGAGAGGGCACGAAGATCTATATCCTTGCTCTGGAAGACTGTTAGACCCAATTAATTTATAGCACCATTAATATTATCCTCGATCTCGTTGACTTTGGATACAAATGGTTTACGGAAGCCAAGTTAACAGTTAAGTATCGACGTACTAAACCGAACGGTCCGGTTAGGCTCTCTCGGGCGGATCGTGTTACCCACGGACAACGAATTTTTGTTACATGTCCTCGCCTATGTATTCATTCTTATGAGATATTTTTTAATTTTAAAACATGGCGATTGGCCTCGTTTATCGTCGTTCTATAAATATTAGAATTCTCTGTAAATTGTGGTCTTGTAGTATAATTTTTCTTTGCAATTTACTGCAAACCGCTTCTATGACCGATCCGTTGTTAATGCGTGGGTTCTCTGTCGCTCACCATTACTACAAGATGTACTCTAGCTGTTAAAACTTGACGTATGAGGAAAGGTCCCTGCATAAGAACGACCTTTCTCTGTCCAATCCAATTGGTGCCAATTTCTACAGCTTTCGATTCGTCTCGATTTGAATGTCTAAGAATCAAATAACAAACTTAATACAGGATCAAAGATTAATCCATCTTTCCATCTTATTTATTGCTTTGATACGAATACCGGGTCAAGTTATTAAATTAAAATTGGAAGGAGCAATAAAATATGATGGATTATCATCGTGTTGAAGTTTATTACAAAGAAAGTCCAGTGATAATTTGGAGCAGCGAGTAGTTACGAGTATGCACAAGACCTGCACAGGTCATGATTAAGATCAAACAAGTTGTTGATTGCCAAAATTGATTTGGAAAACGGATTCTTTATGCAATAGGATACTTTCAAAACGAATGCTATTTGCTAGTTCAATGGGAAAAAACATTGTTTCTAGGCTATGGAATTTATCAATTGGCCTCGCATACAAAAAGAGTGCTCCAAATGCACGAAAGGATGCGTCAATCAAACGATAATTGGATAGCGGTCTCAATTTTTTAAATCCTATCATCCCATGGTAAAAGTATACTAATTATCGATCATTCGTGTTAACTGATATGCGGAACATCCTGATCGTGTACGTGAATAATTAAGAGTTTTTTCGTCTTCCTGCACCGTCGTTTAATTCCACAATTTCAACGGTCCTTTTTGTAATGTGTTTTTTTCCCAATGAACTAGGACGATTGGGTTGAATGTACTGCGTGAATAAAATCGATCGATCGAATTCGTATTGCTATGGATTAGTCTGTTTGCGATTTTTCTGGAATATATGGAGATTAATTGAAGTCGATATTTGATCGCTTGACTATAAATCATTCTGCTTTAGGTTGCGATAATATTAGGTTTGTCTCTCTTAAATTCTTAGCATCGCTATAACAAGCACTGTTTGTACAGGTTCACTTCGAAAGTAAGTCAAGCTCACGATTACGTTTTATCTATGTTCGTTATTATGCAGTTAAGTAGTTTGATTCTTAACGTTGTTTCTATTTAATGTGTGTGTGTTTTTTTTATTAGAAAATATCACTGAAATCCACAAAAAAGTCCACAACAAGTTGTTCAATAATGCAAAAATAGAGGATTGCTTTTTGATTAAATTTTCAATGCATTTTAATAGTAAATGTAATTCAGAGTAGAAGTATGTTGATATAAGGAAAAAATAAGAAGTTGTTTAAATTTGGTTGTTTAACCCTTTGCGGTCTTATTTTGTAATCATTATTGTAGCTGCATAGATTTTGGTTGTAAGTTTTTATCAATTCTTCGGTAAAAAATTATAATGGTGTGGTACACGTTCGTGGAATTTGAGGTTCTACTGATTTTAATCCAACAGAAAAATGTAAATTTGGGCTCATCATTATTGGTAACGACTTCCCATAGTGGCATTTGGATTGTCACTATTTTCAAACTTATTTATATCAATTTTTTCACAATTTTTAATAGTTTTTGCACTATTTGCATAATCATTTTTATCGAAATTACTTTTTTTAAGCTCATGGAAGTGCTCCCACATGTCCAAGATGAGCATTCTTTGTTAAAATTGGCAGGCACGTGTATAATAAACATATTCATCGTATAGACTACAATTATCCAAAAATATTCAAAAATGTTTATTTAATGAACGAAAAACTACAAAAAATGTTGGTAAAAACACAATTTTTTCTTCGATCGTTCACTATATTTTTATTTTCCAATATTTCTTTTTAATTATAGTCTAAACTATGTACAATATTATACAAAGTTAAAATATATTTAATTTATTTGCTGCAAATCACCTGTTCAGGACTTAGGACTTCCATGGTAAAGAATGTCGTCACTCACCCACCGACATACGTGACTCCCCCCACTCCCACTACCATACTTTAGGCGTGATAAGGGATGTGTCCCAAAAGTCATGAAATATGTATTAAAAAAAAAAGATTTATTGAATGAAGTGTAAAACTAATGCCCCCCCCTCCATTCTACCTCATTCAACCGGTTCAAACACGATGTGATCAGTAGACGTGTGAAAAAACATATATTTCATGACTTTTGGGACACATGTGGAAATTGAGTCGTGCGTTAGTTTTTCTTGCTTTTTGTACCATAGCGTTTTACTTGGTATTTTTGACAGTACTGTTGCTCGTTGTTAAGAGCGTTTGACAGTATATTTTCTTCAGAAATATTTAAAAACCCAACATCTGTTCTTGTTGATGATATATTTCTGATCGTGTCCATGGTAAGCTTGGACGTTGAACAATAAGTTTAGTATTCTTGTCTTGGGGTAGATAAATTTGTGCATCGTTTAAGCGTTATCTCAATATTGGGTGATATTCTTTTGATTGTTGATCTGATTCCATGGAATTGTGAACTAGTTTTGTTGGAAAAATGAGACATTATTTCGTGTATTTTTAAATATGGGTCGCCTTAACTAATGTAGCAATGCATGAGACAGTCACATCGATTACTCAAAGTTAATTCTTAACATTGCAATGTCAAGTCTACTTTTGTTCGGCGTGGGCGAGTAAATCCCATAGCTGGTTCGCTGTTAAAAGCAATCCTACGCTACCCTAGTTAGTTAATAAGAAAAGCAGCGTTACATATGGCAGATCTTTCATCGAAGATCATAATAATAATGTCCAAGACTGGTTGAATTAGTCCCTCCGGTTGGTTCGATCGGACGATTATCAATTTATTATAACGGCAAGGAAAAGGTTCTTCGTCACTTGTGCTAATGCATCCACTTCCTAGACCCGTTACCATAGATGCAAATAACACACTGACCTTCTTAAGGCCGCCGATGCAGTTTGACTGCAAGTGCGAAATGCAATCATTATACCGCATGCATTTGATTCGTTATAATATTAGCAAACTATACATCTTTGTGGCAATTGAGGATTGTGCACTTTCATTTCCATTATATTATGATAATACCCGCCTCGTTAATTTCCTCTAGATCTCAACAAAGTGTATTGCAGCAAGTTCACTTTAGAAGTCAGCCATTTCCATGATTATGCCTGTATCTAGGTTCGATAATTTGCAACTAATCAGATTTGTGGAAGCAATTGTATGATATTTTCATATTTGTCGTCGTTTCGCCGCAGTCCCAATACAGTAATTGCGAGCATCTGAAGAGTTTTCGTGTCAACTGCTCCAACGTCACCACAAAAAGCGTTCTTTTACCGTCGGCCTGCATGTTGGTGTTTTTTTATGATTTATAACGTAATACATTGTTTCACGAAAATCCGTTAACGTCTCCGATCACAAAAACTTCCTCCCATGGTCTTTAATAACTTTTAGGTGGAAAATATGTGTCGCTCTATGGCATCGGGGTCAATCGGATTTCGACGAAATATGCGATGCGCGGCATTTTATTATGTTATTATGGTGGATCGATAACGGAAAGGTTTTATGGCTTAATTAAGACTCAAATGAGATTTCGTCTCTAGAGTTTAGTTGTAAAAAAATGGTTCGTATCGCTACATTTAAGTTCTTGTGTTACAGTTGTACGACCACTTACTAGTGATGATCGAAATCGCGCGACCATAACGTCAAAGTTTTCCGCGCTGAAAACTATTTATTTTATGGATAGTAAATAGGGTGAACACTAATTTGTAACATTTTCAATGTGACATTATTTTGCACAGATGCATTAGCCCTTTTTATGATTTTACGCATTATTTTTTTCCATTTGTTAACCAAAGTTTCATTTTTATTTTGCTTGCTCTCTTTCTGGCCAACTGCCGATTGGAGTTTCACTTTTCGTGACGTTCAAGGGAATTTACACCATACGCTGTAATCATTTACAAATTTGAATTGTTTGAGCAAATTGTGCCATAAACAATAATATATTTAAAACAATACTACCATACACGAATTTTATTTATAGTAATGCCTCTTATGAACTATATTGTGTAATTTATGTGGTTTGTATTTTTACTATAATCATTTTATTATAATCATAAACTTTGAATATCGTAATTCCCATCGACTGTTGGAATTAGCCCACTAGGTCAGGTAGCCCCAAACTTTTTAAAAACTGAACGCGGCAAAAAAGCGCTGATTTTATGTAAATTTAACAGGTTTCAGACATTCAAAAATAGCATATAAATGACGTACGAAAATATCAAAATTGGTTTTTTAACCAATTCGTTCTAAAAACTTGTCAAGATTGAATGCGTTTATTTCAACTATCAATATTTTTAAATAATTATATGAATATTTGCGGGTGTAAGTTGCACTTGGACGAAGATACACCCTCAGTTGGTGTAGGAGCGAACCTGAGATGCATTTTTGCGTCACGTAGGACTTTACCTTAGCCCGACAGCACTCTCATGAGGAAAAGAGGGACTGGACTTCTAAATAAAACTCTGAGATCATGCTACTGTAGCGTGGACGAATGATCTTCCCAATGCAATGGCGCTGTTAATCTGAGCAGATTTAATTTGCCAGATTAACAGCGACATCTTCCTTCTCTCTTTGAGTTCAATGTGTTATTTTAACAGCGCCATCTTTTGTGGCGCTGCGGGGACATTGCATCTGCCGGTTGGGTGGTGACGCGCAGGAGACGGGAGGCGGGAAGATTCGTCGGTTAGCCTTGGCTGCGGGAGGACGTCCTTCTCGCAGCCAGATCTCTCGCTCTCATATATCGAGCGAACGAGGAGGTGAATGTATGATATCGACGAATTGGATCTAACCCCTTCCTGTGAATAAAAATGAATGAGGCCCTAGTTCTTCAGTGGACTGTTTGTGGGCTGTATGTGGCATACACTCGTACATCGATGGCAAGGTCGTGCTGTAAAGGTACCCTTACACGTCTAAATATTCTCAAATATTGCCAAAAGCAATCCTTAGCGTTTCATTTTCAATGCCGTGCTTCTATTTCTAATACAATATTATTATTTATTCAAGTCATTATTTTTTTGTCACGTTTTGATTAAATTTTCGATCAAGTTTTACGAACACAAAGATGCACTAGTATTTCCATAAAGGAATACAATAACTGAACATTTTTTTTACAGAGTACAAAATAGAGAATCATTACATTAGTTATCAACAGATGACGACAAAATAAAGATTAAAATTAAAATGGAATTTGTCTATATTCGGTTGAAAACCATCAGGTATGGGCTCTCTTTAGATCGTTGGTGGTCATAGCATCTATGTTTGATTCAATTTAAAATTAACTCACTAATTAAAATACTAATGGTTGATCGAAAAACGTGGCCCAGGATCTGTGTCGTCGGATAGGCAGTGAATAGTTTTGCGACTTATGGTACACATGTTGTACCATCGTTCATAGTGTAATCATTGTGCACCCATTGGTATAATTTGCTATATTCATTCGTATAACTTATTTGAATTATGTTTCACATTAATGATGGGGGTTTGTGGCCAAAGATTTTGACTGAGAATTTCCTCGTATGCAAAAAATTTTTAGCATTGTACTTGGACATGAGTTATCAAACTGGCGACGTTATTATATTGGGATCCCTTTTGTGCGAGTTCCGGTTTTGTCTAACGTCTTGCAGTAATTGCGTCCGTTACTCGGCCGAAGAAAAAACCTATGTGAAAATTAATATAAAGCAATAACAAGTAAAACAAAAATGTAAACGTTTTATTCACAAAAACCCCGCCACCAGAGCACGTACTACACATTCTTCTGAACTTACATTAACCTCAATAAATAAAAAGAAGATTTACTGTTCGAGAGCTGTCCTTTTTTTGAAGTTCTATGCATTTAACACACTTTTGACGACATCGCTGGCTCTTTCGGGACGACCATATATCCGTGTGAATTCATCTTCAAACTATATCGAAACGCTGTGTGTTATTACAGCTCGTTTAATCGATGAGATCTTATTGAAGTTAGCGTTCTTTCGGTGTAATTTAACACGTTTTTTACGTGCATACATTTTTATGATCGCTATAAAATTCTTTGTTTTGTGAAATGTTCTCGTGTTGTAAAATCACAATTATGTCTTTATGGCTCGAATTAATTTAGATTTGCTCTCTAATTGCACAGCGCTTTGTGAGATTTAACCGTACAAATTGGGAAGACTCGTATGCAATATCGCACCGAGCGTATATCGTCTAAATTATTTGATTTTCAAAGTGTGTTCATGAGAAAATCTTGCTTTTTATAAATTTCATACGATCATACGTTCTACGCTATTTTTTTGGAGACTCAAACATCTTTTCGAGTAGCGCTGTTAACAGCGACATCTTCCATCTCTCTTTAGGTGCAATGTGTTATTTTAACAGCGCCATCTCTTGTGGCCCTGCGGAGACATTGCACCTGCATACCGATGGATCGCTTCTTGCGCGTGCACCGTTGTCGGTTGGGTAGTGACGCGCGGGAGGCGGGAGTCGGGAGGGTCGCCGGTTAGCCTTGGCTATGGAAGGTAGCCCCTCCTGCAGCCAGATCTCTCTCTCTCTCATGTGGAATAAATAGTTATTTGGAGAAGAGAGTCTTTCCATTTGATGTCCATCTATTCCCACCCATTCGTCCAGCAACATCACAGCCCGATAGAATAACGGACCCGTGCCTCCAAGAACGACCCTGCCTCAACGTTACACTAACGACAATATATTGCTGTCCATTAATGCATTGTGTAATGATGAAAATGTCGCTAGGGCTAGTGAATTTTCTTGCAAAGATTTTGGATCATCGCATCGACTCTCCCACCGCATAGGAAGTAGTTATCATAGCTCGACAAGAATAAAAAGATAGTGATTGCTTCTTCGTGGCGCTTACTCGTAATTTGCACAATTAAAATGCGAAAATAGGCCACATCTTTTAGTTCACGTCCGGAAGACCGTTTAGCTAGTTTAGCGGATATGACAGCTTGTCAAAATTGAAGTGTGAAGTGTTGGATGTTTTGCTGGATGAGCATTTTTTACCGGGTTGACGTTTTTGCACAACGTAATACAGAAGCTGCTACTTCGAGCTTCAAACCGCTTGTGCAGAATTTGATGAATTATTTCGCTCGCGGTATTCTTGATCAGAAACGAGAACCAGATCCAGGTAAAGGTTTTTGATCGGTCGAAGAGTACCGTCGCATCTATCTTTTTTAAAGTCTAGATTGTCGACAAGTTGGATTTGCATATAGACTCTGGATGTCTTACGGTTAAAAGAGCTGTTGTAGAAGTACTCGTCGTAGGCTATGCATAAATATGCTTTCTTCTATAGGATTCGTCAATTAGCCAAAGACCTATGCTGGTTATATCCCTGTAGGTTTTCGAGTTTGGAGTAAAACTTGATATTGAGCAACAAATTCGCTCCACTTGGACACTCCAACGGTTTCCTGCTGACCGGTAGTCGAGATACATATCGACGAACCGTTCTCGGCATACTTCTTTGTCATCTCTTAAATTGTTTCTGCAGACTCCATTAAGGCTAAAAGTGAACGGCGTATCCTCGAGTACCAACAGGGCGACGCTCATTGCTGCTTTCCTTGCAGGTCTTCTATAATACGTATTTTACCTAATGATTGAGGATATGCAGTTCGTCCGATGAAGTTTTCTTCAAAATATGACTCGCAGCTATTATGGATCGACATCGATGTAAAAGCAGTTGAATAATTTCAAAATTTCTTTAATAAATCCGCACATTTCATACAAAAAAATCGCGCATGCAAATATTAACACAGTTCTCCGATATGGAAAGCGACGATGAATTCAAATTTGTTTCGTTTTTTATTGATATTTTTTATATTGAATATGGAAAGTTTCGCTTTGCACGAATTTAGCCCATTTATCAAATTTACATAATGTATTTTTTTACGCGCTCATTACTGAAGCGGAATTGTCGCGCGTAAAAAGAAGCTGAATGCGATTCGAACGATGCTTCTGTTGAAGTTTGGGGATCCCTGATCTAATGATATCTTGGTATGGACTCAATTATTTCTTCATCAATCAAAATTTGAAATACAAAGCCTTCAACATCATTATTTAACTACGCACTGACATCTTTTTCATCGCAATCATAGCATATTGAAATCGATTTCGTTGCTTCTGTGATTTCACCGCGGTTTTATTTGATTGATTGATGTTTTTTCGTATTAATAATTATTATCATCGTCTTGTATTGCGATATTTATGAGATGAAGTGTTTTTAACGTAGTGTATATAGTCTTTACGGTAAGAAATCTTTAATCCTTTTCATTCGAGACCCTTTTTCGCGCGGCGAATCAGTAACTCGAGTCGTTTCGCAGCATTTTTGGCGAATTTCTTACCACTAACTTAAAATTATTACACACACAAATTGATGTATAAAACAATTGCCAAGATGCATGCCCGGCTTGTTGGGGCAAGTATTACAATAATATGTGGTTTGATGTCTTTTGCCTGCTTTGTTTCCTTGAGAATAGACTTTGTAATCCTTCCTAACTCCTGTTAGAACATAATGCAGCTTTCTATTCAAGCGAATGTCTTCGGAATCGAAGGTTGAAGTCGAAGCTCGATTAGGTGGCTGGTGACAATCTCCAGTCAGTTGGTGGACTAAAGTTTTCACACACCGCAAGTGATTGAGAGGCTATTCTCTTCTCTGTCAGGTGGCATTTTAATTTCAATAATTTTTCAGCCAAGACAAAGCTTGTATCCCCATCAAACCGAGTAATGAACGAGAGTCACCTCTCGAGTTGCGGTATCAAATCATATGGTGAGTGAGAGTCACCTTTCAATGCAAAGTGTTAAGTCTGTAAATCGTATGCAGGGTCTTTCCATTTTTGGATGAATGGATGTGTGACATGCCACGATGGACATTCTGCACGAGTGATTTGAGGGCACGGTTATCGTTGAGGGTCGGTTGTACTTATTGCATCTATTTTATTGATCGTCGATAGATGTGTGTGAAGTTTCATAATTGCGTATGCAATGTGGGCTTGATGAATAATGAAGAATACAAAGTGTTGCAAAACCATTATGTACGGTTATTCGCTCGATAATTCCTGCAGAAGCAATCGTGCCGATAAGTCGTCCCATCGATTCGAATGGAAACCAAATTAACGCGAAGAAGGCGCTTCGAGCGACTACAAACGAGGGAAGACATTAACATGAAGCTGTGTCATAAAATATGTAGGTATACCAGAAGCAAAATACGGACATGATCGATCCAAAGCAATAACGCGCCGCATGCTGGACTTTGGAAAAATGAGGAAAAGCGTCTCCCGCCCAAGAAGCAATGATGGCAAATATGATATATGACAACCGAGGCAAATTGTCACACAATAACTATCCATCAAACGGGTTTACTGCAAATGAACTTCTTGTCGGCGAATATCTAAACGGACTGGGAAGCTCTTATCTCTTATATTGCAAACTGGTTCCGAATATATTAAGTCGATATGGACCTCGATCTGGTTCGATAATAGATCACAGAGGCATACGTAGAAGTACTTCGTTTGATTGTCGATAGTATAGATCACTGCCTTCGACTACTAAATTTAAAGTTATGCAGACGTATATGGATGTGCATAGCTTTTCCTCTACGACTAATGATGTAAAGACTTAAAAATTTGATTTTAGGAAAGTCGATAATAACGATCATCAACAGTCATTTGATACCAAAATCGGTCATGCAATTCAATCAATCAATGGAGAAATTCATCCAACTTTTCAACAAAGATTCAATTATCTTCATATTTGGTATTTATATTGTAATTATATGTTTTTGTTGCTTATTATTTTCCCCCTCGATCTTAGTTTCCTATGCTATTAAGTCTTTCAGTTATTAACCATCGGCAGACACTGATATTTTAATAATCCGCAACGAAGACCTGCAGCGTTGTTCGCTATAATCGTGATCGACGATCAATCAACTGGCATTAAAATGACACGATCGATCATTAAAATTTCTAGAAATTATGAATTTTAATCGTATTATATGCTAAAAACACTTATTTTCAACGTAATGATGCTAATAAACGCTTGCGTTTTAGTTTTGTCTGTCGTCTGTGTGTTTATCGCTTGAATTTCCCCAGAAGCGATAGAAAATACACACAGATTGCCAAATCATTAGGTTCAAGACACCAACACATCGACCAATTGTCAAAACTTTTGACAATTTAATCTTGTTGAAATCCAGAAAGTAAGGTTACATAATTTATGTTGGATCAAAACACGCTTGTATTTAATTGAAATTCATAGGATACTTGACAAATATATTAAACTATATTTCAGCCGTCGAAATTGAGACATTTTTGAGACACCAGCTTTGGTATGCCAGTGTCATAGACCTCCGCCCCCAGTTATTTTTGGATTGTCTTTTGGATAGTGACACACCCATGTATCATCCCCCGTCATGATAGAGTCCAGAAAAGCTTTTCCCTCCTGTACAAAATGATCCAAAAATTCACTGGCGGCTTTCACGCGATTTTAACGGTGCTCCGGTGTGAGCATTCTGGGCACCCATGGAGCATACAACTTCTCGTAACCAAGTTTTTCCAACAAAATATCATCAATGAGACTTCGAGAAATGTCAGGAAATTCTTTGTGTAGATCGTCAAGCATCACATGGTGATCATTTCGCAATTTTTTGAACAAGTTCGTTTGAAATCACGTTAGGTGCGCCAATTTCGAAGCAAAAAATTCCCTCGACCCCATGGGCTTTTGTAATCTTACTTTCTAGATTACCCTAGTATATTGGATATTTTCTAGTGTTTTCTTGTATAAAAATGGATATTTTATATCCAATCAAAGACAAATTCGATCTTGTTGGTATATTTAGATATTCGGAGCCCTTGAAAGAATTCATCCTGAAATTTGCGTACGATTACGGCCTGCATAGCGGTAGTTCTCGTTTCAACTGTATAATTTTTAATCGCATATTTTTTCATCGAGTCACTGAACCAGTTGATCGCAGTTATGAATCCGCAGATGCAAGGCAGATAAAAAATTGACCGGGTAAAATTTACCCAGATTATGAAATTAAGGTTCGAGTCGTGTTATGGTATGCGTAATTAAGTTATCCAAGCAGAACAGTAACGCTATTTAAGGCACTTTTTACTCTTTTTCCTAATCGTTGGAGCGTCTATGCTCCGCAGTAACGCCTGAATTAGTAACTGTATCGTAAGAGAAGCGTTATCGACTGAGATGTTACTCGATCTTTATCGATTAACTCCGATCGAATGCCCATTCTAGTATTTATGAAAATATTGCATCTTGTCGTCTTGGAATTCGGCATCCGTCGATGCAAGCTGGAGTTGAATACTCAATGGTGAAATGTATCATTAATATAATGGCAATGGATTAGTAACAGCGATTTGACGACGCAGTACTCGCCATAATAGGATAATGAGTTTGATTTGTCAATAAATCCTAAATTGATTGAAAGATTGCACAATGACATGGTGATCTTTCAGAACGTTTTTCTAAGTAGATTAAAGACCTCCAGGAATTTACATTTGGTTCAGCCCAATATAAGATATGAATACTTTATGTAATAACCCCAACTGATCAGAATATATCATTGATGTAACGAAAGTATAATGCTGGTAATGAATAGCTGTCGATGGGCACGCGACTTCTATGAACGCGGTGATGTGAGCCGGTTCTCTATATTCTAAATTTTATAATAAGAAATATATACTTGGGACTGTTTTTATGCGATAGATACGTTCCATGGGGAGTCGCATAAAAAAGACTTGAACTACATAGAAAATATAGGGATACATTACGTTATTTTTAAAAACCGCATAACTTCAAACCAGCGTGATGAAATGTTGCAAAAATCGCATTAAAAAAATTGCGAAGATCAAGCAATATTTTTTTACAGAGTTCGTAATATGGAGACATGCAATTCTTAAGCTCGTGCTGGAACTTGAAAGCACGTTCAGAATTTGAGTCATGTACAATAAATAGATTGACTAGTTTCATCTATAATTTTTACAGTAAGTGGGGCAGGAGTTTCTTCCACTTCAATATCGTCTTCTGTTTCTTTGCTGGTATATAACATCAAGTCAATAATATCATTCAAGCGAGTATACTCAAACGATTCATCAGCATAATTTTGAGAAAAAGTATCAAAGCCTTCTCCACCAAGTTGATTTGCCAAAGTAATGATTTTAGCTGACAATGTCGAAGTTCTATTTTTACATTTGGATGTTCTAAATGTGGATGACTTTTATATTTTAATTATGCGCATTCGCATAAAAAAAGCTTTGTGCTCTGTAGAAAAATTAGGGATAGGTTCCATTATTTTTAAAAATCGCATAACTTCAAAAATGCATAAAAAAGATTCGCATAAAAACATAACCCAAGTGTATAGTAGAATTTTAACCGTCGTATACGTATGAAATAATTACACACAAAATAAAATATATACCAACATGGCGTAAATATACCATCGTGTCAAAAATATAATTTTTGACTATGGTTCGACGTCTATATATCGCCACGTCGCACTTTTAGCGGAGATTTTTCGCAAAGATATAACGCTGCTTGATCTGAAAAGATCGAAATCCATTGGAGGGAGGTCTGATGAATAAGAAGGATGCGGTAATACTTACCAGTTAAATTCTCCTATTTTATCCAATTCTGTCAGTTTTGCTTTATGAGTGCAGTTATAGTTTCTTCCTGTTTCATTATTTCATAATGAATTATTCCCCGTATACCCGTTCATATGCATAAAACTTTTTATTGACAGTGCGGGCTATTTTATATGTTGTCAGGAAAGCGTAGCACGTGTTTCATCGCTTGTTGTGTTCGTTGTGTGGCGTGCAGTATCCATCCTACCCCATAATACCCATCCTATTCGTTTTGATGATGAGTTTTAAATGTGTGTTGCATAGTAGTCCAGGGGTATTCCAGTCGTTGCGATAATTCCTTGATTGTTTGCTATGGCTCGATGACTCGATTAGGGATTTTAGTGCATCATTATCAAAATTCGAAGGTTTCGTTTCGGTTCATCCCCTAAGATTGTATTTCCGATTATCATATATCATAGTCTGATTTAAACTTCTGGAATCAGTATTGGCATTAACAGACTGTTACTACTTCACCATAAACTGAAATGGTGCTAAAATTATAAAAATGTATTTTCCGTTATCGACCGAAGAAAAACATTACCACAACAACGAGGTCAATTTTTTGAACCTTCTAAGTGCTTTTTAACACTTGCAAAATCGCGCAGTGTCAAAACGACAACGTCCGGTGTCGTCCGGCTTAAGCGTTCGATGTGAGCTTTCGTATCGAATTAACCGGCTTATTGTTTGGAAATTTTTAAAAATAGTCGTGCTCTGCGACTTTTTTATCCGGTAATTGTCGTGCACTATCTGCTTGTTTTTCTCGTCTCGAATTTGGCATTGAGAAACTTCTTTCATTGACGAGCGGAACGATCCGATATCTCGCTATCTGCCATACTACGGTTAATGCGATCCTATTTTTTAATCCGTACAAATTTGACACTGACCTGAAGACTATATTTAGACATACGAATAGATTTTTGCTTAGCTGCGAATAGTTGCATTTAATTCGGTGTACTCTTCGCGGAGGCCGTCGAATCATTTATCAAATTCCTAATTGTCCGGAGACCGAGACCTTTCCCGACTTCAGCCTTTATGACCTCTTTAGATGGACTATAATCTTGGATCATTTTTAATCATCATCATCGTAATGGTCGTATTCGGTGCAGCCTTCGCTCTGGAAATCATCTTCTCGCTTTCAACTTATTGTTTTTTACTACTCCCATAAATGTGGTGTTATTTTTTATGGGGCTATTGTCTATTTATTTTATGTGCATTCCCATTTCATCTAACGATTAAAACGATGCACTAGATACCTTCATTCATGAAGAGTGCATACAATGTAATTAAGAAAGTTAAGAGGACAATTTCAGATTAGATTCGCAATAAATTATATGACATAATTAACCCTATGTGTGCACAGATCTGTGCATTTTATCAAACAATTTGTTGACTGTTTGGTGTATAGAGATGTCACCAATATTTTATAACAAAAATATGATTAATTCCAAGGTAATATCAATTATATTTTGATGGTATTGTAACGGATTTTCGACTTATTTAATTTCGCGCATTTTAATTACTCCAAAAACACATAAATTCATCATAAAAAATTAATACATTTCAAAGTAGATTCAGTAACGTATCAATGATCATTCAATAGGTAGCCCTGATAACCTTTCTTGAATTTATCTAAAAATAAAATGGAAAAAATATAGCGACTCACCGATGAGTCGCTGGCGTTGAAGTGGATAAAGAACATTTGCTGATAGAATTAATGACATAGAAGACTTCCATAATAGGACAGACTTAAGCTCACATAATTATTTCTTGACGAGTGGCCATCAAAGAGAAAAGCTCTCAAAATGCATGACAACGCAATAATGTGAGCTTGAATGCTTTAACCACCCACTATGGGATTCAGATTTACCTCCCTTGGATTATCTTTTTTTTGAATTTGGAGACATTTGTTGAATGATAAAGACCCTAAGGTTTAGAGAATAATAGGAAGATTTCTTCTCGAGTGTTGATAAAAGAAAACGCTTAATGACTTCTAAGAGTTGTAGATAAGTTATCGAACGTTTTTAGTAATATTTAATGTTTATGAATTTTTTTCTGTGCGAACAGGGAACAACCACGAATTCTTTCAGCTCTCCGTAGAAACCGTACGGAAAATTGACCCCGAAATCGATGCGTTCATGTGTGATTTATTTTATTTTTACGGCTGTTTAATTTGTAAAATTCTCGTAATCGTACGCTCTTTAACCGTTCATTTGAGCTTTTTTCCTTGTTGGAATTTATTATGTAATCTAACTGTAGTTTTTGGTTATGCGCGATTTATTCGTTATGTAATAGTCCCGTTTCGCTTTATATAGACGTCTATGGGCGCGATCTCCGATGAATATTTTGATTAAGTAAATAAGAAAACGACCTGCGACGCATCGACGTAACTTTTCGCCGACTGGATTCAATCGTCTCTTATCGTGCTTTAATTTTTGCGCCAAAATTGGCTGCTATTGCACCGATAAGATGCATCGCCGCTGCAGTCTTCTGCAGGTCAAGCAGGTGCAAGACGAAGCCGTTAATCTATTGCCCGTGTCGAATGCGATCTGTACTGTTTCCCCTCGTGTAATTAAAGGCTTAGACCTCTTTGGCTCGATGTTAAATGCAGTGTTAAAAACGCGAAAAAACCATATCAAGGCCTGTAATTATGACATTAGCATGAAGCATCGCCGCCGTCGACCGCGAAGTATTGCGTTCCTAAAGACTTCCGCGGAAGTGCGCTTTGATGTACGAGGATAGTCCCAGAAGTACCCGACCTAACAAATATTTAAAAAATTGGAGAAAAAAATCTTTATTTCTTTACATTGTCTCCTTTCAGCTCTATAGACTCCACTCTTCATTGTTGGCAAAACTTTTACCGTGGAGCCATTTTTTCCAGAGTGACTGATAAAATTCCTATCTGCTGAGACACGGACTAAAACTCGTAAAATTCCCGATTTCCCGACAAAATATTTATTTCCGTCGCTGCAGATGAATACTTATATACTATAATACTTTGATGTGATTCATAATTATATTACGAAGGAATACAAAAATTCTGGACTCCGTATCTATTATATTTCATATCGATATTCCTATTATTAAGTCGAGGTGTAGTAAATACATCACCGGTAGGGAAAGATTAATATAACAATTTGAAAAATATATATGTACTGTATATATGCACACATAGATTAGATAGTTATTGCGCCTAAGCTCGCCAATTAGTAGTTACGCCACTGTTTCCAAGCGTCCAGATATCGGCGAGATTGTCTCGATTTATTAGCCTTTAACGTGCTGGTAAGCTGTACGATTTCTATTAGATAAAAAATTCCCGGGACTGGATTCCCTACTCACGACGCTATTTTTGTTCCATTGTGAGCAAACGCGGCACCCATCTAGCGCAAAGCTTTCTCATGTTAAAATTTTCAGTCAATATGCGATGTACAGAATTTTTTAAAATGATTACCATTAATGGTTGCCAAAGAAATACCAAACAACATAGCGCTCTAAAACTTCAAAATAAAATCTTCACAAGGTAGGTATTTTCTAGCATACCATAGTATATCAGGTTGGGTACTTCTGGGACTTCTCTCGCTTGTAATTCGGATTAGACGAAAGGAAGCAAATTAATCATAGCGATATCTTCTTCTTTCATCTGTTGAATTACATCATGTGGCCGTGGCTAAAATGTGCTTGGGGCGATTCGACGACCTTGCCAAAAAAATAATCAATCGACGCTCCCATCCGATCATTTCGGTTATTAATTCTGCAAGATGTTGGATTATTTATGGCGATCCGTCACGGTGCCCAAGGCATCCACATGGAGGATTTTTTTAGCATAAGAAGTTGATGCTGCTGTCTTGGATCCTAGATCCAGTAGCACTGCGTTTTGATCCGACGATTATTTTATCCGGTACTTAAAATGTATTTGTTCCGGTCCGTCCAGAGGCTCCTCCAACATGCTATCAATATTTTTTATCTTGAGATAGTCTCAATTATTTACCTTGTATTATTATAATTTCATTAATCAATTTGGCTATCAATCACTTCTTTGATCGTCCTCCATCCGTAAACCTTATCCAATTTTTCGTGTATCAATTATACATCGTTATTAAACAAAAAATCTTAATAAACATGTATTTTCCTTTTGTAATAATAAATTGTATTTTATTTTGATATTGAAGATTTGAACGAAATTCGAAAACTGGGGTGCTATCGACAGTGTTTATTTATTTATATACAAGCTTCATACACGCTGCGACGGTTCCGACAGATAAATGAATTTGTACGACGATAAGTGGTGGACAAGCAAATATAGTATCTAAATTTATGATGATTTTAAATTAGGTCACTACTCAAAGATTACTGTAATTTTGAAGTTACATAAACACTTATGTATGAATAAGTTTGCCTCAATGTCAGAAATATGTAGAAAATTTGACGATGGTAAAATGAAGTTAAACACATTACTGCAGGGGTTTAACCCTCTGGCTGCTACGTGTTTCTTGATGAAATTAACGCATATAAACTATTCATATTCGAGCATTTTTAAGTCATTAACCTTTTGAAGAGTGAGCAAATTTAAAATCAATGAAGTCGTTGATGCCATAATCGCTTTACACCGATTACTTTCTGTCAGCTCCTATCAGCGTAAGACAATCTTCAATTAGAGGCAGAGTCAATTGTAAATAAGCACCGTTGATAGCATACAAGACCACGTGATTTTTTTACATAAACAATACACAAGAAATCGATTCATTTGCTCCTGCTTTAGAAGGAAATGATAATCGGACAGAGACTCATTCAACAAACAGCGACGAACAGCAAGCAATTAAATAAATAAACACTGTCGATAGCACATAATATTGCTATGTATGCGGGGAAGCTCTCCGTCTCTGTCTCCCGAACTGCCCTACGTTCTCTCTCTATCTCTGTCTGCCTTCGAGCTCGATGTACAAGAGTGCTCTTTCTGAATAGTGGAGGGGGTGGGGTCCCAGGCCTCGGGATAGTACTCCTTTAGGGCTTAATAGGCCAATAGCGATCATTGTTTGCAGTCGTTTCAAGACAATCATGCGGTCGAATAATACAAATGCACAACTGGTTATTAGAGCAGCCGCCTCCTTTCTTCAGTGACGGGATCAAAAAGCTTTCTATCCGATAGAATAAATGTGTTTCTAATAAAAGGGACTATAATATTAAGAAATAATTTTATTTCCGATATATACAATTATTCAGGTTTCGATTTTTTTAATGAATGTCCACAACGTTGAAAGATTGGTAGACTATGATTTTCCTGAGCTTTTGCTGGTCTTCATTTCCTATTCAGTCGATGATACTAATTAAGAGATTTTGTGCAAGGGTTGCTATATCGAAGATGGATCGAATCATCCCTGGCAGTAAATGCCCCATAATTTATAGGCCACAAAAACATTTTTGATGGTAAAAATATTGATTCATATTGGATTCTAAGGGAAGAAAGTTGAAGACTCCAACACGTTGTATAGCTCTTTTGAGCAGGTCTTAATCTGTGACACGCTTTGGTATTCATGCTCCATTCTTTGTGCTTCCATCAATTATGTTTTTTATAATTAAAAAGCACATAAAAGACAGGTAGTGTGGTGTTTTGACATTTGGGCCGGTACGCATAACGACGTCGTTGATCGATCGCAGTACAATTGCTTCCGTTTGGACCGACGAGATGAGATCGGTCACGCACGTTCGATTATCATATTCAATCATCCCAAACTCATTTTACTCTCCGCATCATCCCTATATCATGCAAAATGCATCATCATCGTCCGCCGAAGATGCAATCGATTTTCTCTTATTATTTAATTAACTTTCCATCCGTAAAAGTAATTTTCGTCTCGGAGACATGTGTAAAAAATGGAGCGCCGCTCCGTCAAACGCAACGGCTCAATCTGTAGTATCGAGAGACAGCAAGTGATTATAAAAAGCATTTAACGTCGTAACGTTACCGTATTGTTCGATCGCTCTTGACGGTTAGAGTTCAAGAAGTTCACTCTTACATAAATTTCATACGTAATTGCAGAAAAAAGTACATTTAGCTAAGTAACGCCCGAATTACACTTCACCATTCAATAACGGCATGTTTTTATTCGATTTCAATAACCGTTGTGGGATTATCGTTCTTAAATAATATTTGACATAATGATAGTTCACTGCGCTTTCCCGTTCCAAATTAAAAGGAAAAATATCGATAAATGCATCGTAATTGCATAAGAATCGTATGCTTTACCAATCGCGATTTTGCGTGAAATTTATTGCATTTTGGATTCTTACCCTGCTCTCATTTCATGGTTTTATCATGTTGACTTAGAAATAGTTTCAATAAATCCTCATCATAAGCAATAACAAAAAATGGGAAAAAACATGGCGTAATTCATAAAAATATGCTTCGTTTGTAATGTGTTAATCATTACAAATACACGATGGATATTTAATCATTTAAACGCTTTACAATGATTCTTTGAATCATACAAGTGAAATCATTTGCGTAAGAAGCTAAAAGCGAAATAATGTTCAGCTTATCAACATATTGTTAAAGCGACAAAAAAAGTAATTTAATCCCAATTACATTAAGTGTCAGAATGAATACATGTCAGCAATGAAAGCAATACAACAAGTACAATGGTTTTGGTACATGTATTCAAAGTACTATAATAGATGGTTTTGTATTTGTGATAATTGACGTTTCGATAGTGAAAGCTATTTATTCTATTGTCGTTTATATGTCTTTGGGAACGCTTTTTTTTTTTTAAAATATCGCTACTTTAAAAACTTCAACATTATTAATTAAAGCAATAAATAACATAAATCACGAGTTAAAAACTTAATTCATGTTCTAGATTTCTAGGTTGTAATGTATACATTTTGTTTAATTCATTGGTTGAGCAAAATTTTTTTTTTTATAAATTTTAACACATTTCCTGCGGGAGAATTTCGCGCGCGTCTGCCTCACGATGCCGATAATCTTTCAGCGTTTTTTCAAATAAACAATATAATTAATTTAATTAATTACTCCGCCGTCAATAAAACTGTAATACCTACGACTAAGAATTTTGCACAAAATAATCATTATTTACAGTCTATATTTTTATTTATTTGGGTTAACGCTTTGACGTACACAGCCGTCAAATCCCGTCATGCGTCAACAGATAATACTTGATTTTTGCGCCAGAGAAGTCTATACATACCGTCTTCTAATAAAATAGGCGCACTACTGGTCCAGTGGTTGCTTTATGCTACAGTAAAGACAACGTAGCGCATAGTGTCTATGATGCATGCGACGGAGATGGAGAGACTACAAACGATTCTTCCTCTCTTTCTGATTAACCGCCGCTTTGAGCATTTCTTGTTCAGGGTTGTCACAACGCGTAATGAATATTTAAAAATAAAGTGGAAAAAACATGATCTATTAAAATGTGAAGATATTTTTGGACTCACAAATATGAATCCAAACCATCAAAAATTATTTGTCTTTCTACATAGCGACTCACCGGTGAGTCATGCTGTGATACATGCTCGTCTATTATATCAGTTTTAAATATCGGACATCCTCCTGCATCTACCTTAAAAGGGCGATGCTTTTCTTAGATGTTTTTTAGCGTCGAATAAACGTGAGGCTTCATCAGTGTTAGATACTTAGAGCTGGTGTCGTGGAGGAGTGCATTTGGGAGGTAAGTATGATCGCCGCGATAACAATTAAAGCTTGGGCTGTCATTAGTCGGCACTTGGGTCCTCCGGTAATAGAATCTCCGAACACTAGTCGTTTCTTTTGTGGAAATTCGTGTCGCATCGGCCGAAAGGTGGCCATCGGTCATTTCTCCGGAAAGCTCTTTCACGAGAATATCAGATCTAATGCATTCTCAAATTAGGCGCCTCGTCGTGGATCAGTTTTTTTTTCTTGGGAGGCGGTTGCGGTAAAGCTTTTCAGGAAACGCGATCCGGCTCTGAGGCTTCGACGCCGATGGCCATCATTAGGACGCACCGCTGACTCCTTCAACCGTCGTCGTTTAGGTAATTGCCTTCTGCTAGAGGCTGCGCCCTGATGAAATATTAATATGACAGATCCCTTTAATACCCTTATATTTAGTTTTAATTGCGTGCCCTGTTTCGATTAAGCTCCCATCCGATTCGGGGACGATCTCCACAAGATCTTCAACGAGCAGCTCCTCTTTGTTTCATTCCATCGCTGTTTATAGAACCCGAATTGACGCTCAAAATGCTAGACTATAGAGTCATGATGCATCGTGAAAGCCTTCATCTCGCAACTCGCCTTGTTATTAAAGCTCACCGCGAAATTGCAATTTGGTTGCATTTTATAAGTTATTACGCGGAACACGAATATCTCACTGGTATCGTTACTCAATTTTGCCCATTTTGACCCTAGAATGCATCGATCTATATGCGGACCGAAACGAATTTCATTATTGAAATCTTGCGTGTCCGATTGAAGTTAAAAATAGCTTTCGTTCAGTACGGAGAAACATTCACATCTTGTGGTACTTATCGTATTGTCAAAATATTAATAGCCTACAGATGAAATACCTAATAGAATTTTGCTATTAATCGAAAAATGCTCTCGAAGGAAAAAAAGAATTGTCGCAATGTAGGGCTTCTTTGAAACATTTTAATGATTTAATTCATCCATATATCATTTATCTATGCTATTTTCAACTACAGGCATACTATAGAGCTCATTTTACATGGTAATATCGACAAAATACACCGTCATGTATTAAATATCTATTCATAATAAAACCTTTGGGAACATATATAATAAGGTGTGATAAATGAATCCATTATTCCGCAAAACTGTCTCAAACTCATCAAACTGCAATACGACTGCGATTTTTGAGTCATATTTTACTGGGCTTTTATTAGACATGCTTCCAATATTCAGCCTGGAATATATTTTCCATAATCACAATTCTCCCTGCCACTGAATTCAGAATGATGAAGAATGCTTGCCAAACAGACAACCGCACAAAAAGCTTTGTGATCACTATGCTCATAAATAGATTTTATCACTCCTCGATATCATGTCCATCTTCCTTCAGTACTGAAACAATTTGAAAAGAAGATGACAATCTACTGCAATTATTGTTCCATTTAGCTGTAGTCAATTATGAATTTCATCATTTTTATAATAAGACACATAACTTCACTGTCATTTGGCATTGTTTTTATATCAACGTCGGTGTTGCATTAAACTACAAAAAAAACTGATATAAACATGGTCAATGAATTACGATTAATCCCTACCTTGGCTTTTATAACAACGTTTTGCATTTTCCCAAATATGCCCATTGATCTATTTGTAGGCCATTTTGTTAGTGTTTTTAAAGATGTTTTAAATTACGATAAAACGTTAAAAACGGGTATCCGATTGCTTTTTTGGCGTTTGACAAGCAAAAAGAAGAAAAAAAAACCCACGGATTGACTGAAAAAAATCGTCCAAATAAAGATACTTATATAATTCCTATATATAGAATTTGAATAAATAATAATATTGTTTTAGAAATATAAGGACGATATTGAAAATAAAACGTTGTACGCGACATGTGCGGGCGTACGCAACGTGTGTGTATAATCATTTTGCTTGACCTGCTTATATGTGCGTTGAAAGACTCGTGCTTATATTGATTATCTTAAACAAGAACTATTAATTGAGTTTCTTACAAAACCATAGACATGGACAGCAATGGTGTAATATTTCATCGTATAAGGCGTTACTCGTTCTGTCTAACCCATGGAAGGAGTCTCGGTTAGGGGAGTTCTTCCTTGTCGCGAACTATCAAAGACGGTTTAACTAAGTAAAGGCTTTCCGCGAAAGCCCTTGCGGCTCTCTGCGATCCGTGCAATTTGCAACCGGCGAACCCACAAATTAAGCCGTCGGTCCGACGTCGTAAATCCGAAACCGTCCACCGACGGGACGTCGTCACGACTGCAATGCTTCGTCAGCATTCGCAGATCGTGATAGATTTGATCCAAATTGAACCCTGCTGAATTTCACGACTGATGATATCGACCCAAACGGATATTCAACTCACAATACATAGTTAAATTTTATGGGAGCATAACCGAACACTTGCTTCTCGTATGTCTTGAGATTTTCTGCTTCTTCGAACCTATGAAGATAAGGGCGATGCTGCTGCATTGCCGTGGAAAGAATGCAGCGAACGCTGCTATGAAAGCCCTGCATATTGTTGAGATGTTGCGTTCCTCAGTAGCGAACTCTTGCATTATTTACGATCTGCCCGGGGTTAAGAAACTGCGGTAGTACAGCCATGGATTCGTCTTCCGCACGTTCTTATCTAGCTTGAGATCCTCGATGCTTTGCAAATTGCGTGTTAATAATGCATCGATATTCTGTGCGCGGTCAAGCGATGCCCTTCGTCCTCGGGGCCCCCCCATATACCTCGCGATAATGACACCCCCGTTTTGCTCCTCCCAAATTGGCTGCTAGCATCATCCAGTTGGCTTGTTACAATGATGGAACTTCGATACAATGTGTAAGGTGGTTTTCCTGCATCGCTGAAGGACTCGGTGTTGGTGATTCCTCATTCGATCCACTTAAATGATTTACGTTTTCCTATGTAATACAGGAAATAATTTTGCGATCCCTAAACGGTTCGCAGCGGACGAATGAATCATGTTAGCGCTTTTAATTCAGTATTGCACGAATAACGTCCGAACAAAGGCAATATTCGCCTTGTTTTCTAGGTATCCATAGGTAGAATCCGCCTTCGCCGTAGATCTTAGATATTGACCTTTAAACAATCCTCTGCGAATTGAGAATTCAAGCATACGTTCGAGAAGTAATAGTATACATTATGCTACGATAAGGACTATTCTCCCGATTGTTTCGCCGTTGAATGCTTTCAAGAGAAATACATCCTGCTCTTGAACCCCAATAAGCTTTCTTTGGATAATTAATTCGAAGTCCTAGGGGAAATCATCGCGACTAATCTATTTGACCTATCGTTCTTCCGAGATGACTGGGTACGATCGATAAGTTTAAGCGAACAGTTATTTGTTCCGTTCCGATCTTTTGTAATTTAATCTAGATGATCCACATAATTTCCTCGAATGAATGGTCACAGCGAATACTTTCGATTCGACATGTCTACGTAAATATAATTAAAATTTGAGCGACAGTTCAATTAAAGCTTCTGTCCATTTCATGCTCAGGACTACTACGGTTATTGCGATTTATAAACCAAACAAACAATATGAAGACTTTTGAATGTATTTTATTACATAACTATACAAAACATTTAAACTTAATCATACAATTGAATACTTATATTATTTTATTCTTGTGTTTTGCTTGGATTTCGCTTGTAATTCGTTTTAAACCAAATTATCGTTGTCCTTCTATACGTTCAACTAGACGACTCGCAAGTTGAGCAGTCACAAATACAACTCGGAAATCATTCTGATTTTAATATTGAATGCACAAGGATGTTAATGTATAATACCGATGCTATTTTTTTAAAATGGCTATTGAAGAGATCTTAGTCCTGCAGCGAGCTGCGTGTCGCTGCACCATGATGGTGATGATGATGATGATGCTATTGGTAAAAACCTCGCGGAAGCCTCAAAGAACATTCATTGCCTTACAAAATTATATTTGATATTTTTTATCGTCCATCAGCTAAACTTTGTATAAATCGCCGAAAATGATTGGCGTAATTATAAGAAATAAAAACTCAGCTGATGCATAGCTTCAAATTTTGCTTCACAAATGATGCAACATTAGTGTTATATATTCCGAGAAAGAATGAGCGTATTATGTCACAAAAACGATGTGATCAAAAAGATTTTACTTGAAACTAGTCGGTATACTTGGGTTACTCAAGAAGAAAATCCACTGGTGTCAGGTCAGAAAACCGTGCGTGTCACGGAATTGGGCCGCCAAAAAAAAATGTACACGACAGAGGTATCCACAAAATAAACCCCAATTGAAGTAATAAGCGCCGCCTTTGCAAAAATTAAAAAGAAAATACTACTTCTACTTTTATAAGAATTTACGATTATTTAGGACCCCTAGCACTAAATCATCGCCTTGAACAATTGTTCGCAATATGGCACACATGTTGTATCATCGACCGTTATGGTATCGTAATCCTCCGTATTTAGTTTAACAGAACCAGATAATCTGGATTTACCTCGATTTTTACGATCAATTGGCATTAACCGCAATGATCGAAGTACACTTATAATAAATTTAAGAAGATCCAGCGTCCTGATCGCGGATAAGCCATCCGCGAAGATGACTGTAAATGTATTTATGCATCATTTGTTACATAAATTACTCCGACACTTAATCGAGGCGCCTCGTAAAAATCGAAGTGCCTTCGTCACATTAAAATTGACACCCGTTTTACTTGACGATAACGGTACACGGCGTTTCAATTTGTGAACTATGATGATGCGACACGCGTATTGACTGCGCCCGACGCCTCAATTCGGATGTCATCTCGGAACGAATCGAGTGGCACCTTATAGCCGGTGAATTATTGACTTTACGCCTTGTTTACGTCTCAATTTTGAGCTTCGTAACGGTCGATGTAACTCCGCATGATTGCGGTCCATTGCCGAATTAGCATATTAAATGAAATCGTGTGTTTTGGGATCGGTCGGGATATTTTTCAAATCGTACAAACATGCCCAACGACCGTAACGATGCTGGTTTTCTCGTTTATCGCGGATTTGCATATTTCGTATCGAATCGATGCTGCATAGTTCTTATGGATGCATTTTATGTGCGAGCTTTATTATGAACCTATTCGATGACAGATCACAGTTATGACGCTTGTGTTATGAACTGTAAATTGGATGTGAACTTGGATGCATAATAGATCGACGATAAGTCATGTTTGGATTTCTCAATCCTAACATTTAATACCGAACGACTTGAGAGCATGTGACGCTCATCATTCAAATATAAAGGTGAATTCCGTTATATCGGCTATGTTATATTCAAATTTGGATGTTCCCTGAGGTGTATACAAGATGTTTTAGAGTCTGGCCTAAATTTTGCCAATTTAAAACGCCTTAGCGTTGCTAATTTTCAACGCTTTAAGGATACCAGAAAGTAATCCATTATTTTTTTGCAATGTCATTTTAGTTCAAATAGCTGGATCTGCAAGCAGTTCAGGCACTGAGTGAATTCAATATCTTGTAATAAATTAATGACTATTCGTACTTTTACAAATGATCTTTACCAATGATGTATTCTTTTCGTTCGAACCTTAAATTCCTTAATTAAAACGCTTCCCAATCTCCTTTGTAACCGTCGATATAAGATGTTTAATTCCTTTTTATCGCTTTCTATTCCAAGTCAATAAGTCCCGTATCGAACGATCTGACCTGGAGTCGAACCCGAGCTACGAATCGATCGAATGCCGATTAACTCCCAAACACGACCTGGGACTATCTACGAATTAAATGCAAAGTTACGATCTCATGCCATCGCCACAAAGGCCTCCTTCTACTGACGACGAATCGCTCGTTTTGTAATCAACGGTAATTTGTGAACAAAGACAACCGTTACAATTATTTTTGTGTACACAGTACCATTACGGCTTAGAGGGCATTTGTCGGGATATTTTTTTTAAATGCCGATTTGCCATAGAAACAACGCCCGGCGATGATGTGTATCAAAGTGGTTCAACCCCGCGTCTGAAAACGAATTGAACAATGCATTTTTTTTTTCAGAAAGAAAAATAGTTTCTTCTATGCGAAGATCTTATCTCGCAAGTAGATACGATTGCCATGACGAAGATACGGAGAATGTGCAATTTGTTCAGCCCACGGCAAACCCGTTTCATGTAATTATATCCCGATGTTTTACTAGCTCGGGATAAATATATCGAAATCGCTCGCATAAGATGGATTTTGCAGGAAATGCATTTTAATTTTTTATTGTGATTTGGAACAAAAATGATCTAAGAAGTAATTTGTTTTTCTTATACGATTTTAAATTTGTATATTTGAAACATTAATTACGTCATAATAGTACTAAACAATTAGCTTTAGCAGTAATTTTATTTTGTATGAAGTACGAGGGGGATTCAAATATAACCCGGAATTTTGTTATACATACAAGCTTATTAGTGATATGTATATAAAAATACAAATGGAGTATCTTATTTTTCTACATAGTTCCCTTCGTTAGAAATACATTTATTCTATCGGGTAAGAAGCTTCTTAATTCAGTTACTGAAGAAAGAAGACAAGAAGCAGTATCCTTTGTTGCGCAACGCGTAATTGTTCATTTTCTCGAAGGATTGAATGTCGAGAAACAGTTTGTTGATAAAGTGATGGCTACGATATTTTGAAATTCGAAAGGTATTTTATTGATTGATTTTCTACATGACAGAAAGACGGTGAATGCGATCTACTATTGCCAGATGCTAGATGACGCTAAGGCTACTTAAATGAAAACGAATAATAACGCGTTGCGCAACAGTGGATGCTACTTCTCGCCTTATTTTTTCAGTAACGGGATCAAGCTTCTTATCTGATGGTATAAGTATATTTTTAATGAAGGGATCTATGTAAAAAAAATACTAAATTTGTATTTTTATATATCAAAATTTTATTCAAATCCATTAATATATTTATTATGTAAAACAGTGTACACTTAGACCTTTTTTTGTGCGGGAAATGCGTTTCGCAGAAAATCGCACAAAAAAAGCTATGACTTACATGCGTTCCATGGTTTTTAAAAACCGCATAACTTTGAATCAGCTATATAAAATATATCCAAAATCGCATAAAAAAAGTTAATAAAAAAAACAGGATATTAATAAGATAATTAAAAAATAACATTTTTAGTAACATTTAAAGGACGTCTTGCATCATTGATAAACTTTTAAGGATGTCTGATATCTGGCATCTCAAATGCCAGACATCAACTAGAGAAATACTAATTATTTTAATTACAAACTATCATCGCTGCATGATAATTTCCGTTGCGATTTTCGATATGATTCAAAACCGATCTCTTCTTCGTAAGATATAGTATAACCCAGTGTCAACGTCATCATTGTACTGTCCAGATTTGCTTTTTCCAATAATATAATTTGATGTCACTATAGTCCTAAACTAAACCCAGTCCTAAATTATAATTTTTTTCCAAATTTCAGTTAAAGTTCAGTTCAAAATATCTCGATACGTACTCTTTATGAAATAATGATAAATAAAAATTTGCTTTAAAAAATCGCATAACTTCGAAATCGCACAAAAAGAGGTTTGAGTGTAATATATAGAGATTATATCGCAGGCCGTCATTGGGAATCCGTTGTTTTCAAGCAAAATTTTGTTACTGTGAATGCTGAACGATATTGATGTGTCTGATGCCTATTTCCAGCAATAGCTACATGTCACAAAACTCAAGAAAACATCACAAAAATGCGTCACATTTGGATGAGCCTATAGTATGCTAATAGCGTTAATTTCCTGTTGTACAATGTTGCAATGCAAATAAAACCAACAAAATTAATAGTTCAACTATTATGCAACATAGTTTGTAATGGACTTGATAAATTACATGGTTCAATAAAATGATTCTGAGCGTTTATCGTTTTATTCATCAATGTCACTGTCAATCTTATTAACTCGTTTATTTTTCCTAACAAGTTGTATGCATAGATTCGTGGAATCTATAATAATCTTATCATTTAGTTGCATGAGAGATTATCCACTCAAGTTTTTTTTTTAATCATATATAGATCTTCTGGCATGATGTCGAGCGAGTTGCAAATTATTCTTTGAAATATAAATCAAGCAATATGCCATTTATATCAAATATTTTTCGTTATATTAATATTTTGAATATTTATGTCGATCATTAACTTGTATTCATTATGCACTGGAGATATAATATTATGGTTTAAAACCACTTCTGGCGTCAATTTTCTTCCGCAAGCATTTAGCGTTGATGATTTTATCTCTTTATTGCATGTATATTAATAGAAAATTGTTTCTTAATTTGCATGAAAGCTAAATCTGCATTGATTTTATTTAAAAAGCTCTATTCTATGGACTACATTTTTTTGTTCATAATAAAGATGATGCTTGATACAAATTTAAACATATCTGCTTGGAGTAATTCGTTTCGATATGTCGACAAGAAAATAAATTGTGGAGCAATTTGTATCGTTCGAATTCGAAGCGTGCTCTCGTTACTTCAAAGCTTGATTAATTTATTGTACAATAATCACAATGGATGGACGGATGGTTGGATGAACCTTCGTCTTGTTTCGTTTTTGAGCCAATTGCTGTTATATTATAGCTCTCGCGTATTCTAGTGGCTGCGATTTGTGCTCGACACAAAAACGATGCTCTTGTATCGTGATTTTTATGAGTTCAAATCGCTCTCATATGATCCATGTTTATGGCTTAACTATGATGATGCCTTATAAATTACGAGATCGATCATTGTCTTCGGTGCGCTTGAGCCTCCACTTTAATACAAAATATATCTCATTGTTTTCTAAAATGCTTTCATTGTGGCGAGTCACGATAAGCGCATTTGCTAAAATGTGTTTTCAAACGTTACTTTCAATTGTGATTTCTAGAACGTCGTGCTTATTGAAATATTCAAATCCGCCAATGAAGATGCCTTTAATGAAGACTCTCGGCGTGCACGATTTTCGCAATTATTTTGGTCGTGAATGTTTTTGAATTGTTTGAAAGTCTAATTGTCAAAAATGCGATTTTTAACGACGTTGATTCGCTGAAATCCATCATCGGAATGACCTCTTCTTGCTGGGTTCTTTCAATGCGCATTTGTTCAAGAATTTAAGATTTAAAACCCGAAAGTATATCTTAGTTTTCTGTGTATCCCTTTCATTAAAAACACATTTATTTCATCAAATACGAAGTTTTTTGATGCAGAAAATCAATCAATAAAATATCTTTCGAATCCCAAAATACCACTTTTCCAGAGGACTATTTATCGACTTTTTATCATAAAACTTTTGGGTGAAGGCGTGCTGTACCCATCCTATTCAATAGCACCCATCCTACCCCTATAACACCCATCCTATTCGCTTTGTCGATGAGTTTTAAATGTTTGCCGTGGATACTTTAGTGCATCGTTATAAAAATTCGAAGATCATCCCATTATCGATACATTCCTTAAGCTTCTATTTTCCCATTTAAATTTATAGAACCAATATTAGCATCTGCGGACTGTTACCATTTCACTATAAACATCTTTGAGAGCTTCACGGGTTTTTGTGGCATTCCAACCCAAATAAAAATAAGCAGCATACAATGCCGTATGTGGATTACGTTAGTTTCGGTTGTGGACATTTTATACATTTTATTTCTACAAAAAAATAGCCCACAAAGATGTTTTCGTCACTGTGCTTGGACACAAACTGAACTCAAACATAAAGCCTCAAAATGTCCCCCCCTAATATTACAGCATTTTATGTTGTTGCTTTTATTTTGGAATTAACACGATTGTCGAAAGTGTCGATTCACGTTTCATAACGTTACATGCCATTAAACAAATCATCATATGCGTCACGTTTTGGTCATTTGTATTGCGGTAGGTCTTTGGTAAGTGACCCTGTCCTCTAAGGATTACGGAAAATAAAAGATCTTTCGTTTTGGATTACATGCTTCAATTCGGTTTGTCGATCGTGCGCATACGCGAAGAACGGATTAAGAACACGACCGCAAGGACGGATTGCTCGTTTTGAACGTGTTTTTGTACGAAACCGAAAGTAATGTGCTATCTCAATCACGACTCGACATGTGTTGCCATTAGGCATTACGTATTAAGTTCATCGCGGAAATGCCGAAGAAGTTCGGTTCGACAACCCGTCGGATGGCTTCGTTCTTCTTCAGCCTCGTCATAACCCGTTCGATTCATAGATTGCATGCATTCACTGCGGAAAGAGCTTTTTATGTCTCTTTGGGCGCAGATCACCTCGAGACATCGTAATTAGATTAATACTCCTCCACTGTTTGAGTCTTTCAACATTTCGATGCTCAATAGATGTGTTTGTTTAGCATGTACAGTTTTAACGATCCACTTCCAGGTCTTTGATCCTGTGACGATCAGGATTATCGCACGGAATGACCATCATTCCTATTGAAAATGCGACGATATTAGATGCATTGGAGAAAATATTGTTTACTCAGTTGCATGCCATACTTAAAATAATCAGTTTTATGCATCAAACAAGCTTTACCTGTACACCAGCATTATTATAAAAATCGCCAGATAATAAAGAAATTACTAGATGGCGGTGTGTAATCTACACATGGAACGAAGCTTGTCGAGATTGCAAGATATCTGGATAATTTGTTTTATAGTTTTAGTTGTTTGTATAAGCTCTTTAATTACGAGGGTCATCCAGAAATAAGGTTACAATTTCCGTTGTCAGCTCTTTTTGGGTTGTCTTTTGAATTCTGGGCTATTGTAACACACCCATGTCTCATCCCCCATCATGATAGAGTCCTGAAAAGCTTCTCTCTCGTGTGTAAAACTTTTCAAAAAAATACGTGATTTTGACAGTGCTCCAGTGTGAGCATTCTGGCACTCTATTTATTGTAGCCAAGTTTTTCTGATAAAATATCACCAAGGAGTTTATTAGTGATGTATAAAAATACAAATGGAGTATCTTATTTTTCTACATAGTTCCCTTAGTTAGAAATACATTTATTCTATCGGGTAAGAAGCTTCTTAATTCAGTTACTGAAGAAAGAAGACAAGAAGCAGTGTCCTTTGTTGCGCAACGCGTAATTGTTCATTTTCTCGAAGGATTGAATGTCGACAAACAGTTTGTTGATAAAGTGATGGCTACGATATTTTGAAATTCGAAAGGTATTTTATTGATTGATTTTCTACATGACAGAAAGACGGTGAATGCGATCTACTATTGCCAGATGCTAGATGACGCTAAGGCTACTTAAATGAAAACGAATAATAACGCGTTGCGCAACAGTGGATGCTACTTCTTGCCTTATTTTTTCAGTAACGGGACCAAGCTTCTTATCTGATGGTATAAGTATATCTTTAATGAAGGGATCTATGTAAAAAAAATACTAAATTTGTATTTTTATATATCAAAATTTTATTCAAATCCATTAATATATTTATTATGTAAAACAGTGTACACTTAGACCTTTTTTTGTGCGGGAAATGCGTTCCGCAGAAAATCGCACAAAAAAAGCTATGACTTACATGCGTTCCATGGTTTTTAAAAACCGCATAACTTTGAATCAGCTATATAAAATATATCCAAAATCGCATAAAAAAAGTTAACAAAAAAACGGGATAATAATAAGAAAATTAAAAAATAACATTTTTAGTAACATTTAAAGAACGTCTTGCATCATTGATAAAATTTTAAGGATGTCTGACATCTGGCATCTCAAATGCCAGACATCAACTAGAGAAATACTAATTATTTAGACTTTGAGAAATGTCAAGAAATTCGTTCATTTCGCATTTGTTCGATTTTTTGGACGTTCGTCAGAAATCACTTTGTATTTATATTAGTAGGGAAAAGAGCGACTGAAATTTTGCACTCATTTCTACAAAGCTAATTTTTGTTTCAGTTAGTGTTTATACAATGTAAATCAGTGTTACAGCTTACCAAACTTTCAACGTTGCGGACATTAATAATAACTTACGAAGCCAGAATAATTGTATATACTGGCATTAAATTTAAATCTACAAAGCTGTTTTTTTGTTTACAAGTAGTTTACGTTAATTATTGCCAAATAAACATCGTCTACCTTCGATACACGATGGTTAGGGTTTCGGTAGACGTGACTAAAGTTGTAATGCTGGAACTTGATTGAAAGCAACAACATCATCGCTGTAAACTGCCGTTTTGTTCACTTACAATATCAAAACAACATAATGAGAAAGAATCAGCTTTGTGGCAATAATTACACAAATAATGTCGCTGCCTCTAGTTCTATTTAGTTGAATTTGCACATCTGAACTCGGATATAATTCCTATATATCGTACCATAATGCAAGTGATGCTTTCCGCGATAGTTGCATTTAAATGGAGATGCAATTTTATCGAACAATAAACCTACTCATGAATATAATCCATACGTTCCTATTGGATTTATGATAAATATGCGCAAGTTCATTGTTTTTATTCGTGTAATTTTGCTCTTTGAAATCGCTCCTACATCTCCTTTCTTGTAACTATTAATGTTGCGATGGAATAATAAGAAGTGCAACATCTGAATATGGATGCATCCCGACAGAAAGCTGTGACTATTAAAATTATCTTTTAATAGCATGAATTAAATTTGATAGATGCAAGCGACAACAAAATGCATAATCGTGAAGCTTTATGCACTCAATAGGATATCGTCTATTAGTTGCTATAAATAACCCTTTGCGTCCCTATTATCCAGCTCACTTTATTACCTGTACTTGTCCATTTATGAATATTAATCTCCTCCACTTAGACACTTCGCTGCTGCAGTCTTATAGTTTAACTGGATAAGATGGATAGGTGATATCCAGATAAAAGAGTCTTAGTTAAATCTTATTTTTATTTTCATCATGGGAATTTAAACTTCAGGATGTTCAGTTTTGATAAGCTTTCTTTTCTCATTGTCTTTTGAATAGTATTGACCGCATTCTCTGCCGGTATAGCGCTCTTCATCGGCGATGTACACACTCTAATTTGATAATTTTTAGAGCAAGAAAATTTCTCAGAAAAGTTTTTACAGTTTGTTTTCATCTTATTGCTGTAGCAACTATTTTTGAATGGCAGTCATTAAAATGCCCAACGAATTTCCAACATTTAAGAGCCGGCTAGAGTGAAAATTAATACAGTCATTTAATCCGCATTTACAGAAATCGATTAAGAAATGCATTTTAATTAACTGGATGTGCGTTAAAGCAAGAAAATTCCAACACATAACGGATTGAACATTTTGAAAAATAGCATAACAGGGATTTTGTCAGAAGACGTCCATATTATTCTTCTTATTTTCATGTACATGTTGCGGAAATTCTGGTCACGCGAGGTTTAAATGGGGTTCACTTGGTCGGGTGCGATTTAGCGGTCAAACTACTACTTTACCACCTCGCATCGCGATATTATCTACAGTTTTAACCCTCAAGTGTATTTTAAATAACCCTCAATTAGGTCTTTATTAAATTCTTGTATCATCATCAATTTTTCAATATCTATGAATAATCGATTATGGCTCAGTAGGCAATCAAGTAAAAATACAAGATAATATACAATAAGATGATAGCGTATTAAATTCGATTTATTTGAATCTGATTTTTTAAATACATACTTAAAAGGCACATATAAAATTTGCATAACGGGGGTCGCTTTATTAACATGAGTTATGGGGCATAACTCTAAATGATTCCAAATCTATGATACTTGCATCCCTAAAAGCAATGGACATAACATCTAGGTTTATGATGATTTAAAATTTGCTCACTATTCAAAGGGCTAAGTGCTAAATCCGCCAATGACATTGAGTAAACTCTATCAAAGTGATTAGCTCTATGTTAACTTCAAAAACATGTAAAGTTGATATGAATGTGTGATTGACTCGTAGAACATAAATATGACCCAATATATTTACAAAGATCGTATAATACAATGTCTTTTATATCTGAGCTCGTATTTGGAATTTCCATCTTTGCTAATACATTATAACGCCAATTGCCGTACATTTGAATGCTATGCCAGCATCGATCGATTTGTGTTGTATGAAAATTGAAAAAAAATCGGAATGCCCATTGTTACCATAACTAGATGATGATCATAGCCTTTATGGATCCACGAATTGTGGCACTCTATGTTATTTTATGGTATGGTAATTGGCGAAGGAAAGGCAACCGAGGGATCCAAATTGCTTTGGATTTCGAGCGGGCGTAATTCGTCTTCGTTGGATTTACATCGCCGCTGTTGTTTATTATCGAGCCATTTTTGCATGCATCGATATCTGGGTGGCCTTGTTTCAATTGTCTCGGACCTTATTATTTCGTGACATAATGCGCCACTTCCATTGTGTACCGTTAAGTCATTAAGACGATGACGTAACTAAGAATCGGCGTAAATATGCCATCCGGCGGACGTCTTGCGTCGTCTTTTGTTTACCAGCAGTCCCGACCTACCTCTAGGACGGCTTTACTTCGACCTTCTGAATGCTATAGGAGAAGAGCTTCGATCTTGCGTCGTTTCATTCGTACAAATGCCTCATTATGCGACGCTTACGTTAATAACACCTCGACAGTTGTCATTTCATCGTTTGTTTTCTCTTTCGTTTCTTGCACTTACTTTCCCGCTTACCGGCATGAAAACGCACATGCATAATTGCACCTCGTGTTCTTTCATCTTGATTAATGCACATTTTAAGTCCGAAAATGATCTATGAACAATGCAATATTACAACAGCAAAAAAACGGCATGTCTATTTAAAATTATATTAATAAGATTTTTGACCTTTCTACAAAGAGAAACACTCATTAGATAGTCCACTCAAAGACAAAAAAACATACCGAACTTTCTGCAACGCTTTTCATCCACGATTCTTACCTGAAAAAGAAAAAGATCATTTTTAACAATACAACTTTTATATTTTATCAAATGATACATCTTAGACTATTTAATGCTATGCACTTTTTGTATGATACTCTTGTAATACAAGTTTTAGACTTGTCGTTGGTGATTCAGGTTGTAATACGAGAACGATGACATAAATATTTTAATGCCTCTTTTCTAATTTCAATTTATTCATGAAATAGGACTGTTATATTTATAATTACATCAATTTAAAATTTCACAAAAATACTATCAACAAATTTGATTTACTTTGCATATTTCCGTTTGGCGCTTGTATTTTAGTAAAAATATTGTCAAATTTACTCTCTTGGCTGGAAGTTTGGGAGTTCCAGCTTTAATTATATAACACTTGGAAACAAATTGATATCTGGAAGTTCGAGTCAGGGTATATAGCAAATATAGAGGATATTCTCCATAAGAATAGTGAAGGCCTACAAATCTCACTTTTGCTTGATTTATTGGTTTCAAATAAGTAATTATTTTGGAGGATAACGCGTAAATCAAAAATTGAATATAGTTATTTTAATATATACTCGACTATTTGATGTTTATTATGATTTCCACTCTACATGATCCATATTTTGAGCGACATATACTTGTTGAAATAATTTTGAAAAATCAATAAGCAACCCTTGTAGCTGAAAAATAAAATACAGTGTCGTAAAATAAATTCTGTATTTATTACTAGTTGAATTGCGGTAATCTTCTTGAAGGAATATATATATATATATAATACTTATATTTAACCTAACGACACCGGATTTATATAATACATCACTCAATAAGTTCGTAGGATTTTTTTTCACTTTAAACTTATTCCTTTTTCGTTTGGGATAATTTTTTCGCAATTTCTTAAGAAAAATACCTACGAACTTATTAAGTGATATGTTACAAATATATTGTATATTATGAATGGATTTTCGCTCTCCATTTTATGAGAGTATTGCCAATTATTTTAACATGATATATACACTTAAACCTTTTTTTGTGCGGTTGATGCGGAAAATCGCAAAAAAAGGTATGACTTACATAAAAAAGTAAAGTTGTGTTACATGGATTCTAAAAATCGCATAACTCTAAATAAAAAAATATAATAAAAGTTAATAAAAAATTAAGAAAACAATAAGGCAATTATAAAATAACCCTAAACTATCATCACTGTATGATAATTTTAATTTTAAAAAAATCAGATCAAATCAGAAAATCAAATTTAAAGAGTAAAAAAAATAATTTTGACATGAATCTGGTAGAAACAATAGAGGGTTATATAAAAAAGGTTCGTACCAAATTTAAAGCAAATCATTTAATTAGAATTTATATAAATATATTTAGAATAACATAAATAAGTTGTGGTCGTTATTCTGCGATATCAGATGCAAAATGATTTCAACAGTCCAAAATTATTGATTATTTTTCCAAATTTCGGTTATTGTTGATGATTTATTTTCTATTTTGTCTAAAATATCTCGATATGTACTTATAAAATTAAAAAAAAAAATGCATTAAAAAAACCGCATAACTTCGAAATCGCACAAAAAAAATCGCACAAAAAGAGGTTTTGAGTATATATAAGTTTTTTTTTTGTTGACTTCTTAATCATGGATTTATCTACATTTACAAGTAATTTGTTAACAATTGTTATTTGCTGTCTTTAGCATCGCGATTCAGGTTATTGTAACGTGGGCGCCCTCTGCCGAATTTCGGGGCCCAGTTATCTTCGCCGCGGACCGGTCGCTTTTCTTCTTCTATCCTTCCGGCGCGCGACGGTATCCTCAGCGCGGGTTTTTCCAATAACCCACGGCTGCCGCGTCTCCCGAAACGTCGGCGAAAAGGATTCAACTAATGGGGAGGGGGTGGTGGATGGTGAATCTTCGGACGATGAATTTCAAAGATGGTCTCTTCTTTAATATTTTATTCTTCGTACTTCATGGAGGCTACGGTTGCGAGGCGAATTTCAACACTACTCGCTCAATCAAGTTACGTCAGGGACTCAGACTCGGGACTCAGGACTGACTCTATCAGTCGTCGAGTCGAAGCTCGACTTCCGAAGATTCGAACTTTAACAGTCGTCGAGCCGAAGCTCGACTCCCGAAGGAGAGCTTGACTAGACTGCTGTATGGTGCCCTGCACCTCTTTTATACACGGTTTAATGATCCCCTTCTCTTTCATCGATCTTTCTGGACGCCAATTGCATTGCGTAGTTGTATCGGAATTTTTATGATGATTGCTGCTGATCCTATTGCTGAATTGATATGGCGCTTCGAGCGCGTTCTATCATTGTTATCTGATCCTACGGAATGCTAATCGTCCTTCCAGAAAGGTCGATCATTTGATGCTTTTATAAACAAGAGTCTTTATTATGGTCGTTAAGATACGAGAATTGATGGATCATTTAACCGAGTATCGTTACGCTTCTAGAAATTCTTTCCCTTGAAATGGAAATTTCCAGGCTTGCACGGCAACCCTGTCTCTTTGGTTGGGGATTTTCCAACTCCACGTTACACTCCCCCCGACTTAAAAATTGAATCGTCCCGATTAATTTACATCTGCACCTCGCACCCGTACCTTTCCGTATACATTTACAATAACTTCAAATACAATTAAATTGACATGACACAAAGCACAAGGACAACTGTAACAGTTCCAAAATTAACATAACTTGATCGTAACTTTCACATTCTTATTGGTTACAAAAACTTATTCAAATTTAATATCATCTGATTCGTTAACATTCAACTTATCCGTAACTTATGACTATCTCTGGGCCCAGAATTAACTTAAAGCTAAGTCACAAATTTAACCAATTTCTTAATAACTATAACCTTCATGAAAGCGCTTTTTATTTCAACTCTTTAACCTAGTACCGTCAGACAAATGCCATTACCGCTATCGCCACGTGATTCTAGTAAATTCTACTTCTCTCTATGTCCGTGCATCCTTTTCGCGAGTACGTCTCCCTTTAGTTTCTCTGAGGTTTCCCTCGAACCTCCTTCGACACGGAATCACCAGTCCGGTCGCCTGAAGTCATCTCCACCAAGACATCGAACATCCGGTTCGGCGTCTGCGCGAATAAACCAACCCAACCGCAGTAGTTACAGGTTAAGAGCTAGTACTCCTCCGAGTATCGCGGATGACTCTACCTATTTAACACAATTACTCTATATTCTCCCATAATGAAGTCACCATCTTCACCAAGACATCGGACATCCGGCCCGACGTCTGCGCGAATAAACTAACCCAGCCGCAGCAGTTGCACGCTAAGAGTTAGTACTCCTTTGAGTATCGCGGATGACTCTAACTACTTCACAATAATCTCATTATTCTCTAAAAATACGCGTATTTCACTTACAACATATACTCGCGTCTCCGAAAATAATCACAAATTAATCGACGACAAAATCGAATGCACGACAATAATTCCCTCTATAAAAGCGGTGGCATTAGTAGACATAACGGTACTTACATTTTGTTTCCTTAAACTTAGACATCAACACGTTAGACATAACATCACATTAACTTATCTTAAACTTAAGATACGACCTTCACTACTAAGACTTCTCACTTATCAGATATAACTGGCTTATTTATTTGATTTACTTACACTACTACACTCTACACAATTTACGCATTATTTACACTATACGATTCACTTTACTTCGTACTCCCGTGCGGCGTCTGCATCTGGAGCCTTTCCCAAGACTCGTGCTGCATCTTCGGTGGTAGCATCTTCTTCGCTCTCGCATTGCCTCTGCTTCCTTGGCGTTTCATCCTCTTGTTGCACATACATTCGCGATTCTTCTATTTCTCGCTGCCTCCTCCGTTGGGCACTGTTGCTTAATTCCTCCATGTCAGCGGCCCTGTTTGGTGTTGATCGTCCTGACGTTGAGACAGCTCCCTCCGTGACGACGGTTCTTTTCTTCGGCATAGCCGACGTTCAGCCGTGGATCCCAATTCTTCTGACACCAGTGTAACGTGGGCGCCCTCTGCCGAATTTCGGGGCCCAGTTATCTTCGCCGCGGACCGGTCGCTTTTCTTCTTCTATCCTTCCGGCGCGCGACGGTATCCTCAGCGCGGGTTTTTCCAATAACCCACGGCTGCCGCGTCTCCCGAAACGTCGGCGAAAAGGATTCAACTAATGGGGAGGGGGTGGTGGATGGTGAATCTTCGGACGATGAATTTCAAAGATGGTCTCTTCTTTAATATTTTATTCTTCGTACTTCATGGAGGCTACGGTTGCGAGGCGAATTTCAACACTACTCGCTCAATCAAGTTACGTCAGGGACTCAGACTCGGGACTCAGGACTGACTCTATCAGTCGTCGAGTCGAAGCTCGACTTCCGAAGATTCGAACTTTAACAGTCGTCGAGCCGAAGCTCGACTCCCGAAGGAGAGCTTGACTAGACTGCTGTATGGTGCCCTGCACCTCTTTTATACACGGTTTAATGATCCCCTTCTCTTTCATCGATCTTTCTGGACGCCAATTGCATTGCGTAGTTGTATCGGAATTTTTATGATGATTGCTGCTGATCCTATTGCTGAATTGATATGGCGCTTCGAGCGCGTTCTATCATTGTTATCTGATCCTACGGAATGCTAATCGTCCTTCCAGAAAGGTCGATCATTTGATGCTTTTATAAACAAGAGTCTTTATTATGGTCGTTAAGATACGAGAATTGATGGATCATTTAACCGAGTATCGTTACGCTTCTAGAAATTCTTTCCCTTGAAATGGAAATTTCCAGGCTTGCACGGCAACCCTGTCTCTTTGGTTGGGGATTTTCCAACTCCACGTTACACTCCCCCCGACTTAAAAATTGAATCGTCCCGATTAATTTACATCTGCACCTCGCACCCGTACCTTTCCGTATACATTTACAATAACTTCAAATACAATTAAATTGACATGACACAAAGCACAAGGACAACTGTAACAGTTCCAAAATTAACATAACTTGATCGTAACTTTCACATTCTTATTGGTTACAAAAACTTATTCAAATTTAATATCATCTGATTCGTTAACATTCAACTTATCCGTAACTTATGACTATCTCTGGGCCCAGAATTAACTTAAAGCTAAGTCACAAATTTAACCAATTTCTTAATAACTATAACCTTCATGAAAGCGCTTTTTATTTCAACTCTTTAACCTAGTACCGTCAGACAAATGCCATTACCGCTATCGCCACGTGATTCTAGTAAATTCTACTTCTCTCTATGTCCGTGCATCCTTTTCGCGAGTACGTCTCCCTTTAGTTTCTCTGAGGTTTCCCTCGAACCTCCTTCGACACGGAATCACCAGTCCGGTCGCCTGAAGTCATCTCCACCAAGACATCGAACATCCGGTTCGGCGTCTGCGCGAATAAACCAACCCAACCGCAGTAGTTACAGGTTAAGAGCTAGTACTCCTCCGAGTATCGCGGATGACTCTACCTATTTAACACAATTACTCTATATTCTCCCATAATGAAGTCACCATCTTCACCAAGACATCGGACATCCGGCCCGACGTCTGCGCGAATAAACTAACCCAGCCGCAGCAGTTGCACGCTAAGAGTTAGTACTCCTTTGAGTATCGCGGATGACTCTAACTACTTCACAATAATCTCATTATTCTCTAAAAATACGCGTATTTCACTTACAACATATACTCGCGTCTCCGAAAATAATCACAAATTAATCGACGACAAAATCGAATGCACGACAATAATTCCCTCTATAAAAGCGGTGGCATTAGTAGACATAACGGTACTTACATTTTGTTTCCTTAAACTTAGACATCAACACGTTAGACATAACATCACATTAACTTATCTTAAACTTAAGATACGACCTTCACTACTAAGACTTCTCACTTATCAGATATAACTGGCTTATTTATTTGATTTACTTACACTACTACACTCTACACAATTTACGCATTATTTACACTATACGATTCACTTTACTTCGTACTCCCGTGCGGCGTCTGCATCTGGAGCCTTTCCCAAGACTCGTGCTGCATCTTCGGTGGTAGCATCTTCTTCGCTCTCGCATTGCCTCTGCTTCCTTGGCGTTTCATCCTCTTGTTGCACATACATTCGCGATTCTTCTATTTCTCGCTGCCTCCTCCGTTGGGCACTGTTGCTTAATTCCTCCATGTCAGCGGCCCTGTTTGGTGTTGATCGTCCTGACGTTGAGACAGCTCCCTCCGTGACGACGGTTCTTTTCTTCGGCATAGCCGACGTTCAGCCGTGGATCCCAATTCTTCTGACACCAGTGTAACGTGGGCGCCCTCTGCCGAATTTCGGGGCCCAGTTATCTTCGCCGCGGACCGGTCGCTTTTCTTCTTCTATCCTTCCGGCGCGCGACGGTATCCTCAGCGCGGGTTTTTCCAATAACCCACGGCTGCCGCGTCTCCCGAAACGTCGGCGAAAAGGATTCAACTAATGGGGAGGGGGTGGTGGATGGTGAATCTTCGGACGATGAATTTCAAAGATGGTCTCTTCTTTAATATTTTATTCTTCGTACTTCATGGAGGCTACGGTTGCGAGGCGAATTTCAACACTACTCGCTCAATCAAGTTACGTCAGGGACTCAGACTCGGGACTCAGGACTGACTCTATCAGTCGTCGAGTCGAAGCTCGACTTCCGAAGATTCGAACTTTAACAGTCGTCGAGCCGAAGCTCGACTCCCGAAGGAGAGCTTGACTAGACTGCTGTATGGTGCCCTGCACCTCTTTTATACACGGTTTAATGATCCCCTTCTCTTTCATCGATCTTTCTGGACGCCAATTGCATTGCGTAGTTGTATCGGAATTTTTATGATGATTGCTGCTGATCCTATTGCTGAATTGATATGGCGCTTCGAGCGCGTTCTATCATTGTTATCTGATCCTACGGAATGCTAATCGTCCTTCCAGAAAGGTCGATCATTTGATGCTTTTATAAACAAGAGTCTTTATTATGGTCGTTAAGATACGAGAATTGATGGATCATTTAACCGAGTATCGTTACGCTTCTAGAAATTCTTTCCCTTGAAATGGAAATTTCCAGGCTTGCACGGCAACCCTGTCTCTTTGGTTGGGGATTTTCCAACTCCACGTTACATTATAATTTGATTTTTTTTATAAAAATGGATTTTAGGTATTTAATCCTTTGGTTACTTTGGTGTATTTTGATAAACGTTAATTTGTTTACTATCTTCTTTTCTCTTGTTTGATCGCACTAACAAACAAGCAAAATTTATGTGGTTAAGCACACATACAGAAATTACTTGTATTTGAGCATTTTAATGTCATCAATGAGCCAATAGCGATCGTTGTTTGCAGTTCACGTTAGTTTAATAATCGACGATATATCCATATTTCAGCACTCTAAGGGTTAAACTCCTCTAGTATATAATCGTTGCTCGATGCGGATTTATAAATGACCGATGTAAATACATGAGTGAATCGAGAAATGTTGATATTCTCATACAATCAATATTTTTTATGGAATGAGATATTGACAATAATAATTTTGTTGAAAAAGTATTCTAACCGTTAAACGATTTCCATATAATAGATTCGACCATTAGCCTCTGCATCACGTCTTCCGTATTTTATTACGTGTACGGTTTACGTGTTTACATACATACGCTTTTTGTTTACGGTTCAAAATCTTCGACATTACTTCGGAGGCGTCTTTTTCTTCCTCTGCAGACCACAAAAGCACGATTTCGATTTAATTTGTTTCGTATGCGTCTATGATATTTCCAGCGGTTCTCAAAATCGTCACGTTGCTGTCCGATTCGCGTTGCACAACGCGCCGAACGGAATCATTTTCGAATTCGGTAAATTGATATCATCACCATTCCGTAATTCGATAATGGATCTTCTCGCCGTCCGTGGACCGTTTCTTATGCCAACTCTGGGGGAATTCTCTATCGGACGCTCTATCACCGAATCGATCGGTCACAGAGCGTTTTTATTTGCGATATTGTAAATTGATTTTTTCCATAGATCGTGTTCGCAACATCTAAGTTATTTTGCTAAAAATACTTGGCCGGATCGTGCACACGATGCTGCAAAGTACAAAAGACAGATGTGCCGTACATTTCCATGTATTTTTTGCTAGGCTTATTTACACAATGATTTCGCATAAATATCTTATGTAATAATATTGTACCTGCGTATATATATGTAGTTTAGGTCATCCAAGGGTTAACCAATAAACAGATCAAATTTTTGAACAGTTACATGGTTGGTATTAATTCCTTCATTGGATTGGATTCGATTTCAGTCCATCGATCGGCATTGTTTTGGATCGAAAAATGAGTGCGAAAAAATCATAATTTTATTTAAATTTCCAATGCACAATGATAGAAAAAAGGTCGTCCGACCACTAAGGAATTTGCAACCGTTTTAATGTCATTTTTAGTCCACATTTCTTGCGGCATGTCCAACCTTCTTTTCGATCCATTTTTACGATCGTAAAAGTGAACGTTTTACGGATCGTCGGATACTAGGTTAACGTTACCGTTCCCAATATTGCCTGTAATCGATTTATCGAATTCGCGGACCGTTTAAGGGAACTTTAATTTCGATATTTCCTCATTGCCAGCATATTAACCCAGTTCGCTTAATCCAAATCGAGGAGTCCTCTTTCTCGCTTGGACTCGAGATCGTAAATCTGGTTCTGCATCTCTTGGTAATGCGAAGCCTTAATTCGTTCCATCTGCATGTATAATTTTGGACTTAAACGATGTCTACCTAATGATCTAGTTAATTTGACAAATGGTGATTTTGCAATTTGATATATAACGGGAGGCTCGATTGACGCATACCTCAGACGATATAAAACTTATTTAGAAAACCTGAATCGCATACTTTTAAATACAGGTCAATTTATAATGATATATACCTTTTAAATATCTTACAAACGTGTTTGTGTGAAATTTTTGTACCAACAAAGAGTTTTTATATATATATATTTATATTGAATCGCAAAAAAGTGATAGTTTATGCATGCACTGGCTATGCTTCAAAGTTCAAATAATGTCGATATTTCAATGTAAATTCTTCTACACAGTAGGGTAATACTAATATGAGAGTCATCCAGAAAGTAAGATTACAACATCGAAAGGATCGAAAAATGCCTGTATTTAATTGAAATTCACAGGATATTTCACAAATATATTAAACTATTTTTCAATGTAATCGCCATCGAGATCGATACGTTTTTAAAGTCACCAGCTTTTGTATGCCAGTGTCATAGAACTCCACCGTCAGCTCTCTTTGAATTGTCTTTTAAATTCTGGGGTGATACATCCACGTCTCATCCCCTGTCACTACAGAGTCCAGAAAACCTTCTCCCTTCTGTGCAAAAGCGGCACGCGGTGATCATTTTGCACTTCTTTTCATATTAAATCACTGATAGTCTTCAACAATCTAATTAATTTCGTGATATGTTGTCGACACATCATATCACTACCATAAATTTCCACGAGTTTCCGATCGATATTCGCGGAGGTATTGTTCTACAAAGTCAAAAAACGGATGACCGCACGGATCTCGCAAGGATCGGAGGTGGCAGAAGCGGGCGACGACTTCTTCTTGGGAAGAATTTACTGTGACCGAACAAAATGGCCAACAAATACATAAGACCAAACAAACTGATCGTTATGTTTCCCCCTACACGCCAGGTGCTCCAACTTTGAAACTAAAATAATCCCCGGCTTTAGGACCCTTGTATAAATCAGTACATTTAGGACGATAAAAAACCATTGATCAATTATAAAATAAAAGGAGAATTTATCTACAAACTTATCCTATAAATTGAACCATCAGCTATAATACTTGAACGTTGAAGCTTTGAAATTTCAATTTAATATTTGGCATTATTGACTTATATAGAATGTTGTAAGTATAATATGGGCTCTTCAGAAAAAGGATTCAGTATTTGCAAAAGATGGATAAAGGCATTCAGTATAATATTGATGCCAATGTTATGAAAAACTACATTTTTAATCAGATAAGTGAATGATTTGTTCTTCAGAAATAAAGCAAAATACACCCTTCAACAGTCATGTCACAGCAAGCAAAATGAAGACCTGAGCAGATCCTCTCTCTTATATGACCACTTGTTGTTTCAAAATATTGATGATTTAGCCCTACAACAAAACATTGCTATTTTGTTTTTTAACGCTTTGCGGTCCTAGGTCGAATATGATTCGACATCAATTTTATTCCGGTGGGTCCTTTGTCGACTCTTGATGCGCGCTCTCGTGAACATATCCGATATTGAATTGTACATTTGTGCAAAACACAAATTTGTCTTCAAACTCAAATATTTATGCTTGTGTATAATAATCGGCAGGGGATATAGACTAGATTCATTTTTAAATCAAATTGCTTCTTATGGCTCGTAATTAGGGAATCCAATCCCGAGCCAAAATTTCGATCCCGAGATTTCGGGATTGCATTAGACAATCCCGTGCATAGCTGAAAATGCACGCGCAGCCTCCACACTCGTTGGAGGTATCGTCATCAGATATTTAAATGCTATTTCGAGTTGATGACCGCGTGAGCCCTCATTTTCGTATAACACCATCAATGTGACTGATAAAATTCCTTTCTGCTGAGATTTGAAAAATTCCCGATTTCCTGACATTTTTTTTAATTTCTGTCGCTGCAGATGAATACTTATATGCTATAATACTTTGATGTAATTCGTAATTATATTACAGAAGAATACAAAAATTCTGGACTCCGTATCTATTATATTTCATATCGATATTCGCATTATTAGAGTCGAGGTGTAGTAAATACATCAGCGGTAGGGAAAGGTTAATATAACAATTTGAAAAACATACATGTACGTTATATATGTATACATAAATTAGAGAGTTAGGCCGAATTTTATTCCGTTAAATGGAATTGTAACGATCTGATAGTGTGAATACTCGGATTGTTTCTTGTGTAAGAATATTTGATCGGAGCGAGATCGAACCGTTAACGGCACCATAGTGTGGATCGGGTCTTATTGTCCCTAGACGTCGCCTAAGCTCGCTAATTAGTAGTTTTTTTCGCTAAATTTCGTTGGGCATGTCTCGATTTAGTAGCCTTCATCGTGTTGGTAAGGTGTACGATTTCTGTTAGATAAAAAATTCAATCCCGATTTTTTCGGGATTACGTTTACTACGGGATTGGATTCCCTACTTGTAATCACTAATGAAAGACTAATGTATGTTATTGCCAATCAGTAATAAAGGTATGCAAATAGTATTAAATGCATGAATGTATTATTTGCTTCTCTGTGAATTTACAATAGGAGATAATTGAAATATCCAAATTAAAATTCCTTTCATGATTTAAATTGTTTGTTAAAAGATCGTCATGGAAAAAACGACAAAAGATTACCGCAAATACCGCAACGAATTCCATAACATAATTGGATGCATTGACTGATTTTAATTAATTCCAAACTCAGCAACGACACCATTAATGACGGGTTAACGAGAAATTATTGAAAATTCGTTTCGTTATCGATTTCAATTGAAAGTCTATTTTTTGAGCCGTCTTGTTCGTCTGGCCTCACAATGGACATGAATAGAACATGTCCGATGGCAGTTTATATTGTTTCGTCTAACTATCGAAAATTGCTTTAGAGAAATATCATCGTACGTAAAAGGAATTCAGGTCAACTTTTCTTTTTATGCGTACATCATTCCCGTTCAACACGATACGATAGAAAAATAGAGTTGCGTACGCGCAGAGAAGAGACCGTGGATTTGAAAAACAATAAAAAATTGCTTTTTCTAATCGAAAAATCAAATCGATTTGATGTTGAAGACTGTCAAATGACCAGCAGACGAAATTGTTTGGGGACTCTCTGATTAAACATAGCATTTCTGATTGTTGGTAGCCATACTACTCCATATATAATAACATAACACCCATCCTATTAATTTTTGCGCAATGGTCCATGGGGATCCTAGTCTTTGTGATATGTGTGATTCCGTTATTCTTCTTAGTCTTCTCGTTCTCGATTCATTCCTTAAGATTTAAATTTCTGGAAACAATATTGGCATCTGCGGACTATTATAGCTTCACCATAAACATATTTGATTGTTTTACTGATTTTACAAAAATAATATTTAACAACAGTTCTACTAGAAAAATACTTACAAAGATGTTTATGTCACTTTGTCTGGACAAAAACTGAGCTCAAACATAAAGTGTCAAAATTTACGAATACTTTCGACTCCCCTAATATATCTCATACCATGAAATCGCAAGCTCAAAATGGTTACATAGCATTTAATAGAGATGTATGTATTCACGTTTCGAGTCTTGTCAGAGTTCAAACTTCAAAGTTAATAGGCCAGTCGTAAAAATATGTTTACAGCTAGAACGGAAGCGTATTTGTTACGTTCGCACGAGTTGCAATGTCAAGTTCGCAGACGGAACGCTCTCTCCGCGCTCGGAAATGCGATCTCTTCGTATCGATTCGACGTATAGATTTATACGGCTTCGTCTTAGCGTCGTCTTGGTGAGACAAAACGCCAATGAAAGCCATGGTCCATGGGATACCAGTCGAGAAATGCAATCCGACGTCGGAATTAATTAAACCGGAAGCGCTCGGCACGACGGGGTGCGCCAGGCTCGATTCAGTTGCACTGGGTAATTTACTGGAAATGAATTCCAGCTCCTCGACGATTCCAGTTGCATTGTGCAATCAGTAAACGCCGGCGAAATGACCGTTTGACCGTCAATTAAATTTTATTCGCGGAGAAATGGCCGCAGGTCTGTAATGAATCGACCGCGGGGTGGTGTTTAGCTCTTGGGAAAAGCAAGCTTTAAAAGGTTCTTGTGGTGGCTTTCAAGCGCCAGCCGCGATGCTAATGACGATGATGATTTTTAAACTCGATGAGAAAAAGATTTGGGTTTAAAATGATGTCTATAGATGGACCGCTTCAGATGTGGAAAACATCTGAAATCTAGTAGGAAATAACAGGGTGCGCTCTCTAACCCCTTGTAGTCTAATGTCACGACCTCCGTGACGGAAATCGTTTTTTGTCATACAACTGCAGCAAAGTATATTTAACAATAACTTGAGCTAAAATTTTGAAGAAAATTATACTTGTTTTTATTGATTTCTTATAAAATAATTCTAATTTTCTCTTAAGTATTGATTAATATCACTTTATAGCTATGCCAAATCATTCCATATATAGATACAATTTTCCCAACAATGGCTTGGAAAATGAATACTTGAATTGAGTCAATTATGAAATATTACCGTGATTTGAAAAGTGTTTGTTAACCCTATCGGACTGGATATTGTGAGACAGAGACGAGTGTCTTGCGTCTCATCATACATTCTCAATACATACTTTATTTTAGTTTTTTTTTATAGAAAACAAAAAATCGTATTCTAAAGAATCTTTTAACCTTCATAAAATGTTGGTATAATTAACTGAAATCGCTATCGTAAGTAAGCTATTAATCTCTTTCAATAAATTTACTTTAAATTTAATTACTTTCGTTCGTGTTGTCTTAAGAGCAGGCGTTTGTTTTGATAATTAAGATACTCGCATCATTCTTATCATTGACCAATTTTGTTATTCCCCCTTGAGTGTTCTGGAGTGGCGTCATTAGCCGAGTATCATCACTCCTTTGCAAAATCTACTCCTTCGGAACTAAACTGGCAGACTTGCACGGTAACCCTGTCCTTTTATTTTCGCAACACATTAATAGGCAAAAATAGCTGAACCACAGAAAGCAGATGCCATTCAAATTGAACATAATGAAATATTCTGAATAAATGAAGGAATATTGGGTGCTATCAACAGTGTTAAGGTTCATTTATTGAGCTGACAGAAAAGTGGATTTACATTAGAGCATAGCGTGTATGTTCTCCGGTTTAAAAGAGTTAAAGATAGACACATACACAGTTGTTAAAGATAGTTATGACATACAAATATTTAATTAAATTGCTATTAAATTTAATTCAGATATACAGTAGGAAAATGCTAATATGAGGGTCATCCAGAAAGAAAAGTACGACATTTATGTAGGATCGAAAAATGCCTATATTTATTTGAAATTCACAAGATACTTAAACTACAACACAAATATTTTAAACTATTTTTCAACGTAATCGACACCGAGATCGAGACACTTTTGTATGCCAGTGTCATAGATCTTCATCGCCAGCTCTTATCGCCTTTTTTCTTCAGTGACTGGAACAATAAGCTTCCAATTTTTATATATCACTAATATATTTATACAGAAAAATTCCGGGTTATATTTGGATCGCCCTCGTATTAAAATTTGTCAAAATTATAACTGTACAAAATTAAAATTGGCAACACTTGATCTGGTGGATGCTGTATTTCTTATCCTGAATTATAAAATGCCATTCGAAATAATTAAAGATATTAACGGAAGTACTCTTTTCTACCAACTTATCTTAAATATATATTCTCTCTTCAAACACGATATTTAATTTTGCTGGTACTACAAATAACGGAAAAATATTCCAGTACACTGAGCAATGAGGTGTTGAACAATGGACTCATATTTTTATTAATTTCTGACATTGTCTAAAAATATCACTCAAAAATGTCAATTGTGATTGTGAAAAAATATTACAAAATGTATGTCATTGTTTATGAAATTTAACAAAGTTCCAAGACTCAATAATATGCAGTTCATTTTTGATGAAGATATCCGTCTTCGATTGTTAAAATCTCCGTTTTACATGGATAAAATAGAGGCGATTTAGTGAAATCGACCCACAATTTCAAATCTTATGTCCTATGAATATTAACATAAACGGCGCCATCGGATTGATGGCGGTTTCGATCGATCTAATCGTCGAATATTCATGTAAATGATAGAAAAACCTAGCGTCGAAGCGTGCCTTCGACTGGATCTAGATAACACAACCGGAAGGTGGAAAATACATTCTGTTCGAATATTTTGTGCCACTTTGCAAGGTCGTGGATTGACACGGATTAAGCTCATTTGATTAGGTAAAATTTGAATTCGAACGATCGTTTTGCATATGAAATGAATCCTAACGCTGTGGGATTATTTATGTTCGAGCTCGAGATGTGCCGCTAAGATTGCATTTTAGAGTCTTGTGGCAAAATTATATATCGCTTATGACATGCTCGTTCGCAAGATTAACTAATTTCGCGCGCTAAACATTAAGAAAAACCAGTTCTTTAGAATTTTGGAATGATCTCAGAATAAAGAAATTCTGGCACAGAGGACTTCCGGATGATAGGTCTCATTAAACCATCGTTACCAAAACTTTTTTGAGCCAAGATCTTCATGCTAATATGCATGAATTTGTAGCTATAAGATAGTAAGTATAGTGAGATTTATTATGAAACTCTAATATGATCGTTAAGCTTGAAGAGCTTCACGATCTTTGAAGTATACGTGGATAGCAATATCCATTAAGTCATCATGTTCATCAAGTTTACTAGAATTTGATTTATAGCAGTGAATCCTTGTTCAGCGTCATGCTAATATACAATATAAAGAGCATTTATTTTTGTTCATGGATCAAGAAATTCAAGCGATAATTTGATATCTTTGTACTGTTGCAGATTTGCTTTATTTTAATAGTTTGAAGTCTTGCAAACTTGAGTCACATTTGGATGACCTTTATTATGAAAAAAGCACTGAATTATTGTTGACATCAATTTTAGATAAATTAATCGCCAGCAATTGGAGCTGAACATTAACTGAAACTGAACCGGTTCGAAAATATCGATTTATTTCGGTTCGTAAGGGAAACTGTAATATGGTTCCTAATGTCATGTTCCCAAACTCGGGACCCAAGTTTCCAGCCAATAATCGTCAAGTTAATAACTTGTATTTCATTCCCGCTTGGAAGATAAGAAGAAAAAGTATATAAATGTCAATCCTAAATTATAGTACTTATGACCCACAATATTTTTTAAAAATATAAAATTTAGAATAAAAATGAAGTTATAAATCTTATTTGTCGCCTACGTGTTAATTTTAATATTCTAGACATTTCCTTAAAAGAAATTTCTACAAATAGATTTTAAATTTATGATCCCTGCATGGAAATAGAAATGAAAAATAACGTGAACTGATGAGTCTTTAATTATTAAATACTATTGATTATCCGGCATGCATTGCAATTCTACATAAAGATGGAATGTTTTGATTCTATTTATTAAAATGCTTTAATATATATTTAAATATGCTAAAAAAAAAGGATATACGATCGACGGTTGTAGTTACCTTAGCAACCACCAGACCAATATGCGCCAACATAGTCCATACGCTAAACGTCTCGCATAACAAACTGCGTACACAAATAATATTTTTACTATGCCTATGTTATCCCAGTAAGTGTAAACAATAAGTCGACAAAGTATTATCGCAATCAGATGAACGGTATGGTGGCGCATTAAATACGGACAAACAAACATTGATTTTTATATATTAAACTATGCCTATGTTACTCGCGCAATCATTAGTAATAAGTGAATGAAGTTTTATCGCAACTTGATGAACGGTATGGCAGCGCATTAGTTACGAACAAACAGATTATTTTCCTGGAATGAAAACCGTAACTGAACCGGAATGAAAACCGAAACTAATTCCAATGACTATGGCAGTGCCCATAATCTGACTATCTTATTTTGGGATCGTAGTATTATTGATTTTTTGCGATTGCCTTTTAATTGATATGTTGCAGGGAAAATTGTAAATCGACTATATTATTTACTCTCCCAAAAATATCTCGATTAAATATTTGACAAAAACACTAGCGAAATACTCGGAATGCATTGTAATGTCACATGCGCTTAGTAATTATTTAAAAAGAAACGCAGTGGTACAGTTGCGTGGTTTATTGCTTCAGGCCACGTGTAGCGTGGGTTGAAGGGCTAGGATCCAAGAGCATGCGCGCGCTCGCATCCTTCCTCTCCCCGTCCCTGCGACCCACGCTTCACTTTATCAAACCAATGTGCGCTAACATGGTGCATCCGCTTAACGTTTCGCAAAACAAATTGCGTACACAAACAATGCTTGTATTTAAAAAAAATCACGAAAGCGCGCACAACAATTCCCCAATACGGGACAAACTAACAGACGGACAGACATTCATGTATATACATATATATACATATATATAGGTGATTTTCCTTATCAAGATGCTTGAATTTGAAGATAGTTTTGTAGTGTTGACAGTGGATTGAAGCCATACCATAAATAACTGCATTTTTACTGTTATACTTTCTCCTGTCTTATCTTTGTAGTACAAATATGAAGTTCACTGCCATCAGACATTTCAGTATTATCATTTAACATAAATGCTGCCCCAATGTCATTTTGAACCCATTATTATTCTGGACGACAGCTCAAACGCTGTTTCAAGTGTTTCAGCACTATCCGTACCTGATTTCTTCCCTCGGGTTGCCGAGACCTTGTCAAAATCATTATCTTTTATCGAGCACGTTGTTATAGAAAATTTGCATGCGTTCCTTATTTAGCGAAATTATGCGAGATAATAGTCGAGTGTGCTTTCTCGTAGGTCGTTTTGGAACGACCTTAACGTCGAGAATTTGCAGCAGTGCTGGGCTTCCGCATTCCTGCAAACTTTATATGGCTATCAGTGCGTCCGTCGCTGATGCGCTACAATTCCTCCGATGCAGCTCTTCAGACGAACAATGATGTAAGATGCGGACTTCAATGTGACGGGTCAAATGTCTTTCGAATCCCTCGGACGTGCAATTTGCAAAGATGGCCCCTTGATTATGCACATTTTGATTAAAAGACACCGTGGGACGATTCTTACTTCCGCGGATTTTTTTATGGATGTATTCCTCATTGTCGAATTGCAGATCAAATGTCAATCCATTAAGTCTTTTTGCCGTCGATGAATAATTTTCAGTGCTCACGAAAATCGTTTAGGACGGAAATAATGAAGATTTAGATGGATAACGGTCATCTGCCATCGAAGACCGGACGTCGGAAGCTGATGAATCTCTCTGTTGGATCATAACGCGGAATGACATTCCTCTGCGGACAAGACGATCCATTTTATCTTCATCCGTATCATCATTATTTCACGTTTCTTCGTGATGCAACACTATTATACTCTCGTTTACTGTTCGTCGAATTCGGACCAATTTGCTGTTTTTTGACCACTTAAGCGCCAGCGACTCAGCGGTGAGTCACTAATAAAAATTATGTGTTATGATCAGCCAATAGTGATTGATGTTTGCAGCCCTTGTTAGTTTCACAAATAACGATATATCGTATCTTAGCACTCTACGGGTTAAGGTGGCTTCTACAGCCAGAGCCGTAGCAAGGGGGTGGCTAAGCAGGCGCCCAGCACGGACGTAAATGGGCTTCGGGCGCTAAATTTAAAATACCGACCCAGTCCAAATACAACAATATTTTCGAGGGACTAAAATTTTTAAAAAACCCATCCGATCAGTCTTCTTCGGATTAATTCGCTTTGTATTGAGAGTTCGTAATCGTTCGGTAGACATGTTCGGGTATAGCGTCAGATAACGAAGCGTTCATTCATCATGTCAGCGGTTGGAAAAGCGGACCGGTTAGACATACAGACTTTGTGGCCACTGCGTTCTCTTTTAGTGGACTTTTTGTGGAATTTTCGTGGATAAATGCGTACTCAAGGCCTTCTATGATCTATACTGTTACAGAAGCACCCTCTCAGGCTAACTTACATAGTGCCAAATGAGGTCGCGAACGAGTTTAGACTTCCTTCATAAAAACTGTATATTTATTTATCTTACTAATTTATGCTGCTATCTTAGCAGTTCATGTCCATTACATCTATAAAAATATATGGTGGATATTTATATAACGTCCATGCTCATCTACTTCGATAGCGATACACCCTTTCGTTGAGATTTTCAGCGTCGGCATGCCCAAATGACATCTTAAAAAACTGTTTTTGACAGGTTAACAATTTCAGTAAACGGAAAAGCATCCGTGATATACGGATTATTCGGTATCATAATCTATGGCGCGCTCTTTCCGCTCGTGAATTAATTTAATATCGAAAAAAAGTTGTCAATCAATTTCGGTAACCGGCAGAGATTCTAGCACGTCTTTGCTGCTTCCCCAACTTCTAGTTATCTCCTCTGGTGAGCGTTATTTTTGCACCGGATTCGGCACTAGAAGCGCACAAAAAATGACCAGACTTCACAGTTAAAAGAGACGAATTAAACCATAAAATTTGCGCAAAGGCAGTTGAACTCACGACATTGGGTCAAATGACATCTGTTTCTCGGATGCATGCATTTCTTGGGTTTTTCGAGTTCGTCTCGGTTTACCGTAACGTTTGTGCTACACATTTTAGTTCCGTCTGTCCGAAAATGTTATAATTTCTTCCGTGGGAAGCGTCGTGGCATTAGACGAGGTCGCCACAACGGATCGATCATGATTTTCATTTTTACGTTTGATAATGCAAGAGCCCCATTTTACGAATGCATTCGAGACTGTAGTCTCAGAACTAGTTGCATATTGATGAAGCTCTCTAGGAATTTGATGTGCGATGGGAATTTTCAATTCCATTGTGCAGTTTAATCCGTTGAAACCGCGTTTTGGTTCTCGAAACTGTTGTATTTCAGCTTCTTCGCCGTTGATTGAAGTACGAAAAAAATGATCGTTCGATTAATTCCCTGGCTTTGATGGCATATAAATTTGCCGAAAATGATTAAATAGATTTGATTCGGTGGCTAATTGATTGCTTTGGTCTTTTGTCGAATGTCGTAATTGAATTCAGTTAACCGGAACCGACGATGGTACTCCGGAAGGCGAAGAAAATTGCGAGCCACACTTTTAATTACAGCATGTTGATCTGTAGGCTTTGTCTGGGGACTGCCGTGTGAATTGGACCACAGTCGCGTCTTAATATTTGAGACGAACGATGTTAAACGTATTGTTTGCAAATATCGTTTACTGAAGAAGTTTCTTTGTCGGTCAACGTTTGTCTAACGGTCTTTTTATATAAACCGACTACTCTTCGTTTGAATCAATTCATCGAGCTTTGATTGTCTGGTCTGATCATTTTTTTCAAAAGTATCAAACTCATTGATTGATTGCTGATTTGTAGATATTTTTGTGTTTGATGTCTACGCCCAAAAAAGTTACTGTTTGGTGAGCATTTTGGGCAAATGAAATCATTGCCCACAATATTACTGTAAATGCTGAGCGTTAACAATCAATGTTGAATGACTTTTTATGGCCACAATTGAATCATATTGTCTGATGTATATTTCCAGCAAGAGGGTGCTACATATCACACAACTTGAGAAAATATTGCTGATTACCAAGACAAACATATGTTAAGTCTTGAGATCCGACCGATCGTCTTGGGCGCGGAAGGAACCAATATAATGTGTTTTCTATTGTATTGTTGCAACCAGAAGGCGTTGAAAGTATCTTTATTCAAATAGAGATTCTAACAATAAGCAGATGAAGGAAACACGAATAGTTAAGACACATCATGTGAGTATGAAAATATCAGCTTCTATATAGCCAAAAAAGCACTGTAGAAGTTGTTTTTATGATGTCTTCAATACAAAATGGCAACATAAGAAAAAAATCAACGAAAGCTCTTTGTCAAATTCTTCTTTTGTATTATATCATTGCATTATGTTGGTGGTTTGAGGAATATTTTCATGTCAATAGAATCAGAATATTCAGTTGTATAAAGCAACTTAACGGATTTCTGATCTTCGTCCTCAATTATTTTAACTATAAAGAGCTTTGATTACTGCCAACTGTATTCCATGTGCAAGACATTATTATAATTGATAATTGGCATCAATCAATTCTATAATATTATTGAAGCAACATATGCAGCGATCGATTAAAGATTTGCATGATTAATTAAAATTGCATACTACCGATTAAAATTTAAGGCAATGTCTCGTCGTTTATTTATATTTTTAGCATAAAACTTATTTGATTTCAGTGTATGATAATATAAGACCGGTTTAATCTGGATAGCTTCATCTTGAACATGTGATAGATTGTGCATTCATAGTAATTACATAGAAGAACATTACAAAAGAATGTATATGAATAATTTGCAACAATAATGACCATTGCTGAATTGAAGACCATGAATGGTGTTGCTTTATATAGAAATAAAATATTCAAATGATCCACGGATTCTGACCATCTGATTCGTGACGTCCATGCATATTGGATTTCATTTAAAATTCTGATCGGAATTATTCAAATGAAGCTTTTCAGTCGTTTTCTATGCTCATCGTATTATTACACGACCGTCGTCTGTGAAAAAAAATAAAAGATCAACCGGAAAATAACAATTTGCCAAGAACATCTTTCGAGCTGAGCCCAAGGCTCTGCAATCTATGCGGTCGGGTTTTACATTACGCACGAACGATGATGGATTATCTGAGCAAATATATAATGTAAATTGTCCATTTAAAGAAAAATAACGCAGAAGTGGACGGAAAACCTCGAGGAAAAAAGATAAAAGTCTTTGCAAACCGCGTAAAAAAGGATTAATGGGTCCTTGATTGATGGTATTGGGTGCGTGAATAAGTTCCTGCCGTTTCATCATCAGATAACAATTGAACGCCCGTATTGCCGCGAGAGCACTCCCGCTCCACGCTACATTGGCGTCAGAAGTGGGATCTGTACTGATTAACAACGCCATTGCGTGGGGTTGAAATTTCACCTACGCTACATTGCTCGATGAAGATCCATGTCAAGTGCAATCTGAACTTGTAAAAATATTAAGAGTTGATCGAACAACAGTTTCGAACAAGATTGTCTAATTTAATTCGTGCATTTGTCGCTGAATCGATGGTTTTTCAGCGGTTTGTATTGAATTCAATAAGATTGCATGTTTTTCAGCGGCCTGCAGATCGCATTATTGTGATAAATGCGAATTGTAATCTTTGAAGCATCAATCGTGTTAACAAAACGGGGACTAATCGACATGGCTAACGATCCATGGCGAATTTTGTCGATTATCGCCGGTGTTAAAGCTTACAGATTTGTTGTCACACCTGATTAGGTTCTTTTAAACAATAAATTATAAGCAAAATCGTGCATTCTTGTTCGACGATCCGCAAAGACTCAAAAAAGTTACGATCGTGCTACTTTTAAGATGGCTTTTTCGTCCCGATGCTCTTTACCTCAAAATTTTGCCCGATAAAAACCTTTCCGGGAATGAAGCTTATTGGAAATACTCGGCCGCATTCAAAGTAGATCTCGATGGATTCGATATGGTCGAATTACTCATTTGAATATAATCGGCACGTTATGATATTTCACTACTGGCGATGCCAAATGTGTGTCGTTTGAAATTATCGCCACCGGTTATTACTTTCCCAGATGTTGCGGAAGGCCCTTTCCCGTTACGGACCTTTCTTCGACGTCTTAGCACCGATTGAATTATCATTCCTTCCCTTTTTGTTCCGTCGTCATTTGTGCCTTTATCCAATTTATTTAACGCGTAACTGTTTCATATAATGCCCCTCTATTTAATCCGGAACTCGGTAAGTACCAGCCGAAGAAAGTGCACGTCACGCCAAAGACGGGGATCGACGATCGAAGAGACGAACCTCCAAACGAGCTTCGACTTCTCCCGCGACCACAATTTTAATTATCATTTTGAAATCCCCGATGGTGTTCCGATGGTGTTTTCGTCGTAAAAAGGCGATTTTATGGGTCAGCGCAGTTCACGATTCAATAATTCTCTCATTACTTCGATTGCAATATCACGGTCCATGATCGTCGTGAACTTTAGCAGTTCTTGGGAAATCTCTTTTAGTTTATTTCCCGAGTGCAGGATATCGAAAGAACGCAACGATGTTTATTGCGGCGGTAAGATCTTTCAAGTTCAGTGGCGATTTGATATAGTTCAATTACATAATAGGAAATCATTTTACGTCTTATGAGCTCAGAGCGTGATGCTCGGACACGATTCTATACCGGAAAATGAAAAAAAATTATGCACTCCGCTATGGGGAATTTTATATTTATGATTTTCATACACGACAGCGCGAAAATAATCACATGGTACAAAGTTTTACTGTTTTTCGTTGTTAGCAGTCGTCCCTGCATAATAAATAGCTGTAATTGTATGCATTTTTTGAATGCGGGCTATTCTAAATTACTGTGCCGAAAAAAACGCCTCAAACTGTTATTCCGTCCATATTCATTCTGCTATGATATTATATATGTAAAATATTTTTTTGAGTAAACAACATTTGATCGACCCAATTGTATCTAAGTCCAATATAAATTCGATTCTAAAATGTTATATTAATGCAGATTTGCAATTATTTCAACATTAATCCAGAATCATCAAAAACCTTGAATGCAGGAAGATGTATTCTTCCCGCCGGCTTCTCTACAGTCTCGCAGCTGAGGTCTCTCTTTGCGAATATAATTTTAAAAAATGGCCAATATGAGTGACTTTTCATCACCACCTGATCATTCTTTCCCACCTTATCTATTAAACACATTTGCTAAATATCACCATAATCAAAGACTGTTCGATATGATCTTCATTCAATATGTCATGTAAATATATTTACGCGTATTTATTGTTTAATTAATTATAATATTTATCCGTGTATCCGTGTAATGCAAAGTTTGAAGTTCATACAGATTTAGGGTTTATGTTCCAAAAAAATATCGAAGATGGTTTATACAAGTATTTACTTTAATTTTTAAATAAACAATTTTACAAAATTAATCGAAAAAAATACTTTGATAACATTTAATATACCATTCATTCAACATCGTTATCACTTATAATTCTATGTGTTGTATTATTTTACGAGATACTTTATGGATTTCTATCTTCAGAGAACTCTGGAGTATTTCATGTTATAGCCTTCAAAAATGAGATAATAAGCTATTGTTTGCTTTTAGCGTATAAATCTTTACGTATTTCATTATATGGTTTCAAAATCTGTTGTAATTTTCTCTTCAATTTTAAACTTCTTTCCATTTTAGGATATTTTTTTAATTTAATAGCCAATTCTATGCATTCATTTAATATTTCGACTAATTCGTTTTCGTTCAAAGTATGATCCTCCAATATTTCTTGGATGTCATGAATATATCCATATCATAAAAACCTTTTCCACCAATATCACGACAAATGTTTATTGTCCTATGGTATTCATCTTCTATTGATAGTAAAACATTTTCTCCAGAGACTACTTCTGGCCACAGCTTTTTCCAGCAAGAATTTAAAGTGGATTCAGAAACAATAACGACACAATTTCCAGGCTTGTGGAAATGTTAAATTTTCATCTTGATCGGTGTATCCTAATATTTTTTTAAATGTTCGACGAATATAATATGCTCTAAATGATAAAATTATACCTTGGTTTAAGAGTTGGATTATAGACACTCTAGCCTTTTTTTGTGCGGTAGATACGTTCCGCGGAAAATCGCACAAAAAAAGAAAAAGTGAAGATGCGTTCCATGGATTTTAAAAACCGCATAACTTTGAAACAGCTATATAAAATATATCCAAAATCCCATAAAAAAAGTTAAGAAAAAAAAACCTTAAGACAATTAAAAAATAACATTTTTATAATATTTAAAGGACGTCTTGCATCATTAGTAAAATTTTAAGGATGTCTGACATCTGGCATCTCAAACGCCAGACAAATACTAATTATTTTAATTACAAACTATCATCGCTGTATGATAATTTTCGATGAATCAAAATCGCTCTCTTTTTCGAAAGGTCAATTATTTTGTGTAGATTTTCTCTTTCCAATAATATAATTCACAATTAGTAAAAATTTAAAAAAATCACAAAATGGCGATAGTTTAAAAAAAAATCAGCCAAGTCAATTTTTTGGCCTTATTTTGTCAGAGTTTTAACTTATTTTTAATGGTTATGAAATAAATTTTGACATAAATCTGGTAGAAATAATAGAGAGTTATGTAGAAAAGATTCGTACCCAGTTTGAAGTAAATTACTTAATTAAATCTTGAGATGTGATGTCAACTCCGTACTAGCTATAACTCCGTAAGTAGTTGGAATTTTGGAAGTTCCTTTGGAGAATGTATTTTTAAAAGTCGAAACATTGGAAAAATGCAAAAAAAAAACGAAATCAAATTTTTCAAAAATCTAAATCAGAATTAAAGGGTGTGGTCGTTATTAGTGATAACAGATGCAATATAATTTATGTTGTCCCAAATTTCGGTTAGTGTTTGTGATTTATTTCCTATTTTATCCAAAATATCTTGATACATACTCTTTATGAAATTTAAAAAAAATGCTTTAAAAAAATCGCATAACTTTGAAATCGCACAAAAAAAGTCGCACAAAAAGAGTTTTGAGTGTAATTTATTTATATGGCCTTATACTGTTTATAATAATTCGATCTAAGAAGAACATACCTGATGATTTTCAACCGGATAAGGGTATGATTATTAAACCTTGTTGGAAATTTAATTGAAACGTGACAAAACAATAAAAATATCGCATATGTAATAATATTGTATTAAACTTATACAGCATTGAAAATAAAGCATTATGGAACGCTACGCGCAACATGTGCGAGCATACTCATCAAATCGATTTCGAACTATTTGAGGCATTAGTTCAATGGTCTTTTTTATGGAACCTTTGCCGATAAATTTGTCATGTTTTTAGTTTATATACAAAATTGTTTCTCATAAGGGTGGAAGCTTTATTATCATCATCTTCTGTTTGATACTGTTTGAATAAAGGACTGTCTGATCGCCTGGCTTCCGTTCATTTCCATCCCGATCGTTTATAGTCCATTGTGCCTTGCATTTTAGATTTGTGTCCAACCATCCAGATACCGGTTGTTGCACTCCCTGCGGTACAAATCCGTGATGGTCTCCGTTCATCTTTCATCCGTTCAATACTTGGAAGATCCTAACGAGCCCTCGAAGGCGACGGAGCGATCTGGATGACGCCGTTTCAATTATGTTAAGTGCATCCGCGTCACGGAGTGCGCTCTCAATTTTCACAAGTTCACACGGCAGAACGCTGCGGTAGCACTAATGATGCAAAACCGCATTTGTCTTCTCCACCATCTCATTACCGACTCAGAGATGAGCTCCTCATCCTAGATATCGTAAATATGCGAAAAAATATCATAGCCCGAGAGAGATGCACCGCCGCAACTATTCAAATGAGTCGACCTCTCTCAATCATTGTGTGCATTCGCTCCGATGCAGCAATTATCTCCACTGAGAAACTCTCCATCCATCCAGCTTACAGTTATCTACTCCGTCCATGTTTAAGCATACATAATTATCAAGGAACCCCATCGGAAAGTGAATTTACAATGGAAATTGGGCATCGACGACTTATTAAGACGTGGCATTGATTGCTTCCTACATTCAATTCGGCTGGATCATAATAAAGGTCGTCCAAAAGTGCCGCCTAGATGTTCATCATATTTTAATTTTGATCACCTCAGATATGATAATTTTGCTTATTGATGATTCCAAACATTGTAAAATAAAAACAACAGATCTCTTTTATACATTGCAGATAACTAGGCGTCGCATTTGGATAATCTTATGTAAATCACCGTAAAATAAGATCCCATTTATCTTCCGATAAATGGAACTACCTATTGTTTATCTTCTATTGTTGATCGATGGATTTACTAAATCGAAATCGGATATGAAGATCGCCCGAAAAATTAGAACGCCGCTCTCCTGCGCGGGTTCAAAACGGTCACGATTCTTTGTAAATTTGATCGATTTTTATTCGCATATCGATATAATATTATCGATAATCACTGCGATTTGTAGATCATTTCAAATTTTATTCATACTCAAGAAACACTATAATTAATTTTGGATCAAAATCTGTCTTTAAAATTGGAAAAGTTGTCATTATTTATGTTCATTGAATAATCAGCCAAATCCTGCTGGACTTCGAACCAGAACAATTTAAAGGGTTTAGGCAACTTCCAAGAATTCCATTGAATAGACTCTTTCAGAACTCATTTTGATAGACCTAAGCCTCGTCTTCTATCGTAAAATGTCGAAGAAAATATTCCAAACCTGCAATGAGCAGCTCCATATCTTCTTATATATGAAAATGAATCTCTGTTTGTTCGTATGTAATGCGCTGCCATACCGTTCATCAGATTGCGATAAAACTTCGTCCACGTATTGCTAAAGATTGCGCGAGTAACATAGGCATACTCTTCTAATATGTAAAAATCAATGTTTGTTTGTCCGTATTTATATAAAATATAACCATTCGAAACTCTGGCCAAATTAATTAAAAATGTATACAAACAACTTTCATTTTGCTTTTAAATTAATTTAAGCCACATTCAATTTATTTATAAGGCTGTAGAATATATGCAATGAGATGATCTTAACAAGTGCAATTCGACGCGCCAAGAATACAGTCTTGCGCAGCAAGTCTTCGGCGTTGATGTCATAAATTTGGAAATACCAATCAATCTTCACGGTTCTAACTGACATTTTCCATGAAAAAAAGAGGAAATGGGTTTCCATTACGACTCAAAGATGTGAACGCGTTCATAATGACGATACGTGTGAATGAGATGGCGCCCGTTACGGTATCACGGTGCATGCTCTTAATAAGGGATACTTATGAATTGGATCTGCCCGGGACGAGCAACATAAGATATTGGGTCGATGCTCCTTTTTTCCATCGTTTCGAAATAAGTCAAACTTCCCAAAGACTGTCGGTTTCATCCAATTGTAAATTGTATACAAAATGCTTCGATCGGAGGCAGCGTGAGATGCGGCGCGTTAACACATAAGCAGCAGGTGGTATATAGGTTCGGATCTTGCGCAAGTCTCCAAACATCGACTGATTACCAACGCACACAGCCTTCCTGATCTTATACGGAGGAATCGTTGGCCATTAGAGTGGTATATCAATGAAGAAACGATCAAGCGTTGGAGATATTTTCAAATATAGCTAGTGATTGGGTTGGAAATCAAATTGGTTTCATAGCGTTTGAAATTTTATTATGTTTAACATATCTAATCTATTTGAATAATGGGCTAAATTTTATTCGTTGAAATTCAACAATTTGATTTATTTCCGTGTAATTTGTCATTGGAAACGAATTGAATCAAGAAAGTGAATAACCAATTTTAAAAACTGATGGAATGTTTACGTTGCTAACTAAGAACGAAGTGTTAAAAATACTAATAATGGTCATCCGGTACGTTCGACACGTTTATCAATGAGTGTAAATATATTTAAGCGATAATTGAACACTGCTTTTAGATATTTGTTTGTATTTGTTTATCGGCACAGCGATATTTTTCTCTCATCTTTCGGTAGCAATGTGTCAAATTAACGGTGAGTAAATTCATTGGCGACATCTATCCCGATTTTTACGCATGCACCATTTCTCATCCTGTGATGACCTTGGCTGCGAGAAGATGTCCTTCCCGCAGGATAATAATTGACCCATCTCTCCCTGCAAATAATTTTTTTCCGTCAATACCCAATTACTTCCATCCTATTGTTTGACTTCGATATGACTTTGACTTAAATGTCTGATGACTATCGTCATCAGATATTTAAATGCTAGTTCGAGTTGATGACTGCGTGAGCCCCCATTTTCATATAACACCATCAATGGGACTGATAAAATTCCTTTCTGCTTAGACACGGACTAAAACTTGCAAAATTCCCGATTTCCCGACAACTTATTTTTTTCCGTCGCTGCAGATGAATACTTATATACTATAATGCTTTGATGTGATTCGTAATTATATTAAGGAGGAATACAAAAATTCTGAACCCCGCATCTATTATATTTCATACCGATATTCCCATTATTAGAGTCGAGGTGTAGTAAATACAACACCGGTAGGGAAAGGTTAATATAACAATTTGAATAACAAATATTTAATGTTTATATGTGTACATAGGCTAGACAGTTACTGTCCTTAGGCGTCCCCAATTAGTAGTTACGCCACTGTTTCCAAGCGTCCAGATTTCCGCGAGAATGTCTCGAGATTGTCGCGCTATGGATTGCTTTTCACAATATTTGGGAATATTTAGATGTGTAGGGTCTCGAGTTCGATCGCACATATGCGCTACTACGCACCAACGGGCTAATGACCATATGATCAACGAAGAAATATTTGCTAAAATGATTTTAATCGATTAGCCGACGTAGATGGATCGATCTTTCTAATGAATGCATTTAAAAGATCAACGTTTAATGGCCATTGCAGGAACTTGTGCTTATAAATTCATGTTTATTCTAACAGGACGATTCTTGAATGGAGGATATGATATCTTGATGTATGTAATAACGGGAATATTTACTTAATAATAGCAAGCGATGCTGATAGCAAAACATGGACGTAGATGGATTATGTCGTTTCGTTTACCATGTCTTTGACAATTTCCTTCGTGGGAGTATCTCACCACCACAATTTTCCCACCGCAAGCTCCAAAGTCATGAGCCCAGATCATCTGTTGAATTTTTATAACAGTTTTGATTAATTTATTGCCGTACTGTAGTCGAATTTATTCTCATGATAAATTACGAGCGAACAAACGAAGCTTTCATGCCGGATTTCATCGTGTACATTTTCGCGATGCTGAAATATCGCCCGTCCCACCCACAAATTATCTCATAAAGTTAATGCACAATGATTCATATTTTCTCATGTATGTACATTGTTTTTGTGCATAGCGGTACATTTGTATTAATTCGATTACAAGAAATGAAATATAGTTTGGAAAACAGCGCATCGCTTGAATTATCACAGTATGGATGTCTTAATTTCTGTGATTGGGATGTAAGTGCTTTGCGGCGCAAATCAACCCGGTAAAACTGTACATAATCGCAGCAAATTATGTTAGCATCCAAAGGAGGCAAATCATTTTTAATTTCGTTACTTTCATTCATCTCATATTTTTGCCTGTATGCAAAACACCATTGAAGCATAGCGTGATATCCAAATGTGACGCCTAGATGTTTTATTTTTTAGAATAATGTGATATGTAGCGTTCAATGATTCTATTAGCTCAAAATGCACACCAAACATTAACTTTTTTTTTAGATGTAGACATCTTTCCTGAATAATAAAACATCAGATACAATTATTTTGTTTGAACAGATCTCTCGTTAATTGTTCAATAATAATGTAAACGCGTTGTTGCAATGTATCCATGGTTGAATCTTCTACTAAAGCAAAATGTTGAATGTATTTGTGTCTAATAGCTTTTTACTCCCGCACCGTGTGTACTATGTAGATTCTATTAAATTTCGATCATTATGTTTCGTTTTTGCAATCGAAAGCTTTTTAATGAATAGTTTAAATGTCCATTGAGGAACGTTGAATGCAGACGTTCTTCGTCACGTTTGTTCGATGCGGTCATCGCAGTCTCTGAAACAGTATTGAAGTGTCCGTCGTTTTCACTTTAGAGCGCTTTATATTGGCACGAAGAGCAAACATCGTACAGCATCGATGGAAGATTCGTTCTTTGAGGAGACCATTATTGCTTTTCATAGTCGAGCTTCGGATGAAAAAAGAGAATAAAATGCGCTCGAAGAGTCGATGAACCCCTCATTGGCTCTTCAGTACATCCGACCGGTGCTTTTGTGCGTCCATTGCCATACTCGGCTTTCTGCATTTCACAGAAAACTCTCGATGGCATCTTGAACTCCAAGATGGAAAAAAGCTTCGATTTTGAGCGCAAATAATCTCAAATTATGATTCGGCTGTATACTAACGGATTTGTTTGATTTGGACGTTGCTTTGGTATTGTAAGCCAACAAAACGGCAGTCTATAGCGATGATGCTGTTGTCGACATTTACAACAATTTTTGAGACCTGTAAATAATTATCTTATACTTACAAGACTGAAACTATTTTGTAGCTGCTTATAATAAATATTAAAATTTGAATTTTGCAATACTTAAATAATTTTTTTGCGCTACTATTTGAGCCACGTTTATTCAAACCCTAGCCATCTTATATCGAAAATAGACGACGTTTATTTAACAATAATTAATGTAAACTACTTGTGGAAGAAAAAGCAGCTTTGTAGAATTTAATTTAAAGCTGGTATGTACAATTATTCATTTGTAGAAAATTGTTATTAATGTCCACAACTTTAAAAGCTTGGTAGACTGTAAATTTTTGATTTACACTGTTCAAACACTGAAACAAAAAATAGTTTTGTAGAAATGGATGCCTAATAGAATGCCCAATGCGTGTAATTGTATTATTAAGATTCTTCTCCTTCAATTAGATTTTTTATATTGCGAATGTTTAATTAAAGCCGATTCATCGTATATGGACGTCGAAAATTAAAATATCTAAATAAAGCAACCCGATGATTGCCGTGTTTGACTACAATTCCTGAGATCGAAAACTTAAATTAAAAAGAGCTAATGCCGAATTCCATATTTGGGCATAAGAATTTGCATTTAATTTTTATTCCGTCCGTTATATTGTAATTTGAAATTCCGAAAAAGATGTCTTGGCTTTTTTCTCCAGCGCTAATTACCATTGATAGATGGGCAATTACCTACTAAATCGTCTGCATTATAATATGAAAACAATGCGGTTTTTATGGCGCAAACATTGCCTTGATTATGATCTGCATTTTTGCGACCGATAGCCAAAATTGAAAAGTATTACATCCGAAATTTTCTCATGATTTAATAATTCCGTTATATAATATGAAATTCAATGTGCTACCATTTTGTTAATTAGCAATTATATCATAAGTTCTCAAGGCCATCTTCTCACGATCATTATTTGCATATTTATTGCATTATTTTGATAGCTGAACAGCATTCTTTATTAAATGCATTTGGCATGCTTCGAATGCATCATTTTTGATTTGTTTAACGTCTTAACACTAGGTTTACCGCATAAGGGATACATTCTCCCCCAAAACTCCTACAAAAAGCCCTAAATGTTCTAAAATTGGAAGAAGTAGTCACAAGGTCCCCATACCCAACCGGTCCGAATTTCAGACCACTGACACATCAAAAGAGCGCCTCGCGATCGGACACCATGCCCGAATATATCCACAGAACATGGACAATTCTGGTTCGAAGCCCTGATCACTATATCTTACATTGTGTATGAACTGCGTATATTTTATTGTCCGTAAATTTGATGAGTTTTGCTAGAATTAGATACTCATAAAAATCGGTAAATCTAGTGTTAAAATTGCGCATCTTTGCAGAGGCGTTTCGTAAGATAAACGCATATCTACCGAGGACGATTGCGTATTCGCATAACGGTTTTGTAATATTATACGCGATGATATTACGGTTCTTATAATTAAATCTGTGGTCATTCTTATGGCATCCATAAATTGATTCATGGATTTAATATATGCGATAGACAATTGCATTACGTGCAATTGCATTATTTTGTAAAGCCTCACTATTGATACGTGCTCGTTGACCGCGACTTAAAAGTGAAGATGCCTCTCAGAACGTCCGTCCCGATGGAAGATGAGGTGGAATATTTTTTGACATTTGCTTGCATGTTGCGTCGTTAAGTCTACGTCGCTTTATTGACGTTACTCGTTGAGATCCATCGTCAATTATCTATAAATGCGGTTCTCATGATGGTTACTTTTAGTGCAAGAATATTTAAGTATCGATAATGACGAGGACGTACTTGCTTCTATTTCGTCATTAAACCTTTCTTTGAAAGATATGTATATATATATATATTAAACACGAAGATTTATGAAAATTGCTTTGATAATACCATCATATAATTACTATGTACTGTTTGAATTTATCCAGTGTAAGAAAGACAAACTAGAGTCGACGACTTTAAACTCCATTGAAGACCTTCCTCGCAATACATTTAATGTTGCATAGTTACTTCAATAAATGTATAATTTTTCTGTATATTATGTATATGAATACAAAAAACAACCCCTAAATCAGGTCACATTACGAAAAAGATTCTATTTTTTGTTTAGTAAGATATTTATGGTATAATTTATTGACAGAAAAATATACTGAAATATATAAAGTGTGCCTTAAACACATCAACGCGCGACCTCACGCCGATAAAAAATAATTGCATATTCAGTTAAAATAGAAAAAATCGGACGCGCCCGTGCGCCTCTCATCATAGCCTGAAGGGCCTTGATGAGAAGAACGGGGCGTATGCCTTTCAGTAGCGATAGGGCTCTGCAGCCTCGAGACGAACTCGCAGCATACGCGACGGAAATCCATATTTTACCTCCGTAGAGGGGTGATTCTTTATCTCCGACCGCTCATTCGATCACATCGAAAAGAAGGAATCCTCTAAAAGAGAGAGAAATAATTAAAACATTATGAACTTTTAATGCACAAATTTATTTACCATTGGTGATACGGCGACGATTACGAGGCAGAGACTTCCAGATAATGTGAATGTAATGCGAAATTAACACATGGCGGAAAATTAAGATTGTACCCCAACGATTAACACCACCAGTCCGCAAAGCTCCCCAGAAATAATAGAAAGTCTGTGCGTCCTGCAACCCTTAGGATCGGGTTCAAAGCTCGAACATCATTAAAAGCTTTATATATGAATGAATTAATGTGTTCCCACAGATGCGTGACCGATATAAAAATCATTAATCACGCGTTTAATTTATTATGAATCGCATAATAATGTATATTATAGTTTTGTCGAACGTTTTGTGTTATATAATGCCGTGTGTTGTTATAAACGATGCACGCAAAGGGTTGTGCAAGTGTATAGGATGGACGGCAACTTGTCTCGGGAGTACGTGCATTGTAATAATTTATCCTTGGCTTTTTGTTTCCATTATCCTCGATCTCTCGGAGGCTGTTCTCGATCGTTTTGTTGTTTGGTCATTTCCTTGATATTTTCATACGGTAGGTGAAAAGCTTCGGAGAGACGTCCGCCTTTGTTGCCTTTTTGTGATTTCGCTCGTACGTGTACGGTCGAAGCTTCGGGTTGAACGTCCACACTTCGTCTCGATGTCACGATCTTCCCGCGGGAGTAACTCCTCGGATTCTTTTTTGTGTCTATTGTGTCCACCTTATCCACGCTCATCTCATGTATCGCCGGAGCTTTCCGCGGAAACGCGACTCACGATCTCTTCGCCTCGATGCCGCTGACGAATCGGATTAACGACGTTTCGTAATTGATTTGGCACAGGCAATATTGGAGTCTTTGCGATTGTCGGCTCTGACAAAGCTCGTAGTGAAATTTTCATTTCATCCGATCCGATTCGTGCCGAGTCATTTATGAGGCGATCATTGAGATGTCACCGCGAGTGAATCGCTTGTTAGGTGCGTAGAAATGAAAAGTGGATTTGGAGCTTCTAATTATTCACGAAGTCTGTTGGTAATTGGACATCAGCAGCACATGGCGTATCGCGTGACTCGAATAATCGCCCGAGACTTGTGAATATGCTATTTCGTGGCTGGATCGAGCTTTATGGATCGATTTGAGCTTATCTCGCGTTTGCGCCGAATAAACTGTTAAGGACTGTCGGTAACCGGTTACGACGTGAACTACCGTAATGCAGACTTGACCGTGAATAATTCATTTTCGATGTGAAACATGCAAACGGCGTGTAAATCGTGTACAACCTTGATTGTTTGCAGATCAAAACGCCGGAAAAAGTTCATCCAAAGTCAACTGAGAGCGGTGATTTTCCCTCGGATACGCCGACCATTGTATCCCAACTGTCTAATTTCGTCTCGATTTTTTTCATCGCCGTCTACGGATAATTTTGCAGACCGTTTTTCGCGTTTTTAATTATTTTCCGTCACGTCCGACGTTTATGGCCTTAAGTAACCTTCTTTCGTGATCTCTCCATTTGCATATCTGCTTTTGCTTCCGGATTGTATATTTAAGCTCTACGTGAATCGTTTTAATAAAGTTAACGCGCGGCTACTGCAAGGCGATCTTCCGTTTGTAATTAAAACTGTTTTCCGACATCGACTGCTTTTTATTCATTAATACACATTGAATCACTTAAAACTTAAAGCGTCTTCTCGCTTTAGGCGCCTCAAAAATAGGCTATTTTCACGATTTTTTTTCGAGGATTTTCGCTAAAAATTATGAAATAAAATGGATCTTATGTAATAAACACATCTTTCAAGTACATGAAAAAAATTTATTTTTATTTTTTTGAACAATTATTATAATAAAACAGTAGCATCGAAAAACCCGTGTAAAAATGTTATGTTCGTGGCTTGTTGATGGTATCTCCGAGATGGGTCATTTGAAACAAAAAAATAAAACAGTTTTAGATTCAGTATATCAGTGGCTATAGCGCATATCATCAGATTTTTGATATTTGCGAAAATAACAAAATGGCGCACGTTTTACGAAAAAGTAAAAAAAAACGCGTTTTTTTGCAGTTTTTTGTAAAAAAAAATTACTTAAAATCAAAATTTCAAAAATCTGATGATATGCGCTATAGCCATAACTATGAAGAATATGTCATTCATATTTCATGACAATCGGCCGGATAGTTTCCGAAATTTCATCAACAAGCCACCGAAAAACCTTGTTTTGAGATAAACGCGCTTAAAGTTTTGGTTGCAGAAAAATTGCCCAGACACAGCTGTTGAAACACTCGTTGTTATTTTGGGTATTTCCTCCGAAGATCTTCATAAATCGGTTTCAAAACCTCGTGAACATCCTCAGCTAGAGCAGAAGGATGTTTAAAAGTTTCTATCTGATTGTTTTTCACCACTTTCTTGTACTTGCACCATTAGTCTGAACAATATGTATGCAGCCGGGTGCTCTCAGGTAGTCACCTAACGGTCGCCCAAAAATGTAGTTAAACTCGTCTGATCTTTATGAAATTTCGATATCATTTTTGAAGATATGTACTTTCAAAATTTAAAATAAAATAAAAATCGTTTTTTTTAAATTTGTAAAGTGAGAAGACGCCTTAAGAAATAAAACTTTCCAGCTGCTGTGGTGCCTTTCGCATAAAGTATTGCTTGTAATCCGCGCATATCGAAGATAGGGATCACTATATCCTTCATAGGGAATCACTACATAAATATACATAAAACAATGAATATGTGATAACATTAGCCTTTTGATGAGTGTGCACGTACATGTTGCGTGCGCATTCGAGTGATCAAGAGAGAGTACGCCCACACATATTGCGTGTGTGCTTCTCTTTCTAATGCAATATTATTGTTTATTCAAATTATCCGGGTTGAAGACCATCAGGTATAGTCTTCTTCGAGTCTCCGAACGAGTACCAAAAGTGATCCTATTTGAGACATATAAAATGGATGTTTCGGGTTCAGGCATAAAAATCATTGCTAAAAATAAAAATCATGTCGAAATCATTGAAATTCTTAGAAGAAGAAAAAATGAAAAACATGCGTTTTTAAGTGATCTTAAATCTGCATATTGAATGTTTATATTAATTATATTTTAAATGTTTTAGCATTTGAATTTGCCATTCATATCTCGCATTCAAATCAACACGAAATGTGATTGGCGATCATAAAAATACACGGCGATTACGCGCGGAAATTTTACACTCAAAAAAATCAATTTAATTTATATTGATCGTCCATTTAAAATTTAAGAGTTCATTAAGGAAGTTCTCTGCTATGAAATTAATTAAATTTGCACGTTCTGACAAAATGCACTACAAATCTGCTGATCAATTGGGGGAAGCGTAACTAAATCATATATAGAGACTTAATCACGCTTACATTTGATTCGCTTAATTATAACATATCCATGCCATCCGGAATTATTAATATTGCCGTTCATTCGATCATCTTGGACTAGATTTATCCTAATTTCCTGGCATAGAGACGGCTAATTAAATCGTGTGAAACCACATTAAGAGTGCCTGTTTTGCAAGATTAATTATTGTATCATGTGGTTATTAATATTGACGTAATTTGAATAAATAATATCGTTTTAACATTGAAAATAAAAACCCACAACTTATGCGAGCATACTCATCAATGGGTCAATCTCATATATTATTGGACATTAAAAATTTATAATACAGTTTTAAAATATCAGCCCACATGAGTATATACAATATTTTTTCGATGATAAATCATACTGCGTCCAAACGCTTAGTTTTGACACCATTTTCAAATTATGTAGGTGTCTCACAACATTTGATTAGTCAATATTCTACTTTTTTGTATTTTTTTCATTGAGGTCATTCGAAGATCTGTGTTGATTTTTGACCGAAGATGATTATCAACAACATTGAAGAACATCCACAGCGTTGTTCGTCTTCTATCCGTATCCAATATTGGATCAAAAATAACAAGTTTGAATTTTAGCACATATTGAAAAGAAACTGAATACATCGCCATACATAGCATTTACGATTAGATATCTGACTTTTTAATCGACCCATTATTTGGGATGTATATTGAATTCATTCGACAGTCTTTCAAAAATAACATGATCTCAAACAACGAGATAAGTTCGTTTGATTTATAAGTTTGGTGAAAACTTAGATGCATTTAATATTTCGTCTGCAAATTGTAGAATCAGAAATATCAACTAATTGGTTAACTATGACAATAATGATTAAATTTGTCTTGATGGCTATTTAATCGCATATAATAAAAGATGGATTTTATGGATAAATGCTGAATATATGAGATTCTTGTGTATTTTTTTTTCTCTTATGGTGATATGTTAACTTATAAAAGAGGAATAAAAATGGAAAAATCAACTCACAAAGGGTTAAAAGGGACGTATTTGGATAGTAAATTAAATTGCATTACGGTTTAGAACCAGTTACAATCCAACAGCGAAATGGGCTATATAAAGGCGATCTAATTGTTTATGCCGTAATATTTATGCGTTTTCTAACCGGAAAGTTTAGTTCGACTCTCGATACGTTTATTTAAGCGCGACCCGCAGCTGATGGGTTGGTCTCCCGCGGACGTTCGGGTCACCAATCTTCAGGCCGCTATTTCATACCAGAACTGCTAAAATATCACTCGACATTCCATTTTCGCATCTCCTCGTTCTCATTAACGCTCGATCTTGCGGTCGCGATTAGATGCAATTGCGTATCACGTTCGATGGCTTCTCGGTCTGATTCGAATGCAATTTGCTTACCACCGCTCTTACTGTTATCGAAGCGCGCTCTTCGGTTATTCTCGCCTGCAGTTGCGTAAAAATAAACGTAGTGTTTCTTCGGATGACGGAGATCAGCTTCTGACCCGGTTCTCGGCGTAGCGCAGAAGCGCCTGCACTCTCGAGACGTTTTCACTCCCCGATACTTGGGTGACATCGCTCTTTCCGTGTTGGATAATGCGATAAACAATCAAGAACGCAAAAAAGAATTACACGCATAACATTCTATAATAGAAAATCGCCCAGTTGCGCGTGGAAAAAGTAACATCGGTTTCAACAGGTTTTACCGCGCGTTGAAATCTCCGCGAATCGCTCCCGTAAACGATGCGTACAAAAACATCTCTCGCGTATAAATCGCTTTCAGATTAATCGAAAGACGTCGAATTAATTGCAGCTTTTAAAATGACTACACAATAAGGCCATTCCAAAATGTTTATTTAATCAATTTATCACACTTGGATAGATGATATAGCACAATTAATTCATTCGCGACAGGAGACTCAGGCAGAGAGTCTTTTGGCTCTATGGATCTCAGATTATGGCACAAACGATTTTTTTAAAAATTTTATGAAGAGATGTTACTAAAAAGATTTAATCCTTTGATTAGTGAGTTAATTTTAAATTAAGTTAAACATAGATGCTATATTGGCATATCTATCGCCTGCACAAATTCAATTTTATCTCAGGACCGCGCAGCGTAAATCAAGCTTGTATATCGATAAATAAACCTTAACACTGTTGATATTTTTGGGCCTATTATTGTACATATTTGAAATAGAATCACTTTTGATACCAGGTTGAGTTTTAAGTATATAATTGATTTATATGACTTTCTACTGTTTATAATAATTCGATCTAAGAAGAACATATCTGATGCTTTTCAACTGGATAAAGGTTTGATCATAACACTTAAATATTGTATTGAAAATTAAACGCTATGGATCGCTATATTTGAGAATAATTAGACGTGTAGGGGTACCTTTACAGCAACAACCTTGCCATTAGGGATTCCAATCCGGATATTCGATATCCGGATATATTCGACAGGGTTAAGGCTATTCCATATTCGGATATTTGGGAAAATATCCGAATAGTATTCGTAATAATTTTTGCCCGGTTGACACACGTCTGGAATAACGATTTTCGCAATTTATGAACGTAAAATTGGAATTGAACCATCGCTAAAACACATAATAGTTATTGTTTTGCATCAATGACATTGATTGTTGACAGTAGATTTATCTGCCTCATTTCTATTCTCAGAGATGTTTGAGAGTTTTTGACCCGCTTAAGGTTGTTTTCGTTTTGATGAGTTTCGTCAATGTGAGATAAGATTTGAAGTGTCCACGAAATCGGTATACATAGACTTACCTGGCGCAATAAGCAAGTATTATCTGCTGATGCATGACGGGATTTGACGGCTGTGTACGTCAAAGTGTTAATATAATATTTTACTAAATCGACGAAAGATCACATGAATACTGGGGTATTCACTACCTGAGTGAAACCATTACTTAGGGATATTGTTTTTTTGCCTTCCCCGAGCTTTGGTGCTATGAATATCTTATATGGTGTGGAAATAACACCTCATTCTCTTTCAATTTCAAAATTGCATCATGAAATGCAAAATTTAATGTTGTTTTTCACGAAAACGAAGAAATATGACAGTACAAATAACCTGAAAAAAAGATTTCAAATATTTAGATCAATATAGAAGGACAGAAAAGTTGGACGTGTTGTTTAATACACTTCTAACAATAAAACCAACGTAAACAGCTACTGAACGAGCATTTTCAAAGGCAGGACAAACTAAAACTAAATTAAGAACAAACAACAAACATTTAATGCTCTGTTATATTTAAAATATGAATTTTCAAGTTTCAATAAATGATAAAAATACACTCGTTTTCAATGGTAATGTTTGTTATTTTCATACTTTAAAAACTATTCGGATATCCGAATATATCCGAATAGTGACCAATTTTGCTATTCGATATTCGAATAGCTGATAATGACGAATAATTGTAATCCCTACTTGCCATCTATGTACGAGTGTATGATGAGACGCAAGACACCCGTCTCTGTCTCCGATTCACTAATCTCTGCACTCTGCGAAAAGCTATTTTTATTCGAAATTAAAAAGCTAAATATTTTCTGTTAATATATGAGCTTGTGATTGAACAAGGGATTTTTAATAAAAATGATATTTGAATGAAAAATTTTGCATTCACCGGAATTCCCAAAGGTTATGTCTCCTAGAGTTTTATTTCGACTGATTTGAAACTTGGGAAAATACTCTTGATATGTAATTAAATAAAAAAATCTATAGATTATTTCTGTTCTATGGATCATTCGTTTTATGCGAAGAATTCCATGCGTAATTTAATGTATTAAATTTGATATTAATTCGATTGATCTTAATCGCTGTTTGAACATCTTTACACCATCGGCGTTAAACGCTCGCATCCGGATTCGAACTTGCGGCAGTGCATTCGTTAAGCCACCGCGCTGCGCCTGAATTATCAACCGGATCTATTAGCAGACAGCCGCAATTTTTATTATAATTCATACATTTAACGGAGAGCCGATAATTGCAAGCTTTGAAACCGAGCGGGCGTAACGTTTTGTGTGTGTGCGATTTCGACGTTTCGAATTTGTTATTCGTCCATTATGGACTTAGTTACGGCCGATGTTTTCATGTTTTCATGAAAAAGCGCTTCGATTCCGATTCATTCGGAAGACGATCACCGTAACATGTGTGTTAACCGATTGCACTTAATTCGGGGGAAAGCAGATTTGAGAAGAGCGCCTTTACGGAACGCAAGGCACTCGATTAATTTGGCAGATATGAGGCTTATCTGCGATCGCGTTTTGGATATTAAAAAGGGCACTATTTCGTATGCGTTCCTCGTCTTTGTTTATTTCACACGTTTCTTGTTTATCTTTGACCTGCACTTGCGATGTTTGTGTTTGAACTTGACACAGAATTGTGACAATTCGTACGGCCTACGCTTTTGTACAGCGCTGTCCTTTTTTGTTGAGTCTGTTCGTTTTACCTATTTTAGGAAGTCGATGACATTGGCGATTGAAGACTGAAAAAATGACACGAAGATGCTTGACTGACAGAATCCATGCCACGATCGTCAAAGTAAAAGTGACCTCTCTACTCTCGCCTTATTGTGCACAAATTTCACGTTCTATAAATGCACTGTATATGGGGCTTTATTATGGTTTTATCGCTTTTGAAGCATTGATGAAAAATTCTAGCAATTTATAATGCATGCAGAGATAATTTACCGTAAAATAAATACATATTTGCCCTTGATTAAAACTAATAGTTGTGATTAAGGATTCTGATTTCACGATGATTTTCATTTTTAGAGAAATGATAATTTCGATTTAATCTCTCAAATTTCTCGAGAACTCTTGATATATGTAAAACAGTAAATTATTGCATAAAAAATGCCATCTAAAGTAGAATCCGACATCCTAGTTCTCTTTTTGTTATATTTCCTGTTAAATGTCTCTTTTAGCTTAAAACTACAAACAACTTGCCGACAAACGATCTATTCAACAAAAGTCATATTCTAAATAATCTTTCAACTGTTATACACTTGAAGTTCTACCAAACAGACAAAAAAAAAAAATTCTGTAAGGCCGGGCTTAGGGGTTAATTTGGTTATTTGACCCTTCAATATTCATTAATTTTAGCGTCCATTATTAGAGTAAAAAACCCATTTTCCATCTCCTAGTTCGGTTGCCTAAAAACAGCATTTCGAATTTTTAGAGGTTTTCCGTATGCATTAGTCCCTAGGACCCTAGGTTCTCTTCGCTTAGTTCGTGCGGCACCCATCTTCCTTATCTCCACACCTTTCCAATTTTTTCTAGTTTTATTTGAACACTCCATCATGAGCATCCGAGATTGGCCGATATTTTTCAATAGTTGCTGTTGAATTACTTTCATTTTCAACAATCAATGTGGCGGCATCCACCTTAAGCAGTCTTCCACTTCCAGATAATTTTTTTGAATCAAAATTTCCGGATCGAAATTTCTGGAACTAATTTTGACATTTGTGAACACTTAAAAAATCGCCCAGTACATTGCAAATATTTTTAGTGACGCGCGTTGCAATCTCTTTTTTTAGAAAATGATTAAATTTCGAATAAATTCTTCACTCTGCGAAAATTGATCCATTGTAAATTGGGTTGTTGAATTTGAATTTTAAAAATGACAATTTAGCAAGAGCACAAAAGACTACATGAAAGTGTAGCAGCCTAAGTGCAACTAATCCCCAAAAACTATCAAGCAATAAAACGAAAACCATTTTGGGTTCTATTTATATATAGAGATCTTTCGACTTTCTGAGAAATCATGTAAATTTTTATGGCGAATAAGCTTGGGATGTATATTTTATTTCTTAAGCAAAGATAAAACGAGTTTTAAGACGAGAAAAATGTATGAACATTTTTTTGTCATATCTAAAACCCTCTAATGAAACCTTTCAAACATAATGCATTTTGGCAGAAACCCACCCATATGAAGTGCAGCGTTTTAAAAGTGGAAATATTTGTATCGAAAATATTCGTACAAATTTTATTTTATATAATAAAAATTTATTTCTAAAATTTCTCGCGAAATCGGAAAAATTCTCGAGAAAAAATTCTAATTGTCATATTTAAATCCGGAAATTTCGAATACAAATTGAACATTTTTGTTGAATTATTAATTCTTAACATGTGAATCATATAAAAAATATTAATAAATATATACATTTTGATCGATATTAAGACTCGCTTTCATACTTTGTAGGCGACGGACGCATTGCTCGGGCGTTAGAAAGCTCCGAATCGATTAAAGCTCCGCGGTGGAACCGACTCAGCTATTTTCGCTTAAATATTATGACTTTCTGCAACAGATATCGGAATTTTCTATATCGCCTTTCATAAGCCATTAGTTCGGCGGGCACACCACTTATTTTATGGCGTGTGAAATAATTACTTTATTGACCAAATTCGGCATGAAATAATTTCGCCCAAAACGCTCACCGACTCTGCAAAGCACATCCGTGCCATTGTGCGGTCGCATTAACGAGCTGCAAAAAAATATTATTGTCAGCGAAACCCATATGCTCCGATATTGTAAAAATGAAAAAAAAATCGCGCCGTAAAATGAAGTGAAACCTGCATGACTTTGAAATAACAACAAACATATGGAATGATTTCGCTTTCACTGACTTTTTAATAGTTTTATCATCACTTTCCATCGTTTATGATTTTTTACGCCGTATCGGCGCATTGCTGTTGGATTTTTCGTATTCGTCGCACTTCGTGCTTTTGCGCTTAAAGCTTCTCGTTTCGATGCGAGCTAATGAAATAATCGACAGCGATGATTGTCGGTTTGGTCTGTTTAAATTTCAATTAGGTGATTCTTTAAATTTGTATTATATTAATATGGAAGCATTGCAATTGTGATTGATGTAGTGTTATAGTTTTAGGTTGACTGAAAGCTCTTTTTGATTATTATTTGTTGGCATTGATTGTCGTTCAGATTGAATATATGCAATATTTATAATTAAAATTGATATTGTAAAACTTACCTCTTTCTTGGTCTGCTCGTTGAGTTTGACATTGTTGGTTTGGGTTTGCTTATCTTTCAGTTCGTATTCTCCTTCTCTTCCGTCGAGGTCCGTCGCGGCAGATTCCGCAGGACTCGTTCCTGCTGAAGATGTTGTTTTTTCGGTTGGGGTCGTCGTCACTTTTCCAAGTTCAGCTACTGTCACTTTTTGCGCGGTCGAACTCTGCACGCTCGAAGCGCTCGCGATCTTGGCCGTCGTGCTTTCGGGTTGTTTAGACTTGTAGATGCTGGTGGGAGGGTTGGTTTTGCTCGTGATCACCGAAGGATAAATTGTGTAATGCTTGTGGGTGGTTTTTTGAGAGGAGGCGGAAGAAGCTGTGGGAGTTTTGTTGGGGGAGGTGTTCTTGTCGGTGGGCTTGGGGGTCGTCGCTCGTTGGACGTTTTTTAACGAAGTTTGATACGACGTCGATTGCGAAGACGTCTTTTGGGTGTTTTTCGTTTTGGGCGTCGTAGACGGTTGATGAACGGAACTCGTTTTCCTCTTTGTGGTCGATGTTCCCTTTTTAGTAGAACCCGTCGCTCGTCCTTCTTCCCGGGTCGAATATGGTATGGGATCGGTGGTCTGTTCGACGACCACCGAAGCAAGACTGCTCAATTTTTCGATCATGGTACTTGCTGCGTTCGTTGTTGTTTTATCGGAAGCGTTCGTTTTGGGGTTGTCGAAGACGTTGGACACTTTTGCGGTCCTCGACGAGGGGAAGAAATAATCTATGAAGGACATCGATTTGGAGTTTCGCCTATTGTCTTCGAGCCGGGGGTAGTTTCTGTTGGGGTTTCGGTATGTAGATATGCTGTGCCTGTGGAAGACTTCTTCCGCATATCCTACGGGAGCTTTGGGATATTGAGCCAGGGCGATGTGGAGGAAGCAGAAGACCGTCACGGTCACGGTCACTAACACTGTGCAGGAAGACATCGCGGCACGAGTGTTCGCGGCGCGGTGCAGATACGAACTGAGGGCTTGAGCTTGGAGTAGACGATGTGGGCCGATCCTCCCCCACTCACTTCTTGCGGAGGAAAATTCATTCTGCTTTGCGGTACACCGCTTTTCGTTACATTTCTTCAATGTCGGGGTTCAACGATTCCCATCATATCGGGGTCATTGCCGACGACTCACAATGTCAGTGCCTCTGCATTTTTCCAAATTGTGGATATTTTATTACAACCAGAGATGCCATTTCACGTTTTATATTTTTATTGTCACGGTGAAGCATTTTGAAGCAATATACCTAATAATAACCACATAAGCATACTTATTTACATCTCTAATGTATCGGATCTCAAAGTGAGACTCGGACACATAGTCCGTATATGAATATTTAGGAAAAAGTTCATATTTATTAATAACATTTTTTTTTATATATGTACAACATTATTAAATATAATCCTCTTCATTATTCAACATATCTTTCCATCACTTTGGTAGTCTTTAAATCATTTTTTTTTTTCGTAAAAACTTTTCGTTAATTCATAATGAATTATTCCCCGCGAATCCCACCATATGCACAAAATAACTTTTTTTACAGTCAATCCAGACTTGGGGGCTGAAATTGGGGATTTTTTTCGAAAAAACCATTGATTTTTTGACGTTTATTATCGTAAATGAGGAATTTTTCATCAGCCACAACGCTATTCAAAAAAATACTATTTTATTAAATTGTCAACAGGACGTAGCACCTATTTCTTCGCTCGTGTTTGTTATATTAGGTGAAGACGTGCGATAACCATCCTATCCCATAACACCCATCCTATTCATTTTGTCGATGAATTTTAAATGGTTCCAATTAAATCCCAGGCTTTGTGATGACTTCTTAACCCGAATTTTTGGCGGATTCAAGATTCAACATACGCACTGTTTCATTCATTAAGAAGTACTATGCATGAAGGTAATAAAACTTGGAAAATGTGATGTCATATGTCAAAAAAGTTATCAATTTTATAAGATCTCGAGACTTAAATCAGCGACAATTCTCCGCTTCTGTAAATGAATGCAAATGTTTAGGTCTTTCTTACTTTACAGAGGTACGTTAATTATTTTGCTACAAGATTCTCAAACGATTTTGTGATTTAAAAGAAGAAATTTGTAAAGTTTAATAATCAAAAATTAGGATGCAAGCTTGTTTTCTGATTTAATATAGTTGCTATATTTATCTTTCATGGTTGATATAGCAAAACAATTAATTATAGTAATAGTGAAATCGTAATAGGAAACCACCCTTATCAAAAGGGTTAAATGGCTTCTACATTTCTATTCATCCATCCTTTTATTGGCCCACCTTATTTTTTCAAATTTGGCCCATTTTTGGCCTTCGAGTGTGACAAGTCTTAATCGTTAATAACTTCAAAGAAAAATCGTCGGGTAAAATATTTTAAAATGAACGGTTGAAAATGATGGAAAACTATGATGAGAAACTTCTTTGAATGCAGCTTGAGGAAGAAAAAAAGGACATAATACATCACTCAATAAGTTCGTAGGATCTCGTTTCGAAGATTTTGCGAAAAAAAGACCCCAAATAAAGTGTTATGTTATACTTAACAGCTAACATTGAATGCATATCTTCAACCAGTTTCTGTTTCCTGTCCAAAAATCCTGTTACGGAATCTTTTAATTTTTGATCATAAAAAATGTAATCGATCATATCATTTCGTATGCATGATTTTTCTATTCTAAATATTTCGTTGGTTTTTATTAAAAAACTAACTCTTTTGTGTGGCAAATCATTGATGCAACGGTAAATTCCAGATATTAATAGCATGTTATTATTGTGACAACCACAGGCGTCTCCTTCTATGAGAAGATGACCAATTTGTGTTTATTCATTAATTCGGTCAATTTGCACTTGTTCTTCAATTTTTTGCACAAGCTTGTCAAAAATCACCAGTATCAGTACGACCTCTTCTGAACAATCTAATCCGCTTCGTAACATGTTGTCGACTCATCACATCACTATCATAACACAAGCTTCCGATGAATATTCGCGGCGGTTATTATTTATATCATTTTTGGAATTAAAATTTTTACCACGTAAATAATTTTTCAATGAAAGAAATAAATAATAATCTGAAGGGGGAATGTCCGGAGAGTATGAAGGATGAGGTAAAACATCTCAGTCAAATGATAATAGTTTATTTCTGACGAGCAAATTGCATCCTTTAGATTGTCTAGTTTGAAACTATATTTTTTTGAATTGATCGTTTTACCTTGCTGAAGTAGCTCATAATAAACTACCCTCTTTCAGTCCCACCAAATGCATAACAAAACTTTTTTTGGGTGTAGGCCAGGTTTAGCTACAGTTAAAGCTCATATACCCTTAATCCAAGACGGTTTACGTTGGATATTCTCATAGAGTATCCAACTTTCATCTCCAGTGACAAGTCTCTTCAAAAAAGGTTGGCTATTATGTCGTTGGAGAAGAAGATTGCATGTTGAAATACGCTGAAGTTTATTTGAGTCAATCAGTTCATGAGGTAGCCACACATCTGAAAGATTGATGTAGTTTAATTTTGTCAGATGATTATGGACGGATGTTCGTGGAGTTTCTAACTTGTTAGCTATTTCGCGAACAGTATATCGCGGGTTTTCTTCAACCATGGCTATGATTAGATCTGTGTTCCTTTGTGAAAGAGATTTATGGGTTCAGTATTTAGTTTTGTGGCAAAATATTTGCGGAACATTTTTATCGAAAAACTCTTGATATTTGTGTGGTTCATCAAAAACGCAATGATCTGTCGATCATCATATGTAATTCTAAAAACCATAAAGAGAACTCATGTTATTATTAGAATGAGATTCGATTAACAAACAGCCGGATCATCAAATCGATGTGGAAAAATCACGTCGGCGTATTCGGGCCAAAGTAAAAATAAACATATCAAAATGGAGAGTTTTTACTAAACACATATATTTGCCGAGTTCGTCTTCATTTATAAATGAGTACTTTCTCTCGATGACTATTGTTAACCAAGCGATACACAATTATGGTTAACCGTATTCGGTCGATTTGATCGTTTTGGGAAAACATGACAGAATGCAATTCGATAAAGTCCGCCGACGACGTTAGTCCGAGTTCAAACCGAATGCGCTAAATATTCGTTCCCATGAATCGACCTACGGACTGAGCCTTTTTAGCGGCTCGTTATTGAAACGACGCCAAAGGGCTTCAGCATGAAGGTACGATAATATTTCGAGACGTCAATTTTTAACGGTACTTCTTTTATTGCCCTTTATTGGAACATATTAGTACGCTCGACTATTAAATGGTTCGCTGCTAATCTGATTCGATCCTTTGCACTTAACGGATTTCGTTATTAATGATTTATTCAAATCGATTTTTTACTGTGGCGACAAGTCGTATCGGCGTTTTGCCCGCGTCGTTTTTACCGTTTAAATTTTGTGCGTTTATGGTATCATCTCCGTGTTCATAAGTCTCTTATAAATTATGTATGAAGCGTTGTTGTAATCGCATGGTGATATAAATTTTTTGCCGAGCCGCCGAGCACGGTGTATCAATATTTTCGTTGTTTTAAATTTTACGACTCGTGTAGGAACTGTTAGCGAAAATATTAATCTCTGGTTTTACTTTTCAGGTGAGTGAAACCGTTTTGCTGAATTAATTGCGTCGGTAAGTTTGCATTTTTATTCCAAAATTTGTTGTAGAGCGCTTAATCGGTAAATAATCAACAAGATCTCGATGTATTCGTGTTTGCGTATGTAAAAAAAAACATGTTTAAAAACAAGACATTGGAGATATATGATTCATCAGACCAAGTGTTACCAATTTAAATTGCCATATATTTTCAATATCTTATTATCAAGAGTGCTAACGATATTAAAAATTATATTTTATTTCATGATTTTAAGCCTTTACATTTTTTTAAAATAGCCATCTTCGAACTAGACGATGGCGTTGAGTATGCTTATATGTGTATTGCATGCATTTTTTATTTTGACATGGTTTTTCGTGACGTATACACTTGGGTCTGTTTTTATGCGATATGCGGATAAATTCCACTATTTTTAAAAACCGCATAACTTCAAATCATTGTGATAGAATGTACCAAAAATCGCATAAAAAAAGTTTTTAAAAAAATCATTAAAAAAACAATATATATTTATTTTAAAACTGCTTTGTTTAAATCTATTTTAAACGATAATCGCACAATTTATTGTTATCAGTCAGCATACATATTCATTACACACAGATGTTGAAGGAAAGGATTCCTTACAATTAAAATTGTTCTTAATTTCGTCATCCTTCTGTGTTAAAATCATCTTATTAGAAATATAATCGATGATTATACCCATCGTCCTATACACAATCACACTTTAATAGTTGTAACCTGCACTAGTCTAAATTTTATGTTTTTTTTATGCGCATTCGCATAAAAAAAAGACTTGAACTACATACAAAAATGAGGGATAGGTTCCATTATATTTGAAAATCGCATAAAAATAGACCCAAGTGTATGTTTTTAAAAATGTGGTCGCCAGCTACACTACAGATTTACGATCCCAACCAAGACAAGGACTTTGTGAAGGCGCAATACATTGTCTTAATAGGCCATAACATTCCAAATATATTCCAAATTCAATATAACTCATAAATGGGTATTAAATTGATACTTTAACCCTTTGATGAGTATGCACTCACACGAGGCGATCCAAAGAAAATATGCTTGCACATATGCTTTATTTCCAATGGCGTGCTTCCATTTCTAATACAATAAGTACCCAAAGTGATCCTATTTGAGACTCTATTATGAGTCCCAAATGTATCGATTTTTATTACATGTAGAATAATTATTCCAATATGCCGCAGAAATTATACAATGTAGATTTTCACTACTAAAATTGAAGACACACAGCTGTATTTTGTCCTTTCCGAAACTTTAGCGTTTATATCGGTAGTGCCAAAAATACGTGCCGTTTTTATACTTCTTTTTAGAGAAGCTATAAAAAATAAGGAAGATAAGTTTAATGTTTATTTTTTACTATACACTTTGAAACAGTCGTTGTTCAGTTTATTCGGCCAGTGTTGCCGTCTGAATGAGTGCAATTTTCGCAAGAAAAGTTCAGACAGTGGTTTGCCAGCTATTGATTAAATTTATGTTTTTCTTTTTTACACATATGAAATGAATATATAAAACGGCATGTATTTTTGGCACTACCAATGCAAATAATTAAACCATTGGTTTTTTATTGTAATTAACATAATTATAGTTCATTTTATTACATTATAAAGATAAAATCCAGCATTGTATTGTATCAGGTTTTCTGTCAGTCCGCGCGTTGAAGTCTTTTAATAGAACTAAACTCACTTTCTTTTTCATTCAAAAATATCTCTCAATGTGAGTATGTACGATCAAATCTAACAAATATTATTAATGACAATTCAATGCGGCGAATTAGCGTCGATTTTTCAAAGCTACAAATTCGTAATTTTTACTCTTGTATTATTACTTGCAAAAGAGCACCTGACTCCTTTTACTTCGGGTTGCAATTATACCAGGCGAGTTTTCTAATTCGCCGCTTTTAATTCCAACTTCAAGCTGAATCTCTGAATAATTGGACCCGGCTCATTGTCGATGTTGAATATTGAACTTATCGGATGTGAACTCGGCTCTGTCAATATTTAGTGGTGAATCGTGTCACGATGCAGCGCATCTGCTTTTATCGCCTTTGCACTTTTGGTCCAAACTGCTCATATAGCGGTTTCGGTGAAAAGGAGAAACTTTAATGTAAATTTCTAACATCCGTACAGTCTACCATATTGACGTTTGCATCGTTCAAATAAATTTGTGAAATAATACGATGCTTTTTATAATCGCACTCAATCAGAAAACGCTCATATTATGTTTGCCATAAATGCATGCGCTTGGAAACTCGAGAGAAAACCGATGTTTATGAATTTGTATTGATTTGTACGAATGTATGATCGATAGATTGTTTTTACTGTTTCGCCTTAAGTATGCGGGATTTTATCGTGAAAATCGATCTTATGGGAACGAAATGAATTTATGACTGCGAAAAGTGAATGCGATTGTTTATCTGGGACAATCTGTAGACTTTCGTCGTTAACTAAAATAAATGATCAAAGCGACTGTGGAATTTAGTACAATATGTGATGAATCGACAGAAATAGTTATGGAGGGCAACAATATACGCTTAACAAATATGATGAAACTGTCGAATATTATATAAATCGTGGCGCTCGCATTATAAATCTAACGACACAGAATTTGTGTGCAAAACAATAGAATTGGTGCGTGTCTCATTCCCAAAATTATTTTCATATTGACCCGATTCTCGATATTTTTAGTTTCTGTAATAGCAGGGCTTTAGCATTAGTCGTGCTCTTGCCTCGCAGTTTGTTTGATATATTTTTGTTGAAAATCGACACTCATACAAGCTCAGTGGAAGATTCATTTTATGCCTCTACTTCGACCCTCGGGTGGTGTCCGATTGCAAACACGAAGGCTTTGGCGGAACCTTCGGGCCCTCCAACTATATCAAATCGTACCTCAATCATGCTGTGGGTCGTTTCGATTACTATTTCACGCTCAGTCTAATCATATTGTCGATAAACGACAATAAATATGGTTATTGAGAAGTGTCAAGTCATTACATATAACTAATGTTGTTGTACAATAATTTCTCGATTATATACAATAAAGGTATATCCCTAAAGTCATGAAATACGAAGTTTATCCAGGAATTAAGGTTACAAATTTTTAGGAAGCTTAAAAAAATGCTTACATTTAATTGAAATGTATAGGATACTTGGGTGTAAATATCATGATAGAGTCCAGAAAAATTTCTTCCTCCTTATGCAAAACGATCCAAAAATTCACAAGCGTGATTTTGAAGTGCTTTGGTTTGAGCATTCTGGGCATCCATTTCGCACACAATTTCTTATAATCAAGTATTTCCGACACAATATCACCAGGGAGACTTTTGAGAAATGTCGGGAAATTCTGCAAAAACAAAAAAAAACGGATGACCGCGCGGATTTCGCATTGATGTGAGCGCGCGATGACCTCTCCATCGGAAGAATTTACTGTGACTGCACAAAATGGCCGACAAACACGCGGGACTAAACCAATTGATCGCTAGGATTCCTCCCACATCCCAGGCGCGTCAACTTTGAAACAAACAAAAAAATCACCCATCTTCACCCATTATTATTTTTAATTATTATTTCATTATATTTAACCTTATTCATCAACGTATGATCAAAATTGCTTCTTTCACATACTATTATATTTGTTGTCCGTGAGTCCGTAGGAACGCTTGAAAACTAAAAATATAGCGCAACATTACTGCAGGCTTTTTAATTTGGATTTAATTAATTAATTTAAAATGTTGAGATGTATATATTTATTAATTAACCCCTTCAAACCGGAGAATTGTATGCACATTTCTGTCAGCTCCATCGAAGCAAGTTATAATGAATCAGACTCGATAAATGAACCTTAACACTGTTGATAGCACACAATATTCGTTAATTTCTTCGGAATACTTCTTAACGTTCCAATTTCATGCTATTTGCTTTCTGTTGTTCAGCTATTTTTGCCTATTAAAGTGTTTCGCAAATAAAAGGACAGGGTTACCATGCAAACCTGCCAGCTTACTTCTGAAGGAGTAGATTTGCAAAGGAGTGGTAATACTCGACTAATGACGCCACTCCAGAACAGTCAAAGGGGAATAACCAAATTGGCCAACGATAAGAATGATGCGAATATCTTAATTATCCAAACAAACGCCTGCTCTCAAGACAACATGAACGAAAGTCGTCTTATTTTTGTTGAAAGATCTTAATAGCTTATCCGACGATAGCGATTTCAGTTAATTATACCTAAATTTAATAACGGTTAAAGGATTTTTTGTTGAATATTAAGTATGAACATTTACGAATATATTGAGAATATAAATATATTGATAATGTTTAGACGTGGCACGACTTTACCATCAATGCACGAGTGTTTGATGAGACGCAAGACGCCCGTTTCTGTCTGACGATTTCCGGTCCGATAGGGTTAAATTATACCAGTTAACCCCTACGGGAGTAATTACGAGGACCTTCCGTAACCCCCTCCACTCTTCAGAAAGAGCACTCTTGTGCTCTTGTATGTATGTAGTATTTATTTACAATTGACTCTCCCTCGGATTGAAGATTGTCTTACGCTGATCATGTCAAACAATACATTTATCATCTTTTTTATTGTCACGTTTCGATTGATTTTCCAAGTTTTACGATCATATATACGAAAACACAAAGAATCGCTTGTATTTATATAAAGTAATATAATATTTGGTATTTTTTTATATAGAGTACAAATATTATTCAGATAATTTATCCTTATTCAGTTCAAAACCATCCGGTATTATCTTCTTAAATCGAATCACACTGTGTAGATTTGAACCCAAGATGATTGGGTTACATAATGAAAATATTGATATTGTTTATCAGATTCATGTTCGTACATCTTAAATAAAACGGGTTTTTAATGTTTATAATGATGATACATTATGGTAAATAGAATTCAATGTATTTTATTATGAATCTCCCACTCCATAAATTATTATCAAATCATATTTATATTCTACAGACATCATCATGTCGCTATTTACGTGAATTTTATTCTAATCACATCTGAGGCTCTTTTGTCGTCTCTTTTATCATTAAATGATGCTACATTTACTTGAATATCAATACATTCAGCCACATGTGCTTGACATGGTGCCCATGTTTACATGATGTTATAACGTCAAATTTTCATTATATATTTTGTGGAAGAGAATTTTCTTTCTGATTTATTGTGGTACATTTCCATCCGGAGCATACGTCAGCGCCATATTTCACTGTCTGAAATATAACAGTGTTGCAATCCAGTTAGCCCGTAAGTCCGAAACGAATCGCCTGCGAATATTGCTGTCGGGATGGAAGCATAAATAAGGAAGTACAAGAGTCGATGCATATTTCCCAGTGTGTCAAGTGATACGTGATGGTATCGTACGTTGTAACGAAACGCGATACTACGGTTATTTTATATGCAATCGATGCATTTAATAAGGTGAGAAATAGTATAACAGCCACTGATGCAGCTTAGACCGTTGCTTTCGTCTCGTGCTTTTATTACGCATCGTCAAATTCTAAGAGCTCTATAGATCAATTTGTTCGTTGACGAATGCAAATTGTATGATAGAGGAAAAGTATAAGATGTCATCGAAATTAATTGGCAGTTCGTCGCTAAATATAATAAGATTTAATATGATCAGCGACTTCTTGGCATAAATATCTTCAGCATTGCTGCTTTAAGATCGTTTGAAAATGCATAAGACTAATAAAGAATTATACTTGACCTGGACATAAGGAAAACATAATTTATCTCCGCCTTCAGACACACATCCATTCATCCAAAAATGGACCTCGTAGCTAAATATGATTATTATGGCGAAACATATCTCAAACGGAGCACTGACTTTGAAAATAAAATTTGATGATTTGCAATCGGTGTTCAACGCTATAATCTTCCATGGTGATTTGCCATACAATACTAAATAATTCACAATAAATTTGACAGATGCTATTTTAATAATATAACCTAACAAATTTCTAGCGTCCCTATTGAAATACCCTGTGTAAATAATTTTCTAGTCTAAATTGCTATTTTTAAGTATGCACTTGGAGATTGATTCATCTTAAATATTTTTATATAATATTACAATATTTTTATCTAACATCGTATTACACATCATAAAATATCCGCCAATTCAGCAATAATTTATATATTGTTATATTCCTATTCATTAAAATGTATTAAATTACGCTTCATTTATTACTCATTATGCTTGAGAAACGCTAAAATTGTTTGGGCAATATTAAGAACAATGGTGATTTTAATTTCATCCAGCCTGCATCGTTTGTTGTTTATATGCCGTTTGTGTTTCCGTGGGAACGCTGGATAAACATATGTTTTAAGCTGCATACGATACTGAGTTCGATGCTTCATAAACGAGCTAAATTAACCGCTAAATCTTAGCACGAGGTCGCAGTATGAAGATGATTAAAAGTTCTTCATTGATGATAAATTTATTTAACAGCATTTTTAAAGCATTCTCGCATTAAGATCAAAATATATGCTCTGTGATGGTTTCGTCAGATCGCAAGAATGAATAATAAAAGACACCTTTGCTGGATTACCACGACCTTCTCGGGATGAAGCCCTGCTCTTGCATGCAATCCTGGAATTTATTCGCAATTCATCCATTGTCCTGTTCATCTGCGGTCATCACGCAGTATCGCTCTTTGATGTATGCTAAGCAAAGAAATTTATAATCGTCAGAGTTTATTGACTTCTGATCAATATGGTGATTCATGGTGTCTATGTATATTATAAGATAAATACTGTTGATCAAATAAAACCAAAAATTTATATATTAATGATACCGGAAAGTAATCAAAAATTTGAGACTTCTCTTTTTACAGAAAGTTTGTATTGAGACACAGTTCAGAAAACATGTATTTTTGTTACATCAATGTGAGAAATATGGATTGACTGTTTTGAGTTATTTGAATTACCATTATGTAGAAGCAATGACATGATTAAAAATCTATAAAGGATCAAGGATCAGGAAACTGTGATAAAAGAAATATCGTATGGATATTTTTAAAACTTATGAATAACGATAAGAATTTTGGAAACGTTTCTAGAACAGAAAGTGGGGTCAGGTTCTTAGCTAACAATCATTAAATTGTCAATTTTTTTTTTAGTGTAATAGGATAAATTTGGAGTAATTCATTTTGAATTGTTTGAAACAGATCTTACAATCCCAGCATAATTATTCCGTTTACAATAACAGAAAGAGATGGAACAAGACTTAATAAAAATCAGATTTTATTAATTGTTGCATAGGAGAAAAGACACCCCACGTAATTCCGCTGTTGATCTGTGCAGATTCAATTCGTCAGATTAACAGTGACATCTTCTGTCGTCCTGCGAACATTGCTTTCCGTCCTCGCAGGAGGTGGGAATCGTCGGTTAACCTTGGCTGCAGGAAGATGTCCTTCCCGCAGGCTAATAGTTGTAATCTCTCTCTTAATAAATAAATTTAAAAAAATAGTTAAGACTACACAGTATTTCTATCAAAATCCGACCAACTTCATCCCACCTGGAATTCGGACACAATATTGTGTCTTACCTCTTTGAGGGGTTAAACACATAAAAGCGGGAAATGGCCTGGGAACTCTGGCCCGAGAGCGTCCTCGCGCTAGATTACACTGGTGTCAGAAGCTGAGAATGTGCTAGGATCCAACCTTAGGACGACGTTGTGGATCGTGCGCCTGTTTCATCGGGTTCGAAGCACGCCTCCCTAAGTACTACAAAGAGGTTCAGGGGAAGCTGAGTGAAATTAACACAAAAAGTAACAATGAAGGAATTTCTATCTCATATGAAATTTGTAAATGGATTTTATCTCATAGATTTTGACTAAGTATTTATGAAGTATTTTACCAAAATGTCTATAAATTATGTGTGCCTGCGTACGTATCGGACATTTCATATGAAAACGCAAGTAATTTTTTGATTAAGATGCGCCATTGACAGTTCAATTAAATTTGTCCCGTAAACGTATCATGCGATTTATGCCAACTCATTTGCGATTTTACAGCGAACTATTTTAGCGCATTATTAATGTGATGCGGCTAATGAACGTTCTTGCGTTCGCTAATGCAGTACAAAACATTCGTGAAGAATATATTATGCAATAATAACTGTTGCGTATGAAATATGCTAAATTAAACATCATAACTTTGATATATTGGACAACCACTAATGTTGCGTTGTTTAATGCTATTGTAGGCTAATAAATTATTTTGTTTGTATTTTTTGCCGAAGAACGCATTAAAGAGCGGCTTTTATCTGTCGGCGGGTGTAATTTATTCTGGAGTGTGCGTTGATTTAATTGAGTTCTCATTGTGTTAACGACACCCAAAAGTGTGGAGCCAATTTTTAATTTTCGCCGGGTCGATTAAGAGCTTTTTCTTTGGAGTTGCGGGTTCGTTTTGGAAATTGATTTGGGCTGATATAGCCATCACGGTGAAATCTTCGGCTCGATTATATCCGCGCTAATGATTATTTAAACGTGACTGCAGTGGCATGTAAAACGTCGACCTTTAACACTCGCAATGATTCGCACTTTTTCAACGTGTTTACTTTTAATCATCGAAAGTTTTTATAATCACCGATCACTATCGTTGTTTGATTCCCATATGTTTTGACTTTAAGCCTCTAGGTAAATGACATTTGGTATTGAGATGAGCCCAACGACATGAGAATTCCGCTCGTACTTTCGCCATTTTAATTGGGCAGGTTGATTCTCAGGCCTCATTGTGCACACGACCTTAATGGTATTAATTGATTCCATCTCGCGGTAATCTAGCATCATCTAGGAAATTCGCCGTCCATTATTTTTTGTTCCCATTGTCGTTTTTATCCATTTCACGGGCACATCGCGATTTTTCCGCAACGAACGGTGCAATTATTGTTCCCGATTTGTATACGAGAAATATTGCAGCGATGGCCCCGGCTCCGATGGATTAATTATATTGGACGTGAGAAACTAGACGGAATTAACAGTATTTAAATTTTATTGTTCGAGGGCAGATCGTCTTTTTTTCGTGACCTTTTCGATATCGTCGTACGAAGATATTTCGCAAGATAAAAATCATAAACAGTTTAACTCGAGCTTATCTTTTGAGGCAAAACGCTTCAAAGCTGCGTTATTTTCGGATTGTGAAATGCCAAAAAAGAAATGTAAAGACATGTTTCCCGGCACGAGCTTATTTATTCACTGTTAAATTATTTGACTATATATTGTGGGTGATGAAATTGCTTTCGAGGTTTAGCCTAAATCGTCTTCCGCATAACAGCTTCATAGAAAACATCAGTTGGATTTATCGCTAGACCAGGAACTTTTTTGAGTATTACTCCAAAAATATTCCATATTATGAAATACAACATAAATGCTCATAAAGTGAAGAATAGACAAAGACTTCGAACAGGAACTGAACCGAAAATCGTTATTTAACAGGATTTGTTTGATCTGGAATAGCCGATTACAGTAATTGATGGAGATTGTGTCAAAGGCTCACCACTATCCTCAACAGCCTAGGCATACAGGGGAGAACGGTTTTAGGCTGTTCGAACGTCGACTTGTCTCCATGACTAGGTACTACAAATGACCAAACCAATACGAGTACTATAGGGAAGGAGTAGCCCCTACAGTTCGTCATCTGCTGCAACCTCCTTTAAACCGAGGTTGGATTCATGGTGGCAGTGAACCTGCGGTAGTATTCCTTTGAATTTAGCTTTAACCTTTGTCCTTCATCCTCCGCCGCATCCTCGGGTGCAATAGTCTGAAGCTGGATTTCCTGCATAAACCTCGCTTCTGGAGGGCGCGAAGCAAAAGGGGTTTCTAGCGGGACTAAAAGATCAGTGGAAGACACTCTCCGTGTGTATTTGCTATGTACCCAAACAGGGAGTCTCAAACTCTTTTCAAAATTTGTTTCTAGTCTTTTAAGTTTTTTATACAAATAAAAACTTCCTAAAAATTCCTGTAGCTGAACCGTAAACCGAAACCGGACCGATATAAATGTTTGGAACTGAACCAGATCGAAAACCGAAATGCAATTTTCGGTGTTCTAATGGCAATTGACGAATCAATGTATATCGATTCCTCGATTTTTGCGGTACTTTGTTTTGCACGATTTTATAATTCGATAATTTTCCAAAACGGATCATCGCATCAAGAATATTAACAAAACTGGATCAAATTTTTAACAAAGGCTTAATTAAAATATGCGCGATTTTCCGCAGAAAGCGCATAAATCGAGGAATGTGTAGAATTGAAATATTATATGCACATATAATGCTTTTATCCCTCATGGGGTGATATATCCTTGTTATTTTACCCCAATAACTACATTCAGTTATAAGCATGATACTTTTTTAATATCTTCAGTATAGCAAACAAAAAAAAAGCGCTTAAAATATACTTACGGTCAAATAATGTCTAATGAATAATGCATGATTTTCGTTCGAAATTTTGATTATGTTCAATTTGACGTGTGTATCGTCGTGTATATGTAGTATTTATACATACGAGGCATATCCTGAAAGTAAGTGTACTGTGACAATAACGGGCTATTGTTTATTTTTAAGGGTTGGCCATGCTAAATTATAGTAGAGTTTCTTGCACAACTCATGGCCTCAGTGTTTTGGGTCGAAATGGTATCATTTTGGTTGAATTTCTGCTTCAGGGGGAGGCCATCAATACACAACGATATTGTGAGACCCTAAAAACTCAAAAGGAGCCACCAAGGCGCTCTTGAACTTATTTGGTTGAGATGTTTTGAACCACCCTTCGTATTCCCTTGACTTGGCGCCTTCATATTATATCATCTTTTCCCTTCCCTGAAAGAACACATGGGTATAATTAAATTTTCAACCGACGAGCAAGTGAAGAAAGAGGTTCTTAGGTGGGAAATAAACTGGCGGGAGAGTTCTTCAATGAGGGCATAAAGAAGCTTGTGTCACGGCTCACCAGATGCATTGAACGGGATATCAACAACGTCCTATATTTGTTTTTCAGATACACTTTTTCTAAAAAAAAATATATAAAAAATTAGTACACTTACTTTCGGGATATGCCTCGTACATTTTAAAAGCTAATTACATCATATCAGCGTTGATTTATTTTTATTTTCAAAGCATTCCCACAGATAAATAGATGGCATTTGCATGTATTTAAACTTTTATTTATGCATTACTTTTTTCGCATTTCTGCAAACTTTTAATCGCTTTGAAAAAAAATAATTATAAAACAAGTCTTTCTAAATTGTTTCTATTCATCTTAACTCTTAATCGCACATGATTCATCAATTTTTGACGCTCATTATTAATTTTATCTACACTAGAAAATGCAGAAATTTCTCCCAGGGATAAAAGATTTTCTGACTACCTCATCTGGCATTTGAATAAGAATTTAAATTAGAAGAGAATTAATGAGCAATTTGCAAAATATTATTGTACCTCAAAAATTGTCTCAGTATTTATTATTTCAAAAGCAGGAATTAGTCCAATTCTGGATCGTTTAGAAAAATTAAATATCTTAAATTTTCAACAATCAGAACCCGAATAATGTCGATTATTTTGATGTTTCTCTTTTCATGATTAAAGCTGTGAATGGATACAGAATTAAATTATCATCGTTCTTATTGTATGCGTTGCTTAATTAATTCCACTCTCTTCTTCCGTTTCGTTGATCGAAGGATTCTGCATGCATAAAAGACAAATTTATTGGCATAAACCTGATTGTTTCCGATTGTATTCTACATATATTACCGTTAGGTTTGCAAATTTACAATGGGTTCGGCACTTCCTTAGAAAATGTCCCATTTTCGTGGTCGACACTACATTTGTGACCTCGTATGCTCAGCCGATATTAATGCACGCGTATTTGCATTCGTGTCACGTTTTCTAGACAAATTAATCCGGTGTCAAATGTTGATTTTTTTCCGTACCACTTTTTCGTCATTATTGATTTGTTTAGGAGACGGGCTGTAAATTTTAATGTATTTTTGCTCTTGTTCGTCGGAGAGATGTCCAAATTTCACTTGTATACTTTGCACAGCAATAAAACATATGTTCAGCATCGATTTATATCGAGGAATGTGTTTTACCAGCTTTCGACTCGTGCATCATGACAGCCTTTGAAGCGACCTCGACAATTCAAATATTGTGACTGAAGAACCCAAACATCTAATCTTGACGGTCACGAATCGCAATACATGAAAACGAGATTTCGAATGAAAATGATTTACATGCATCTTACATGCGATAATATTTGATTTTATCTTATTTGGCAATCATAAAATTGAAAGCATACGGTTTAAAACTCAGATATTATGCATATATCATATGATTGTAGCAGATTTTTGTCAATATCGATCCTTCAAATCATCGGATGATGATGATTTCCAAGGATGACTTTTCATCTTGAAGTTCAATTTAATAGATCGAGTTTCAACATTTCTCCAATCAATCGATGATTGTGTTTATTTTCACAACAACGATAAAACGAATTGACGTACTTTCGATTGATAATTTGTCAATCAAAAGTAAATGAAATAAAGATTATCAGCTTATTAAACATGCAAAATTTATTAAATGTCATCATCATTCAAATGCAGCTGTAAATTTTATCTCTTTGGATTAAAAAGTAAATATACGAAAACATATGGACAAATTGGAAAGCCATCAATGAAATATGTTTGTTTTTATTTTATAACAATGCCATTGAAAGTGTTAACTTATTCCTTTCGCCAGGTGCAAAATTTCATATACATATAAAAGAAAGCATGGCTTAAAATAGCGGTGAATAAGGAATATATGGCACTAAATCCCAGTTTAATCCCTCAAAGAGGTAGAACACAATGTTGTGTCCGAATTCCAGTGACTCATAGAGAACATTCGTACACAGAAACAGCACGTTAAGTTTGAGAGCAACAGTAACGGAGAGATTATCTTGCAGGTCAGAGATTATAAATGAGAGACGGAGAGTGTATGTTGCGTACATTGTACGATTGTATAAATCTTTAACCCAAATTTATCGACTAATAATGATAAGTGAATGATATAATGAATCGATTTCAAGTGCATTGTTTATGTTTACTTGAAGAAATTACCGAATATTGTGTGCTATCAACAGTGTTTATTTATTTATATACAAGCTTCATACACACTGCGACGGTTCTGGCAGATAAATGGATTTGTACGACGATAAGTAGTGGACAAGCGAATATAGCATCTAAGTTTAAGATGATTTTAAATTAGGTCACTACTCAAAGGGTTAAATATCGTGAAGCAAAATTGAATAAATACGGACGTTCCTCTTGCAAATTTTTGATGTAAAACTTCTAATAAGCGACAATAAACTTATGCAGTTATAGTCTCCTTCGGTTTCATTGATTCATAATGAATATTTTGTTGCATTCGATCAAGACTCGTCTATCCTACTCCATAATACCCATCCTATTCGTTTTGGTGATAACTTTTAGATGATCCCATTGGGATTCTGGTCTTTGATTGTTTGATGTCGATTTGACTCGATTAGGCATTTTAGTGCATCATGTATGATTTTTTTTATCAGCATAAGCATGAAATCGATCATACTTAATTTTTTTGTCCACGCCTTAATATTCAATGAATTTGGCTAATAGCGAAACTCAAACAGTCGTGCAATTACGCTGTTAAATAACGCGGGTCGGCATTATGTGTTCTTATAAGACCTGCTGGAGGTAATTCATACCAAGAAGCTGTTTCTGATTTATCTGATGAAAACCGATGACTCAACAGCGAAGGCATTCCGCACATTTGTGAAGCCTATTTTTAGTTTTTGTCTTAGATATCCGATGTTGGCTAATATGTCTTTCACGGATTGGGATTGAGCATTTTTTTGGGTAGTGATTCCTCGAGGCCGATGGACCAAAATCTTCAATTCCCTATCAAATTCGTACGGCAACATTTAATGTTCTCTCCTAATGCTCGTTCGTATCAGCCACATGGTGCTCCGTACAAGAGTTATTTTTAATCAGTATAAAAAGCAACATGGAGAAAAGCCACAGCATTCATACCATCCGATTAAGCGAGGCAATTTCTTATTGATTTTTTTCCCCAATGGTCTGTGAGCTAACAAGTTCGTCCTTCTTACTAATGACGTCGCATTAACATGCCTAAGTGATGGACTCCACAAATATTTGTTCGAAAAGTGCGCTCAGCTTACAGTAATTTTATTTGTGGATCGTGTGTACTTATAAATTAACTGCACCGAAAGCCGTGAAAACAATTTATTTCTACCTAAAATTAAGGTAAAAGCAATAACAGTAAATTGCAAAATAATTATTGGTAACGAATATATACGCCTGTCGAGAAAACTAAAACACTGCAATGATACGTAATACAAATTAGTGAATGATGATGCTTTTTTTAGCACAGCGGATCGAAACTGTCCGGCCTTCTGTAATTGAAATACCAGAACGGCTATTAAGGGCCGAAACTCAGAACCGTTGAACAAATCGATTGGTTTTGATGACTTTATATCGACGATTCAATTGAATGTCTTTTTGTAAAGCTAATCGATTCTTCAACATCTTCCAAAAAGAAAAATACAATACACAGAGTTTTGTCTCCTATGTCTCCTGATCTACACACATACAACAACATACAAGTTGCCTTTAGACAATAATATTAGATGTCCCATAAGTTTCTTTCGTTTTCATATTAGGAAAAAATTAACAATAATTTGTATTACATCAAAATTTATTGAATAATACATGATCCATTCTGTTCTATTACCTTTCTCTCCCTATCTCTCCGAAAGTCTCATAGTGCCTTCTTGCCAAAATTTCCCAGATTTGTTGGCAAAATATTGATCAAGGTACATTTTTATATCATTTTTTGAATTAAAATTTTTATCACGTAAAGAATTTTTCAATGAAAGAAATAAATAATAATCTGAAGGGTAATATCCGGAGAGTATGGAGAATGAGGTAAAACATCCCAGTCAAATGATTATAATTTATTTCTGACGAGCAAAGAGACATGAGGCCTGGCGTTATCATGATGAAAACAACACCTCGTCTGTCCACTAATTTTGGCCATTTTCTGGCAATTGTATCCTTTATGCATAGCAAAACTTTTTTTGGATGTAGGCCAGGTTTAGCTACAGTTAAAGCTCATATACCCTTGATCCAAGACGGTTTACGTTGGATATTCTCATAGAGTATCCACCTTTCATCTCCAGTGACAAGTCTCTTAAAAAAAGGTTGGCTATTATGTCGTTGGAGAAGAAGATCGCATGTTGAAATACGCTGAAGTTTATTTGAGTCAGTCAGTTCATGAGGAAGCCACACATCTGAAAGATTGATGTAGTCTAATTTTGTCAGATGATTACGGACGGATGTTCGTGGAGTTTCTAACTTGTTAGCTATTTCGCGAACAGTATATCGCGGGTTTTCTTCAACCATGGCTATGATTAGATATGTGTTCATTTGCGAAAGACACTTATGGGACAACCTAATATATATATATATAGGAAAAATTGGCTTGAACGTCACGATAAATGAAACTCGTGTGGTGGTCGTCGGAAAGTCTTTATATGTGTTTATACATAACTTTGAGCAATCACCAGACCGGTAGGTTACCTATTTTATATATTAGTTGCCTATTTAAGGGATAGTCTTGTACTGCATAAAATATGAATCCTTCCATTTATCCCGTTTAACTTAGTTTCAGGTTTTAATATCCTTTTAATGTCCAATTATCGTCTACCTTAAGGTATTTAAACATTTTAGCCAATGTAGGGTTCTTCTTTTCCAATTTAATGGCATATGACAACATAACCGATGATTCATTGGCCAACGCATCACCGTACATAATCCTTGCAAAATTATATACTCGAAGCCCGAAGATCTAGAATATTGTTCAAGCCTAGGGCATCGCAGTGATTATAATGTTACACATGGAGGTGATCATGATTATTTGAAAATCGTTCAACCCTATATATTCTCTTGTTGATTTTCTATAGTTTTCTGATTGGGCGCTTAGATCGACGTTAAATGTACAGCAATCAGTAAAATCATTTAAGCGTATCTTTTTAAGGAAATATTGCGGAATTTATATTTATAACCTGGCCAAAAATACGAGCGAATTTGGTATTAGGTTTTCGTCCAAATTATAATCCGAGTTTTGATCCTTGCTTTTTAATGGTTACTCGCTGTTCCAAATTATTAGCGTATTTCTCATGCTATCAAATTTATTAACAAATTATGAGGTGAAACTCATTTTTTAATATACAGAAATTGAGACTGATTAAGGCTTTCAATGATAATATATTAGTATCATTCATTATAATAAGTATTAAGATTGAGCAGAATTTTCTTCAGCTTATTAACCCTTTGATGAATATGCACTCACATGTTGCGAGTGCATATTCATTAAAGGGAAAACAGGAGAACAATTTGACAATGAAAGGAAATATTTCTCATGAACCATCCGTTGATCAAACAAAGTCACCAAGAAATCTGCATCAAATTGTTCAAGAAGTTCTTAAAACGGTACCAAATAACTCGCATTTTTATGCTATTTATTTTTGATAATTAAAGCTGACTCAATCACATAAAATATCCTTTTTATGCATTAATAACACCTCAATATGATGCTAACGACGATGCGAAATATTTACAGTTGGGCGTATTAATCGCATTTCGTATGAATCGAAGACATGCATATTTTTGGATTACCATCGTTAATTTTGGCACGCAGTTGCGAATTTGTTTCGTTCGAATCTGTCGAAATTCGCACATATCGAAATGTACAGCTATATAACAGTTTGGCTTATATATTTTTTTGGAAATTTCGATTACCGGTATAATGCTGGTTGTTTCGCATCCAGTGCAATTATCCGTTTGGGCTTTGAAGGCAATTTTGGACCACCCATCGGATAACGCATCGGTAATGTGCGTTTGCACTTTCGGTTTTGTTTTACGAGCGAGTTTATCAGATTATGATGAAAAACTTGAACTCGGCGACTGCAATCGTAAATTAAGTTGAACTTTGATCCGCCCATTTCCGGTCGTTTGTTGGGGTTTCTTTTCGATGCGATCTGGACGCGTTCGTGAAGTTTTCTTTGCATTTCTTTTGCGGCTAAACATTCACGATGGCGATGATGAACTCGAAATTGCGGTATTCAGGCACGAAATGGTCAAAATGCAATCAAATTCGTTTTAATTCCAGCTCGCCTATATGTAATTGCTTTATATTAGGGGAACCCAAAAATATTCGCGTATTTGACGGGTGCGATAAACTGGGCGTGTTAAGCGGCCATTTTTTTCAGTCACAGTATATTCTTCCGATGGAGATGTCGTCGTACGCTCCCGCTACCTTTACTCATCACGTCCTAAATTTATGGTAGTGATGTGATGAGTCGATAATATGTCACAAACTGGGTTAAATTGTTCAGAGAACAAAACAAGGATTGGGAGATCATCAGGATTTCTGACGAACTTATGTAAAATAGTTTGTGAAGTATCCTGTGAAGTTTAATTAAATACAAGTATTTTTCGATCCTGCATAAATGTTATAACCCTTATTTCTGGATGACCCTCACATGTTGGCTGTGACAAAATTAACGCATTAACACAATGTTTCCCGACGTCTCGTTACATAGGAAAGTTTCGGATGAGTTGCTTTGTTACACGCAGAAACAACAGGCGTGAAAGAGATTTATTGTAACGCGTATCAACCGCGAGTTTAGGCATTTTACCAAAATAGTAAGAGTTAAGTAACGGTGATGGGACGCGATCTATGCTTTTTTTCGGAATTAAACCGTGAGCCTACATCGCCACTGGGTGGCCGACCTCCACAATAAGACGAAACAAACCTAAATTACATTTCGCATCAACGAATGTTGTAAATGTAATCGCTTTTCGAGTTCTTCGGCAATCGAGTTTTCACCAGACGCTCGGAAGCCATTTCTCTCTCTATCTGCTCGAACGATCCGAATAACCTTTGTTATCGAATGCTTATGCTAATTCGCATAACAGACCTATGCATTATTCGCCTGAGCATTGCCTTCTGAGAAGACTTCTCATATAATCGGAGCAATTTACCATACAATATAATATATCTCACGGAATAAATTACAACTGTATTTTTGCATCGAAAGTAATTATCTCATATTTAAATATCGCATATCTCATAAATATCTAAATCCTGAATTCCAAATTCTAACGTTTATGACATCCATTGAGCTATAATTTCATCCATACGTCTGGCTGTCGGTAGTCTATTGAATATCATTCAATGATGGCTTTCATCCATTCCTTGTACGACAAGAATTGTTTAAACAAACGCTTCAATCTCAAAACAACTTTAGTAACATACATACCATATTCCTTTGAATATTTCTTTGACATACTTAAACTATATAAATATACTCGTTAAACTCCTCTGACTGTGTATATATAGCCTTTGTTTGACTTTTTTGTCTACGTAAAAAGCAAAAAAACAAAGAAAGCCAGTTTTTTATATCCTCCAAATTCATAAAAAATGTGTCCAAAAACTATTCTAATGCGGAAAACACTTGAAAATCGTAAAGAAAAACATTAAGCTGGATGCAATAGTAACTCCCTCATTCAAAGCCCCTCATTTTTTAAATATTATTTCCATTGAATCTCGCGTTGTCGATGTGCAAGATGACGTTGTGCCTTTTGATGAGTAAAATTCCATTGAGTTTCTTCTTCAATCTTTCTGATTGTTAACAATACACATCTGAAGTAATCAATTCGTTATTTGGCAACAATTTAAAATGAATGATCTCTTTAAAATCCCACATTGAGCCTGACTTAATTTAACCATTGCCTTTTGCATTTATTGCTTGAAATGCCTAGATTTAACTCCATTAAATCTCTTAGAACGTCGTTATCCAATGTTTCAGGCAAACCACTTTCTGAACACTTACGCTCCTTATTTTTTAACAACTTTTCTAAACAGAAGTGTAAATTAACAGCCTCCTGTACAAACATATTTCAAAAGCATGAATTCTTCTTTAGATCTCTTATATATGAAACCACGTTTCATCGAAATTTAGACGACGTATCATCTTACAATTCGTGCCCTCCTTTTAAGGTCGCCATTATAGAAGAATTTTTCATTTTGTTGAAGACATTTCTAGATTGCTCAAAATGACATTTGATCTGCTCGCTTCGGTCTCATTTTTGCTTGTATAACTTCGCAAGTATTTGTATAATATTTATCATCTAGTTGCGGAGGTGTCCTATTTATTATGAGGCACGTACTACTTATTGTGCTTAGACTAACAATCATATACTGAGACTTTTCCTTGTGTTCTATTTATAATTCTTGTTTGTCTTATACTTTCATATGATGATTGAAGATTTTCTTAAAAATCACCCAACAATATAGTGTCAGTGACATGTTTTCATTTATTTTAAAGCTTTTCCATTATTAATTATGCTCTTTCAAATGAAGATTATTGCTATTTGATCACCGCATCAATTATTCAGGCTTAACGAAGAACAGCGAATGAATACATGAAAAGCCTCATTAACAAGGCAGAAAATCTATTCGTTTCTTACTCAGATAGAAATGGAGATAAAAATCTATTAGTAATGTGATAGTAAACGTAAAATCAGTGATCGTCTCGAAAGAATAGATGCATTTCAATCCTTAAACTCCACATAATTCGGATAACGATAATTTATAAGCTTGGATAGGTGTGTAAGAAATCATTCATTTTGAAATACATCATAATCAATTAGAAAGTCTTAAAAGCAAAATCTCAAAAGAAAACGACCATAAATATTGGTTCATTGAATGGCAGGTTGAAGAAGAAATACAAAAATAAAATGTTGATTACATTAAACCTTTTAACTGCCAACGGATTTAGAGATATTAAAAATTGCGTAAAAAGTTGTTTGATTTATATATTTTATTGTTTAAAGGTGACTTGTGTGTCCTAACTAAGGAATCCAATCCATCCCGGGATTCCGGGATTGCATTAGACCCTCCCGGGATCGTCGATTTTCAATGGTTTAAGAAACTTCACTGATAAATTTAATCAAAAATTACTAATCCATTTGTTTAGTATAAAAATAACTTAAGGCGAAAGAATTTTATTTATTTAAGAAAAGATAACAATACAATTCAAAAATGGATAAATAAAACACTAAAAAATTCTAATATTATTTTGTAAATATGCCCGAAGTAACATTAAAGCATCGAGTGTTTCGTCATTTAGGATCTGATTTTGATAGCCAGACAACCTGCTGCTGAAAATGCACGCTCAGCCTCCACATTCGTTGAAGGTATCGTCATCAGATATTTAAATGCTAGTTCAAGTTGATGATCGCGTCAGCCCCCATTTTCGTATAATACCATCAATGTGACTGATAAAATTCCTATCTGCTGAGATACGGACTAAAACTCGCAAAATTCCCGATTTCCCGACAAATTATTTATTTCCGTCGCTGCAGATGAATACTTATGTACTATAATATTTCGATGTGATTCGTTATTATATTACGGAGCAATACAAAAATTCTGAAACTCGTATCTATTATATTTCATATCGATATTCCCATTATTAGAGTCGAGGTGTAGTAAATACATCACCGGTAGGGAAAGGTTAATATAACAATTTAAAAAATATATATGTACTGTATACGTATACATAGATTAGATCAGCGCTTCTTAAAATTATGTAGTCCGCGGACCCCCTCTTGAGCAAAATTTCTTTCGCTGACCCCCTCTTGAGCAATTTTTTTTCGCGGACCCCCTTTTGAGCCAATTTTTTTTTTTTGATTGACCCCATTCCAACCCTTGTGGTGGTTAAACGGTTAACAATAAATTAGACTAATTCGATTATCCCAAATTAAAAAATGCACCTTTTGTGAACAAACCTTTTCTATATACAATTCAATAAGAATATTTTTCTTACGGTCCGGACTTCCCCCAATTACTCCTAATCTTGATATAAATTTTATCCTTTTCTGAAGAGGACTGTTACTGCCGATTAGTAAGCTCAGGAGTAATTCATTATAAATCATTGAATTCTGGCTAGATTGATGGCAAAGAAGTTAATAAGCGTCTTATAATATTAAATAATCAAAGACGTATTCGCTTCGAAATGTTTTTTTTTAGATCAAATCAAGACAGACAATAATACCTAGATATTTTTTTTTTGATGAGTCGTCCAAAAGTCTTGGTCGTGGGAAAACGTGTCATTCCCGTTGATCTCTCCGATCTTGTAACTGTGATATTTCTATTCGCCAATATAAAGAGTATGACATAAAAAACGTTTTTTCGTTATCATATGATCATCTTCTTCCTCTTCTGCAAATCTTTGTACGACCCGATTGTGAATAGACCTACGGGAACTGTCCAACTTGAAGCGTTAACGATGGCGATGGACCAACCTGGGAGCTCTCAATTTATATTTTGATGTTCATATTAAGTGATGGGTTGATCGATTTGATGATACAATGGTTTCCTTTGCCACTTATTTTCCTGCCTATTGTTCAGCACTGGTATTTCTTCGCTCGTTGTTATTCTTTATGCGATTTCTTATTAAAGAATCATTGATGATTCCGGACACTATTGGAGGTGGACGGTCATTCGAATCGCCGTCGCGAACTATGGAAAAAAAGTAAAGCGCTGAACGGTAAAGCAAAAATTAGAAAAAGGGAAAAGTAACGGTGCAGCGACAAACAAGGTCGAACGTTTCTCAGTAAAGTTCGGTCAAATTACCGGAACTAATCCGTTTTGGGCTGCGATCTGACTATGGAAGTGACCTCTAACCCCGAGCGATGAGAGAAACAATATCAACTCTAATTCGAGCGCGAATGCATTATTAACTCCGTGCATTAACCGCACGCCACGGATAATCCCAATTCTTCAAAATATGCTATGTAAAACAAACTTTGACCTCGTCCCGATTAACGTCACCTCCTTTCGATTCGAATCGACGTTGCCGCAATTTGCCCGGGAATCAATTGCGCCGAAACGAGTCCTATCTGTCTCCATTATCCGTTCGGGAATGCATTTTTCTAATCTGTCTTCGATCGCGCGACACACAATGTAACTTCGGAATGCTTCCTATTGTTGATGCCAAATCTAATCATGCAAATTAACTGAGTTTCATTTTTATTCTTTTATGCGGGGCTTTTAGAATGGAACCGATTGGAAAGCGTTAATTCAGCAAACTAAATTACTTTAACATGTAAGCGCCATTTATTTTGTTCGTGTTGCTTTTCGCTCAAAATTGCGCCTTTATTGTGTTTGAAGATCCGTTTTCCAATTTGTATGATTCCTCTTCGAATTTGTTTGGCGTGCGCGAAGCATTTTTTTTTTTTATTATGCGGGTTTGCCATATCAAGTGTTACCAATTTCACTTCATTGCGGCTGTCGAGCTGCCGATAACAGCGTGCTCATTTTTCGCTAAGCGGCAATTTATTATATTGTTTACAAGCTTTAGAAAACATTCTATTCTTATTTCTGTATCAAAATAGATATTTGTAAACTTGAACATTTTTTATATTATAACATTAATTTTTTCGATGGAAATTAAAAGCATTTCTCTGAAAATATTTCAGGAATTGAAGAAATGAAGACACTTTGAATGATAAGAATTGCGTATTAAGTGACAAACAAATCTTAAAGGGAAATTATAATATTATGAATAATATAACGCTGCACGCAACATATGCGTGCATACTCATTCAAGCTTCGATTATTTGTCAAAGATCTGATTCAATTAAGTCAATAAGCTTAATCATCATTGTTAATGGATTATGAACAATTCTTCAAGAAATGCAGTTACGGTTTCTGAATCGGCACTCTGAAGAATGTTCCCTGTTTGTTTTTATTATAATCATATAGACGCATATTTGTGCTCTAATAACATTTGTCGAATCGGCATCAAATTCTTAATTTTATGGTCAAGTTCGGCTGGTATGCAATCTTCGACGTTTTCCCGTAAATATCGAATAAAATTTTAATCGGATCAGATTTCACAGTTCGAATACTGTTATGTCGATCCGGACATCTTTTCTAAAACGGCTCCGATTTATTTTTTACGCGAATTTCGATGCTAAATCCGCGCAAAATCATCGATTATTGATCCAAACGGGCGATTCTAATCGATTATGGTGTTAGAAGAAGATCTATATGGACGATGGAGCTCCATCCCTGCAAGACATTATTTGTTTGCCTTCCGTGCTTTTAAGGACTATCATTTTGCTTCATAACGTTTCTGGTTGCAATTATTTTAAACTAGCTTGTATTTCCTGGTTGCAGTGCTACCGACAGTGTCGCAAATCTTTCTAAATTGACATTGAACGTGATGCACTCTCTTCTGGAATACCATTTGCTACTGGATGGTCGTGCATGATTACGGTTTTTGGATCATTTTCAAAATTTATCACCCAAATAAATTATGCTCGAAATCGATAGCTTTCGCCATTTCGGTTTTTAAATTTCACCTGTCACGATTTTAACTACTTCATCTAATAACCGTCTTCAAAGAGGCTTAAATCTACTATAACATTTTATAGAGATTATTTGTTTGGCTCTATCTACATGAGGGATTATTTCGTACTTTCTTTATCATGTAGGTTAACCTTAATTCTCTTGCCTCATTTCATACACCTCTGAATAATTCGGATTTCAGCGATTTTTCTTTATGAACGGAAGTAAGTTTTCTCTATGAAAAGAAAAACGCGCATGATTTAGCCGTTTGCCGCATTTTTCACGCCAAGTTCACGCGATGCCTCGCTTGCCTACTTACCTAGAATTTGACACTTAGAATAGCAGTAAAATACCTTCCCAGAAGCATTTATATAAATTCATGAATCGTCGATGAAATCAAACGAAGAATGAAACTGTCTCCGGAATATTGAACATGATACTGAGACTCCATCTTTTATACTGTATAACAAGGAAAGTGCTTTCCTGAAATGTATAGATGATGAATTTTATAGACATTATCAATATATAGATGATTGCTTATATAATGCATAATTAAAAAAAAACATTTCTTAAATATTTCGCGTATTAAATTTAGCTTGTCTTATTTATTTGAAGTTTAAAATACTTAAACAATTAAATAAATAAATAAAAATATGATGACATCTATTGACGAAATATATATATTAAAAAATATACGTATTCAATAATCGAACCTGTATTCGATGATGAATATTTATTTTTATACACCATTTTTATAAATTTATATACATTAATTGTACATTTTTGTGGTATGCAATGAATTTATATTTTTCATATTTAATAAAAACATTTTTTTAAATTTATATTTGATCATTTTAACAAAAATATTTTTCATTCAAAAAGGTTCGTTTCTTTGATAAATATACATCTGCATCAAAAGGTGCTCCTTAAATATATTTTTTAAATTAATTTAATTTAATTTTTTTCTCTTTCATATTCCTTCAGAATCAAATCGATATTTACATCAATACAAGAATACAAATTACAACGCGGAATAAGCTTTAATTTTATTAAAAACTGAATCGAAAACCTGATAAAACCGTTATTTTTGTCGGAACGAAAATCGGAACTGAACCGATTCGAATCTTTATTTTTATTTGACATAATAACACTTCACTCAATAAGTTCGTAGGGTGTTTTTAAGAAATTTTCATAAAAGTGATACCAAATGAAGAAAAAAAAAAAAATTAAAATGATATTCCATTCAACTTTCTTATGTAGAATTTATTTGATTGTATTAATCTGATAACACTGTGAATTCTGTACATCTAGAATACTTATAATAAAAGAAGAAATACAGTTATGACAGAAAATAAGTTTTCAATACAAATACAAACATTTAAAATAAATCAGTAGTGTGAACCGAAAACGGGAAAACCCGTTATTTTTATTGGAGAGAAAACTGAAATTAAATAAATAATCAATCGAACCTCTATTTTTTGTTATTAGTATAATTTTGTAAGCATTTAATTTGTCATTAAACCTTTGCACTCCGTTGTCCCCTCTCAGGGGACATCGTAATTATAGCATATTACTCGGATGTCCCCTCTCGTGGGACATTTAAGTTTATTAGTAATGACGGAAAATCAACTTATTCCAGTACAACTTTTTGAGAAATTCATGTTTTTCTAAAGTTTTCTATTGAAATGGCACAATAAATAAAATCAAAATATGGTACAATTACTAAGATATATTTTAAAAAAAATGTCAGTGGGTATAATACCTTACTTGATTTCAAAACTATACTATATTACAGGGTCGTAACTAGAGCGTGGCAAAGCAGGCGCCTGCCACGGGCGCAACAGGGATTGGGGCGCAAAACGCAGGATACCGACCCGATTGAGAGAGTTGTACGTGATTTTTATTTTACTTGACCATTTTACTCTAAATGCATTAACACGTAAATTGACATAAGATTCGCAATGAGTCATTTTCGATATCTCTCATGGGGTTCCCGATTCTTCGTTTGGAGATAATATGTACATATTTGCTTCATTACTCATAATTGGCTCGAGATAGATAACACCATCGATGTCATTAATTCAAAGCAACATGATATAATAATTGATTAGCGATGCTTTATCTCCACTTTAGCGGTGATCCAATTTTATGGATAATCAGTGTTCCCGATGAAGCTCGTAAGAATTTTAAGTGTCGACCCGATTAGTCATTTTTGGATACCCGAAAAAAAGTGTTTCGGCGCTCGTTGTATCATCTCCTTATATTGCTTCATCAGCACCAACACCACCTACGCCCCTCGGCCAGTGCGCCCCTCGGCCAGTGCGCCCCTGCCTCATTTTCGTCCAAACGAAAAATACACGAGAAACACTAATAAGTAAGTAAATGTAAATTATGTCAATATTAGATGTTCTTACAATTTATTGCGGTTTTTTTCTCAATGCAATTTTTTTCAATTTCGATAACAGAGGTCGCGCGTTATCGTGCTGGAAAATAATGGTGCATCTATTCACCAAAGTTGGCTTCTCTTGATGTAAAGCGTCGGAGCGGGGGCGCTCTCGGGGCAGAGCCCCCGGGCGGCGCCCCGCTCCCACGCGCTCGTCGTGATGGTTGCACTAGCGCGCGAGTATTCTGTTTGAATTGCCTTTATATGACTCAAGATATAGGTGCATTAAAACATAATACATACGTCCAAATTAATAAAAAAAAATCAATAAAAAAATGTTCAATTTCTTATGTCCAACATGCATAGCATCTGCTTGCTGTTGCTTAATTATTTTTGCCTATTATTGTGTTGCGAAAATAAAAGGAATGAGTGCAAATCTGTCAGTTTACTTTTGAAGAAGTAGAAAGGGGGAATAAAAAAATGGTCAGCGATAAGAATGGTGCTCGTTAATTATCAAAATAAATGCCTGACTTCTATGCTCCTTGTGAGCATCCTTCGTCCATTGCCGTTGCTTTGCGGTCTTTATTGGAGATTGTTTACACTTTCAGATCTTTTAGCTGGTCATTGGTGCTTTAATTTTCGGTAAAATTGGTAGCCAAAATCTAGGAATGCTAGTGCCGTCATATCGTCTGTTGATTGCAGAGTTTCTTCGTTTTTTGATCTCTTGTAATTTTGATGCTGACGTTTTTGACTGTTGCTATAGTTTATGTGCCGCAAAATTGATGTGATGATCGTTCTTCGTAACATATTCGGTTATTGCTGATTTGTAATCCAATTGCAAAACTGCTTTCTGATATCCTCTCATCCTGTGGGCGATCTATCTATTGGTTTGTTCAATGTACGACATGATGCAGGCTGCGCATTCGATCTCGTAAACCCCCTGATTTTCGTTTTTCACTTTTTTCTTTTTGTCGAATAGGAGGCTACCTATCTTTTTTCTCGTCCTAAAGATCGCGTTCATGTCGTGCTAATGAAGTGCTCTTGGATGCTTAAAAAAAATCCGTATGGTGCGTAGCGTCTGGTAATAAATGATTTGGGCGTGAGCAGCCCACATACAGCTGTCCATGTGAGAAGCACTTTTTTTAATGTAGCAATGTTGTAATAAAATAATGTCAAAATATTAAACATTATTTTATCACCTTTAAAAAATGTATTGAAAATATCCGTCCGAAAATGTGGGGGGGGGCGCAATTTTGATTCTTGCCACGGGCGCATCATACCCTAGTTACGGCCCTGCTATATTATATGAGGGTTCATCAGTGCACGTTTCTACAGCAAAGTGACGATGAGTAGCTGGTAGGTAATGTCCAAGATGGTTTGGAGTGCAAAGCGTTTTAAATGTCTGAATTTAAGATAAATAATATAATTTTTTTATAATCTGAGAGTCAGTGAACATTGAAATACATTTCAACAACATGTTTTTCAATAAACAGCTCATGAATTTCGATTACAAAACACTGTCATAGCGAACAAACGAACATACATTATACATATGTTCAGGAATGAGCAAAAATAAATGCAATATAAGCGCAATATTTCTTCTAAAATTAGCTTGTAATCTGTTATAGATCCCTTTATTTGTACAGATTTTTTTGTAATGCTGCCATCTTTCTGTGGATTAAAATCAAACAGCGGATATTTAATTTGTTATAAAAACATTTATTATCAAAATCTACATTAAATAACACATTAAATGGGAATATATTGTGTTTTTATTATAACGTGTGAAATTTCTATACATCAATATATCTTTCAATAACGCATAATATTTTCAACGGCTTGGAGAATGCTTTTGAATGCGCTCATATATTTTACAAATTTCTCCAAACCTATTGATTACAATTAATCTAGACGCGCTCGCTTACAACTATTCAATTTCAGTAAACGACCGCATGAATAAAAATAATTAAAGCACTGGCGTTTCGATAGCTTCGACAGCCTCGCTTCCAAAACAACTTCTTGCTATATATACAATCTATTCGGTTCTTTGGATCGCAAAGCGATCCACGAAATATCATAAAAATACTTTTCAATAAACATTTGATTCGAAAACAATCGCATCCTTCTACGCTCGATACATAAATGTATTTGTATATATTTTCTACATTACCATTATTAAATATATTTATATATATATATTAACAATTTTGGTAGTTCTGATTCGTATTTATTTCTTTTTCTTCTATTATTATTAATCATTTAGATTGGATTGAAATTTGTTCAATTTCGTATCGATGTATCCGGCACTATACGTAATTTGGCAAGCTTCTCTCTGAATGCACAACTCTTTGTACTGAAATTTTGTTAGTGAATCGTTCATTGATCTGCGTTCGAAATCTCTCTCGACTTTCTCGTAAAATATAAATTAACAATAAATTAATCTTTGTATTTGCGATTAACAATTAAGAGGTCACCGTTCGCGCTCTGTTAAAAAATGGCACTGTTCAGATGCATCGTTCGAAATGTCTATACTTCGATCGAGATAAACGTCGAAAGCTCGTAAAAATATCTTTGTAAAATTAAATTAAACCTTAAAGCTACGCACTAATTCTATACGAAATTGGCATGCCTCATGTATGACGTATTTTGTACACATCAGTCTCTTGACGTTGCATTTTGATCCTCCTCTAGTCTACGGCGTGAAAAGTTTCGAATCCCATAAATTATATCATAAAGCTCCAAATTTTTTTCATAAATTAATCGATCGATATTTACATTTTTTTTTATATATTTTTAATGTTCGATATAAATATATTTTATATCACTATTTGGCGAGTTTCGACCGAATTGCGGTTCGATCGAATAGTATATTTGCTATTTTTTGTATAAATAATTTAAAGTTATATGCGCGCTGTGCTCATTCGGAGCTTTGCGGCGGCTCGGGGGGCGGGGGCATCGGCATGCAGTATCCCGAATAAGTCCTGATGGATTCCTCGGCGTATGTCTTGCCGGGAAGGACCCCGACTGAGGAGTGTCTCCGGGGGCACGAATGCGCTCGAGGACATTGACACAGTGTGGTCGGGTTCACTTCTTCGAGGGCCTCCTGTCTCTTGCGGACTGTGAACAGCCGGCACGGCTCCTTGCGCGAGCATCGCAGCCTCTGGAATGACAAAACAGATCATTGAGTACCGATTTAATACCCAGGCAGCAGCGATATCTGCGTACAATCCGATTATTATTAGTGGGACCAAAGATTATACTATCAACCAATGTAAACACATTTTTAATTTAAGAAAAACGAATAGGATGGGTGTTATGGGATAGGATGGGTATCGCACACTTTGGACCAAACACAATCAATATGCATATGGTGGGATGTGTAAGGAATAATTCATTGTGAATTAATTAAACTTGCAAAACTACACAAGTTTATTGTCGACAATTAGAAGTTACGCATCAAAGCAATAAAATAAAACGATTCAAAAATGCAGCTTAAATAGAAATGTATTCAACCCGTTGATGAGTAATGGCGCATATGTGTGTTCGGACTCGAATTTTACAGAAAGAGCATGCTCCCACATTGAGTGCGAAGATTAGTAAATCGGAGAGAGAGACAAATGTCTTGCATCTCATCATACACTCGTACATCGATGATAAGATTGTACTGTAAAGCTACCCCTACACGTCTAAATATTATCAAATGTTATAAAAAGCGATCCATATTTCAAACATAAAATTTATGATCTTTTTTATTCGGAAAAAAATACCTAGACTACCAAAGCGTTGGGAAGATGTGTTGAACTTTTTTTTATAATAAATACGCAAATATTATTTGGTCCCCCTAATATTCGAACCCGCAACATAACAAGATACTTACGCTCTGCGGTGAACAAGCGAACGAGTACTGGAATCCGATTCTGCCGGTAGATGACTCGTACGACTGCTTGTTCTGAAGATACGTAATCGAATTCTTCGGACAATGGCAATGGACGATCTGCTCCGTGATATTGGCATCAGGATTTGAGACGAGGGTCCATGCGGGATCCCGGAAATATCGACATTTGGGCAGCTTCTTGATCGGCTCGCACATCTTATAATGTCGCGTCTTATCCACCAGCGTATGACCGTCGTCGGATACCAAATTGCTGAAATCCAAATACAATACGGTCAAGCATATCCCATAGATCGATACTGATTCAAAAATGATTCACAAATTTACCTTTTGCAGGCGTGATGCCCGGAACATCGACATTGTCGCTCTATCCATGGACGATTTTCATCGTACAGATCTACCTTGTTGCAGACAGCGCGGGGGCTGCATATCGGCAAATCGTCTTCCGAATCCTGAAACAGACGATAAACAACATAAAAATGCATTCATATTGAGCGCAATCAGATTGTGGGGGTTTTGTGTTCGACCTATCGTTGAAATCGTCCAAAATCACGCCGAATTGTCGCAAATCGACGATGGATCGATTCCATTTGCGCAACGCCGAGCCGGATACGAAGTAGATTATCACGATCTGGGGGCCTTCTGAGAATTCGGTGTTAAGGCTGCGAGCTTTATTCTGTCGAATTCTTCGACGAACTTTCGCTAGGTCGAAAAGCAAAAAGTGCTCAGGTGAAATTTAATCGTGTGAGCTTCGATCGCATCAGGGCGAGGCCCGAAGCTCGTGCGTGATGCCACAGCGAAGATATTATTTTTCAGCGGTTTGAGGTCGACTACCGTTCTCGTCTCACATCGTGTCGTATTTTACGACAGCTGTTAAAAAATTCCATATTTTTTTTATGAAACCTGAAGCCTTCGTTGCTGAATATTTCAACCCTTTGCCTGCTTGTGCGTCAAATGTACGGACGTAACGCATCAAAATAGTCTCAATTTCTCTCGTCGAACGCATCAATAACGCCATATAATATTCGCTATTGATTGTTCTTCCTTTCTCAAGGTAATATATGGATAAAATACCATCCCAAAATACGGAGGACATAAATCATAACAGCTTGACAATTTGGTCGCTTTGGGTGTCTTTCGCCGGTTGCTGTCCACTCAGCTTTTTCATGGATAAATATTCATGCAAAATTATGAATACAATGTCTTCTGACATCTTTAAGGTGTCAGCAATCTAATGCAACTTTAATTTACGAACGGGTAAAACTATTTTGTGGACATTTTTTATGTTTTCTGGAACAAGTACCAAATATGGGCGAAAAATTACAAATTAAATTACAAAAAATAAATTGACCCAACAATCCATTAAACGCACATAAATGCCATTAAAAATTGTGATTAATTCTTAAAGCGTGCATATTATTGCAATTCTAAATAACTCAGACATGGCACATGCAATGAGATATAATTAGGTAAATGGCAGTAATGTGTAATTTAATAAAGGTGACCATACGTCCATGTTTATAGAGGACAAACCTTTATTTTGAAGAGTTTTTGGCGACAAATATTTTTATTATAATGTGGTTTAAAGCTTTCCGTCGAGGACGATCCAAAGATTCTTCGTGGGGTTCAAATCGAGACTATTCCCATGCCAGACTGATATTCTTCTACTTCAAGAATTTATTCACAATCTTAGATCTATGGGACACCATCCTGCATGCAAATCTTGCATACATGCTCGACCACGATAGTTACAATTTGCTTGAGGGACTCATTGGAGATCAAATATCTATGATCGCTCACTGCGGTATTTTGTCTAAATACATCGTAGCATCTCAGCATATTTTTAACACTTTACAGTCCGCGTTATTATATTTCATCACGCTGATAGACACAGTAAACTCTTTTGAAGCAATAACCGAAATTTTGCTTCAATCTATTAGCCGGTTTAAGAATTATATGAATTTTGCGAAAGAAGTAGTTTCGTGATTTTTTTGCGAAATTAGTCCGGACTTTGAACGAAGTTTAGCGCGGAAAACCCAGACTATATATATATCAATTGATTGAATTGCAAATTTGCAATGTTTTGCATATCATGCTCTGTTTATAAATATTGAAATTATGGTTGTTTGTTCATGCGCTTTAATAACTAATATTTATTATCGATTCGAATTCTTCATAGTTCGTTTCAAATATGAATTCGAGCCGTTTTTGTATTGTTGGTCCTTTATTTATAGCAAAAATGTGTGGTCACCGTTATGGAAGAATCATTAGCGTTCCCATTTGGAAATAATATCAATGACGAATCCAATAAGGAAAATTGGAATCGAGATTAAAATATTTAACCGGTGAGAACATTGTATGTAAGAATTCCATTTGAGGCCTTTCAAATTGAATAATATCTAGAATCATGATGTGCAACCTCGCGTAGTCTACTTGCAGTCTTGTCTATATCATTTATTTACCTCCTCATGCGCTCGATATTGAAGATATTTATGAACGCTCATCAAGTAGGTCATCTGGATGAATACATGCAAGAACACTATTGCGGTTTTTAAAAGTTGACCAGTATTCTTTTGAAGGCGGGGTAAAACTACTCAAGACAATCGTCTTGATTTTATATAGTCTAATACCTTTTTTACTTGTTATAAACAGTCCCCCGCATGATCTTTATTAAATCTACATGATAAAAAACGTTAGATTTTGCTTTTTCAAACGAGTACCACCCCACTCTTCTTGGAATAACTGGCTCACTTCAGGGCACTCGATTCAAATAAGGAAGTTTCCCTGCCGCACCCTGTTGGATGCGGCAGGTCCTGGCTAATCTCGTAGCTTCCTAGTTAGTCTGGTTAAGAATCCGAGGCTAATAAAGTTGAGGATCGGAGGATGGCAAGAATCCAACGCCTGCGGACACTGACCGATAGATAAACATGTCGATGACATAATAATTGTTTACGATTTATCTCGCTTTAATTAATTGAAGATAGTGCGAATGTAAGTTAGTGTGTCGCGGGTCGCGAGTTCAAACTTAACATACACCATCGATAAAGAGCATAGAGGAACGACGAAAAGCCGGAGGATTCCGACTGCGTCCTGAGATTTATGCGGGTCTTCATTTTTTACTATTATTATTCAAAAGTACTCACTTCCTTTTCCTTAGAGCTCATTGAGACTCGGCCCCCTTCCGTCCGTCGGATCTCTTTATCTCCCGGACGAGACGTCCTCCGGTCTTCGCTCGAGTGCCGGGCTTAACATCATAAAAGAAGCGTCGTCTTCCTCTCTACATCGAAGGGGGCGATCTTGTTATTTTAACCCTTTTCGACCGAGGACTTTCTCGTTCGGGCGAACTACCTCGAGTAACTCGTGACGATTATACGAATTTCTAGCAGCGTACCTTACAGCCACGTATGTATGCATACAAGTCATGCAGTTTGATAGTTATTAGGGCGTATCACATGAAGGTTCGGAATTTCACTTAGCCAAAGATCGATATTGTTGCTATTTGTATTGTTTTAAAAATATACACCAGATACTAAAAATTAAGCAGCCAATTTTAAATTTTCATTGGCAATAAGCGTTTGAAGCTAATGGGAATTATTTTGATTGAATTTATTATGTTTTGTTAAATTTATGCGTCACGATTCTCACATGTGGATTCCGAACATTCATGTGGTATGTCTCAATAAATCTGTTAACATACAATGCTCTGCTGTTGTTGTTCGTGTTATATTTTATGAAACAGTCGCTTATTTTAATCATTTTTTAGTTTCTGTTATAATCGCTTGCATCTTTTTATCCATCGGGATTCACTGGAACTGAATGCAAGGACAAAGCTTGATCCCTGGCCTCTTCTAGATTATCATACCAAAGCTAAAAACTATTTTAACATAAATCTTCAGGGAGTAAATGTCTACATAAGTTATCAAGGAAAATCCTTGTGTATTTTCAGCAAAAGGAATCATTGGGCACACATTTCTTCGAAGATGGTGGTGGAAATGCTTTTTCTGTGAATGCTGAGCGATATCAATCAATGCTGAGTGACTTTTTTTGGCCCCAATTGAATCATATTGATGTTTATTTTCAGCAAGACCGTACTATATGTCATCGATTGAACAAACTTTTAGGCGTCACATTTGGATGACAAGAACAAGTAAATACATTGAGATGCACTTTCTGAATGCAAAGGGTTAAATCTCGGGGACCGCGACGATAGCGTTGCGTGCCATCATCGCCGAATAACGATACACTCTTCCAAAAGTGGCCTAATTATGTTTCTGGACGAAAAATGGCTTTCGTGATATTTATACTTATGAATGGAAAAAATCCTAAAATTAGATCGGGCGCTATTCACGCGATCGTAATACGTGTATCGCGTGTCGAATTATTTTGGGATTACAGGAAGTTTCGTGATTGCGTCTGGACAATGTGCGAATCGGGCACTTTTGTCACCTTACGAGGGGCGCCCTTCGTGTCCCAAAGTCGGTCGTTGGCTGCATCCGAAAGATCGCAAGGGCGGGAGATGGCCCACAAAAAACGGGAGAGGATGCAAGGTGTCGGCTGACGGCGTGGGAACATTCTCGGGAACAGGGGCACTTTCGCCGGAAGCTTCCGATCTTCCATTCCGAAAAAAGACACGTCCACTTCCGAAATTAATTGAGAGCAATCTTCTCGGTTCGATCATTTCGAGACTTTTTAAATGCGCGAATTAATCCTTTCAATGCGCGAAGCATTTATTAAAGATCGAACAAAAAAAATGTATCTACATCTTTTTTCGTATTCATTAATTCACATTCATCACGAATTGCCTTATCCGTAATCGGTTGTAGGCGATCTCGATAGGAGATTTTTCTAGGGAAGTTGCGATAGCAATCGATAGCAAGTATTAGGTTGTCCCATAAGTGTCTTTCGCAAATGAACACAGCCATGGTTTAAGAAAACCCACGATTTACTCTTCGTGAAATAGCTAATAAGTTATAAATTCCACGAACATCCGTCCGTAATCATCTGACAAAATTGGGCTACATCAATCGTTCAGATGTGTGACTTCCTCATGAACTGACTTACTCAAATAAACTTCAGCGTATTTCAACATGCGATCTTCTTCTCCAACGACATAATAGCCAACATTTTTTGAAGAGACTTGTCACTGAAGATGAAAGTTGGATACTCAATGAGAATATCCAACGTAAATGGTCTTGGACCAAGGGTATAGAAGCTTTAACTGTAGCTAAACCTGGCCTACATCCAAAAAAAGTTTTTCTATGCATTTGGTGGGACTGGAAGGGGGTAGTTTATTATGAGCTACTTCAGCAAGGTGAAACGATCAATTCAACAAAATATTGTTTCCAACTAGACAATCTAAAGGATGCAATTTGCTCGTCAGAAATAAACTATTATCATTTGACTGGGATGTTTTACCTCATCCTCTATACTCTTCGGACATTGCCGCTTCAGATTATTATTTGACATAAAAATATACCTTGATCAATATTTTGCCAACAAACCTGGGAAATTTTTGGCAAGAAGGCATTATGAGGCTTCCGTAGAGATGGAGAAAGGTAATAGAACCGAACGGATCATATATTATTCAATAAATTTTGATGTAATACAAATGATTGTTTATTTTATTCTTAATATGAAAACGAAAGAAACTTATGGGACACCCTAATATTTTAGCCCTACCCTCAAACAGATAAGAATATATCGCAATAATATTATTCGCAGCTAGAATTTATTGGGTAAAGATTAAATACTGTCCTAATTTAGCAAAATTTTATATGAATATTTAACAAAATGAATATGAACATTGATGTCAAAATGAAACTCGGACACATAAATTCATAGATGTATTGACAAATTCTCTACGCTCCTTGTAAATTATTTAATCATAGGGCTTTAATAGCATCCAGAGGTTTTTGGAATAATGCGAAAAGCCTTCGGCAACCCTGACAGGGCCGAAACAAAAAAAATAGAGCACAGGTGTGTGAGGCTTTGTGTGAAGATCTCGACTAAACCTTAACTGAAACGCGAGAGAAAAAAAAACAAAATCACAACCGGACATCCGGACTGATCCTTTATTTTTTAAGTATGCGCATATTATGGACCTTTTCATTCAGGTATAGTCATATTGTATGGTAAATTTGTATAGAAAATCGGTTTTTATGTAAATAATACGTCTAGCTTACAATAATCGTCCCTCGAGCTTCTCGGATCTTCCTTTTTGAACGCGTTACACATCCATTGTATAATATCGGTGCATTTAGAATTCGGAATTATTCTTAGCAATCCGTTCGTATAAAATAAAACATCGACCACAAAAGGATAGCAAAGGAGGCTAGAAACACGAGGAATTCTTCTGTCAAGAACGCATTGATACTATAATCACGAGAAATGAGGCAAGGCCACATCAAATATATCAACGTTTTAATGTATACTGTATTTAACCCTTTTGGGCTGTTTGCTATCTTTCTCTCTTTCTGTATAAACAAGATGCACTACAAGATTAAACACTGATACACGCAGAAACTGTTCGTATTCGAGCATTTTAGCACTCTAAGGATTAAAAAGCTTAAATTCTTCAATGAATTATTTTTTACTAATGCACAAAAAGGTTGAGCAGGACTTATTGGCGCATTGTGGCAACGCTTTGCTCTCTAAATAAACATACTAATAAATCAAACATTTTAATAGCATTGTTCACGGTTTGTTTGTGAACGTTTTTCGCCTCGCTTAGAATCGAAAGGAAAAGAAGGTCGCAAAAAATTGACCAAAAGCGAAATAAAGGTCGCAAGCCTCAATGGAGGCCACCGGAAACCGAGCAGGTCCTGTCGACTTCTGTAAACGACGGGATATAATAAGAACGCTTCCGTTTCTGGCGACCTCTCCATGCACCGTTCGCAAATTCCTCCCCTGATTTATGACTCGCATTGACGTCTTCGAAGAATCGATTTGCGATGGACGCCTTCTCAAATTATTCAATCGTCTGTGCGTACCGTGGGAACGCTCGATAAATCACATTATACTGTATTTTTTAACCATAAATATTTACATTCGAAATTTCAATTCAATCGCACAGAATCATGCAGATTTAATAACGATCACGCAGGGGACTGTCTTTAAAGTCTCTCTGTAACATGGAAAAAAGTATTACACTGATATCGCCTATGCTGTTTATGTTATTCGTGTTTTTAAAAAGATAATTTCACTGCCGCATCCTGTATTTAAAACATATTTAAGACCATCGTCTATGAAACACAAATGTTGATAATCAACGTTTAAATATCAGCTTAATTCAGAATTATGCAAATATGTTTTTATAGATCTAAATTTTTATGCAAAACAACGAATCGATTCCAAGAAATATGCCTAATTAGCTGACGTTCATTATTGAGGATTTTATCATTTTCTGATTTCTCAGAAATAATATGTCATCCAGGACATGTTTTCTTAATGATTTAGCCCGTCTTTATTTGATGATTCAAGGTCACTATGCTCGCGTTTGTTTGCTATATCCACAAATGTATCCTAACTCCGAATGCTTCCACAAAATCTATGAATCCCGAATTTCCGAAATCAATTCATGGATTTCGGAAATGACTGAACTATTAAATTCATCACCTCATACATTTATATTGATTTTCTGGATGTTAAAAGTAATTGATGCCACGATTGCCTATTTAAGATGTTGTATAAGAATAATGATCATATCGATATTCCCTATTCGATCGTCTTCTATTTAAAATTCTTATTCAAATAATGCAACCCTAACTTAATCACGCGTGGAAAGCAAAAGGGGAAAAAAACTACATAAAAATTCATTCCCTATGAAATCTCCTATGAAGATTGCTTACATCCGATAACGGATATGGCATCTTAACCCATTACACGCGGGAAGCGTATTTTAAGCTCATTTTGGATTTATAAAAATATACGAATTTGAAGGATTATCTCTAATAATAAGGCTATTCCCTAATAGTACTGAGATTTCCATTGATTCAGAAAGAGCACTCTTCTTCAAAGAGACAAATACGTTGTGGGCGACATATTGGGCGATGAGAGTGTTAAACTGACTATTCAGCTTAATCCTTTGATTGATTTTGAGCTAATTTAAAATCTTCATAGTCTTAGATGCTATATTTGCTTGTCCGCAACTTATCATCCGTAAAAATCCATTTATCTGTCAGGCGCGTTTATCGCAGCGGCGCGTATGAAGCTTATATTAACGCTCTCGTCGCCCAACATGAATGCGTGTTGTTTCATTAGTCAAATTAACAAAATTTGATGTTTAAAGTTGTTATAGAAATACCCGTTAAGCGTCACGTATGTCTTCATCCTACCCCGACAACGCCCTAGCGAGGAAAAGGGAGACTAGACTCTTTGTACTCCAGAAAAACCCTTTTCACTCAAAAAGGTCGTCTAGAGTAGTTTTCCACCATCTAAGAAAACTACCCAGTCTTTACAAAGCTCCCACACTCCTTATCGAGACAGTCGTGAAAGCGTTCGTCAACACATTCATTCAGGAAACCCGCTGGGTGAGCGTTCAAAATGAAACTCGGAGGTTATGCTACCTTCAATATCGAGGCGAATGAGTAGGTGAATGTATGATACAGACGAGATGGATGTAACCACACCATGTGAATGGATATTGATTTAGTGGCTGCGCTATGATGATGATGATGATGTTAGAAATATGCATACAATAATGAGACGCTGGATTCGCTTTTCGGAGACTTGGACTTCGAAGACGCGCATATCTTGTAGCCGCAGCGACGAACGTGTTAAATAAATAAAACACTGTCGATGGCACAAAATATTCGGTTGTTTCCTCAAGTAAACATAGAAAATACACCTAAAATCGATTAAGTATATCATTCACACATCAATATTAGTCGATAAATTTGGGTTAATCTATACAATCATACGATGTACGCAGAAAGCTCTCCATCTCTGTCTCCCATGCACAGTTACCGAACTGCGCTACATTTTCGTTCGACCTCAACGAACAGAGTGCTCTTTGTGAATCACTGTAATTCGCTCGCAAATACGCGATTATCCTACCGTACAGGTGAATAGTGAGCGTTTTCTTAATAAATTATGAGCATTAAAATTATGAAATAAAAATTTACATTGTAAATATGATATTACAATCGGAACCAAGTAGAAATTTGATCATTTGGGTTATCCGTATTTCCAGTTATCCATGTTTGTCTTCCCCGGCAGTCGTCCGGATAATCGAGAGTCTACGTATAAGTGCTATAATTAAACACTTTTATTTTGTGTTTGAAAATCACTGCTTTTTTTATTGCAATTTCTTCGATCTAAGTACAAACTTATAATTATTCTACAAATATTTTTTTTAAAAAAAGAAGAAAAAGCGAAGAAGAAATCAACTCATTCACTAATCAAAGGGCTAATGAGGGAAATTTTAAATTGAACTTATATTTGTGGTATTAAATGATATATATATTTTTTTTTATTTCGTATATAAATTAGATATATTATGGTTATACGTCAATGGTATGAAATAGGCGAGCGGTAGTGGATGTGTGTAAGGCGCGGGGGCTTTTATGAATGGAGGCGTCGTATGAATGAACGTAGTAAACTAGTAAGGCATGAAATGCACATTGCGAGCCAGTTGCCGGCTCGTAAACTACAGGATGGCCAGGTGTCTACCTGTCCCAAATTTATTTATGACTCTTGTGTAACTCGTATTTTTATTATTATACGATACGATAGCCCGGTGCGGAAACCAGTTTCGTTTTTTCCCACGTCCATCTCGCTCTCGGGCTTAGATCGCGAGTCCGCTTCCGGACCGATCTCATGGACCGTTTTCGCCGATTTGTCGCGCAGCTTCCTCGTTCTTCAGATGGACTCCATTGTGCGGCCGAATCGATTAACATTCAAATATGCATTCCTCGGGACGGTCTGCAGTCCGAGGCCGCCTACTATTCAAACGGTACGAATCGAAGACTATCGATAGTAGTATCAGCACTGTGTGACGGCTCTTGGCGGATGCTCTCTTGGTCAGACGACATTTTAACTTACCGTTTCGTTTTTTAGGCCTACTATGTTGCCGCTTCGTGACCCCTTCTCTCTTTCCTAGTACTACAGAGCGCACTCGACAAGCCCCGCGCTTATTTTTTATAAGGCCAGCTTCATAGTCGCGAGGGCATCCGCCCCGCAGCCCTGAGCCGCTTGAGAATATCCACCTAAACCGCGACGAAAGATGCACAGGATCGATACTCAGACCGCTTTGGGTTGGACTAGGTCATGCCATCATGGTGTAGCAATCGAGTCTTTGCATAACTCTTAAGATTTTATTTAAAAAATAAACGCCACATCCCATTATAGCCCAAGGCGATTTCGCCATCTTATTTGGTAAGACGAGACCAAGTCTGCATTATGGAATAATCACTGTGCGAAATCTAGCATATAACTATTAATAAGATCAGCTGTAAAGGCGCAAAACGCAAAATATTGGTAGGTCATGGACATCCATGATAAAGCGTCGATTGGCAGCTTCATTCAAAAAGCGCTTTTCAAATAATCTTGTCCTAATTTAGACATATTGTAACGCATTATTGGGATACCTGATGTGAACTATGTATGAATGTTTGTGGTACGTTTGTCCCTTATACTTCATATACCATACGTCCGATTGCGATGAAACTTTATGAAGTTATTGTGTGCACATCTGTGAGTGTTTTTAAATGAGTACGAGCATTGTTTGTATATGCAATTTGTTTTGCGAGACGTTTATCGGATGCACCATGTTGGCGCATATTGGTCTCGTATGCGCCAACACGTAACTATACTGCTGTGTTTCTTTTCTAATAATAATTAAGCGCTTGTGGCATTGCAACGCATGCCGGGTATTTGATAGTATTTTATAAAAAAATTAAAATTCTTATAAAAAAAACTTTGATCCAATCACTAGTCAATCCTATCAAGAAGATGTATGCAAAATTTCGATGCGAAAATGCGACACTTCCAACCGGTCGAACTTAATGATCGGAATTTCCAAAGGCTCCTAGAGAGAATCCGAATTTTAAAAAAATGAAATTTCAAAACTCCAGCATTCCAATTGCACTCGAATCGGTCATAGCACGATAAGGAACAAGGAAGGCCATGCAGGACATGGGTCAAATGTTCGATGAAATGTCATGACGAAATGGGTCCGAGTCATACAATAATTTATATTCATAATTGAAGCGATAAACAATAGCTGATATACGAATCTGTATGTGGGTAAAATCAATTTAACTCATTCCGGACGCTGTGTTTCGCATAAAAGCAAACAAACTCATTGCTATAAACACAGATGAACAAAATATCCCCTAACGATATTTAATAATAAACTCTGTATTTATTATATTTCATATCGATATTCGATCATATATATAGATAGTATATCGAGATTCAACAACTCGACTCGGTGTAGTACATACACCATAGTAAAGAAGAGGTTAAGCTTTAAAGTTAACGCATATAAAAAATCCATTGATGTGTTTCTATTCTACTGTAGATTAAATTTGAAGCGCAACATTAAGTGTCTGTTTGTAAAACAGGAGATATGATATGTTCAGCGTTGCTTTAATGATATTTATTCGAGAATGACTTAATAAGCGTCGTAAAAATAAACAACATGATGAATGTTTTCGACGTTTTTTTTGAATAGTTTGAAGTTCATGTAATGGCACCCGAGATTGAGGAAACGACGGTAGCTAAATAGGTGTACGTAATCAGAAAAATGTGGTGGGTATGATGGATGGAGATTAGCTCTGGATGAATTGAACGGAAGCGAGTTGCATGGGCTTATTTTCAATGTTGCATGTTGTTTCATTCGCAAAATGCGCCATTAAACGATCGATTCCTGCTGGATCTCCTCATCGAGATTGTCCGTATCGAAGATTTTTATTGGGCGTATTATGAGCGCCTCGACAGGTGCAAAGGTGCCCCATTATTTATTGTCTTTTTTTCATCGGGCAGTTTAAGTCGTTTTTTGTCGTTTTACGTTTCGTCCCGGTTCTCAGTCGAGGGTCCCTCGTGGGTCCTCCGGGGCTCGAAATGAAGAAAAAAGCAAGCGCGTAACACAGGTGTGCTAGATTACATCACAAAAAGGGATCAACGATAATTCTTCGCTACCCGCGACAGGTACGAGACCAAAAAAGGTATACCCTCGGAATTATAATTTCCCAAATCAAAATTTCACATTTGGATTCTGATTTTTTAACTATCTGCAACGAAGAAAGTCATAAAAGCACTTTGTCAAACAATTTTTTACGCAATTTCTAATATCTCTAAATTAACTAGCAGTTAAAAGGTTAAATTATATCGGAAATAAGCTCGCATTGAGGGCGTTGCAATCAATGAGAAAGTGCTCTTTGTAGGACGCGTCGCGTCGATCGATTTGAGGGGTGAAATTTCCTCATTTTTTCTGCATATCGGCGATTTTTTCATTGATTTACACAGCTAATCTGTAAACTATCCATTTATTGCGGCTATAGAATTAAATATATCCATCGTTCGACATACTGGCAGAGGTCGCGCGTCTAATATTAATATATTGGAGCTAATTGCCGACAGCTGTCGAACGAGCCGGTCACGTAAGTGTAGTCTTCGTCACCACGACTGACCCTAAACGAGGAATAGATGCTTCATAGTCCAGTCAGTCATATGACGGTTTAATCTGTATATGAAAATGTCAAGGAATTCCGATGGAAGCTAATGACTGACGAAATTCCGGGTAATGATTCCCATCGCATTTGTCAATCGTCCAGCAAACATTGCTGATTGGAATGCTTCTTAATCCAATTTCAATCACTTCAAGCACTTGCCAAATGTTTGATTCTCACTGGTGAACTCCTCCGGACAGCATATACAAGTCAAACAACCTTTTCGCAATTCCGAACTAAATTCGCTGGCAGTTAAAAGGTTAATTCGTTCGGTTGGGACTCCAGTGGCCGAGCGTTCTCTCATTGTCGATCCCATCTGGATTAAAAGAATTAAGAACAAAAAGAAGCTCGTCGCGCACGAAATGGCGGCACACGCGCAGGTGTTTGCGGCTTCGACGAAAGATCCTCGACTTCAGGGCGGAAAGAAAGATGGTAAAAAATGAGAAAAAAAGCAGAAGAATCCGTGGGTGCGAGAAATGTCGGCACAGTTGGGTGCACAGAGATCAGCTCCGGCGATCGATCCACTTCGAGAGCTCGCAATCCGCCGAATTTTTTTAATCCCAAATTTCGACGAAAGACGATGCTCATCTTATCGTACGGCGCATCGTAATCCAGATAATCCCCCTTTTGAGCACCCATCTCGGAGTTTCAAAGGCAAAGACAAATGCAAAAAAAACAACGGGCCACCCTAATGCAAAACGCTTATAGTTAAAGAAACAGCGGGTGACCATAAGAATGTGAATACCTTGGTGAGGTCATATAAAATATTCATTCAGATCAATCAGAAATACAAACAAGGCATTATAAATTAAGTGTTATGGAGCGCTGCCGCAACATGTGCGTGCATACTCTCTCTGTGGATTACTCGAGTGCGCACTCAACATGTGGTGCATACTCATCAAATGGTTAAATGAGGATCATCTGATCTGCTTTATTGCCCTTATCTCGTAATTTTGCTCGTAATATCTGCGAATTTATTAATTAGTAACAGATTTATATATTGGATTATTAAACTGATCCAATCCAAGCCAAACGGCACGCATTTTTGGCACTAGCGATATTATTCAATAACGATAAGTGAAGCGCATTTGAATCTGTGGCGGATACGAATGAAAGACGAACGAAGGCCACCGTGCAATGAATTGGATCAGAAAAAAATGGATGCGAAATGAAGAGGCCTTTGTTTGTTGAAGTCCTCGAGCATATAACCGATTGTGCGTGGGCGTTTCTGAAATCGCGAACAATTCGTCGATCAACAATCGGCACTAATTCGAATTAGCAGGACGAGCATTTCCGCGGATGACCGAATTAATCGCTGCTCTAATTATCCAATTTGCGCCCGATCTTTCTCGGAAGCTAAAAGCTCTCGAATTTCGGCGATTTGGTGGCGATTTTGACTTTAATTTACCATGGAAAATATCAACGATGCTTTTGGATGCTCATCAAGCTTTCAATTGAGGCGATTCAAGTACACGAAATGTCAAATGTAATTTAGATATCAAATGTAAGCTCTGATATTCTGGACATGAAGTCGACGCGAACAATTGTGATTCTATAATATTTTCAATGAAAAAGCGATCCTCTTTCATTCGCCCGTAACGCTGATATTAATAGAGTTCTTAAGCTGGATGATGGAGGAGGATAAATGCGCGTATTAAAAGCATAAGAAGCAATTGTTAGTTAACTGTGCCATTGGAAGGCTGAAAATAAAATAAAATTCTTGGAATTGATGCTGCTGCTCGAAGGCGGAGGTTGGGGCAGTCAAAATTTATAACCATACGCTCGGGATTATTTTAAACGGTTGACCATCGCTGGTCGTTCCTAACTTTTCTCAACTTCCAACTAATATCCATTCCCGTAGTGACTTTCACATCCCGTAAACAATTTTGATACATTTGGTAATTATCGTTTCTCTATTCCGTGCGTCAATTTGACGTTTTGAAATCCATTCGAGCGACCGCAACAATACGCACTGTCGAATCGTTCGGCG